>JAKFHU010001953.1:29710000-30417500 GCA_023783475.1 Daubentonia madagascariensis | reverse complement strand
TTCTGCCCCCATTTGGACACCCCTGATTCCTCTTTCTTGTCTGATTGCTCTGGCAAGGACTTCCAGCACTATGTTGAATAGCAGTGGAGATAGTGGGCAACCTTGTCTGGTTCCAGTTTTAAGGAGGAATGCTTTCAATTTTTCCCCATTCAGTATGATATTGGCTGTGGGTTTATCATATATGGCTTTAATAATGGCCAGCAAACATATAAAAAATTGCTCAACTTCTCTAATCACCAGGGAAATGCAAATCAAAACCACAATGAGATATCACTTAACTCCAGTGAGATTGGCTCATATCAAAAAGTCCCAAACAACAAATGTTGGCGGGGATGCGGACAGATAGGAACACTCACACACTGCTGGTAGGACTGCAAATTAGTCCAACCTCTATGGAAATTAATATGGAGATACCTCAAAGAACTAAAAGTAGAACTACCATTTGATCCAGCAATCCCACTACTGGGTATTTACCCAAAGGAAAAAAAGACATTCTATAATAAAGACATCTGCACGTGAATGTTTATAGCAGCACAGTTCACAATGGCAAAGATGTGGAAACAACCCAGGTGCCCATCAATACATGAGTGGATTAATAAAATGTGGTATATGTATACCATGGAGTATTACTCAGCAATAAAAAACAACAATGAATTAACACATCTGGTATTATCCTGGATGGAGCTAGAGCCCATTCTTCAAAGCAAAGTAACATAAGAATGGAAAAACAAGCACTACTAGTACTCACCATCAAATTGGTACTAACTGATCAATACTTATGTCACACATGGCAGTAATATACAACATGGGGTGGGCAGGCGGGAGGGGGGTGGAGGGGATGGAAAAACTCTCACTGAATGGGTGCGGGGTGTACAGTTTGGGGGATGCCCACGATTGTAGCTCTGACATGGGCAGTGCATGGGCAATATATATAAACAAAGTGTTGTACCCCCATAATATTCTGAAATAAGAGGAAAAATAAATAAATAAATAAAAAATAAAAGGAGGTCACATGGGTGGGCCCTAATCCAATACTGGTGTCCTTATAAGAAAAGGAGATTAGGGCACACAGAAGGAAGGCCCCATGTGAAGACACGGGGAGAAGATGCCTTTCTACAAACTAAGTAGAGAGGCCTCACAGGAAACCAACCCTGCTAATTTCTTGATCTTGAACTTCTAGCCTACAGAATTGTGAGAAAATAAGTTTTTGTTAGTTAAGCCATCCAGTTTGTGGTACTTTATTATGGCAGCCTTAATAAATAAATACAGTTAATAACTTATTAAGAAGAATTTGTGACTAGTTTCAGGATTGCATTTTTCTTAATTTAAAATAAATTGGCACAATTTAAAAATATATATATATATAATTGGAGACTGCAACACTCCTCTCTAATCAATAGAAAAAGTAAAATAAGGAGACAAAAATCTGTAAAGATATAAAAACCAACTTTACCTAATTGACATTTATAAAAAACTCCAACCAACAACAGCATGATATACTTTTTTTTATGAATGTTCATATGGAACATTCACAAAGTTAGATCTTCTTTTGGATCACAAATGAAATCTTTACAAATTTAAAAGAATTAAAATTATACAAAGAATGCTCCCAAACCATAATAAAATTAAACCTGAAATAAATAACAGAAAAGTTTCTGGAAAATTGCCAAATATTTTGAAATTGAACAACACATCTTTAAATAACCCCAAGGTCAAAGAGGAAGCCACAGGAGAAATGAGAAAATATTTTGAATTTAATGAAAAATGCAACATATAACATATCAAAATGTTTAGAATACAAAGAAGTACTCCAAGAAAAATCTCTACTATTAAATGTTTATATTAGAAAAGAAGAAAGGTCTCAAATCAATAATTTGAAATTAGAAATAAGAAATTAGGAAAAGAAGAGTAAAACTCAAAGCAAGGAAGACAAAGGAAATAATAAAGAGAATAGCAATACAATTGATAACAGAAAATAATACAGAAATCAATGAAACTAAAAGCTGGTTCCTTTAAATGGTTAACAAAACTAATATACCTCTAGACTGTTTTATCTATTATGAAATAAAAAGAGGGAAGACATAAACTAAAACTACCAGTAAGAAAAAAAGGACATTAGGACATTTCTATAGACCCTACAGAGCAATAAGGAAATATAAAAAATCAACTCTATGCCCATAAATTCAACAACTTTGATGAATTAGACAAATTCCTGAAAGACACAGCTACCTAAGCTCACTCAAGAAGAAATAGATAACTTCAGTCACCCAATACAAAGATACTGAATTCACAGTTAAGAATTTTTTACATAGAAATCTCCAAGTCCAGAGGTCTTCACTGGGGAATTCTACTAAACATTTAAGAAAGAAATAGTACGGATTTTACACAAAATCTTCAAGAATATAAAAGAAGAAAGAACACTTCCTAAGTGTTTTTATAAGGCCAGAATTATCTTGATAATCAAAACCAAGTGACAGCATTACAAAATAGGACTCTACACACCAATAGATCTTATTAACATTGAGCAAAAAAGCCACAACATACTATTAGGAATTTAAAGGCAGCAATATATTTAAAAATACATACATATATATATATATATATATATATATATATAATATATATATATGAGCAAATACAGTTTACTCAGGAATGCAAGGCTGGTTCAAGATTCAAAAATTAATGTAATACCCCATATCTAAAGACTAAAGGAGGAAAACTATGTGATTATCTCAAAGGATGATAAAACATGACCCTTTAGCACCTTTAGATAAATAAAATAATCTCAGAATAGGAATAAGGACCTTCCCGATGAACAACGCTAACATTAGACCTAATGATAAAATTCTAAATGCTTTCCCCCTATGATTGGGAACATGAGAAGGACATCAGCTTGCACTCTCCCATTCACCATCACCATGGTCCTAGTCAGTGCAGTAAGTCAAGAGAAGAAACGAAAGCCATACAGATTGGAAAGAAAGAAATATAACTATCTCAATGCACATAGGATATTATTTGTCTACACAGAAAATCCTAAGAAGCTACAAAGCAAGTAGAACTAATAAGTTTAGTAAGGTATCAGAATACAAGGTCAATACAGAAAAATCAATCATATTTCCATATACTAGCAATAAACAGTTGGTAATTAAAATGAAAAAGTATCATTTAGAAAAGCACTAGAAACAGAAAATAGTTAAGTATAAATCTAACAAAATATTTGAAAAATCTGTATGCTGAACACTATAAAACACTGATGAAAAAATTAAAGACGAACTAAATGAATGGACAGCTATACCATGCTTATGGATTGGAACACTCAGTTGTGTTAAGGTGTCAATTCTCCCCAAACTGAGCTATATGGTCAACCCAATTTCAAACAAAATCTCAACAGGTTTTTAAAAAATAGAAATTAGCTTACTCTGAAACTTATTTGGAAAGGCAAATGTACTAGAATAGCCGAAGGCATTTTGAAAAAGAAAAAAGTGAAGGATCCTTATTAACTGACTTCAAGACTTAATATAATTCTATAATAATCAAGATAGTTTTACATTGGAGAAAAAATAGAAACACAGATCAACTAAATAATATGGTGGCCAGACAGCACACACATATATGGTCATCTGAATTTCAACAAAGTTTCAAAGGCAATTCACTAAAGTTTTTTCAATAAATGATATGGAATAAGTGGATATCCATATCCTAAATAAATAAGAATCTCAATCCATACCTTACACCATGTATAAAAAATAATTCAAAATGAATCACAGACTTAAATGTAAAACTGAAAAGCATACAATTTCTAGAAGAAAACATAGGAGAAAATCTTTGTGAACTTGGGTTAGGCAAAAATTTCTTAGAAGAGTTCAACAACACAATCACTGTCTTGACCTAATTGACATTTATAGAATATTCCAACGAACAACTGCCAAATACACATTCTTTTGAAGACCACATGGAATGTCCACCAAGATAGCAATATACTGGGTCATAAAATTAATCTAAACAAATTTAAAAGGACTGAAATCATGTAGAATATGATTTCTAGCCACAATAGAAATGAAATAGGAATAAAATGTATTAAGATATCTAGAAATTCTCCAAATAGTTGGAAAATTAAGCAGCACACTTCTAAATAACATATGTCAAAAGAAAATCACAAAGCAGATTAGGAAATATTTTTGACTAGAAGACAGTGAAAAAACATAGCAAAACCTGTGGAATATCATTTCTAGAGGGAAATTTATAGATTTAAATGTTTATATTAAAGAAGAAAAATGATTTAAAAATAATGTCTGAGTTTTACCTTAAGAAACTAGTAAAGAGAGCAAATAAACCCAAAGAAAATAGAGGAAATAAATTATAATAAAGATGAAAATAATAATCAATAAAATAGAAAATGAACAATAAAGAAAATTTTAAAAAAGAACAGCGAAAAATGGTTCTTTGAAAATGGCAAAGAAAAACTTTAAAAAATTATTTGCAACATATTTAATTACATAGTTATTATTTCTAATACATGTAAAAACATCTGTACTCTCACTTCTATTATGAGAAGTGAAAATTGAAACTATAATAAGATAGCATTTTTCATCTATTGTGGATTGGAAAAAAAAATCCAAGAGTTTGGCAATACTGTCATTGGCAAGGCTAAAGAGTAACAAGTGCTCTCATACATTGCTGGAAGAAAAGCAAAATGATACAACTTCTGCAGAAGAGAATTTGGCAATATCTAAGAAAATTATTACCTTTTCACCCAGCAACCCCACTTCTATGAATCTATCCCAAAATATTAAATTATATATGTATTTAGCTATTCATTGCAAGATCAATGTGTAATAAGAAAAGACTGGAAACAACCTGAATGTCTATGAGAAGGAGACTGAATAAGCTCTTACATATCTACACAATGCAGTACTAAGCATCTGTGAAAAGGAATAAGGAACTCATCCCTCAAACTGATGAGTAAAGACTTGTGGCATATATATACAAAAATATATAACATAAAAGAAAGCAAGGTGCTGAATAGCATGTATGGTATGCTTCATTCTGTGAAAGAAAGGGAAAGAAATATGAATGCATTTTATTTTTTCTTGTACTTAAGAAAAGCCCAATGGAAAGCTAAACCAATGATGAATAATCATGATTACCTATTAGGAGAGGGAGGGAACAGGGTAGAGAATTTGGGGATGGAAGTGATACTCCTCTGAATTATCTCATTTCATGGTTGTGACCTCGATACCATGTACATGGACATTTTATATAACAACAAAAAAAGTACTCCTCAAATTAACAACCAACAAAACACCCTATTGTATATCATATTGTTGGAATAATCGCACAAAGAAAAGAAGTATTTCAGATGACTTTGAAACACAGTACTTTCACACTATTTCCATCTTGGGATCTAACCTAAACACAAACAAAAAACCCCCACAACCACAAAGAATTCCTAAACAACACTCAGTCATGTTATTGTTAGCAATAATATTGACATTGCCATTTAAAAACTATTTTATATATATTTTAGTTTAAGTAATGATTATTATGTTATGTGGTTAGGATGTGAGATTTTCTGTATAAGAGAACAAAGGTATATTATGGACTGAATTATATCCCCAAATTCATATGTTGAAGCCCTTATTCCCAACGTCATGGTATTTGGAGAGGGGGCCTTTGGGAGGTAATTAGGTTTAGATGAGGTCATGAGAGTGGGGTCCTGATGGTGGGATTCATGCCCTTATAAGAAGAGACCAGAGAGTGTGTGTGTTCTCTCTCTCTCTCTTTCCACTATGTGAGGGTACAGAAAGAAGGTGGCCATCTACAAAACAGGAAGAGAGCCCTCACCAGAACCTGACCATGCTAGTAGCATGGTGATCTAGGACTTCCCAGTGTCTACAACTGTGAAAAATAAATGTCTGTTGTTTAATCTACCTAGTCTGTGGTATTTTGTTACAGCAGCCAGAGGAAACTAAGATAAGGTACAAGTGTGAATCAAAGAAGTTAATTAACAATCACACAATTTTGATTTGGAATTGGAAATATTAGTATGAGCCCTTAATTTATTGTCTCTTTCTAAACAAATATATATTTCCTAGCTCTCCTAGTCTCCTGAAAAGACTTAGAAGATTTTGGTAAAGCCATCGGCAATGAATACTTGGGCCCTGATTGTGGCCTATAAATAATAACTCCTAATAAACAGAACAAAGCCTCCCTAGAAAGTGGCTGATTCCAAATTTAAGGCAGAAAATGTACAAATAAGCCCGTAATATTTTGTTACGCAGAAACCAAGGAAACTATCAATGACAAATGAGGTCTTTTCAAAAGGATACAAGGACCAAGTTGAAGTGGCTTCCTTAGGCCTAAGATAAGAAAGTTGTATATCAAATGAATTATGTCTGTAATAGATTAAAACACATATAAATACATATAATAATAGTTCATGAGTTATTTTAAAAGACAATTTATTATCTATCATTGGAAGTTGCTAGAGCAGCAAAATCATTTATTCTGCAAATTGGATAAATAAAGAGTAAGAATCAAGCATTTATCCTGTCTTTTTTGTACAAATTGTACTTTGGGGCAACCAAACCATCAATGAAGGGAAGATTTTCTTTGAAGAAAAATTTCATCTATTATTCAGGAAAGACTATAGAATTCAATCATCACCATTTTCCAATTACTTTCCAATTTTCTGGAGAAATAATGGATCCATCAGTGGATCTAAAAGCATCTGGTGAAAATTGATAGCAACTTGGTAAGGTCAGGCTGACAAATGTGAGCATAAGGATTGACCTCAGCATTACTACAGTGTGACGATGCGGCATTGTGTACCTCCCAATAGGATGGAATAGGAAGCACATAACACCACCTATAGAATATTCTCAACAACAATCTCTATCAGAACCTAATCAGTTTTTGGGTAGATCCACCAGTTTACAGAAACTGCCAGGGAAGGAGAAGCCCCTTAAACAATACCCTAGGAAGCAACTGTCCAAATCTAGAATATAGGGTATTCTATCCGACAAAGGGCCTCACAATCAAAGACAATAATGTGCAATTCATTTGGTCTGTTTCAAACCAAAAACAAAAAAGACCTTTTTAAACAATTATATAGGTGGGGTGTAAGATAGTATTTGGGAATTACTGTTAATTTGGTAGGGTGTGATAATGGCATTGTGAATTTAAAAACTTTTTTTAAAGTCCTTTTTTGTAACAAATGCATACTAAAGTATTTACAAATGAAAAAAATGTGATGTCAGGAATTTGTTTTAGAATACTCTAGCAAAATAATAATAGTACTACTAATGATTTAATAATGAGAATATAGATGGAGTTAGATGAGACAAAATTGGTAAAATGCTGATAACTGTTGAAGCTGCATATAGGTACACGGGGTTCATTATACTATTCTTCCTAATTTTACATGTTTATCACATTACCATAAAAAAGTTTTAAAAATTAATGTTTTCCAGTGAACATTACGAGGTCAAAAAGAGATTTGTGTACTGTTTTTTCTGAACACTGACTCTTCTACAGCTTTTCTCCTTAGTCAGTTTCCATATTATCACTTGTGATAAAAGAATAGCACAGTGCCACAGGCTGGGGCTTTTTCAGAAGATGAACAAAATAGAGAAAGTCCTAGCATAGGATTCACTGTTCTTGGTTTCTAAAGGTGGAGAAATGGGTGTTTACACATCTTTTAGGTTTTTCTACAGTCCTATTTCAAGAAATGTATTTTAGGAAGGTGCTATAAAGATTTTTCAGGGTAGCCAACATGTCCTTTTTTTCTGTTTCTTGTAACTGAACAGGCAGGGTAGCACCTCTGCTTCACAAATGCAGTTACACATCTGATGACTTCCTTCTCTTGGGCACATAGCTCTAGGCTAGTCCATCCCAACAACCTCCTAGTTTAATAAGTGCACCAATAGATTAATATTTATATATTTAGTATATATATCCAGCATCCTGGCTACTTCATTTATCTTAGCATTATGTCCAACGCATATACTATCTTCTTAATATCTCGACTGACTTTTATCCCATCCATTCTGTAATGGAAATTATTAGCCTAAGTGCTCCTCAAGGCAGGTTTTATGGAACTATTCTGCCTTTTATGTTGATAAATGTTTGGTGAATTCCTGGTTAAAAAGAGCTCAGCAGGTTTCTTCACTGCAGGACTTTTCAGAGGCTCTAACAGGCTAATACAAATTCTAACTTTCTAAGAGGAATAAGGAATAACACCATTTTATACCTGTGAATGCATATTAATATATGCATATACCACATTTCATATTTGTAAGTATAGATATAGCATTTAATTTCATGCCTGTAGACGCATCTTTACACGTACATATACAGCATTTCATGTCAGACCTGTGAATGCATGTTCATATATGGAGGTACAGCCCATCTCAAATGGCCCTAACTGTTCCAGGTATTTGGCAAAACTATTGTTCCACAGAAAACCCACCGGACAAACATGGCCTCAAGAATCCCAACCCATATCTTCAGCATGAAAATTGCAGGATGAAAAACAGTAACTGGTATGTTCGTCTTAATAATCTAAGGGGGAAAGGGGTGTAATAATAGTTTTAAAAGAAAATAGAGACGCTCATGGACCTTAATATGGATTTTAATCTGCTTGTTCTAGGTACCATGACCAAATTTTCCAACTATTACAAAATTTGGTTGCTTGAGGTTTTCACATCTGTTTGGACAAAATAGCACAACTGCTTGATCACAGATGTTAGTGAGAGGGAAAGAGAGTCCTAGTTTTTAGGCAAAATAAGTTGTTAGGGGGATGCAGTGACTTCTCAGGAAGGTCATACAACTAGATCACAAACTCAAGGGTAAGTCTCCAATTTATCTGATTTTTAATCCCTGGTGCTTACTGCAGTGTCTGTCACCACATGTGTGTACAGGGAACAAAAAACTGCATAAATAAGTACATTTAATAAAATATATTTACTTCTATCTAAAAACAACAGGGTTGTACCTTGCATTTTTTGCTTTAAAAAATATGGTTAATGCTGGGGAAAACAAACAAACTTACTTCTTTAGAGGGGAGATGTGACATCACAGAGGACAATTTATAGAAAGAAATAAAACATGCACTAAAATAGAAGGGAAAAGGTACACCATGATATGTCAAACCATTAATTTGACTCTTCCTTTAAAAATCATGGAGGTGGTAATCTGGAGAAATCCGTTCCCATTTAATTTCTGCCCTTTCTAAATCAATGTCGATGACTGACCTCCTGCATTCTGGCTTCAGTTTATACTTGTGCATGCCCTCTTGCAGGGAGATATTACCTGCTTTCTACAAGACCTTAGGACACAGTTCTGAAATTCTTCCTCCCCGAAGTGCCATTAATGTAGGGGGAGTTGGTTACAACATTTTTTAAAGTGAAAAATAAAATTCCTTTGCTCGTAGTGACTATCTTAAAAATAAAACACAAGTGGCGTTCCCATAAGATGTGAAAGAATCACAATATGGCTAGCTGGGTAATTACATGGTTAATAGTCTATGCCAAGTGGTTTAATGAAATCACCCACAGGTACAGGTGCCCCCAGAAGAACAGTCATTCCCTTTACCCTCTCAACTTTACTTTTTGTAACAACTTCAGACCACTGTTCAGGAAACACCTTAGAGGATGGATGTTGTATCTACACGGCAAAGTGGAGAATTCAAGCTAATGTGTATTCAAGACCTTTCTCTTAAGTTATCTATATCATTGGGGCTAACATATTTTAACATTCACCCTCACCCATAAATTACTAGACAGTTATCTGAATTCACCACGTCACAAAACATGTAGAAATGAAGCCTGAAAGCATTTTTAGAATTATCCCAAATACTCCGACCACTCAACTCTTCCTTTTATAGCCTTCTCAGTTTCCAAACACAGCGAACAAGATTGTATATTATTTGTTTTGCCTCCTTTCTTAAAAACCAATTCAATTCTCAGAATTTGATAAGCATGCATTTCAAACCTGTGTCCTTTCTAATGAAGAAATGACATAAGAATAGATGAGCAGGCCAGTTAGGAGATGGTTAGAATCAATAGCATTAGCATACATAATTCACTTGAGAGATTTACTGTTAACTGAAATAAGTGTTCTGGAACACAGGCCTGCTCAGAGAACTGTGTGACTTTATACTTCCTGAGCACCTTATCCTGTTTTAATCAGGGCTCATTAATCGCAACAATTTTTCACGTTGCTTTAATTTTCCTGATTAGTTGCACTTATAGCCATGCTCACACATTCAAAAACTGTTTCTGAAGCTCATTTTTCTGAGACTCACTCAACAAGCCTGTGTAATGTCATTTCAGTGTTGTTTATTATCAAGTTGAAATAATTAACTCAGCACCCTGCTAGAAGTCAATACCTTTTGTTGAAATTGGACTTTTCTTTTATAATTTAAAGAGGCTTATAAATAATTACTAACAAAAGCATTAAATGTATAAACCTGTCTATCACTACTATATTTTCTGTTTTTCTTATGTCTTAAGCTAAATTACAAATAGGCTTCTTCTATCACCTTAATATGAGAAATGAAAGTTAACACCGCTTAGGTTCCATTCTCAGTTGGCACCATATCTTCTTGGAGAAGGTTTTTGGAAAATAATTTCCATCTAATATCTGTTCTTTATAAAAGTTATATCTTATCTCCCAGAATAGGTAACAGAGAAAGGAATCAAAAGAAAAATAAGATGTTTATGTCTCTACTATATAACCAACTTATTGAGATTTATCTTAAGAAAGAATGGTTCTAAACTATTTTATTTCTAGGAATTAGTACTTGAAGGAAACGTTGCGTAGACACACAGAGTTTTAGGAGTAAAGACATTCATCTATGATGGCATTACTTATATAGCAAAATACTAAAGACAGCCTAAATGGTGTGGGTTAAAGAAACTATTAAATCCAAATAGTGTGTGGTTATTTTTTTAATTATGTTGCAGAAATACTTAAAGGCAAAGAAATACTCTTATGACATTTCCAGTTAAAAAAGACATGTTACAAAAAAAAAAAAGACATGTTACAAAACAGTATTTACAATATTATTCTATTTCTGAAAAAAATACAGAAAACATGAATGGAAGTTAATACAACAAATTTTATCAGCAGTTTTACTTCTGGATAATGAGACTGTAGATAATTCTTGACTATTACCATGACAGCCATGTACCGCTTTTGTAATGAGAAGATAATTCTTATGAGCTGTGCTTTCAATGTAATGCTTAGGATAAATAGTTAATTTTCTAACTATATAAGCTCAATAGAAAAGTCTAACATCTTAAAAGAAAAGACCAACAACATAAGACTTGGCAACTAAAGAGAAAAAGAGAGGTAAGGACATAATTAAAAGGTATACAGAAAGGGAAATATAAATAACTTAAAAACGTATGACATGTATTCAATTTTGGTTGTAACAAGAAAATTTAAGACAACAATGATATTCCACTTTTCATCTATCATATTGGCAAAGGGCAAAACACTGATAACACACATATTGGTAAGAGTGTAACTAACATATAGTCTCATAAACTCGTAGAAATGCAATTTGGTTTCATGTCTCCAGAGTACATTTTTTTCAGGATCTATCAAAATTACAAATATGCATACTCTTTGACCCAGTAATTCTTTTAGTAATTTATTATATAGATAAGGTACATACTACACAAAGATACTCCTTTCTACTTTGTTTCAAGTAGCCAACACTTTGGAACAACCCAAAAGCCCAATGTGGGTTAAATGAAAACATCCGTCAAAATGCAATCTCAGGTAACCATTAAAAAAACAAAAAGACAAATCTCTGTAATGATATATAATGATATGATGATAGTTTCAGATATATCAAGATAAAAAGAAAGGTAAAGTACAATGTATATAGTATGTCATCATTACCGTTTAAAAAAAAAGATTGGCAAAACATTTAATATACCTAAGTGCTTGTGTTTGCATAAGCCATCCCTGGAAGGGTACGTGAGGGCCTGGAAACCAGGCTCCCTACAGGAGAGGCCTCTGGTGGTCGTGTGTGGGGGAGTCTTAATTTTCATTGCATAGCCCACGGGTGGGGAACATTTCCATGTTGGAAGGTTAATTTAGCTGTAATCAAATAAGGCCACATTCAAGAAACCTCAATTAGATATACTTAAAAATGTACATTACTTTGTAAAAATCTAACTACTATGTACTTAATAATTTCAAAAAATGAAAACTATTTGTTAATTTTAAACTTAACTAAGCATTTAATGACTTTGTTGCATCTGCTTTTTGTCAGAAAGCATTTGAATATTTGGTTGCAGCATGGAGGTCTGCAATTTCAGCTGATCCTCTAGATGGGTATCCGTCATTTGTTACCTTAAGGGCATCTTGATTTGGGTTAGGTAGGAGAATGTAGATTTGCAGCAATAAGCAGTTGAAAAGCAAGAAAGCACTTTTTGGGCATATTGGCGAAGGTGTGGGTATGCTACTGCATTTTTCCATATTTCAGCTGGATCTTTCTTAGCATCAAACAATAACTTTAAAATGTCATCTACTGAGAGCTCAATCAATTCCATCTCTAGTTCTTTAGGTGCCTTGGTGATATCAACTAGGTGAGGTTGAAATGCTAATTTGAGTGTGATGTCATGATTCTCAAAGTCAGTGAACCTTTCATTGTATTCTCCAAGTAATAGGTCTATAACAGTTGTGTATTCTTCAAATGATTTGCATGTATCATCCTGCTCATCAGTGACCTTTGCTAACTGGGGAAAATGTTCATCTGAAATTTCCTTTTGAAGAAGAAGCGCTTTGAAAAAAGGTAGCTTTTATTGAAATGCTTGGATTTTTTGCCACATATCATATATAGACTTAGTTTTACTTTGCAAAGAAATATTCACATCATTTTGATTTGACATGATATCACATAGAAATGCTGCATTCCTATAGAAATCTTGTTTCAATAACTCACACTGCTAATTCTGTTCTTCATAACATTTAATCTGTTCCTGCAGAGATAAGATTTTGGCTAATACCTATCCCTGCAATAGCCAATGCACTTTAGAATGATACAGCAAATCCACACTGAATACCCCATCAACTTTAGCATGTTACGAAACTGATGATGCTGTGTTGCATTTACACAAATGTAGTTAACAATATTTACAACTTGTTGCAAAGTGTCACTTAAAATAGTAGCTTTAGCACAGAGATTTTGCTCATGCAAGATGCAATGAAAAGAAATGAGAGCATCTGGATCTGCTAATACTTTTTTTTTAATCTGTGCGATAAACCCTTCATGTTTTCCTGTCATGGAAGATGCCCTGTCACTAAATTTACCAAATTCAGTTCAACTTCATGATATTTATCTTGAAAGTTGTTGAAGATATCTATTCCCCATGTTCTGTTCAAGAGAGTGCCCAAAGTGAGTAACTCTTTGTAGCATAAAAAATCTTCTGTTATGACCCTAATGAAGTATAAAACCTGCAGTGAGTCAGTAGTATCAGTTGATTCATTCAAAGCGACTGAATAATATATATTTTCCTTCTGAAGCATTACATGAAGTTGTTCTGTTCAGTTGAAGGCTAATTCATGCTGCTGATCAGTTATGGTTTTCCTTGAAAGAAGCAGTTGTTTGTACTTTCAAAAGTTATCGGGGTCTAAGCATCCTACAACTTTGACAATGCATTTGTTCTCAATTTCTACATCACTGAATTGCTTCCCTTTTTTCCTGAGTATATAAGCTACTTTATAAGTTGTTTCAGTGGCATGATTTCCAGGCCTTATTGCTGCTTGAAACAATTGTCTTTGCTTTTGCTTTTCATCTTTTAATTTCTGCAATACAACCTTTTGCATCTCTCCCTCTAATTTAAAATATTTGTGGTCCTTATAAGTGTTATAATGCTGATGAGCACTGAATTTCTTTAATGTTGATATTACAGTATCACAAAGCAAGCAAATCATCTTATCTTTAGCAGAAACAAGATGATATTGCAATTCCCAATCTTCAATTAAAAATCTATTTTCTTCCTTCAGCGTTCTCTTGGTCTTCTTTGACATGATGGGCTGTTAAGCAGACAGAATCAAAAAATACCGTTGAGCTGTGCAACTATTCACAAATTCCACTTCAAAGAGAAACACAGTGCACCGTTGTCAAAAGCCGATAAGAGATTGGCATACTCAACCCCCATAAATGCTCACCAACCAGCCTTGTGCTGTAGAGATGCCAATCAGGCAGGGGAAGTTAGAACTAAATCATGAGCGTAGCAGCCGTCAATTTAGCCCTTATGGCTTATTAATGTTCTAATTGTGCTGGTCAACCTGGGAGGATTATTTCGTTGAAACTTATTTTATTCTTTGGTATTTTAAATATGTTCATTTTAAAAATAAAATAAAAATATAAAAGATGAACAAAAATGCATTAATTAAAATAAAAGGATTTGTTCTGTAAAATTTGGATTTGTCAAAAGGCCACACTTAAGGACCTAGAAGGCCACACATTCATCACCCCTGGCATAGCCTATGTACTATTTTAATTATTTACCATGTTTATTTATCCTACTTTGTGTACATTTTTTTAAAAATTTTTTTTATTTCAGAATATTATGGGGGTACAACACTTTGGCTATATATATTGCCCATGCACTGCCCGTGTCAGAGCTACAATCATGGTCATCCCCTAAACTGCACTCCCCGCATCCATTCAGTGAGAGTTTTTCCCATCCCCTCCACCCTCCTCCCACCTGCCCGCCCCCTGATGTATATTATTGCCCTGTGTGATGTAAGTGTTGATCAGTTAGTACCAATTTGATGGTGGGTACCAGTGGTGCTTGTTTTTCCATTCTTGTGATACTTCGCTTCGAAGAATGGGCTCTAGCTCCAACCAAGATAATACCAGATGTGTTAATTCACCATTTTTTAATATATATATTTAGTTAGTTAATAGTTACTTAAAAATTAGCAGCTATGGAGAAGAAGCAGTGATGTGAAGAAAGATTTCTTAGCAGCAGCTGTTGACTGGGCTTTGAGTCTGGTATCACTGGGGCCCTCTTTGCTGCAGGACCTCAGGCAAGGCACCCCACCCCCTTCTCTGGACCACCTTCTCTTTTCCCAAGGAAAATCACAAAGTTACCTTTCAGCTCTTGGGAATCGGAGCTTCTAGTTGTTTTCAAAACAGATACTTGTTTTTAAATATCACGCAAAATAACAGGTGTCTCAGCTACTAGAATTACACACAACCCTGCCCCTCCCCCACCCGGCTGAGCACACTTTACAAGGTTATTCTCCTGGGAAACCTTGTCTCAGTCAACAGTTTTCTGAGCACTACTTTATATACAAGGCCCTATGTTAAGTACTAGGAATATAGGAATTAACCTGACATGTCCCCATCTACAATGAATTCAATATAAGACCTCCCAGCTATTGAGTGCCAACTAAATGCTAGGCACTAGATGAAGCCTTTTCTATAATTATACCTTGCAATATTCACATCAACCCAACCCACTCTAGGCACTATTTTCATCTTCATTTTACAGATGAGCAGATGGCAACTAAGAGGGGTAAGTCACCTGCTGATAAAAGTCACCCAATTAGGAAATGATGGCATTGAGGACTCATATCCAGGACTTCATTACACCAAAGCCAGCACTTTTTACTACTATTTAAACCTACCTCTCCTGGTTTGGTGGGGGAGGAAGACAAAGAAAGAGATGATTAAACAGTTACGTGGCAAGTGCTGTGAAAGAAACCCCAGGTCCCTCTAATGGAGATTTGAGTGAAACTGACACTCAAGAAGTGCACGGCTCTTGTCAAATCGGATGTGTATAGATTCCTTCCCATAGGTCAAGTGAATCATGGAATTGTCAGTTTCCAAAGAAAACCCTGATGTTGAGATCTACTCAATCTGACATGCGGCTACAGTGACTATGTACCGTGACAGAGAGCCATTCAATTGGATGCCAACAGGAAATTCTCTCTCAGCCTTTAGAGTCAGGCAGACCTGAACATAATTCAACTCTAACATGAAGTAGCTCTGTAACATTGGTCAGAAAACTTGACTCCTCTGAGACTCAGGTTCCTCCTTGGTGAAAGGCAGATGAAATGAAAAAAAAAAAAAAAAGGGAAAGAAAATAAATGTGCAAGTGGACATGAAGCTCTTGGCAAAAAGTAGGCATGCAATAAACAGTAATCATATATGAATTCTCACATATCTAAGTAGACTTAGATCTACTGAAACAATCCAAGATTGCAGGGACAATTTACTTCAATAGAAATGGAATCATTCATGAAATATATAATTTGTTTTCTAAAAGTCAGTATAGCAGTGTTTTGTTTGAGAAGCATCTGATATAACGACTCTAGCCTGATAATTTCTCCCACATCCTTCTGGCTTTGATCGTCTACACCTCTAATTATTCTGGATCATGGGTGATTCTGATTCTCATCTCATACCCTCCCCGCCCATTCTTCTTTCAAATGCATTAAGAACCTTGGTCATTAGCCCACGGCTGATGTGTTTGTTAAGGTTCTTGGACTGTATCTTCCTAAGCATAAAAAAGTATTGAAATTAACGACTGTCTCCACCCTAGGTTGCCAAGTGGTCTTTCTTGTCAAAATCATGAGAGATGCTCAAAAAGGTGGGGGTGAGGATCACTGAAAGAAAAAGAAAAAGTACAAGTCCCAAAGAAAAGTTGATCATTAAAAAATAAATTTCTTTCTTGAGTATACAGAACATCCCTCAAAAAAGTGGTTTGCATCTAGAAATTTTGTGTCTATATTTAATATGCTGCATTTCAAGCAGCACTTCTGCTTTGATCTTTTGAGCTCCTTTAATACATCAGATGAGTTTTTAATATCCATAGGAATATATAAACTCTCTCCAAGCTAAACAAATGGAGGGCAAGCTGGAGAGTTAATAAACACACATCTACAGGGTTTTGGCAACTTGCTAAGCCACTTCAGGTGCAGTACTGGACAGACTAAGGGGGGAACACAGACTGCTCTTTGAGGTAGGGATGGCAGGAGTCACAGCACAAACAACCACCGTGATGGAGACAATGCACCGCAGAAATGCCGCTTGCAAACTCCAATAGTGTGGACACAGCTCTGTACTCCTCTACTCCACATGCAAATAAACATTCTAAAAATATTCCTTGGCTCTGCAGGTCTCCTACCCTCCGGCATGGAAGAGGAAAGCCTCACTGTGCTGTAAGCCCAGCCAAATTTACATGTGCTCCCACCCTGTTTCCCACACATTAAGAAATGTACAAATGGGAAATTGTTTGTGCGACTAATTCATGTCAGGTAGAGACCTGCCTAGTCATTATAGACATGTGCCCCTCTCATTTTGCATCACGGACCCGGGAGGGAAAACAGTAATTTACAACATTTCCTGTACTAAAACCTCTCCAAACACTGCTTATCAAAGAGCAAGTAAAGATAGCAACACCTAAACAACCACGTCCATTCTATCTGGGTCCTCAAAGTTGTAATCATCGTTGAGTCTGGAAACAGGGCACCTTTTTCCTTCGAGCATCTGAGAAAGAGGATCAGTGAAGCCCTGTCCCTAATAAAGTGCTTCATTGAACTGAGATGCAGAAGTCTTGGTAGAAAAATTGACCAGAGCTTGTAATCCTGATTATTATTAATATAATACCTTTGGACCACATTTTCATCTTATGGCACTATTTCAACAATTCAAAATAAAGTTTCCAACATAAGCATTTACCTCCTCCTCTCCTTTTTAAAAATTTAAAGCCAAGATGTTTTCAGCAACCACAAACATACAGCACTAATTAGGTAATTCATTGTAAGAGCTGGCATTGAATTATTCAAAACTGGCCCCATATCCATAACATAAAAAGAAGGCAGACGTTTATTAACGGTTGAGTGGCACAGCCTCTGTATCACATGACAAATAGCTGAAAAACTTTTGAATTTGACAGAGTCACGTTTTAAATCTTTTGTAATGGAACAAAATTGTTTTTAGGACCCGGAAGTTATTCCTACCATGTTTCTGAGATGCAGAACAGGAAGCACAAAAATACAAGGAGGAGGAAGAGGCTGGTTTTCCTCCACGGCTACTTGGGCATGACAGTGTAAAATTAAGAGAAGGAACTATTTTGACTTGGCTAATCTACAGCTTTGAACATTACCACCCAACATAGCAAGGTATAAGGGAGTAAAGACACCATGGGAAAACTTGGATAAAAATACAATACACAGCCCTCAATCTCCAAAGGGAAGGATTTGACCACTGGTGTTACTCTCACTGTAGAATGGAAAGTTTACTTGTTTAGAAATTAAACTAAGCCCATTTGAAAAGTCCACTAATTATTTCATGGGAAATTGAATCACATTTATTTACATGTTTTAAACAAAGATTGAGTATAGTAGTTTAAGAATCTATAGAGCAGAGATACAAAAATATTTCAACAAATTAGTGTATGCTTACAAATTAAGTGGTTAAAATTATTACATTTTAACACCTACAGATTATATTATTCATGACACTGATGTACTCCCACTGGCAAAGTCTGTGTTTAATTTGTATAATGATGTATCTGATCTCTATTGAATATATGTGTAGTCCCAGATTCAGAATTCCAAATTTTTTGTGAACCAAGAGCTCAAGTGGACCCAGGAATCAGCAAAAATCCAAGAGCTACTTTATCTAGGACAGTCTCATTGGAGCAAAAACCTCACTATCTACTTTTCCTGATTGAAACTATTAGTTTTACCTTCCAGGCTGAGAAATCTGGAAGAAGGGAATTCTGTGGTTTTCCTGTATCCCTGTCAATACAGATGGGTTTGTGGATTATTCTTGATAAAAATATCTGCCATTTATGAAGCATTTAATCTATGCTAGGCACTGTGGTAAGTATGAGAGTTATATTTCTTTTTTTAAAACCCACAAATAGATCCTATGAGGCACATATTAATTATTATTATTCCCCTGTGGAGATGAGCAAACTGAGGCCCAGAGCATTTAAATACTACATGAAGATCTTGCACTATTAAGTATGGTATCCCAGACTGCAGTTCCATCCCAGAGGCCATCCTCTGAACCTTTACTCAAGGAAAATGCCATGTCCCCATTGCGCAATGGATCCATTTTACAGATAACTTCTAGAAGCCTTGCTTGGTAGGAACACCTGCAGGGCACTCACTGAAAACAGTCTGAAGACTTGTGGTAAATCGCCCACCCAGCTTGAGACCTCAACAGGAAATTGGAGGCGTTTGTAGGAAAATGGAATCCCTGAACTATGGTTCTCTGAACTGTAGCCCACGAAACATGTCAACACAGCTTCGAGACCAATTACTTTCTTTCAGTTTAGCGGATAAATGAAAGGCGCGTGGGGAGAAGTGATGAGGGAAGAAAAGTGTAGCCACAGCTTTGGGGGCTTCCAGGAAGATGAGCAAAGCTTGTGCACAGATCTCAAAGTGAAACTGATTGGCAACATAATTTTCATGAAAAGTGATGAGTGATACTACCAAAAAGAAAAAAAAAGAAGCACATACGAAAAAACAACGAAAAACCCCTAATTTACCTTTGGAATTAATTACCTTGCCATCATTGAAATGTGACAAAACTTTTAAAGCTCTGGTCTTGAAAATGTTACACGTGTTTAAAATTTTATTTTTGATTAAATAGTTTTCTTCACTGGTTATAAGTATTTAACTTTCTCGTTCCAAGAAAATCTTTGTGGATCCCTTTCTTGGCTAAGTGGGGGTGGGGGGCTTGGGGGAGTGTATCAAGAAGGAAAGAAACATACTGGAAAATAGTAAGACATTATGTTCCTTTTAGATATCCAATTTTTTAAAACTTGTTGACAGTCACAAATGCCCAGAAAATATGGTCTGAGTTGTTTTTGATTGCTGTTTGAATAACAGATTAATTTAATAATCAGTGGGATATTGAATGACAAAAATTATTGGTTAGAGTGGCCAAACCACCAACCCTAATGACATTCTTATGTAAATTCTTATTTTCTTTTAGGCTCCTACATTCTTAATAAACCCTATATTTTTGAAAATCCTTTTTTAAACATTTTATACTGTCCCTCTGTGTTACAATATATCTGTTTATGCTATAGACAGATATATGTCCACTTTTGGAGTTGCCAATTTTTAGGTTTCTATTTAGAGCAACTGAGTCACCTCCTGATGCGTTTTCCATATAAAACCATCTAGTGATTCTGGAAACAGGACAGAAATGGAGTCGGGAGCAGCCCAACTTTAGCCTTCAAAGATCTTTGAAGACCAAAAAGACTTCTTCTGCTATATGGCTAGAACCACCTGACATGGTTTCCTGAGTTCTAGCAAAATGTTTAGACACCAGGGTCTTCTGATCTCTTCTAAGAGATGGGCAGATTGTTAATAGCAGTCCAAGAGCAAACTGCAGCGAAAGCATGTTCCCGTGGGAAGTTCTTTGGGATTGCTGCTCTACGGTTTGCCGTTGCTTGTGGAGGAAAGTAATCGCTGCCTTGAGACTGGTTTGTAATGGACACAGTTTCGTATGTTCTATTGCGGAAGGCGAGATGTTTTTCTATGAAAAAGATCTTAGTGCGTAATTTCTGAAATACTATAATTTTCACCAAACTCAGTTTCCAGCTCACTCCTCGCCAAATGCTGTAGAATTGTGTTATTTTTGACTGTCATTGCCCATGACCTGAAGTTACCTACAAAGTTGGTCAAAAATTAGTAATTGTCTTATAGAACTAAATGTGAAAAATCTCATTCTTTCCAAGCAAAGGTCAACAAATTTCTACATGAATTAGATGTAAAGCACATGTGCAAATCTGGCTTTCTGGTTGCTACCAATCATGCTGGCCATTGAACTGAAACATCTGCGGGCCATCAAAAAAGGAAAGAAGACAAAATCCAGTAACATTATTTTCCTCCTTACCATTCTGCATTCCAAGAATGCAAAGATCATACAAAATGCAAAATAATATCTTCATAAATACTTTGATAAATACTCAGGTGTATCTTCTAATAAATTCTATTTCATAAAATGAAGCAAGGAAGGACAGAGAGAAAGGGATAGGCAAAAACACTAAAAAGGCTCAATTCTTTAAAAGTGCCCAAAGAAATCATCCATGAGTCTTTTTTTTTCCTGTTATATGAGCATTATATCATAATTTCATAATAAAGCTTCACAAAGATTTTTGGATCAGAAATAAAACTAGTCTTAAATTGATTTCTCATCTAAGTAATTACTAAATTGATCTGTCAATTTCTAATCCCTAAAAGAAAGAGGACGAGGAGAAACAAATGAGTTTCTTGCTCTGTCAGGACCAGAGTGTATGTGTGCTAGGGGTGGGGGAGAAGGAAGGGCAAGAGGGCTGGCTAATGGCCTGAGTCAGAAGTTTCTGTTTCAAGAGGCCACCATTGTCACGGCTATTGGTGGCATTTCTCTCATCATCTGGAATCTGATAATTTTTTTCTCCCCTCCTTAAAACCTTTCTTATTCCATACTGGTGTCAGGGCATTTGAAGTCCTTCAAAGGACTGTTCTCTTTGGCAGGAGCAAAAGGGCAACATGCCTTGGCCCTTGATCATTTCTTGCATCCTCTTTCATCTCTCCTCACCTGCAATTCTATGTCCCAGCTTCTCTGAACAATGTGTTGAACAAACCACACTTTCTCTTGGCTCCACAATGCTCTTCCCTCTGCCTGGATATGCTCACCGTGATCCCCCTCATCCTGGTGGTCTTGCATTAGGTGCTATTTCTCCCAGGGAGCCTTTCTTGACCACCCAAGCCTTCCTTCTGTGTTCCTGTGAGGCGTTTACTCTCTAATCATGGCACTAACCATGGAGTGTTGAAATTGCCTGGTTACTTGTCTGCAAACTCCATGAGGGCAGGAATCCCATGTGTCTTATTCATGGCTGTCACCTCAAAGTGTAGCCCAGTGTCTGGGATACAACGGATGATCAAGAAATGTTTACTTAAGTCCTGAGCTATCTTTAAATTTTCTCCTAAGGCCCTATTTTTTTTTCTGAGCTAATTCTTTAGAGACCTCCTTCAAGGTCATTAATATATCAGCCCTTATATCTTATTAACTAAATTGCAGTCTCACAAGTTAATGATTTGAAGCAGGCAAGATCTATGGTGTTAGAAATCAAGAGATGTTAGAAATTTTATGGTAAGCACAGGTTACGCTTAAAAGGGAACAGGTGTGAGGGGGCTTCTGAGGAGCTTACGATGTTATTTCACTTCTAACCTGAGTGCTCGTTAGACAGGAGTGTTCACTTTGTGAAAATTAACCAAGCTGCAAACTTACGGTTCAGACACTTTTCTGTATGTGTTATACTTCAATCAAAAGTTTACTAAAAAAAGAGAAAGAAAAAGCACAAGTCCCTATTTTACTCCCTACCCAGACCCCTGAGTCTTTGTTGTTTTGCCTCCGTAGTGTGTGACTAAGCTGCTGGGTGGTGGTCTTGAAATAATGCTTTGAAAAGAAAATCCTCCAAAGCCTGCAGTGTCTTTTCACTGCTGCCAGCAAACCGTGCAAGGCCTCACTCCACTTCCCAATCTCCTGTGAGTCTTCAATCCAGCACGGAATTCCAGATCTGAAACACACTAGTCATGACTCGTGTAAATACCATCAGCTTCAACTTTGTATTTTATCCATCTTTGCATTTCTCAACATACCAGCACAGTTTCTAGACCGTAGCAGGAATACAGTGACCACCTACTCCTATTGAATGAATGATTTCTTTAGTTTGAAACGTTTAGGTCACTTACTTTAATCAAACTGCATTTATATCTTTGGTTTCTAACAAGGAAAAATACTGGCAATCCCCTATCTTGGTTCTATTTGTTTTCTCACATGGAATAAAAATAAGAACCCTAATTTACTCTACTAAATATAATTGCCTATCATTCACTAAGAGATATTGACCACCTCATGGAGTTTGTAGTTATGATGACTGCGGGTACAGTATCCATTGGGTCAAAAAGGTTCGCAATCATTATAAAATCAGTGGCATCTACTTCACAAAACCATAGAACCAGGAATTATCAACAACCCTTAAATCATACATGAACTGGGATCCTCTGAGATACAGATATGTTATACCTTTCTTTTACAGAGAATTCTACAGTAGTGCAATAACATTAGACTATGAAAAGGAACATTCACATTTTAACTGAGTGATTATGGGGGTTATAAACTATATATATATATATATATATATATATATAGTATTATATGTTTCAGTCTATTCAGGCTGCTATAAGAAAATACCTTAAACTGGGTAATTTATAAATAACAGAAACTTATCACTCACAGTTCAGGAGGCTAGGAATTCCAAAATCAAGGCACCAGCACATCCAGTGTCTGGCAAGGGCTCATTTTCTACTTCAAAGATGGCGCCTCTAGCTGTGTCCTGACATGGTAGAAGGGGCAAACAGCTTCCCTCAAGCCTCTTTTATAAGGGAACAAATCCCAATCATGAGGGCAGAGGCTCACATTGGGGATTAGGTTCCAACATATGAATTTTGGAGGGACGGCAACATTCAGTCCATAGCATTATGCATGTATTAAATATGGCCATTTACTGAGTACTTACTTACTTTGTTCCAGGCATTACTCTAAATTCACAACAGAAATTTTTTCATTTAATTCTTACAATAAGCCCACACTATGCTTACTATTATTATCCCCCAAATTACCCAGGAAGGAGCTGAGCTTTAGAGAGTTAAGGCTCTTGCCCAAGGTCACAGTATAATAATAGAGTTAGGACTCACATTCTGAACCCTCTGCTTCCAAGGCTCCTATACTAACCTACTATACTTCAGTACTGTGGTGGCTCTAGAGTGTCCGCAGTCAGAAGGGCTAACTGTAACATGGTAGATAGGGCAAATGTGGAAGCAATCCTGCTTCAAACACTCAGACACACTAGATGAAATAGTAAAATAACACAAACATATTTAAATACAAAAGAGCTTACAAGAAAAAATACTAAAAGCCAACTTTTACATTTACTGCTAAGAATAAAAAACTGATAATCTGGCACTTTCTGAGGCTCTGAATAGGAAAAACAATATTGCCTATGAGAAATCAAACTTCAAGCCTAAACTACATGCTGCTTAGGAAAAATATTTACTGTAATTATATGGTGCAGAAATTCCTAAATATAAAAACTTACATAATTATTCCCAGGCAGTCAATACTAATAGGATACATGATAGAAGCACAAATATGAATCTATTATGAAGAGAAACTCAAACTCTATTCTGTTCCAAGAGAAATAATATTTAATAGTAAAGATAAGTTCACAGTTAAAAATGACAAAATACATGAGCAAATAATCTATCAGGAAAGAAAGCAGACAGATGAAAAATGAGGATTGGTACCCCCAAAATTTAAACTACTAGAACAATCTTAAAAGGATTTATAATTTGATACAGAGAAACTAAGAATAAGACTCTTTATAAAAGGAAAACATATTTTTAAGAGAAGCAAATAAAATTCCTAGAAATAAAAAAAAGTCATCCATATTAAAAACTCAATGCATTTTTAAAGCAGCAGACCCGACATAAAAAAAAAAGTTAGTGAACTGTATAATATAAGTTTAAAGAAATTATCCAGAAAAAAGGCACATAAACAAATAGAAATAAATTTACATATAGAATCACTTCAGTGAAATTTCACAGCATTCAACAGGGAGTGAACACCATAAAAGCCATCAGAGAAGAGGAAAATGCCAGACTACTGACAAAGGTGCAAAGCTAAGTCAGAAGATAATGGAACAATATCTTCAAAATATTTCAATTTAGATGCTATGGAGTTAGCCCTGCAGAGTACATATTAAATGAAATAAGGCATTTTGGACAAAGAATGAGAGAATTTATCATGCCCAGATAATTCTTGAAAAAACTTCTAAAGTACTGTTAAAAAAAACAGTAATTTTTTAAAAGCCATGGTGAGTAAACTGGTGAAAAAGCATCCAATCATGTAGCAGCAAAAACAATAATAAATTATTTAGTGGGTTAAAGACACAGCAGAACTAAAATGTTAAAAAATATTATATGAAAGAGATGGGAGGTAATCCAAGTCAAAGGGTTCTAAGTTTTTGTTCTGGAGGAGGGAGGAGTTCCTCACCAATTGAAACATGTTAAAAAGACTAAGAGTAAGTACTAAAAGAATAGAATGTATACTTTACATACTATTATAATAAGGGAAAAAGGATTAGAGAGAACTCAACCAATCCAATAGAAGGCAAAGAAGCAAAGAAAAAACATAGAAAATACAAAGTATATAAAATGATGGTAGAAATAATCCAAACTTGTCAGTAAACACAATAAATTTTAAAAGATTAAATCTACCAGATAATAGACATAATAAAATTTCAAATCCAGCTATAATCTATTTATAAAACAAAATCCTAGTACAAAATGAAAAAGAAAGGGTTGAAAATAGAGGGAGAGGGGAAATATGCCTAGGAAATATTACCAAAAGAAGAGCTCATGTACTTGTGCTATTAGCAAACCAAACAGACATTAGGGCATAAAGCACTTTCATGTATAAAGAGAGTTATTACACAGTGATAAAAGGAAGGATTTATTAGGAAGCCATAAAAGTCTTGAATAGGAATGTCCATGGTAATATAACTTCAAAATATAGAAAGCAAAATGAATTGAATGGTATGAAGCGGTTGAAAAGTCCATAATCCTGGTGAGAGACTGACATCTAAAATAGAACGAATAGAAAAGGGAAGGTCTGAAACACAATTAACACAGTTGGGCCAATGGATACATATTGATCCCTATACTCAGCTATGACAGAATGTAACTTGCTTTCAAAAACACATAGGCAAATACTAGAACACAAAGCAAACTTCCACACATACTTAAAAAGATGTGTTATACAGATCACAGGGCTATTTAATCAGACATAAATAATAAAAAGATAACCTCATCACCCATACATTAGCAAATTTTAAAACACTAAGAATTTACGGATAAAAATGGTAAAAATTAGAAAATGGTTACAGCTGAATAACAATGAAAGCCCTGTATATTAAATTTATAGAGATACACTGGAATGCAGAGAGAAATTTATACATATGCGTATGTCTATACCTATAGATATAGGTACAAAAGAAAGCTGAAAAGCTAAGCATCAAACACAAAATGTTGGAAAATAAAAAACAGGGCAAACCCCCAAAACATAGAAGAAAGACAAAACAAACATATCACTGGCAGTGTGGAGAGGGAGAAATGGAGGGAAGGGGGCAGGAAGAGAGAAAAGGAGAGAGAGAGAGAGAGAGAGAGAGAGAAAATTAACTAAAAACTTTTAAAAAGGGCAAAATCACAGATATGGTAGCATTTTTAATCGAAAGAGAACACTATTAACAAATGCATGCAATAAACTTGAAAAGCGAGATGATGCAGGCAATTTTCTAAGAAATACAATCCCCAAAATCACTTCAGAAAGAAATAGAAAATCCAGAGATATCTAACCACAAAAGAAACTAATTTAGTAGTTGTAAATTTACACACACATACAAATCCCATTAGTCACTGACAACTTTTATGGGTTTTACCAAACCTAGAAGAAACAGATACCATTATTCCATCTTATATGAAATGGTGCAAATATTAGAGAAAGACAGAAACTCTCTAAGTAATTTTGTGACAATAAAATGACTTTAGTAGCAAAGCCAAATTACAGTACAAGAAAGGAAAAACATAGCCACTCTCCTTTTTGAGCATAGATATGAAAATTCAAATGAATTTATCAATATATTTAATATGTTTTTATACAGTTTTGTAATCATGACAACGAAGGTCCACCTGGGAAAGCAAGTATGTTTTCATATTGTACAACCTATCTACTATTAAAGATACTTATACAATATGTATTTTTTATAATTCAAATTTTAAAAAATTATATCAATATATCTCATCATATTAACAAATTAAAGAAAATTATTTTAGTAATGGATGTAGAAAATTTTTTTTATAAAATTCAACATCCATGCAGATTTCAAACAATAAAAATAGCAACAAAAACTCCTGCAGAAGTTTTATTTAACCTAATAAATGGTTAAATACCAAAAACCTATAGCAATTCTGGAAATGAATGATAGTGATGGTTGAACAACACTGTGAATATACTTAATGTGCTTAAATTATATGCTTTAAAATGGTAAATTTTATATTCTTTATATTTTACTACAATTTAAAAAAACCTTCAGCCAGCATCATACTTAACATGTAATTATTAAAAGCACCTCCTTTAAATCAGGAATGAGACATGGTTGCCTAATCTCATTGCTTCTATTCAACAATGTATCAGAAGTCTAGTACAATAAAAGATAAAACAATAATTAAGTATGGAGATAAGGAAGGAAAATTTTCACAAACAATATTACTATCTATGTAAAAATTCCAAGATCATCTATCTACAAACTATTAGATCTCAAAGAGCATTTAGCAATTTGTTGGATATAATATTCAATACACAGAAATCAGTGATGCTCTCATATGCTAGTAATTAAAAATTAGAAAGGTAGTTTTAAATATATACTATTTATGATTAAAAAAATGTAGGCTGTCTAGATATAAATATAATGCAAATAAAGTTATAAAACTGTGTTAAAAGGCATAGCAAAAGACATGTAAATAAAGAGATATACTTAGTTTATTGATGGGAGTATAATATTATAAAACTGCTGTCCCCAACCTTTTTGGCACCAGGAACCGGTTTCATGGAAGACAATTTTTCCATGGACCAGGGGTGGGGGGCTGTTTGTGAGGGGGGCAGGGTGTGGAGCTCAGGAGGTGATGCGTGGCCCGTTTCCTAACAGGCCACGGACCGGTACTGGGCCACAGCCCGGGGGTTGAGGACCGCAGTTATAAAAGATAGCCATTATCTACAAATTAATGTATAACTTACAGCAATTTTAATCAAAACCCTACCAGAATTCACGGAAATTAACAAGCTGATTCCAAAATTAATACAAAAGAGTAAAGAGCCAAGAATAACCAAGACAACTTAGAAGAAGGATATAGGGAAAGGATAGTTGTTCTTCTAAATGCCAAGCCATATTATAAAGCTGTAATAAAGAGATATGGTATTGACATAAGTATTAACAAACCATAAAATCTGGAAACAGATCTGCATATAGATGGGAACTTAGCCCATGACATAGGTATCATAACAAACTGTTGGGAAAATAAAGACTATTCAATAAAAAGTGTAAGCTAATTGGCCAATTATATGGAAAAGGACCAAATTAGAACCCCACCTCATGCCACATACACAAATTCCAGAGGCATTAAAGTTCTTAATGTAAAGGCAACACATTGAAGCATTCAGAATAAAAATATAAGAGAATATTATTGTATCTTAGGGCACAGGAAAAATTTTTAACCAAGGCACAGAATGCACAGATCATAAAAGTATAAATTAGACTGTATTAAAATAAAAATGAAAGAAAACTATGCACTGTACACCTGTAGTCCCAGCTACTCAGGAGGCTGAGGTGGGAAGATCACTTGAGCCCAGGAGTTCAAGACCAGCCTGGGCAATATAATGAGACCCTGTCTCTGGGGAAAAAAAACAAACAAACAGATGTATAAAAAGTGAAGAGGCAGACATGGAATAGGAAGACCCAAATATAATATAATGCATACAATTGTAAAGAAATGAACACCCAAATCAATAAGATCCAACCACCCAATAGGGAACTTCATTTGGAATAAAGAGGTCAGAAACCCCAAATGATCAATAAAATCATTAAAAGAGGCTCAATCTCATTAGTAACCAGAGGAAATGCATATTAAACCATTCCTAATACATCAGATTTGGGTGAATCGTGAAGGCTTGGTGCCTTCAACAAAGATACCTAAGAACATTCCTAGAATAGCCAGCTGAAATTGCCAACTGTCAACTGGGAAAACACCAATCAGGACTTTGTCCAAATATCAATATCAACAAACTGGACTAAAAATCTCCTATATTCCAGGATCCATTTTCATACATACTGAATGCTTCCCAACCTCTAAATGATCTAACAAAACCAAGTGATATTTCTTCCAAGCTGATAGAAATACTTCCCTATGCAAGAGGGCAGCCATATTTTCTGTCTCTCTGTAATTGTGTGCACGTTGTCATGTCATCGCATTGATCCATCTGGGAAAGTTCTGTACTGAGCAGAAAGGTGGAGGGGGTGGGGATTGAGTGGAGGATGGCTTACTTGGAGCAGTCTTCACAGGCAATGTTCCCTGTGGTCTCCTTGATGGTACGCTCAGAGACAAATGCTGGATATTCAGTATCACAAGGCTCCAGGGTCTGTTTCAATTTCTGGGCTGTAGGAATAAGGGGGGAAAAAGATAAAGAACACAAGGCACAGCCTCAATATTGTGACTGGCAGCCCACAACAACTCAGAACGCAGTTCTGCTCCTGCTGCTCTGTGATTTTTCTAGGCACAGCATAATGCATTATTTTCTAATTAGTCAAGTGATTTCATCTGCCAAGCAACTCTATAAGCTATAATTCCTCAAGCAGTTGTGTTGGCTTGATCAGCTATCATTTATGCATCACAAGAATTCTACTTTCTGGGACAACATCAATCACTGGGTCCTCTGACCTCAGACTTACTCAAACTTAGCAACAACACATATGTATATCTGAATAAATGTATAAAATATAAGTTATACCATATTATTTAGGGTGAGACAAAGGTCATGATACAATTGCATGGTTTTATTATAGAAAGAAAATTGAAATATGAAATAGTAAAATACGTAATGTCTTTGAAGCACAGCCATGAACCAAATCCTACTATTATGAAGTTCCTTGTTCAATAATATACCATGTCAGTTTTAAAGCACGAAATAACCCTGGTATGTGAATGAGCACATAGTAGGCACTTGGTAAAGGCTTGGTGTTGATTAAATTATTTAAACAAGTTACGTCCAGTGGACAAGATCCAAAACCTCTTTAAGTCTCAATTTTCTTACTTGTAAATTGGGGATAATAAAGTTCTATCAGAGGTTGATGTGAGAAGTAAATGAAACAATATATGTTGAGTACCTAGTACAGTACCTGGAACACAATGAGTGGTAAATAAACGTCAGATAATAATAATAATAATAATAATAATAATAGCAACAACAAGAATGATGACAAAAACAACACTAGCATTCTAATGAAGCCATTGTGACATTAAAATGATGACAATGATGATAGATACTATAGCATAGTAATTAAGGGTGAAGGCTCTGAAGTAAGAGAAGTTTGAAGTATGATTCCCTGCTCTGTTGTCTCTAGCTAATCCTCAGTATTTTCATCTGTAAAATGGGGATGCCAGTGGTACAGGCACTCTTCATGGGAGATCTACTCATTAATATTTCCCCAATAGAATGCTTATGGGTTTCCAATAACCCAACCTTTGTAAAAATATTTATATATATATATATAAAATTTATATTTACAATTCTAAAACTCAATAGGATTTTAACAAAATGATGTGTGCACAAAGTTTCAAATTACATTCTAAATATACCTGGTTGGATGTCAGAACCATGGGTAGATGTTTTACAGACTGTCCATCTAGGATGATGCTAGCACTAAGTGAGCCATCAGTGCTACTGCATGCAAAACAACTGTTTGATAACAACCAAATAATTATCCAGTGATCAGGAAACCATTCTAAGCATTTATATCCTAACATGATTGTTTCTTATATATGGGCTTTTCACTGAACTTTAATCATTTTGAAGAAATTGGTTAAGCATAATGCATTGTAATTTTTCTTATTTAAAACAAAAGAAAGTAGACTCTGAAGCACCTTTTTTAGTCAGAACATGTGATTTTCAGGAACTGAATATTCAGTATCACAGTTAAGGAGAGATACCTATAGTAACCTCACAGGATTGTTCTGAGGAATAAATAAAGTAAAGCTTGTGCAGCTTGTGACAGTGTGAAGCACACACACACTTTTACCCACATGCATGCATGCATGCACATGCACACACACACAGCCTTCATGAAATGCTAGTCCTTAGGGAGTGCTACCACCTACATTCCACAGCTGGCTAGTTGTATGGTAGCTAGGAGCACAAATTCTAGGGGTGCGAATCCTGCTACAGCTGTGTGACATCAGGTGAATTTTTAACTTTTCTATACCTTAGTGTCCTCATCTGCAAAAGGGAAATAACAGTACCAAGATCATGTGGTTGCTTAAGCATCAAATGAATTACATGGAAAATAGTTGGCACATTGTAAGTGCTATTTGAGTGTATGTTCTTAATACCACCATGACTTCTACTGCACTCACATTATTTTCTTATTTCACTAAGTCCTCAGACTGCCAGCCTTTTTGAGCCATTGCTTTTTGGTAGAAAAGGCAAGCAGATGGCTGCCTCCCTGCCTTCTGACTCCACTGCCTACACGGTGCGGGTAGTTGTTATTCTACCAACACTGGGACAGGTCGCAGACACTGGCCCCCTGTGCCCAGTAGTGCTAGCTCATCGGAAGGGTCATTAAATGCCTGCTGAATACATGAATGATTTTCCTGAATGGTATTTTTCAGGAAAATAAAATGGACAAAGAAAATGTGAGACTCTCAGTCCCTTATGAAAATTTGCTTGCTGTTCAGGTGGAAGGTAAGGCGATTTTTGATGTTCCAGGCCTGACAGTAACAAGGCAGAGAGGCACATGGTGAGAATGCCATGCTCTTCCCAATTTTGTTTTCACTACCTCTGTTTTGTAAGGAGGACAACTTTGCTTGGTCCTAGGAAGTTTTTGCCATCTTTCTTTCATTTTCATTCTGTCCTTCATTTGCTCTTCTCTCCTTTTAATCTGGGGAGACCAAAACACAAAGCTCCTAGTATCTGGCTACAGTTTGGGAACACTTTTTATTTTCATACTTCTTATTTTTACAATTGATTTCTCTGTATAGCAAGTGAGTCTGATTTTCAATTTAAGAAGCTTCATTTTCATATTGAAATTATTAGAATTCCAAAAGGTGAGTCTGTTAAAATGAAATAAAGGTTAAATACACAATAGCACAGGTTATAAATGGATATGGCAGAAATGTGCAAGTGACATCTAAAAACCTAACAATGGCAACAGCTAAATTTATTAAGAAATTGCTGTGTGCCAGATGCTGTTCAACTTTATATGTATCAATTTATTTAACAGGAAATCATGACAAAATTAAAAAACTAAACTATGAAGTATGAACAATTTTTATCTCTGTTCTGCAGAAGGTGAATGGAAGAGAGAGGACTGCGGTAAATTGCCCAAATTCATCCATTCAGTATGTGACAGAGCCAAAATTTGACCTTGAGTCGTCTAGCTCCAATATGTACATGCTTAACTGCTCTGTGAAGCTTGGCCAATGAAAGAAAATGAGAAAGATCTTTGGGTCAGGCTAAGATAGGCAGCACACAGGATTTAAATAAGCCTGATACTTGCACCATCTCTAATTCCACTTGTCTGGGCCCAGTTACAATGGCATGAGTCCAACAATCTCAATGGCCAGACTCATTTGGCTCTGATCCTTTCTGGAGATGAAATTCTTTTTCCTTTGACAATTGTAGGGCACCCCATGCTGATGTGGTGATAAACCGTTGAGTCTATTTGCAGCATTACTATAGACTGGCTGCAAGTTGCTCGATGTGCTTTTGGGAAACACATGAATTATCATACAAAACCATGGCCACATTTAATCTAAATAACATGGCTTCATATGAAGACCTTTCGTTGTCTAGAGTGCTATGGAAAACACCACATGTATATGCCAGTCACTACTGTTTATTTAGGGAATTTCAAACCAATAACCAAGGCTGTGAGCAATCTATTGGTTACTGAATTTTAACTCTGAGGCATTCAAATCTCACCATCTTACAAAGGTGTAAGTACACAAGGATCATAGAGCTCAGATAGGCTGATTCCTTCTTTTGCCAGAAGGGAAAACCGAGGCTCAGAAAGTAGACACAGCATGCCTTTAGTCTCACAGAGAGTGTCTCATCACAATCATCATTCACTTAAAGAGCAGACCACCACCACCACCATTTTCATAGCCAACACTCACTACATGCCAAATACGGTGTTAGGTCCTTTGCATGGACACAATCTCCATCACCACATAGTGAACAAGGCCTTGATACTATCCCATCGTGCAGATGAAAAAACTAAAGCTCAGAGGAATTAAGATGCTGCCTAAAGCCACACTGCAGTGAGTGGTGGAGAATGCCGCACTGCAGTGAGTGGTGGAGTCCAGATGCAAGCCCAGGCACTTCCATCCCAGGGCCCTCACTCTGCACCATTGCAGGGTACACTGCCCTGCCTCCCACCCTAGTTACACTGGAGATGTCACCATGACCTATCACTCACTCACAGCAAAGCACCCAATGAGCATCTGCACAATAGAATTTCTTTAATTTTCCCTTAGCAACAAATGTCCCTGATGAGAATAACTGACTTGGGTTCACAGTAATTATGTGCAGACAATTGGGGATGAATAGATTTGCCATTTGAAAAGCCTTCCTCTTTTTTTGTCTCTGTGAATGCACCCCCATTCACAACCGGGTGCCAGCAAGCTCCATTCTCTTTGTGCAACTTCACCAAAATGATACCTTTGTGATAATCAAGCAGAAATGGGCTTCCATGGTCCCCTTCATTAAGGAAATGAAGCAGATAAACAGTGTAATTATGGATTCCATTTTTAGCTGAAACGAAGATGTATGTCTCAGTGCAGTCTTTATCTAGAGAGGGAATGGTAAATTTAGAGTGAAGAAACCTTGCAAGTCTATATTGTATGGTGCTGAAACTTTCCCCTCCTTACACTGGGTCTAGGATTTATGTTTGTATTTAATATGTATTTGACTTAGTTTCTTCATTTATAAAATGGAAAATGTCATATTCATGCCCAGGAGAGGGCCGAAGGCCTGACTGAGATAATTCCTGTGCAGCACCTGGCTCAACATGCAGGTTTAAAGAAGGGCAGCCCGTGGCTCCCATGGTTATCCAGCTGAGCGGCAGGCCTTGCCTTAGATCTGAGTGCACTGTCTGTTAGCTGTCTGACTCAGAGAGGTTTGGTGACAAATTCTAGCAGTCCCCACCTCTCAGGTACGTTGAAGGGATTTGAAGATAATCTGTGTCAGATCTCTGGATATGGCAAAGCACTACGTATCAGCACACCATGTGTCAGCAATGTAATTATTTGACAACGACTTTCTACAGTCTATGGAAAGGAGTCTGGCAGTGGAGTGAGAGGACTTGTTGAAATTATCTATTAAGGGTCTTTTAAAAAAAATCTCCCCAAGACAGGAAACAGAGAACTAAAGTATCACATCATTCCTCTTAGCTAAGGGTTTGACCACTGTTGGTCCAGCTGTGGAGGGGAAGGGGTGCTTGGAATTTCAAAATGGGAACCTTCACAAGTGTGTCTGAACTTTATGATTCCAAAGACCATTCCTTCCTCCTTTATTCATTGTCCCCCTATCCTACACCCCTCGATCTAAGCCAGGGTTTCTCAACAGTGGCACTACTGACATTTTTAGTGGAATAATTCTTTGTTGTGGGGGCTTTCCTGTATGTTGCAGGATGTTTAGCATCATTCCTGGCCTCTACCCACCAGATTGTAGTTACAAGCCCCTCCCCAAGTTATGACAACCAATAAAGTCTCCAGACATTGCAATGACCCCTGGGGGCAAGATTCCCCCCCCCCCAGTTGAAAACCACTGCTCTGGGCCGAGATCACAGTGACTGGCACTCAACAAAAACTTCCAAATAATTGTTGTCAAATCTGCAGGAACAAAACAAGAGTATGGGTAGATATCTGTGATGGCAGGCCATGGGGAAGGGAACTAGGTAAAGGTGAGAATGAGGGGGTGGGAGAGGAGGCTGGCATGAAGAAGAGGGAGCATCTTCATCGGGTGTGAAGAAGAATGCCCAGAAAATAAACCCCCGACAACAACGACCCACTGCCCTCAGCACTGTGTACACTCCTAAGAAACAGCTGGACATCTTAGCCAAAATCCACCACCACCTGAATACATGAGCACTCACCACCACGGGCAAGTCCATGGAATACTTGCACATGGGCTTTGCATGCATTGCTTAATTCATTTCTCACAACCACATTACGTCTATTGTTTCCTCTGTTCACAAATGAGGAAACCAAAGCCCAGAGAGACCAAGTTTTACCCAGGACCTCGCAGCTAGCAAGAAGCAGAAAAAGGCTGCCTGACTTCAGAACCAGGGCACTTAATCACTAGGCTAAACAGCTACTAAACAGCACACAGCCTCATTCAGACGAAGTGGGGATTTAGTAGGTTCCTTCTCATCTTTCTTTGCCAAATCATGTGCAATTTTAACAAAAGCAAGTTCACACCGTAGGTAAAATTTTCTTCTGGGGACAGGATAGTCTTGTTTTCCTAACTCATATTTTGGTCTCTGTTTATTGACTCCCCATTTCCCATACTGATTGCCAACCCTATTTAACTCCACATCCTCTCCCCCTGATTTGATGTCTTTTTGGTGTACGTAGAGTTTTGTATCTTGGGTTTTGTTTTGTTTTGCTATATTACTTAATTTCACAAACATTTTTGTTTTATTAAGAAGTTTTCAGAAACATAGTAATATGCCTTTCTGTGGATGGGTTGTAATTTACTTTAAAATGGACTTTATTGTTAGACATTTAAAGAGTTAACAGTACTTACAATCATAAATTCCCTAGTGATGATCATTCTATCATAGAAACCTTTGTTCCCACCTCAGTTTATTTCCTTAGGCTAAATTTCTAGAAGTGGGATTTGTCATTCAGAAGTGGTGTCAACCCAGCAGGGAGGGGCAAGGATTGGGCCCAAGTCCTGGGGGTCACCAGGTCAATGCATGTGTGTGTATGAGAGCAGAGCACGGAGGGCCTGCTCCACTGGTCTGTCAGCTTCCCAGGGCAGAGCCAAGCCTGGACACACATGCAGCAGGTTCACTGTTATCAGAGGCTGCTCTGCTCTGTGCAGCTATCAGCATGTCCAGGACTAGAAATTAGGGAGTTCCTGGAGTCAGGGAAAATGGGCCTATTTGTAAGTTACAAAGCTATGACTATAGTGACTCTAATGGTCATGCCTGACACAAGAAATATTTGTTATGGTATTTAATAAGCAAAGATTAAGCAGCTACTATGTGCTAAGCACCAGATGCTAAGAGATAACAATAGTTAAGACAGCTAGTTTAGTATAAAACACGCAAACAAACTGAGGCAATAATGGTGGGGAAGAGCTAGGATTATGTGTGAGCTGGCTGGGGCAGGAGCAAGAAGGAAATGTTGCTAATTCTGCCTGGGAGAATTGAGGGAATCCTCACAGATTAGGATCTTTAGGGAAAGGAAAGAGAATATCAGATTAAAATATATCCAGCACTGGGGGGAATGCTGATACATTACTAATTGATCTCTTTTAAGAGACAGATATTAAAAGTAATAAGAATTATAGCAATGTGCTAGTTCCCAGCATCCCAGGCAAGAAAATGAGCATGAGTGAAGGAAGGCAAGAAAGAACAGAGTGTACCTGAGAAACAGCAAGTGACTGGGCAGGACTGGGGCAGACCACTGGGAGACAGCTGTCATTAAGGAGCATTGGTTTTATAGGCAATCATCATTGTCCTGGTCAACACTGTCATCACCATTATAATTACAGCTACCATTTCTTGAGAACTTATTATGTTCCAGCACTGTGGTCAGTATATAACATGATTTAGCTCATCATTACTTACACACACACACACACACACACACACACACACACACTTCCTAAGAGATAGATTTTATTTTCCCCATTGTGCTTAGTATAGGGAAACAGCCTTGGAAAGAGATCAGCTAACTTGCCAAAGGCCAACCTCTGAGCCAGGACTCAAACCTATACTGATCTAACTCCACAACTCATGACTCTAAAAGTCTCTACTAATTACTGCTAAATCATCAAAGGCATTTGAGCAGGGAGGGTAATATCATCAGATTTATGTTTTATGAGAGTAGTTGTGAAAACAAAAATAAGGTGGTCATCCATTCATTCAGCCTGAGACATAGGCAATGTGTCTGTCTCCCTCAGATTTTTAGCATAGCACATGAGCTTTCTGAAGAATTTACCTTTGCAATGTATGACCTCAAAGCCTTAGTTAAGGGAACAGGTCAAAATGTACATTCAACATGGGCTGAATGAAGCCTGTGGAATTTTGTGTCAGACTGGACAGTTCGTCATTTAGCACAAAGGGTGGCTTTTTGCCGACAAAGCTGAAAAATCATCACTTTGTCCTGGGGAGTTTTATGCAAGCCAGCACATCCCTGTTGAAAAGTAGCCAGTGAACCCAGGGTTTATCACTCTGAGCTAGAAAACAGAAACCTGTTGCTGCTTACCTTTAGCCGTCATATCAGAGTGCCACCAACTGCAGAGGTTAAATTCCACCAGAAACCTAAACAGATGGTAGAAAAGCCTGGTGTTACTTGGTCATCCATGTCCTGAACATAACAGTGACATTCTGTGTTATTTAGTATTGCTCACCTCATTTGAAAGAATAACATCACAATTTGGAGATATCAACATGGTTTGTTGAGTTACCACTGAATTTTCACCAGGCTTTATCTAGCTTGTGAAAGGCTATTTTATCCCCAGTGCCAGCCAGACCCTGAGATCAGCTTTCCCTAGACTCAGAGACTCCTAGCTGTGAAACATCCTGCTGGACAGGCTGAAATACTTTTCTAGTTATTGTTCACCCATCATTTGCTAGTAATACCATCTAGTCTGATTCCTCAGTAAACAACCAATTTCTAAAGGGCTTTTCCTGCCTTGGTCCAGAAATACAAATAGAATATGTTCTCCTCTACCTAGACTATGGTCTGCAGTAATAAAGGATGCTTTCAAAATTTATACCGCAACTCAAATTTGTTTATTCCTCTCCCTCTCTCTCCCTCACGCCCCCTGTGTGTGTAGACATGAAGACATGGGACAAACTTCTCTTTATGAAATTATGCTGCAATGCAACTTCATAAAAATCAATGTTTTTCAATTGCTAGTAAAGAATGTAAAAATAATATAAAGCATTTTCCAAATGTATAGAGGTCAAAATTTAGTCATTTATTTTTTAGGCTCATGGCTACTATTCCTAACAGCTCTCTCTCAATCAAAATCCCACTATTATCTGTTAATGTGTTTTCTCTGTCTCTTATATGTATGGAGAACTTACTTCCCACTTGAATTTATAAATTTTGTTAAATTAATATAGGTTACATTAAGGCAATGAAGAGGACAATGTCTATTCATCAAATGGCAAGAAATCTGCCTTAACCCCACAGAACTGGAGCCTTAACCAGAGAAAATAAGAATGAGAAAGTTTGATGCAATTTAAACAATCCAGTTTACATGCTCATCCATGAAATTCTTCCCTTTTGTGTGACACAGTTTTTCTATAATGTGTCTAATATCTGGTCTGGAAGTCAAGTCTTTCATCTTTGTACCATTTCAAGGCTTACCTAAGTCACAGATGCATCTAACACCCTCCAAACAGGACCATAATTTGACAGCATAAACAATTAAATCACACCTAAAAAAATCTTCCAGCCCTGTCTGAGAATCCCACAAACCCTCACCCCTGCACACACCAAGACACCCAAAGTAGCACAGTGGACAGCCACAGCAGTTTGTTCTTCTGACCACAGCCCACCCAGGATGCATGAAAAACAGCCAGACATCCATGTTACATTTAACAGTAACCACAACAAATAAATTTGGATTGTGTATTGCAAGCTGTTAGCCTGCTAAACAATGACATAAGGCCATAAGGAGTGATCATGAATAACTTAATAAAAGATAACTTTTTGGTCTCAATGTTCAATATTTCAAGATGTTCAATGAGGTTATCTCAGAGTATTATGAATCTAATCGTTACTGAAAGCATGAAGCACAGTCTTCTGATTCACTTTATAATACAAAAAGAAAAACAATAATCCTTTTTTTAAAAAATGCAGCAAATTGTACTTACAAGACAAGTTCTGTCACTATCCATTTTACTGCAGAGAGGAAGGCATTATAAGGCTGAGGAGAAGAATTCAATTCATTAAAAACAATGTATCACACAAAAAATTTGTAGTTTAACTTAAGGTTTTACATAAAGACAATGTTATTCTTCTAGAGAGATTGATATCATGTTAAAAAACAGTGAAGGAAGAAAATGGTTGGATACTGTATCCCAAAACTAACATTTTAAAACTTTGAACTCCACTCTAGTGAGATGTGATTTACAAGTAAAATAAACATGATCTAATACAAGGGTTATCACTGGGAGGAAAAAGGAAGTTCAGCAAACGATGCTTAAACATTTACCCCGAGGGGCTAATATTTTGCAGCCTAATGCTGAGGGGCTGGAATCGTATAACTAATTTCAAATAGTAATTCACAGGGCTGCCTCGTGGAAAGGGGATTCCCTGTTCTCTATCACTGTATGTCATTCACTGAAATAAGCAAAAATTGCATACACTTGATTTTAATGCCTTCCATGAATTACGTAGGATTTAAGCTGTCTTTTCTCACACTTACATATTTGGACTTGAAAAAATGATAACCATATAAACATGTGATTTTATCCTTGCAGAAAATCCCCTTCACTCTATAAAAGAAGGCATTGACAGCCTAATCTTTATTTCAGAATATTTTAATTAAAAAAAGCAGTTGGATTGTTTACTCTGTGATATTTCCTACATGGATAATTCAATTTCCTGAATTCTGGAAAATACCAAGTCCCCCCTCAGTTGGGTCTTTGTACCTAGGTATGCCAGATATGTGAGTGGTGGGGGGACTTGAGAGGCAGGCAATGACATTGGCAAAGCCCGGGCTCCGGGCTCCAGATGTCAGGTCCAGAAGAATCTCAGAACCTTTTGTGATTGCCTTAGGTATCAGAGAATTGAAATGCATGCCAAATCCTGGTTTCTGGAGCCATGGCTGCTTAATCCTACCTTCTTAGCATTTTAATTATAAGAACTAGAACTAGAAATGGAGGAATTACACAGTTTTAAAAAAATAAGAACAAATTTATATAACCCTAGCCATTCTCAAAACTTTCCTATTTCAAGCCAGAAAGCAAATGAGCAAAACAACAACAACAAAAATACTGAGGTGATTCATAGTCCAACCAGATTTCAGACTTTGCATATCTCTTGCTCTGATTTGACTGAGTACCTACTTCAAGGTCATTCCCTGGATCAGAGGGTTCTGGGACCTCTAGAGTAAGGTCAGATAAGGATGTGAACTTTTAACTATTTCCTAAAACCAAATGCAACCTTGTAGTCCTGTGGTTTTGCCATTACATTTTATGGCTTGAAAAATAATCATCTTTCTTTCAAAAAGGCCTGGGTAGTCAGACCGTGGGACAATTCTGTGTCTTTGTACCTGCTGGGATGGGTAGTGCGGGTCAGGGGAGGAATGAATCAAAGGATTAAGGAAGCTTTGGAGATTGGGGTGGGGAGGTGATCCAGGGGCAGCTCACCCCAAGACCAGTGGGGAGGCACTCAAGCATCCCATGCCAGACATCCGTCCCATATATGAGTAAACAAAGGGATTATGTAAAAATAGGATTAAAAAATTTTAAATGCACATTATCATTCAAAGGGATAAAGCCATTGAGCTTTTAAGCTTAATGATGAAAACAAATCTTGGGAACATTTTAAGTCTGGAAATATTCATGCTAAGGTTAGGGAAGTTGGGTTTGGAAAGACATGGTGAGTCTCACTAAAAAGCTGTATTTGTCAAAATGTCCAGCTCTTAGTTGCCTCTCAAAAATTTTCCAGCTCTGAATCACTTCTTGCTCCCTCAGTGTAGGAGAACCATGTTAAATATTTGGTTTTTAAATAATCCCCTTGTAAGATCTTACATCTGCAAATGAGAAGGTGTATATATTTTAAAACCAAAATGGCTTTTAAATGTTATGTTTCAAACCAAATTTTAGGTTAATTTTTGGTATTTACAAAATGATAACATTGTAAGGGCCATATTTATACACATATACCAGATTATATGGAGGTATACTATATATATCTGGCTTTTTTTCTGTGCTTTTAGGTATTGGTGGCCAAATTTACATTGCCTTCCCATTGCAAATTATATTTTTAAACTGGGAGTAAATTGTAACAGTTAATTTCTGGCAGCCTGAAAGTCATTTTCTAATGACACAAAAGCTGTGTTGATTGATCCTCAACTATGACATCACCAAAGAACCAGCTCCAGGGAAAACACTGCTGAAATTAGGGGAGAGAATCTATGATCAAAATGGGAATTAGGGCATGGGCTCAGAGATCTATTACAAACCAAAAGAAAGATTTCTGTTGAACAAAACCAAATTCTTTTACATACAAAAGAGAGAACTGACAAAACTTCTCCCTTTTTCTATCCATCAAAAGAGGGCTGCTGCATTAATCCATCAAAGCCTTTAGACCTGATTTTCATACATATAATCACTGGATTTGGATTTAAACAGAAGTGGGTTTTCTTTTTTTTTTAAATGAGTAAAGTCAGGAAATATCTTTAAATGTTCATGGTTTTGAAAAAAGATAAACTTGAGTACTCCAAAGAGGGCGATATGCTCACACAGAGAGAAAGACAGAAACATGCAGCTTGTTCTAGGTGACAGCATTGTACTCACATCCAGGAGGCCATGGGCACCATCGCTGCTTTCCTTGTTAGCTCTGCACATGGCTTGGTAGTCATAAAGGGTAATTCTACAGGAAGAAAAGGAAAGGAGCTTCACTAAATGAAAAAACATGAGAACCAAAAATGATGCTGTGTACCACAAGGTGAGCAGTCACTATCAAGTGCAGCAGTGACAAACATCATGCAGGCCTAACAAAGAGTGACAAACAAGGAACATGGCAGAGTCCAGTACTGAAGACACAGTCCTGTCACCATGTGGAACTTGAAGAACAAAGGGAATGAAGGGATTGGGAAGAGTAGAGGGAGATGAGGACCTATCTAACTTGATGAAACAGTCATTTTGGTTCGAACAAGTATGGTCTGTATGGACCAAGATAGTCCAAAGGGAATATGCTGTTCTGAACTGGATGCTGGACCCTGAATGAAATCTATCTGGGCCATGTCTACAAGGTCAAGGAGAGCTGGGATGGGCCACTTTGGGTTAATCAATGGTAGGATCCTCTTCCGTTCTCAAGCCTAGGCCTAACCAAGGACATAGGCCTAAACCAAGATCAGCCCTGCATGTGGATAGTTTGTGGGAATCCAGCTGGCTCATTAACTGTAATTCCCCACACCCCCAGCCCCATTGCCACCACCAAAGTCGTGAGTATATTCTTACTTTTGAGAACAGTGCAGTTTATAAAACCAAAAAGTGGACATTTTTTCTCCATTGGCAATAAAAGTATAGCTCTCATCCCAATTATGACCTTTACTCAGTTGCAAAAAATGTTTTATTTTAAATTTTTCAAGGTATTTTAATTCCCCATCAACAATTTTACAAACTAAAGGTAAGTGGCAATTTCTGGTAGCATGAATTGGGGCTCAGAAAACATTGCCCGAAATATGGCACTTTGACATGAGAGCAGCCTCAAGGTCTCTCTCCTCACCTGCCCCAGTGCTCCCCCTCCGCCCCGCCCTCCACTGCAGTCTCTCAATCCTCTGTGTCTCCCAGACCACAAGATAAAATTGTTGATCTACCTAAAAACCAGACCTGCCAAAAAGGAACACAATTGCCTTCCCTGACATTTCATTCACCAGAGAAGGTTAAAACTGCATCACAGAAGAAGAGACCGAAAATTAAACACCACACATAGAGCCCAGATGAACTTTGTCCCAAACCATTGTCTGCTCTCCACCCCCATTCAATTTCCAACAAAAATTATTTACTAACCATTGTCTGAACATTAGGCTCATTCATTTCCCCCTAAAAATCATTTACTATCCCTCAAATTGCCACATTCCCTCCATCTTCCCTCTCACTATGAAACATCTGTACCCCACTGGGTTATTGGGTAATCATTCTCCTATGATTCTCTGTGCTATCCATATTAAAATAAATTTTGTATGCTTTTTTCCTTCTATTAATCTCCCCTTTGTCAGTTCATTTTCAGCAAACCTTTAGGGGGTGATGGAGGAGGCCTTCCCTCTCCACCCCTACACATGTTCCAGTGTTTAGATGGAGTGAGCACCTTATTCCATACTCAGAAGCTGTAGCCAAAGGAGACATGCATTCCCACCCTGCCCTTCAGCATCTCCTTCCACTATTCCTGGCAGCCCCAAGGAGAGACACTTGAAGTCCAGCCTGAGTTATATAACAGCTGCCAGATGCAATTTTAAATACTTTAATACATGCACTTCTAAATGACTGGATGGAATTCTCCCCACAGGAATTCCTTTCTAGAATAGTACAATGCTTAATGTTGAATGTACTTAAACTGCTGTGCTTGTTAAGAATACTAGACATAAAAGCTCCATGCAGTAGGAATGGTGTTAGATCTATCTCATACCTACCCCTAGTACCAAGTACAGCACCCAGCATGGAGAAGACATTCAGTTTTTTTTTTATAAATGAATGATTGCCTGATCACACGAATCTTGAATAGATGACAACACAACTGGGAATAAAGGGGTCAGCTGTAACACATGATGTAGAGGCCTCCTTATCTGGACAGTAAATTAGAGACATGGATAAATGGATTGAACACAGAGCCATCTATGGGTACCAAGTAGGAAACTGGCCACATTGGAGCAAATGGAAGATGAAAGCCAGTTCCTGACCCGCAGCACACAGCACTCCTTGGGCAGCAAAGCCCATGTGGATACCAGCGGTCACACAATCTCCCAGCCAGTCCCCAAGGCCTCTCCTTCATCAGAATATCTTTTCGTCACTGTCCTCTTGTTTTTTTCCCTCATGCAGATGCAAGTAAGAAGCTTTGTTCATAGAAACAGAAATGAAGACTATAAACCAGCCAAGCATTAGGCTTGGGAAAGCCTCCTGCACAAACTTCTCACAGAAATGCTCCCCATTGACACAGCCCTGACACTAATCTAGTCACCAGGATATGCCACAGAATCTGACTGGCCCACCATGCCACCATCTCCATTCTTACCTAGGAGGTTTCTACAAGTGCCTCTGCAAGGGCTTTCTAGAATTTGGCAAGAATTAGTATCGACTTATCCTTTTCCTACTGCCCAGCTCTGTCTCTACAGCTAAAACTTGTGCCCAAGCCAGGTGAGAGGCAGCACAGAGTTTAGAGGCACGTGGGTGCACCTGGAGTCTCATAGGTATGGATGCAAGATGGCCTTGGTTTTAGAAGTTGCTTCTGCCATACATTCAGGGTACGATCTTGAGCAGGTTGCTTATCCTCTTCTGAGGCTTCATTTTCTCACTTATAAAATGACCACGGAGATGTTCTGAGATTTAAATAATTAAGTGTACAGAAGCACACTGAAATGAATTATAAAGTGTGCTATCTTTGTTAAGATCCTTACAACAGAAGATCTGATTTCATTGTCAGTAAGAATTTGGGCTCTTAAAGCTGCACTGTTCCCCAAGGGCTTAAGGGATGCTGTGTGACATAACAGTTAAAGTGCCAGCTTTGAAGTCAGTGATGCCTGAGCTCAAATCCTAACTCACCCAGTTATAACAATGTTTTTGAACCCTCTTGGTGCCTCAGTTTCCTATCTGTGAAATGGTGAGAATAATGGCTATCTTATAAGGATGGTCATAAGGATTAAAGAAAGTTATTTCTGTGTTGCATTGAGCACAGTGCCTGGCACAGAGGAAGTATTCAACAGAAGGCAAGGTTATAACTGCTGTTATAATTACTGGCATATTTTTCATTGCCACTATTAATTAAGGGAGTGGTATTTAATGCAATGGGAATTGTCACAGGCTTTATGCAATGGACAAGCCTCCTGGTTTTCTTAACTCATTGACATATACAATGCAGAATAAAATTTACACTTGTTACTGCAGTACAAGGCACCCTCAGCAGCTGTGCTGGGGTTATCAAAATATAATGCAGGAACTTCAGTCCATGGGCTTCTTAGTTGAGGACCATGATAAAAACAGCTGATGTCTATTGAACTCCATTTAGCAACCATAAGCAAGGCACTCTTCTAAGCACATCCCTACAAGTTAGATTACAATCATCCCCATTTTACAGAGAGGAAAACTAAGTCTTACCCAGCCTAAATAACATGCCCAAGTTCATATAACTAATTGGTGGCAAAGTTAGAATTAGTTGGGGGCCAAGCTGAATCACTTCCCCCTGCTTTCTGCTCAGAAGCAGGTTCTAACAGATTCTAGGAAATGCTCAGAATTCAGACCTGTACCCCATCCCAGGGTCTTACTGAAATGTCACAAGAAATGCTGCTCAAGATAAGGTCTTATAACCAATGTCCCGAATCAACTTTCAAGCCAAGCTGAGGGGCAATCAGGGAGTCACCAGGCCAGGCTGGACCAGCTGGCTGGGCTTGTGAGTGCCCCTTGCCACGGTAACCACCCTGACAGACAGATGGCAGGAAACTCAGGATTCTCCTTGGATCATTTTCAAAGGCTCCAGTTTACATGTTGGAGCCAAACTAAATTACTCTGGGGCAGCCCCCAGGTCAGGGTTCCTGTCTTTCATTTCAAAAGGAGGGTTTCTTGATACTGTTGCCACTGAGGAGGTTATAAAACAAGGCTTCCCTGTCTTCTCCACACTTAGACAGCTTTAACTAGATGTTGCAGAAAAAGAGACTTCCAGATTATTACCCTTTTTGAAGTGATTTTGTTACTGTTTTAAATAACTCCATTTTGTGGCTACCTGTATCCTGTTTGCCTGATTATAGTTAAAGAACATGATAATTGCCTGCTTTCATTCGGCTCTAAAATAAGCCCTGAGAATCGTGCCCAGCCCAAGACCAGTGCTTCACACCGCTGCGCTCAGCAAGGGGAGTTTATTCTTATTATAGATAACATGCCTTAATCCCTGTGACATCACCACCAGGCCACTTCAACCGAGGGCCCAAGCCCCAGACCTTATCATTAGCATCACTGTGCTCCCTAGACAGATCTCTTTGAAACACTGACAGAGGCAGATATGGTCTCTGAAGAAGCAGCTCAAAGCAACGCAAACAAAGCCTGGCAAAGCCTACGCCCCTGTGCTGGGTAGAGCCGTGGACAACCAGCTTGTGACACTAGGACATGTTTAAAGTCATTTTGCAGATACTGTTCTTTTCCAGCTAGGCAAAAATCACAACCAAGAAAAATATTTTTTCTAAGAATTAGCAGGTTGAATTTAAAGAAACAAACTCAACAAATTTAGGCTAGTTAGCACCTGTGGAGATCGACATTTATTAAACACCTACTATGTGCCATGAGGCTAGGTAATTTACCTCCAATGACTCATCGAATTAACTCACTTTGGCCAAATGATTGGTTTAAAACCACTCTCAAAACAACTTAATGTTTGCAAATACAGCCCTAAAAGCAGGGCAAGGGAGGCATTCGACATGGAGACCCATCATGGGACATAATTAAGCAATCCTGAATCTAAAAGTCTGAGAGGCAAAATGACTCACTAAGGTAATGAAAAAATAGGTATTCTTTGCTGAACTATAAAATATGTTCTCTGGGGGCAGCTTTCAACTTGCAAGTGAAAGGGCATGGAGCAGGCATGTAGGAAATTCTTAACAAAGAGACTGTCACCGTGGGAAGCCCTCACACATTCTTAGTGAAAGCCAGGAGAGTAGACAGCGCAGTCTGTTTATATAGAGGACTAACAGAAGATCCAAAATGTGCCCTCCCTTCTCTCCTGCTTGCGACGGTCACCATCTCATCCCATGGCAACTTCTTGCAGAGACAGTGCTGTTCTTTGAGATCAGAGCAGCATATCTAACACAGCTGAGGCACAGACTCTACATGCCCCTGGCCCTACTGCCTTTGAGCCCTCCAGCAAGAAATCATTAGAACAAGTTTAGTTAAGGAGCACCCTCATCATTACCAGAGAAGCAGCTTCATGTGGCTGCCCTGGCCAGGAGCCCAGCACACAGGATGTTGGGGCCACTCAGGGTCCACACAGAGCACTGACTGGGGAGCCGTGAGGAAGCCTCACTCATCTGGTAGATTAAGCAGAGTACCTATCGGCACCAAATCCATGCCTCATATTGACAAGTGCTGACATTATAAAAAGAAAAAAGTTGTAGATACTGATCCCATCAGCATCTCACCCAGGTAATAAGAACAATAACAATAAGAAATAATTGATTACTTTCTGCCAGCAATGTTGGCATTATCTCCAATGATTACATTTTATGGGAGAGGAAAGTAAGGTGCAGACGAGTGAAGTCACGGTCCAAGATTACCACCATGCCAGTAAGTGGAAGGGCTGGATTATCAATCCAGGTCTCCAGTTTGAAGCTGTGCATTCAAACTGCTTCCACACACGGATTCTCAAGGATGTCTCACTCCTTAAGGATCTCATGGGGATGAGTTCTCATCAGAAGAATCTGGAAAATGGGATGTAAACTTACTCTCACTTCCTAAGGCCATTGGTGAGCATACACACTGGCATTTGTTTAAAACAGTGATTCTCAACTTTGGCTGCCCTTTAGAATCACCTGGGGAACTTCGAAAAAAAAATTTTTATGTATGCTGATGCTGATGCTTAGACATATCATCTCCTACCCCTACTATTTCATTGATCTGGGTTAAGGAACTTGAACAAGTTATTTTTTAAGCTCCCCAAGGAATTCTAATGTGCAGAGATGAGAGCCATGAATTTTAGAATGTGAGGTACCCCAATTGCATTTTCTTGTGTGTTTGTTTCTTCTCCTCCTGACTTGACAGTAAGTACCTTGCAGGTAGGAACTGTACTTATAAACCCAGACACATCCTCCTGGAGTCCAATATTAGTCTGGACATATTTAGGGGTACTTCCTTGACTCACCAAATAGGTAGGTGCCACCTGCAAACCTCAAGGATGAACAGTTTCCTACCATCCTGGAGAGCAGCACTAATTTGATAAACAAGTGTGAATGCCTCAGAGCCAAGAAGAGAGGGTCTTCTGAAGGAACTTGGCCCTGGAAAGACCAATAATCTTCCAGCATCAGACCAGTTCCTGTCCCCACTGAGAGCTGAGTGTTGCTTTCCCAGCCACATCTGTTTACATCTTGGGGAAAGGGATAAAATTCATGGGTGCCAGTAAGTGTGCCTTGATACTGGCTTGTTTGCATATTCACCTGGTCCTTTCCATGAAAATCAGCTTTACTTGTTAAACTGAAAGGGAAAATAAAATCACAATAGAAAATATTAAATTTCTTTTCTTTTTTTTTTTTTGACAGAGTCTTGCTCTTGTCAACCTGGCTAGAGGCAGTGGTGTCATCATAGCTCACTGAAACCTCAAACTCCTGGGCTCAAATGATCCACCTGCTTCAGCTTCCCAAGTAGCTGGGACTACAGGCATATGCCATGAGGCCCAGCTGATTTTTCTATTTTTAGTAGAGACGAGGTCTTGCTCTTATTCAGGCTGGTCTCGAACTCCTGACCTCAAGCAGTCCTCCTGCCTTGGCCTCCCAGAGTGCTAGGATTACAGGCGTGACCTGCTGTACCCAGGTGAAAATATTAAATTTATTTTGCCTCTTTCTTTGAGTAGGAAAAAGAAGGAAAAGGCTGAATTCTGCTTTGGGAATGAGTTAATGCAAAACCCATTTGAAGTGAGACATGTGGGTTCTGGGGGAGCATCCTTGGGCTCTGCCATATTCGTGAGTCCATCACGTCTACATTTCATAACAACTGCAGTGCAATAATGCCGGTGCTGCATTTAGCACAGTGTGGGGCATGTCATTGAGGCTCAATAAATGTCAGTACCTGCAAGTGTTGTTGCTGCTGTCATTATTAGTAGTAAAACCCCTAAGTGTTATTGAGTGCTCCTACTTTGCATGTCTGGGGTTAGGCAGGCACACGGACAGGTGAGTTAGATGGTGGCTATGGCCACTTATGTTCAGGACTGCACTGGGCATGTGGGGTGTGGGTGAGACTAGGAGTTGTTGAACACAGCCCCGTCTCTTGAGGATTTCTGAAGTGGATATCACAGGAATTCAAGTTCTGATTCAAACTGGAGCATGCTGGATGTGGTAGAGACTATTGGTAGTCTCCCAATATCTATTCTCCTCTTTTGGTGGCAAAACTCTGACTTTTCAATAAGCATGTTTCCCAGATTCCTTTGTAGTGAGGTAAGGCCAAGTGATTTAGCAGAAGTACTATATGGGAGGCTGCTTAATAAATTTAAAAATCTGTTAAAATAAATTTTAATAAAGAAATTTGAAACTTGGCCTTTTGAAGCTTTTGGACCTCCCTGAATTCTTCTTCTGCAAGCCTGGATTACAGGTGTGATAGTGGGGACTCAGCAGCTATATTAAACCATGAGGTAATCTTGAGTTTAAAAGCCAATTTGGAGAAAGGTAGAAAAAAATGTTGTGGTCCTGGGTCTGTGATGACTAACATGAGGGCCCCAAATTAGTCTTTTCAGCCTTCTTTTACAGAAGAGAGAAAAGGACTCCTATTTTAAGTCCCTGTTATTTTGGATTTGCCCATTATTTGTAGAAGAACAACTCATAACTAATATGCTGGACTCCAAATTTGATTGAAAGACTTTCTTTCACTATCTCTTGAGGCAGAACAAGCATGAACATAAAAATATATCTCTGCAGAAAATACTTTAGCCTACTTCAACTATGGATAAAAGATGAGTGGAGAACATGCTCTGGAATCTGAGAGACATGAATTCAAAGTCCATCTCTTTCATCATTCCTGTGGGTGAACTTGACAAGTTACTATAATAAAATGCTGGGAGCCTCCACTTCCAGTTCCTCTTTTGTCAAATGGAAATAACAATAGTAGTTACTTCGGGGAATTGTTACAGGTATTAATTAAGATAATGCATGTTAACTGCTTGGAAAAATGCCTTGCCTGTAGTTGGTATTTAATGAATGAGGTAGGCCGCCATTATGATGAAGACAAGGGTGGTTATTGCTATTTCTGTAATTGGGGTTCCTCAAGCAGCAGCTTTAGGATTGTAAAGAGTGGTCCACGGGAATCTCCATGTCTCTGCATTCCAGAAAGTTTGGCCCAGAAACACGTTTGTCCAATCCAATCTGTCTCCTTGCTCCCTTCACCACCACCTCTGACAACGTACACTTCTGTGGAAATGGTCAACAGGAAGCCAAGAAGTCATTACATTCATTACACAAGTTGTTGCGTGTTAGACATCGGTGGGGCAGTTGGCATGCAAGGAGAGCAGCCATCCAAACGCAACAGACTTCTCCTTTAACACCCTCTAGACCCCAAGGCCAGGGCATTTGCGGAAATGTAATGTGATTACCAAAGATGGGGAGATCTCCCAGTTCCACCATATAGAGACAGGGGTAGAAATGATCCAAGTCTTGAATTCTACCTGGATGTGTCACCTTTCAGAAAGGTGATTTAAATAGCAGGAGAAGGTGCCATAGGGAATTCTACACAAGCCAGTCATGTTAACAAATGTGTGTGGGGTGGGATGACAAGGACATTTGCCAGGCTCCACAGGGAAAATATGAATGGCCTTGGAGGGGTGAAAGCTCAGGCATGTTGCATGAAGCCCAGGAAAAAAACCAAAAACCGAGACACACAAAAAACAATATACACACAACAATAGCAACCAGAGGGAGACAGAGAGAGAGAAAGAGACAGAAAAGACAATAGGCAAGAGAGATAGGAACTATCTGCAGCTCCAAAGTAAAAATAAACTATTGGCAAGCAGTCCATTTCCCTGCAAGCCAAAGGCCAGGTGTGCTCCATTGGTCTTTCTGTCCTCAAGCATAATAATTAGAGACACAAAAAACAAGGGAAGACCCTTGGCCTTTCCAGAAACCACAAGGATATTTGGTAAAAACAAGAAACAGAGGGCAAACCCTCAAGTTCTGAGTATTTGATAAAAGCAACAGCTCCTCTTTCATCCTTCAGTGAGGATTTACTTCTTCATCTGTCTTTCGAAGACTGTTGCTCTTTCCTTAGGCTCCGGAATGAACTCATTTCAAATTTCCCCTCAGTCTCCCTGGCTCAAATGTCCTAAAAGTCATATTTGCACCTCTTATCTAACAAATGGCACTTCATATCCAGGCTGCAGCCCAACTCCACAGAACGCGGGTGAGCTGTGTTCTATTACTTAGCAGCGAGGGAGGAGAGGAGAGAGAAGAGAGTGGTAGGGCCACTGTTTTTCATGTCTTACTATAATAGCAATCTGCTAAGTATTTTGCAGTAGCAGGATGCCCTACCTGAGATTATACCTGAGTTTTGGTCTTACTGTCTATATGCCTGGTGTTTTGCTCTAGCATTGGTAGTTCCAGAGAGTCCCCCTGGGGCCTCTAGGAGAGTAAACCACCATCAGGGCACTGAAGATGGGGCCCCTAAAGGGAAGGATGCAGGAACAGAAGATAATCCAAGAAGTACACCTCAGAAAGATGGGCTGGGGGCTCTTCTGTCTAGGAAGGTATCGATTCAGACATTTTTTTTTGTTTGTTTGAAAATCTAAAAAGAGAAGGAAGAACAGAGGAAACAGAAGGTAGAAGTCCAGGATCAGAGAGGACACCCAGGAGCTCTGGTTTTATGATATGATCCATTCATGCCAGCTGGTTGTGCTCTGCAAGGCTCTCCCCTGTGGTCACAATGGGAGCTGTCCAGGCAAGAGGCTGAGTGCCCATGCCCAAAAGGACAGGCTGCAGGCTTGTGTGTACCCCCAAGCTGGGGACACCTCAGTTACTCACATATTATTCTAGTTAACCCTCACTTGCAGGTATATGAATAATTATTTTAGTCCTATTTTGCTACAGAGAAGATCAGGCAACTTGTAAGTGTGCAGCAGCTACACTGGCACCCAGGTGCTTTTACCTGGTATTTCTTGACCCTGGCTAGACCAGAAAATCACATGGAAGCTTTTAAAGAGCACCAATGCCTGGGCTCCACTCCCAGACCAATTTAATATGAGTATCTTGGGCAGCAGTGAGCCTAGGTGTGTTTTAAAAGGTCCCCAGGGGATGCTAATGCACTGCAGAGTTCAGGTCCACAGGTCTACCCCAATGCTGTGCTGTGGAAGTAACTGCTATGTAGTAACCACCTTTGGGGGCAGGGGGTCATTAGTGATACAACGACAAAACAAAACAGGAGAAAATTGACATTTGGAACTCTTACTCAAGGGCTAAACTTACCTCTTGTTTGCAATAGCTCTGCAATTTGAAAAGCATTTTCACATATTGTATTTTGGTTAATTCTCAAGAAATGCATCAAGATCCCTATTTTGGTGATGAAGAAACTAGGCTCAGAAAGGCTGAGGACAATGTCCAAGGTCACACGGTGGCAAATCTTGCGCTCAATCTGAAGTCTTCTTATTTCAAGTCCAAAGTACCACAGGAACCTTGAATACTCTCCTGTGACTGGCTATATTTTTTTCCCCCTTTTTCCTGGATATATCACAACATTGAATTTGCATCACCCCCTTTTTCCTGGATATATCACAACATTAGAATTTGTAAACAAATTCTAATAAAAGAATTTTGAAATTAGATTTTTCTTTTAATAGTTGCAAGAGAGACAATGTCACTGCCAATGACTGCAAAGAGAACCATAGAATGTGGATTTTAAGATGTACGAATGTAAGGCTTTTACTAGACATAAACATAAGTGAAAAAGGAAAACAGCTAAGATGAAAAACCCTAAATGAGTTACTACTCAGGGAGTCCACTTACTTCCAGCGATAAGAATGAAGAAGTATTTGAAGTTCTCTATTAGAAACACATAAAGCTGACCAGGCATATGGTATCATATGAGAAAACAAGTGGAGCCTGGGATCGTGGCTACAGCTAACAATTTATCAACTTCAGCTAAAAGAAATCAGAGCAATCTTATCACTCAGTTGGCCTGAAAGTTCTGGTTGCCCAGATAAGACACTGCTGAGCCGACACCTTCCCCAGCTATCCTTCACCTCTCAAACACAACTGAAGGAAGCTCCATGCACAATGCTATTATACATAGAACCAGGCCAAGGGCAGAAGCTAGACAATTCTCATTCTTTTCAGACTGAAGGACATTTGAACCAGCTCTGCTATGCAGTGACTTAGGGTAAGTTCTCAACCTTTCCAATTGCTTATTATTTCTGGCTATAAAATGGGTATATTTATACCATGGGCTGGCTTCATGGACATGCCACCTGCACTAAGTGCCAGTGCTTGGTTTAATGTTCTGCTGTTGGTGTCTTAAAATTCTTGACATTTTTGAATGAGGGGCCCCGCATTTTCATTTTGCACTGGGCCCTGCAAATTTTGCAAGTGGAACTATTTCTGCCTGTCTCAGAGAGTTGCTGGAAGGCCTGCAAGAGGCAAGATCTGTCAAGTGCAGCCCAGGCCTGGTGTGTGCAGGTGCTCAGAGAAGGCAGCCATGGTTATTATCGTCATTCTGCTGATGCTATTGTTCTGTTGTTTGGCCCATCAATACTAGATCATATGTAAGCTGGGTGGACTGAGTCAACTCAAAGACTGAACTAAAGTGGCTGAGGGTGACCAATTTTGCCTCTTAGAATATTTCACACGTGCTGTGGGACTTTCTCAACACTCTCTCAAGTTGTTAATTTGTTCGCATGAACCAGTGGTTTTCCCTCCACATGACACTGCAGACCCAGAAGTGGATGTTCTTTTCCTCTGATGGCACTGCCAGGTAGAACAGCTGATAGGTCACGAGGGAGGGAAGTGGTCAGAGCAATCAAGGAAATGGTCCACTGCCACGTGGGCAAGCATCACCTCACTGTCCTAGAGAGAGAGGCAGCAAAGATGGGCTAGGGGAGACAGACAAGGGGAGGCTGATGAAGGGAGGTGGTGTTCTCCTTTTTGAGCTCTGTCTTTCTGGAGAAGACAGTTTATGGGGCTCCTGTGTATGAAACTCATTTCTTTAGGACTGGGTGTAAGCCGATCAAATCAAGAGACTTTGTGCCAAGCCAGCACTGTTCAAGATGCTGGGATGAGAGGTCAGCTCAGTAAACTTATCCTGCACTTTACTGGGGCTAACCATGTCAACAAAGCAACACCATGTACCCTGTGTTTGGGGGTGTAGTTCTGTAGTTGATGTGGTATGTGACTTCTGTCCCAGAGTGCTGTCAGTTACTTCTGGTACACCCTTCCAATGCTCCTGAAATATATATCTTCTCTGAATGAAAAGACTGTCAACCTCATGCTCTGAGCAAGCAACTGCACGCAGCAAAGGGCAAGGGCGCTAAAGTGTGATTTCAAGAACTCTGGTACTCTACCACTAGAGACCCCGTCACAAGGTATCACGAGAAGCCTGTCATGGGATATGTGAATATAGAAGAGGCCTTCTCCCTGGTGCCAAGCAGAAAGTAAAGCCAAGGCTGAGCAAAGACCCACAGCAACGATCACAGCAGCAGCTAGAAATGATTGAGTTCTTCATATATGCCAGGTACTGTGCTAAGAACTTCACGGTTATTATTACTTCACTATCTCTGACAGCAACCCTTGGAAGTAATTATTATTATCTTTATTTTCCATATAAGAAAACTAAAGCTTGGAGAGGTAACTTGACTTATTCTAAGTCACGCTGCTAGTAAATGTCAGAGCCTGGATTTGACCCCAGTCTGTCCAACTCCAAAACTCAAACTTCCATTGCTGTACTGGCCCCAGTGAGGATGCTCTTCAAAGAGGGCCAGGAGGTCTGTCAACCAGCTCCTGGATGCTGTAATAACTGAGTAAAGTCCCCAGCCCTTCTTTTTACTCAAATACGTTGGCTACCTTTGTAGTAAAAGAAAGTTCTAGATTCAGGCCAACCCTACTTCACCCACATGAAGGAGAACACTAGAAGTTTAAAATTCCATTACAATATTTCTCTTTCTCTGACCAAACAGTTTAAAAGGAATATCCAAGAGGGAAAAGGAAAAAAAAGAATGGGTTTCTTAAAGAAGTTGAAAAATATGCTTTCAAATGAGAAACATGTGTGTGATTATTCTTCACCTTTTTTCTCCTCCCCCCGCCAAGTTGAAAACAAATTAACATGACACGAATGTATACAGCCACATAAAGATAGGAAAACCCAGCGGTGCCCTGGAAGGCAGACAGTCCAGGAGCTGCCGTGGGAAGCTAGAAGAAGCTGTGGAAAACTCCACAGCAACCTAAGCCCAGCTCCAAGCAGAGTTTTCAAGCATGTGTACAGTGACTCCTGGTGAAGAAGAAAACTGTACTTGAACTTTTAAAAGAGAATTGAGCAGGAGTGAACAATCTGCTACAGGCAGGCCTGAGAGCAAGTGCGTGTGTCAGAGAATGCAGAAGTGCTGGCATAAAGCCAGTTTTTTATAGCGTTTCTTTTTTCCTCCCTTCTGGCACAAACAAGTTACGGAATTTCAAAAACGGGGTCATCATTTTTGAATTCCCTGCTTTCAGCACAGCGCTCAGTCGGTCTCGCTGACTGGCTTAAAAGCTCGATTTCCTGAGCTAACACTTCCTAGCCCTTCAGCTGCAGGGGAGTAACAAACGGGAGGCCTGCCTTACCCACCGGCAGCCAACGTGCGATGGATCTCACGGGCAAGCCACAGGTCCGTCTTTGTATTTCCTGCCGTCATATATTTAACAGCATCAAATACGCTCATTAAAGCGCCACGTCAAAGGCTGCCGTTCTTCCTGGGAGGCCAAGGGAAGGGAGACAGCACTGGCTCCAGAGCGACATTCCGACATCCTGATCTCATGAGGTGACGGCTTTTCTCACAGGCCGAGGTGTTCCCAAGAGCATGGCTGCGCTGTCCACGAGGGACATGGGGCCATGAGGAAGCCATCCTATATAAGCTTCACCTGGGGTCAGGGAACGTTCTCACAATCCAGTTGAGTGTACCTGTCACCTATGGAATTTGGTGCCATCTGGGTTTTCTTCCAGCAGAATTAAACTTACCTCCATCAAGAGCATTTGAGAGCTTTCACTTAATTTCCTGAAACTCTATGAAGTCTCTAAATATCACCTTCAATCCCTGAGTTCCAGAAACCTGGGAAGCTTCCCAGGTTTCTCAATGTGAGACAAAATACATTCCTCCTTTCTGACCAGGTGAAAACATTTCCTACTTCTTCACAGTGACTTAAGACTGATATAATCACGTCACAGTGCAGACTCCTACTTCAACATTGGCCTCCAATAAACTCTATGCTGGGTGAACAGGAAACTCATTGTGAGCTGAGTTTCTGAGACTCTTAACACTTGTGCAATAGGCATCAAATTTCAGCACAATCCTCTGCAGCATGAACATAAGTGAAAACCAGCTATGGGGTCAAGTCTGGGCTTGCTTTATTTGACCTTGGTTTGCTTTATTTTATTTAGGCAAACTTTTTCAGGGGACACATGGGACCATAAAATCCTTACCTTTTAAAGGAGCCCATTGTTAGCAATTTGTTCATCACGGCTCCCTCGACCTCACCAAAAAAGTCTCCAGTCTATAGGGAAGAGAAGAAGACATATGAGGAGGTATAGATAAACAATGCACCCAAATAGGAGAGAAGAAATGAAAAGGGACACAGTCTGTGTCCTGGAACTGACAGGAGCAAAAGGCAGGTTTTCAGGACTAGTGTTACATAAAAGTGGAAAAGGTTTTAACAGTCATGAGAAGTTAAGGGATTACAGAGCAAACTAGTGAGCAGATGTAAACACTTCCACAATACATGAGTGGGGGCTGCATAACACATGGTGAATGCTGAAATTAAAACATGCATGCACACATGTGCACACACAACCCCCCCACATCACCCTTGGATGGAGTAGGCATTAATCTGTACATAATCCCTTGTGATTAAAATGCTACTTCATATAGGCAGAAACAGGCTGTGAAAGGGCTTCCTAAGCACTAATAAAAAGAAATGTTTATAATTCCTGGATGACCTGTTTAGGGAAATATGGCAGTCCTCTTCATCGGCCCTATAAATTTCCTGCAGTTGAGAATCCGTCCTTTCTCAAAATCACTTTCTGAGGAAACCACTGTCATTTTGCCCATAGGCAGTTAATATGTTGACCAAGAATAAAACTATCCAGCCCCTGAAGGAGACAGCATGGCCAGTCAGACTTCTAATGGCCTACCCCTATATCTGGGGCTCTCTTTGGGACATTTGAGGCCTTGCAATCTTTTCCTACCACCAGGCTGATGCTTTTGTAAGTCTAGTTATTGGTGCTGGCCAAGATTTTCAAACTTTGAACGGTGGAAAGAAAGATTTACATCCTCATGCATGCCCTCTAGACCTCTAGAGCAACTATCATGCAAGGTGTCCCATGGGGGAGGATATACGCAGTGCAGTGAAGCACAGCTTGTGGCAATAGCCTTCTTCTGCCAAAACCCTGGAATGAACCACTGTGGACCAGTAGAAAACCCCCATCTCTACTCTGGGTGCTCTGAAGATATATAGCTTGTGTGTGGGTGGGTGGAGGGCATTACAATAAGAGTCAAAATTACATAAATTCCTTAGGCTTTGTATTAACTAGGCCCCAATTCCATTGTAACTAACTGAGTGACCTCAATTACACTCCTGGGAGTTTTCAGGCAGCAAGGCATATATACAGACTTTGGCAAAAAGTCAAGAAAGAGAGGAGGAAGAAGACGGAAAAAACATTTCTCTGACTGAATATTAAGCACTTCCTTTTTTACTACAGGGAAACTTGGAAAACTTTTGCAAACTCTGTGGGTATGGGCTGAGGCTAGGAGCAAGAAGGACATTTGTATTTTGCATGTGTAAATATGCCAGTGTCAATGGAACTGGTTGTTAAACAAAGAAGAATTATCCTAATTAGGGTGCAGGAAGCCAGACAATGTCAAACAAGCCCAGGCTGAGCAGGCTGGCAGGCTCACTGGGTCTACTGCAGGCCTGTTTCATGGGGAGAGAGAGCAGGGAATTTGTAGTGGCCATGGCTGTTCATGGCTGAAACAGAGTTGCTGTTTCAATGGTTTGTTGGCTAGTCCAGGACTCACCACTGGAAGACTTCCACTACATCCTTCCTGCACCCACGATCAGGCTCCTTTCTCAGACCTACGTGATTACGGCAAAAGGGTAGAATTCTTCCTTCCAGGCAATTAATTTGGGTTCTTGCTTCACAGATTCTTGAATGTCTGTGTTCTTCCTTCTGGCCGATGGACAGGTCACGACAGGCCGGTGGCCTTCCTGCTGTCTCAGAGATGGGCTTATTCATCCTATCTAACGTCCATCAACTGTCCAATGTTCAGTCATGTTCAGCATCGGAAAAAACTATGTGTGGGCATTTTTGAGTCTCAATAGTGTAATTTTTTACCCCAAAATGGTGCATTTAAAATCCTATAACATTATTGTGGATAAGAGGGGAAATGGAAACACAATCCCTCAAGTTTCCTGGAGTCACTGTTTATAAATTAACAAACCGTTAATCTCAGACCCTAAGGAGGCACATTTAAGGACAATTAACTAATTTATTAAGCATTAACGGACCTATCATACTGTTGACTATTGAAGAATTGTAAAAGATTTAAAAAGGACTTTATTATGAAATATTAGTATTCCCAAATAGTAAAGTTAAAAGAAACCGTACACAGTCAACCATCCTCATTTTACAGAGCCTACCTGGAGGCCCAGGTGGGTTAAGCAACGTGCCAACAATCCCAAAGCTAGTTAAGGAAGAGAACTAGCACCAGAAACCATTTGCCTTCCCTACCCATATTACTTTAATTATACCACACCACTAAACTGGTCTGTATTTTACCTTCTTTTAACATTGCTAACTTAATTTCTAATTGCAGAAAAAGTTTTATTTCAGAAAGTTTGAATGGAAAAATTCTGTTCCTCTATTACAATACTGTTGACTTTAACTCTCATTTTGATTCCAAATCGAGCAGAGATTTCTGTGCTCAACCCCATAGCTTGGTTTCTTTCCACCTCTCCCCTCCTACTCTCACACTGCACATGACACAATCAAATGAGGAATATTTCTCATCTATCTCTGGACCCTTGGCCCTCAATGTTGAGAGCCCAAGTTAATCCTGGGACTTAGATAACTGATTTTTAGAAAGTCAAAACCTGAAGGAAAGCCATAAACAATAATTACGTAGGAATATGTGTATGTGTCCATATGTGTGTGAAGGTAAAATATCAGAAGAAGAAAACCTCCTTAAAGTTGTCCAAACTTTTTAAGGCATCTCCACCCTTGAGGCAAACATTCCTTATGTGGCACAGACAACTATGAGACTAAGAGTTCTATAAATTTAACATTTTATGAGTGAGAGAACAGACCCTGGGCTCTGCCACCCCTACCCCCTACTGGGAGGTAAAAACTCTTCAGGGCCTGCTGAGAGGTGGGTTGTGACATTCTTAGAGGGATGGAAATAAGGTTTTATAATCTCCTGCTATTACCTCTTAAATATAGATCATTGTTTCAAAGTTTTAACACAGTAATTTGTTCCCCCACCCCAAGCCCATTCTAAGCTCCTTACTTTGAGTTGGTAGAAAATTTTCACTCACCTGTGTGTAGTCTTCAGACACCAGAATAAATCCATTATTGTCTATGAGGTAACAGTTCACAGTCTAAAAAATAAAAAACCACAGTTTCATCTTCCGGTCCTCAGACTGCTTTTACACAGAATGATGTACTTCCAACCTAAGAGAAACCTATTTTTTTGGAAGGGAGTTGTTTTCAGGGAATTGGAAATGCTCAATGGCTCTATGAGTGAAGGTCATGCTTAAGATAACCTCTGTGTTTACTCTGCAAAACTAACAAACAAAAATAAAACATCAAACAAGCCTTGAACAACCCAGATTAGAATAAAAAGAATATACATTAAAAAAAATGATGAATTACAGTTTGTCTTCTTTTTTTTTTTTCTTATGTGACCTGAATAATATTTCTCAGGAACAAAGTGTTCAGAAGCCGCCGAGCCTGTATTCTTGGCAGTTGAAGTGCAGGCTGTTTTGAAAGCAAAACACCAGCACAATGTCATTACTCTAATGATGTATTAATGAAAACACCGTGTCAGCTCAGAGGACCATCAGGGGACCAGGTAATATTTTTTAATTTGTTCATAGACCAAGGCAGGGGGGAAGGGGCAGACTTCTGTTAAAGGGGCCCCTCAGGCCTCCTAAAGGTTTTCAAACTGTGTTTTTAATTGGGAGCTGGATTTGGGGGCAGGGCTGTTAGCTTTTGGTAGCTCAGACTTATAAATTGTAGAAAGCAAGGTAAGCCCAAACCTCTGTTTCCCCCACACTACTTTAATCTCAAGTGAATGATTTGCTACAGGCTAAGTTTTAATTACAGTGCTGTGGAGTTTAAACTTAAGGTTTAATTCCATCCTTGATGTAACTCAGTTTCTATTTATTGCAGCTTTACATACCAACTGCAACATTTAATTTGTAACATATCTTTACTCTGAGCTAAATTCCGCCTAGCTCCAGGCCACCACAGGGCTGGGACATTTGCCTATCCAACAAGTTTGGTTTTAGTTAGGCACAAAAGGACAGCAGTGAGTTGGTCAGAAAGGTCCATCCCTTATTACTAGACAGTGACTGTGCAGAATTGACAGAAAATTAAAAGCCTTGGTAGCACCTTTTATAAAAGAGTTGGCTGCTTTGGTGAATAGCAGAGCTTCTCTCAGTTATCCAAAGGGGTCAGATAAATTACTTGGGTAACATGTTCACACTCTTGCTATTTGAAGATGCTCTTGGCTTCAGGGACACTACTTTGGTCCTGGAGGGAGCCTTGGTAAACTTTCTCCATCCTCAGGAGATAGCATTATGGAAGCTATCTCAAGTGCTGGGGCTTGGGGTCAGTTGGGTCAAGTGGTATCGACACCAATTTAGGGTCCTGGACTCCCTGAGCACAGCAGTTCTTAAGCTGATATCTGAAACCAAGAGACTTAGTCAGACATAGCCTAGGTGGATTTTCTGTACGGACCCACCATTTGCTAAGGAACAATCTACGGACGAACAAAAAAAGCCCGTTAGGCTAGAGTCTAAAAATATACTTGATAATCCACTCATTTTGGTGAGATTAGTCTACATCCTACCAGATGGTGAGGGGAAGAGGCACAAGAGCAGAGCTAGCCCAGGCTCCTGGACGACAACATGCCTAACGTTACACTTCCTCCAAAGAAGCCTCACATTTTGCCCCAGCGTAGTGGGCAAGTTCTCCTGGGCATGGCTGGGGAATTGCATTTATTTCTTCTATACTAAGTATCAATTGGCATTTATTTCTTGGATCATGCTTCTATTCACTTTTTAAATTCACTTTTCTCCCTTACATTAGGATTCCAGTACAGGAATTTGGCAGCAGAGAAGATGCTTTACTGTACTTGAATTTCAAGGTTATGCTAAGTATAAAAAGGCTTGGTCACCCTATTATGCAAGAAACAGGCACTGCCAACTTGGGATTTACAAATCATGGAGAAAATCACAGGTCAAAGGCAGGGTGCTGTGCCCCTGATGTAGACCTGGGTCACTTACTCTGAAAGGTATCATTAAGTTTTCATTATAAACAATACTGTTACTTTGACTACCTGTAAACAATGAAAGGCAATTAGAGTGACCAGATGACTTCTTAAACAGACCTCCTGGTCAACAACTGGGATTAAATTATTATTGAAAAGTGCAGTGGAATGGAGGAAGACTACTAGAGTTAGGGGAGCAGGTTTTGGGTTTATGGATCAGTCGGGAATGAATTATCCAGAATCCAGACTGATCAACTGGTTTTTCCTATGCCGCTTTTAAGTAAATAATATTCAATCGCCTTCTCCATACTCCCCCTTCAGTAAAAGGAAATAGAGGAGATATTTTCTCAACTTTCCTTCACTATGCTATTTTCCTCCTAAATTAAGCCCAACATCTTAGATGATGTCTTTCTGCCACCCTGTCCCAAGGGTGCACTAATAGGTTGAAGGGCTTGAGAAATCAGGAGCTCTAAGTTTTAACAGATACTGTAAGTGCTTACTCCACAGCTACCTTTGGCAAAACATCTGGGGATAAGGTTGTTCTAAAAATGCAGAGATAAAGGTGGGGAGGGAGGCTGAGAGAAGTTGATGTTTAAAAAACACATCTTTCTGCAACTGTTCGATGAATGAATATTGCTCAGAGAAGTCCGATTCTGGGTCACAAAGGCAGGATCAGGTAGATACATGAAGTTAAATCCCAAACCCAGGCCATGGGGATTGGGCAGTCACAGACTGGAAGGAAAGGGGGTGAGAAATCATAGTTCCAACCTTGTGTTAACCAGAAGGCAGTATTAGCCTGGAGGCTAAGATACTAGCTTTACTAGCTTTAGATCCAGAGACTCTGACATTTGCTATGTCAGTGTGACCTTGAGCAAAGTCTTTTAATACTTTGAGTCTCAGTTTTCTTATGTTAAGGATGGAAATAGCAACAACCATTATTCCATAAGGTTGTTGAGAAGATTAAATGGGAGGGTGCATGTAAAGCACTGAGCATAGCAAGCATAGTAAGTCCTCAAAGAATATATGCTTACATCTGGTCAGCAAACGTTTACTGTTCACCTACTAGGTGAACATTTTTATAAGTATCCTCTTGCTACAATTTCACAGTTTCTTAGAATGGGGAGTTGTTATTAAATACACAGTTCATAGCAAGAGATCCTGGAGGCAGGTTGGGTGAGCTTTGTTGCCTTTTGTTTATTTTTGATTGGTGAAACAACTCACTTAGAAGCCTGGTATTGCACTGTCTGTTGTCTTCAATTGCTATGTGAGACAGAGAGAGAGAGACACACAGATAGACAGACACGGGGTTCTTACATCTGAGGATGGGGCCTGGATCTCTGAATCTCAAGCACACAGAGGTGCCTGCCAGTCCTTACTACCTTTGCTCCAGGCCTCACAATCTGATCCCTGATATTTCAGGTGTGGAACACACTGATCCTTATTTCACATCACTTATTCTCTCTTTTCATCATAGGCTAACTATCACATCAAAATAATGTCTTTCGAAAAACTATTGCAGGGGGGGTCACTTGGGAAAGATGTGCTTGGCAGGGGTCACCTGTGCCCCTCACCTCAATAGCTATACAAATGACCCTCAAACCCACCCACTGGCTGGGCTGGGTGGTTCGACGTGGAGGCACCTGGCTGCTTGGAAGTAGCCCTTCTCCTGGCCCTGTCATAATTTAAGTGGGTCTTTCAGATTCCAGAGGAAATGCCCACAAAGGCTTACAAAGTCTTAGAGATTCACAGAGATTCATAATCTCTATTCCTCTGCAACAAGAGAGGGTGGAGCAGACTTTGATGATGAAACTGCCCTCTCGCCTTCTCCAAAGGCCTCAGTAAGACACAGTGTCTCACCTTCCATTACCTGTGCTGACTACGGGTGCTCTCATCAGAGATGGTCGCTGTTGGAAGGGTGAGTGGGAAAAGAGAATGACCACAGTGAGGAAACACCAGCACCCGTGGGCCAGACCGACATCAGAGGTCGGCATGGCCTGCCTTTCTCCCTTCTGTGCTGAATGCCAGCCGCCAACCGTGTTTTCTTTGACCTCCAAGCCCTTTGCCACCTTGGCGCCTCTGCAGTGGTGTTCTCTGCTTGCACAGCTCTTCTTATGCTTCAGTAACTGTCTTCAATGTCATCTCCTTCTCTGCCTTTGGCTGACTTAAACATTACCTCCTCAAAGAGCCTTCCCTGACCACTACATGTTAACTTACCCCACAGCACTTATCCCAGTTGATGATCATATAAGCTTATCTCCCCTGCTAACCAGTAAGCTCCAGGAGGGCAGGGGCCATTTCTGACTCTGCTTCCCATTTAATCCCCAGTGGTCAGTCAGGTACCAGGTACTTAAGAAGGGCTCAGTAGACATGTCTTTGAAAGAATGAGTGTATGAACTGTTGCTTCACTGGCTCTGAAGTTTACATTCACCATGAGTAGCAACGGTATTCCTTAAAAGTCTTCAGTCAGCCCCATGGCCAGGTGCTCCAGGTCCCATGGCTGAGGCTCTTCCTGGGCCAACCAAAGATGCACCTGTGCAAGATGGGAAGGCATCCAGACACACTGACTCCACTCTCCTGCCCAGGGCTCTTCTGCCAAGGCCCCAGGGGTGTATTGATGGGGGAGACAAAGGGGCTGAAGCAGGTCTAAGGTAAAGTGTGTCTGGTAAGTCTGAGGGAGTAGGGCCGGGTTGTCAGTGTGGGAGAAGCCAGAGCGTGGGGACTTAATGAGCCCCCACAGCTGTTTTCAATGGGGATCTGATCATTGGAGGGCAGTTGGGGGAGAGGAAGGACATGGGCTCATAGGCCTAATTAAAAGTTATAAAAAGAGAATGACCCATGGAAAGAATCTGTTGAAAGAATGGAAAGGGGCCTTGGTGAGAAGGCAGGGCTAGCTTTTCCATTTAAAATGATGTCAATTGGTTGCCTGGAGCCAAAATTTGAGAGCCAAAGAGGAAAATGGATGCAAACCGAGGACATTTGAGCATCAGATCAAGTTCAGAAATCAGGGCAAATTCAAGGCTTAATTTTCAAAGTCTGAGAACCTTTAAATGACGTTTGAGCGGGGGCCTATCCTAACAATTGCTGGGAGAACGTCGTTCGTAGTGAGGAAGACATCACAGCCTCGCTCACCACGCACAGGGGAACTGTCAATTGTCATCGCCCTCCGACGTTTTAGATCCAAGTAAACCAACTCGAAGGGAAGAAAAAGTCTTCGGAGTTTTTTTAGTTTATAGCTAACATTTATCGAGTCCTTACCAGTGCCGGGAGTCACGTCATGCACTGTTCATGTGTGATCTCACTCATCCTTCACCATTACTCTGTGAGGTGGATATTTCTATTCTTATTGCACAATTGATGAAACTGAGGCACAGAGATTATTACTATCAGGGTCACAACTTGAAGCTAGTCAGTCTAACTCTGTAGTTTATGCCTTTGACCACCGTGTTATGCCACCTTCTGTAAAATGTCTCATGGATTTTGCAGATAAGAAAACTGAGGACCAGAGAAAAATCAAGTGATTCGGTTAATTTCATGTAATAAGCAAGTCAAAAAAGGAGTGCCAACAATTTCTGAAGGTAGCATTCACCAATTGGAGGCAGGAGGACTGGTACCCACAGAAGCAGCAGTAAAATCAGTCATTGAACAACAAACATACATTAGACGTTTCCAACTCTTAAGCAGGGATACATTTCTACTTGTTTTTATATGAGGATGGCCTGAGCAGTGTGGGTTGTAGGGAGATTACTGTCTCTGGCTTTATTCATCAAATTATTGAACCAATCATCCATTGATCTAATCAACCAACCAACTACCACTCGACCAACCAATGAGTGAACCAACTAATTAATCAAGCAACCAACTATCCAAACTACCATCTACCCCACCAGCCAATCAACCAGCCATCTATACAATCAACCAACTAACCAACCAACCATCCTTAGTTTTTAACTGTAAATTGGGATTAGTAATTATTCCCACTGTGCAAATGAAGAGCTTAACACAAGGCCTCATGATACTGATTCATCAATACTATTACTGAGTTGTGTTGTTCTTGATATGAGCACTTCAATAAGACAATCAATGTCTCAAAGACAGAGGAGAGGTTTGAAGCCCACTTGACTATCCTAAGAATTGTGGTATTCCTGAACTTACTGAAAGGGTGTTGATCATAAAACTTCACAAGGTATTCTTTCCTAAGAGAAAATTATTTTTGATCTGATGATCAGAAAAAGTTGGGCTTCTGCTGAAAACCTGATTGACTGGATTTTATTCTTTGGATACCGTGATTCATATGACAATTACGACTTTTTTTGTCCTAACCAGCAGCCAGACCCTCTGGGACTGAGCATTTTATGTTTTAAATTCATCCTAGACTCTCTTTTATATTTCTATACTTGTTTTTCCTTTGCCTCTTTTAAAAAATCTAATATATGTTTTTCTGGGTTGAAATTATGTTTGATTAGGATTTCTCAAATATCTGTGGTAACCAGAAGGAATATAAATATATGATTATTTATAAGGTCTAGTTTATGTATTGACTAATGTTTACCTAACACAGAGAAGAAAGGCTACATGAGCTTGAGTGAAAAGGCTACCATGCCTGTGCTTGTTCCAAAACATGGGGCAGGGGTGCATGGGATTGAGTGTTATAAAAATATAAGTTAGATGGAAAGACTTTGGGCAGTTAAGTGTAGTTTTTTCTTTCATTGTTCTTGTGTGGAATTAAAATTCCGCCTCCCAAAGGATTGGAGGGGGGAGAGAGAGAGAAAGAGAGAGAAGGGAGTCATAGGTCATAGGAAGGAAGCACTATGCTAGAAAGAAAAATTCTGAGTTTCAGAGTTTTCGACTCCTAGATTTTTTTTTTCCCTAAAAACAGATACTTTATTTGCTTGTATTTAAAATCTGAGGGCTGGAAGAAGTTATACTTCTCACAGGTCAAAAGAAGAAAACTTCACTTTGCTAAAACCCTAGAGGTATAACACACAGGAACATTATTGCAATGTTTTAATAATGTCACAATATTCTTACTCAAAATTGAAGAACTTCTGACAGAGCAGCATGCTATTAGTGAACTTATCATTGTATGTGAAAATAAATACTCCAAAAGGTTAAAACAATACTTGCTAATTAGGTCTACATGAGTGAATACATCCCCTCAGGATAGCAAGGTTCCTAACAGGTCAGGTGGGAATGGGGAATGAACATCCTTTGGGGAGGCCGTGTTATTTTTTCATGCAGATAAACTATCAAATGGACCAGTGGAAGCCCACTCTGGACCATCAGGTCTTCTCACCTCTTCCTGCCCCTCCCCTCTGAAGATGCTATTGGCTTCTGAGCAGAGAGAAACACCTGGTTTGGGGTTGGTGAGGGTAGCTCTGGGTCTCACATGCATGTAGATAATATTCAGTTGTCTCAGCACATGCTGCTTCTGTGGGTACCAGTCCTCCCACCTCCAAGTGGTGAATGCTACCTTCAGAAATTGCTGGCACTCCTTTTTTGACTTGCTTATTACATGAAATTAACCAAGTCACTTAATTTTTCTCTGGTCCTCATTTTTCTTATCTGCAAAATGGGCCACTAATTTCTACCTATTTCACTGAGTTGTTACAAGGATGGAAAGAGATAAGGCACGGGGAAAAAGCTTTGAGAATTGTAATGTGAGCTTCAAATGGTAGTAATTTGCATTTTTTTCTATAAAATGTCAAAATTCCAATGGTGCTGTCCATGAGACATTTAAAGCACATTTCCAGCTCTCATAAACTATCTGATTGGTAGGGGGAGAAAAAAAGAAACAAATCAAATGTCCTTCTTTTGGAGATTGGCCCAGAGCTATGTGTTGACCCGGCTCTGTTTATAGTGTATTCCCTCTCGCAGAAAGCACCCTCTGTGAGGAAGCACCATCTGTCACCTCCCCTTGGTTGGCCAGGGCAGGATCAAAACCAGGAGGCCATCGTACCTCATCATCACAGCTGATGGAGCATTTGCCATCCAGAGAGGCGCACTGTGTGGGGGAAAAAGCAAGGGGAAACGTGTTACTGTGTCACTCGGAGATCCCAGTGTCTGCTGTGGCTGCCACTTAGCTATTCAAGGACATGCTATCAAAGTCATGGCCTGTAATGCAAATACCAAATTTCATCCAAAAAGAATGCTCCAAGATGAGTCTTACCCACCTTCACTAGAATCAATATTAACTCAATATAACTATATCAAATAGTAATATAAAAGATACATAAAACAATTTGAGGGGGGATGCTGGCTCTTTTTCATCTATTTTAATTTATGTTGTCATTCAATATTAATGATATCTTTTCAAGATCTCAAGTCCTTTGGTAACAACAAATATAATTATGTAACTATTTAATTTTAAATTAATTAATTCTCAATAACTTTAAAAAAAAAGCTGTCTGTGTTCTTACTTCATAGTTTCCTAAAGTATCTTAATTTAAAAAATAACCCATTCAACATTTAGAATTGGGCAGATGAAGGCAACATATCAGTTGCCATTTCTGCCAAATTACTGAACAAATACCACTGAGATTACTCAATACAGAGAGCACAGCCAAAGGAAAGAAGTCTCCCAGACTCTCCAAGGCAGAACAGCCCAGAGAAGCCTTCTGGCCAAAGAAGGCAGATATATGCTTCCAGCTTCCACAAACCTAGTTATGCAGAGGCCTTCAAAATTGCAATAAAGAGATTCATCAACAACTAAGCAGGTACCACAACAAGATTAGGAGAAAGTCACTATGAAAATCTCATGGAAATCTCCAATACTTAAAAGAAAAACTCCTTTGGAAGGTCACTATCTTGATTCCACAATTAAAACTGTTCCTAGGAGCAAATTCCCTTCTTTGCTTAGCATGGTGTCTAACATGCTGACAGCCCTTTATTTTTTCAGTAAAATGTAAGGTAATCTGAGCATCCAGCAGTTCATTTAAAAACATTCATTGGAAATCTGGCACTTTTAGGCTCCAGGTACCCAAATGAGAACACCTGTATAATAACAGTGTTGCTAATGCTTCAAGATGCTGATTATAACTTACCTGTCTGCTGGCAGTCCAGAACTTCCTTTGGAAAAATTCAAGTTTCATCTGAATGCCTACAGCTGGGACAAATTATAAACAAAACAAGGCATTAGAGATCCCTTTACACAATTATTTAATATTATCATTGAAAATTATCCGTCATGGTGAGAAACTGATATAAGCATATCAAATAAAATTTACAGTGCAGCATACAACTAAAACATTTTATCTTTCAGGCAAGGAATTCTCAAGTTTACCTGTCTTCATAGAATTCTTAATACAGAACAAACTGAGCAGAGTGCAGATGGCTCTTTGGAGACATGCCACTCTAGTGTTTCTAAAATTCATACACTTGCAGGTCCCCCACCCTACCCTACCCCAACACAAGCTGAAAACAGGAATGAAAAAAAAAAGAAAGGATATGCAGATCACTATTTCTTCAGTTCCTGTTTCAGCTTTCGCTATATGAACTTGTATATCTAAAATGTGTACTGTGTGTGTGTTTCTGAGACATAAAATTTGAAAGCACTCATCATGAGGCTGGCGAGTGACTTTATTTGGAAGTGAGTGACTTTACGATGATGGCACTTAGTTTAACTGGCCCCCTAGAGTCCATATCTCAAGGTTCTTCTCTGCCTAAGAACTCTGGCAAAATTATACAGTTCTTTGTCTGTGAAAAGCTTCCTATAGTCACTGTGACTAGTGATAGAAACATACAAAAAGGGAAGAGGTTAAGAAAGTGACTTGAAACTTTGGGAAATGGAATTTGGTAGAACCTCAAAACTGTAACAGGAACAAGCTCACCATATTTCTGTCCATGAAGCCAAGACAATGTAACTCTTGAAACCATTTCAGATGGTGAGAAAACTTTGGTTCAAAAGAATGAGACTCTGCAGAAAACGCTGGATCCCCCAGGGAACGCCATTTACCCCAGTACAGTTTTGCAAACTTCAGCCTTTGAACACAACCTCCCCCATTTTTGCCATATCTGCATACCACCAGTACAGTTCTTCATCTTTCCATACTTCTTTCTTTGGCTTAAATATCTACAGTAACTTCAACCTACATATTATACACCCATCAAAAGAAATACACAATTACAAGAAAAAAAGTTCACTTATGTACTCTTCAATTTTTGCATGTCACCATTTCTGACCCTCCCATTTAGGTAATCATTGCTGTGCTGCTTTCAGGAACTTGAAGATTCATAAAGGTCTTGGGCTATTATCCTTATAACTATCAAGTGTATTTCTACTTCCTAAAAAAAGTTTTGAAGGACGCCCTGAGAATAAAGGTTAACTGGGTGTCTTTGTTTGGAGAAACTTGCCATCTGTCTTTGGACTTAGAATTCCAGACTCTAGGGTAAGATCAGAGCTGAGCATGGCTACAATATGCAGAATGTGAATAGTCTCTGAAATGTACCATTTCAGCACTCTGGGCCCATCCTGCTCTGCCCCAAGTGTCGTCTGTTCTCTGGGCCATAAAGTCCCCAAAAGCAGGACCTGTTCTTGCTCCCTGCTGGATCCCTGGCCCCAGCAAGGTGTTGAATACATGGATGAGCCATCAGTAAATGCTCACTTTTTTTTTTTAACCTTTCAAGTGATATAATCAGCAAGTACAGAGAAATGTGGAAGAGTAACATCTATGTGAATTATAACCACACACAAATAAAGGGTTCTTCAGGGGTGGTTGTCAATTCGTTAGAACCACCTGAAAACTTTAACAAACGTACTGATGCCTGAGTGCCTTCCCCCACCCTGCCAAGACCATTTAAATCAGAATTTGTAGGGGTAAGGGTCTAGGTATGGGTGTTTTTAAAAAGCACCCCAGGTGATTCTAATGTGCAGTCAGGGTTGAGGATGGTTGCTCTGTGGTCTTGGTATATTGGCTATTGAGGGCTACTACAATGTGGGACCCTTGGCCAGACTCTAACATAAGCTGCTCTTCCCAGCCTAGGAGAATTTCAGAGACCTGAAGGGAGCTGATTTTGGAGTCTGAAGGTTGTTCAGCATTTCAAATAAATCTCATCTTCCAAATGCCTGACAGGCCAGGGTGCAGGGTGCAAATGAGGGTGCAGGCTGCTGGATTTTGCTCAGATCCATCAGCAGGCAGAGGGGAGTGCTTGCCCTGAAGTGAAGAATGGACTTGGAACAAGTATCTCTGGTTTTACCAAAGACAGGCAGGGGCTGGCTGAAAACTGATTTCATAGCAGGGGCCTCAAAACTGTTGTGACAGCCAATAATCGGTGTCTAAGAGGAGGGTGGGAAATGTGTTTATGTGTCTTCCTCTGAGTCTCTCTACAGCTCCCCTCCTGCATCACTCCCCACCAGGCCACCTCTCAGGGCCGAGGTCAACAGCCACAGCAAGCTGCGAGGCCCCAGAGGGTAAAGCATGAGGGTTCCCTGAAAGAGTCACTCCACGGTAGTCTTTCCATGGTGCTCCTCCTTCCAACAGCCAGAGCCGCCCTGGCCCACCTGTCATCTACTGAGCTCCCCCATCAGCCACGCACGCCCTTTGTGAGCCCTCTCCCATTCTCGGATGGAGCCCCCGTCTTCACCTCCCTAATGAAGCTAGCTGCTCCCGCCTGGGTGTTTATCCATCTCACATATTTGGAGCCTGCTATCATCTGCTCTGTCGGTCCTGTACCCCAGCTCCTCAGAGTGCTTTAATCTTTCCCCATGAGTCAGTCCCTCCATCCCATTAATCATGCGGCTGCTTCTCTCTGATCTCCCTCCAGCAGGCTGCATCCTCACCCCGGTCCTGATGCCCTACACTAGACACTGCTTCCCTCGCTCCTCGCTCACGCCCCCGTCTGAGCCACGGGGTTGTCATCCAGAGCCCCTAGATGGTCCTGGCTGCAATTGGTCTGCTCAGATTTGCCCTGGCTGTGCTCCCACCTGCTGGCCCCCTGCCCCTCCAGCAACACTGGCCCCTGCTTCCCATGACATATCTGGGTTTTCAGTATTTTCCCCTACACGTCAACATACTCTTTCATGATTAAGAGACCCACAACCCCATTGGTGGGTCAACTTCCTGAGCATTTGTTCAGTGGCCTTCCCTGTGCTGAGCTCTACAATGGGTACTAAGGGGGATAAGGCCTCGAGCTCCCTCAGCATCTAATTGAGGACTAGCCCCATGGTAAAAGCTGCATTAGAGGAATAAACAAAGAGCTGTGGAGTATGTAGGATGGGGCTGACTTGGCCTGGGGGGTCTGGCGAGAGCTTTGCGTAAGGCAAGGTATGGAGACCCGACACATACGAAAGTAAGAACCGAGGGAAGATGGCGATCCACATGGAGGCAACAGCACAGGGAGATGGAAGGGGCCTATTTAAAGGCCATGATGTGTTCTGAGGCTTGAGAAGAATAGGAATGGGGGCTCTGGTAGTGCAGGCTGAGGTCAAATGGCAGATGGTCTTAAATGTCAGGCCAAGGCATCTGAAGAGTACCCTACAGGCCTGAATCCAGCCTCTTCTTGTAAATAAACTTTTATTGGAACACAGCCATGCCCATTTGTTTACATATTGTCTATGGCTCCAAAGGCAGAGTTGAGTAGTTGCAACAGAGACTGCAAAGCTTCAATTATCTACTCTCTGATCCTTTACAGAAAAGGTATGCTGACACCTGCCGTAGGTGCCATTAAAGATCTTTAAGTAAAGAAGTGGCAGGATCAGATTTATATTTTAGAAAGTCCACTCTGAAAGCCTGCAGGGGAAGTGCTAGGGAAGGGGCCTGGCCAATGGAAAATACACGGCTAATTATTTTTTCAGCATGAAAATGATTTAAAGTACAAAAGCCAAAACAACAAAAATAAGAACAAAAAGCACCACCACCCCCAACAAACAAGCAAATAAGCAAAAATGCTTAAGAGCATCCTGTGGCCAGCTCTATTCAAAAAAAGAAATATGACCTGCCACAAACAGAAATTTAGCTCCCTTTCACTCTTTTCCTTTGTTTTACATGTTTTTCTTTTTTCAACCTATATCAGAGAAAATATTACTACTTTGGCAAGTTCCACCCTCTCCCCTTGGCCTCCGCATAACAACCTAGATGGAACCTGAGATATTTGTCAAGCTCATCCATTTCGTTCTTTCAACAACATTTCAAGCCATAACAATATATTCTGATTCAAGTCAGTCTCTGTAATTTAATATGGAAAACAAGGACAGAAAATTCTTTAGTGTAACCCAAATCTCAAGGAGAATTCAGAAAATACAAGCACCATTCCTGGGGTTTTAAATTTTTTAGACAGTCCAGAAAATCATCAACATAGCTCCCCTGGAGTTCATGGTGCTCCTCACTTTAATTTGATTACAAATGTTCCAGGGCTTCCTGCTAGGAATCTTCATCACATGGATAGAGGCAGAGTCCCTTTTACATATCAGCATCTGGTGGTACCTTACTCACCTCCCAGGAGCAGAACAGATCCAGAAAAAATTATCCTATAAGATCACATTACACCATTATCAGCTGAATCTCCTAGCACAGTGACCCTAAGATGCTGGGATGCACTTTGGAAAACAACAAAACAGCAAAATTCTTGTTATGAGAATTGCCATCCTAAAGAGCCCAGAACCCTTTCACATGACATACTCAGGCATCTCAAGCACTGACATCTCTTTTGGTTTGAATTAGCCATGTGACTGGTCTTGAAACTCATCTCAATACTCTAAGATGGCCTGAGCACAGATATTCAGCTTAGTCATATAGATCACGGACCTTCAGTAAAGTACCTTCCTTCCAGACGTCTTCTTTTCTCAACTTTCTAACTTCCTTCCTACCTACTTACTTTTCCCCCCTCCCTTCCTCCATTCCTTCCTCCCATGTTTATCAGAAACCTAATATGTGCTAGATGGTAGGTATATTGAGATAAAAATGTGAGGGACTCCACATCCAGGGGTGGGGCCCTGGGGAGAGCAGTCAAATCACTGAAGAGAGATTCACACATCAGCATTCTCAGAGCTGACAGAGACAAGCACAGGGCATCATCCTGCATCAAAACACATAGACCACTTGATTTGCAGAATGGCAGTGATTACTGCACTTGAATCTGGGAATAGGCAGCTGACCTCAAATGCTCTGTTCCCGTGCTGTTCAAATCAGGGGCCATTAGCTACATGTGGCTATTTAAATCAAAATTAAATAAAATCCATAATTTAGTTTCTTAGTTGCACTAGCCATGTTTCAAGTGCTCAATAGCCACATGGGGTTAGTGGCTACTGTTCTGGACCATGCAGCTCTAGAACATTCCCATCATTGCAGAGAGTTTTGTTGGACAGTGATCAATGACCATAGGAGGACTCACAGAGAACTGGACACTAGCACTCCTTCAGGATTGAAGGTAAAGTTCTCCACAGACCTGCACATTCTACCCCTCCCTGGAGGTGGAAGAAATGAAGATGACTTAGGTATGGAGGGTTTAGATCAGATAGGACTGCTAGCATGAGATGACCTGGATTTGCAAGGGGAAGTTGGTAATTAGTTTGAGAGAACCCCAAAGAAATCAAGGCAATATGCTCAATGTGGCTACCACCCCAAGATTTATTTATTTTGCTTTATAAAGTTTGAGAATACAAATTACATTTCCAGTGCTATTATATTCAAATGCATTCAAGATGAAATCATGCACGCATCTCATATCACGTTAATAGACATGCATTCAAGTGTAATCTGAAACTCATGAAATAACAATGTTACACATAGAATTAGAAATAAAATAACTTTTCATATTGTATTAGTTTAGAAATAATTTTCTGTGGGCTTGGCCTCAACTTGCAACATACCCTTAGGAGCACAAATTTGTTTTGTGAAATAGCACTCACCATGCCTGGCACCCAAGCTCACCCAAACACCCCTACTTCCACTTGCACGATCCTCCAGCCACACAATATACTCACATACACATGGAGAGCTCATCCAGAAGACAAAAACAATCCTGCCACCATCAGTGAATTCTAACCAGGAAACATTTTGCCAGGAGAATTGCTTGTGAACCCTGTTTTTTAAGACCACTGCTGTATGCCCTTAGGTAGGTCACTTTATCTCTCTGTCCCCATCCAGAGAGTCACACTGGCTCTAGCTTCTGAACAGAATCTTTGTGGGACAGAAATAAACGAGACTAAATAAAATCATGTGTATTGGAACACTCTAGCAAGTTGATGGTGTTGTCAACATTGATGTTGTGATTAACTCCTAGACCTTTTTATTATTTATTCTTATGTTTCATGACCAATACACTTTTCATGCCAATATGTTAAGACTGAGTAAAATATTCCACCATGAAAAATCCAAACTGTCCACTGCTAGCAATATTCTTTAGGATGTAATATCAGTGAGTAACTGCTTTATAAAATCATGACATCAGCTGTACAAGCTCTTAGAGAACGGATCTTTTCCCTTCAGGATTAATGAAAGGTGTGCTCCACTATTCAAACCCTGTGCTATGGTTTAAACATTTGTCCTCTCCAAAACTCATGTTGAAACTTAATCCCCAATGTGCTAGTATTGAGAGGTAGGGCCTTTAGGAGGTGTTGGGTCATGACCCAATCAGATCCCTCATGAGTGGATTAATCAACTCATGGATTAATGGATTAATGGGTTATCATGGGAGTGGGACTGGTAGCTTTACAAGAAGAGGAAGAGAGATCTGAGCTAGCCCCCTTGCCATGTGATGTCCTGTGCTGCCTTGGGACTCCACAGAGAGGCCCCATCAGCAAGAGGGCCCTCACCAGATGTGGCTCTTGACCTTGGACTTAGCCTCTGAGAAGAGGCTATAAGAAATAAATTCCTTTCCAGTTTCAAAGTATTCTATTATAAGTAACAGAAAATGGACTCAGATATCCTGTTACTCAACCCCCTCTGGAATTGTGATCATTTGTGCATACTTAGGACAAGGCTAGACAGGTCAGGTACAGAATCCAAAATGATTACTGTCCCCAACACTGGGGCCATCAGCTCCATGTGCACATCAACCAGATTACCTGGCCACATAGCCTCTGAACAGAATTTTTGTGGGACAGAAATAAATGAGACTAAATAAAATCATGGGTATTGGAACACTCTAACAAGGTGATGGTGTTGTCAACATTTATGCTGTAATTTGCTCCTAGACCTTTTTATTATTTATTCTTATGTTTCATGGCCAATACACTTTTTATGCCAATATGTTGAGACTGAAATTCTTTTCAGAAGCCTGACTACTGCTGGAAGGATGTAGACAATTATCATTTTGTTCTGTTGTGCAGGCAGAGAATCAGATCCCAGAGATGCTCTGTACTACTCGGCCCACAAACAGGAGAGATTTTTTTCTAATAGATTCCAATCCATGGGTATAGATATAGTAGAAAACTGTATCTTTATTAGAAAAAATAAAACTACAATAAGTTAGTAATGAATGAAATACCTACTAAGGGATTTTCCATGTATTTCATCTCGTAAGAGTAAAAAACTTTTCTTAAAACCCACATTTTAAAAATAAATGCTCATCTAGATTTTCTTATCCAGAAAATTAGCCTGCTTGCTGGTCATATTTCTCGTAGGGCAGTGGCTATTTTTACCTGGCTGGGTTAATATCTCTCATCTAGCCCAAACCCCCCTTTGAGAGCATCCTTGAATTTTTATTTCTTTGTGAACAATGACAAAGATTGCTAGCAGTGATAGTAACAAGGCCTGGCACATTTGGATTCCAACTTGCCTTCATTAACGGTCAACCATAATAGCTGTTAGCCAAGACACATTTGTTTAAATGTTTTCTCCTGTTTGTTTTCAAAATAGTTAATTGCAAGTAGAACTAACAATGAATCTGAATGTCACTTTTTTGGAAAGTTTCATGATTAACACAGGGTTTGGAATAAGGCCACTGTTCTGGAGCACTGCAGGAAAGAGCTCTAACCTTGCCTGCATCCAATGTGAGCCCATTCCAGAGGTCTGCTCATGTCCAGGATAAATGACTTACCACATGAATAACAATTGAAAACCGTAATGCGAATTATGACATAACTCATCTGTTAAATATTTCATGTGAAGATTTTAATGAATTGCATGATGGAATGTTGGACAAAAGAGACAACTGAAATCCTGGGACTAATTTGGGCGAAACTGAGAACAGAGTATCCTGGGGAAGATGAGAAGGAAGGAAAGGCAGCTGCACTCATGTCCCCCTGGGTGTCAGGCTGGCAAATTCAAAAGCTTTCTTAAAAGATTATAGGCAAGGGAGAACAATCAGCAACAACCTTTGGAAAAATATTTAGATCAAAGCAATATGTGTTTGCTATAATCTTGGTAAAGCCTGAACATTAATCTGCAAGCTATGGTATTATTTCAGAAATTATTAAAAACACACACACACATACACTCTCACACACACACCATTCTCACAGCAGCAGACACACCTCATATTTTAGCCTATTCTGAATAAAGAAATAAAATGATAAAAGGGGAGGAGGTATTTTAAATAGAACCCCCTAACTGACTGCATATTTCTCTTCTGAAGTACTCCCTGTGGTATGGGGGTGGGTAATCTTTCTTATATATGCTTTTAAATAACAAAGAGCTTTATAATATATGTCTGTGGTGAGAGAGAGGGAGGAGAAACAAGGTTCACACTATCACTCAATTGACAAGGCCCTAGCAGAAGATTTTCTTTCAAGACTCCTAGCTGCAGAGGCCTATTTTAATCTCAAACCATCCCTCCCTGCTGTCTGTGACTGGCTTCTGGGAATGTGTGTAGGAAGGCCTAATCCATTTGCCCACACATTTCTTTCATAATCACTTTGTTTTTGTCCTGTCAGAGCTTCTTGGGAACAGTCACCTTTGGTAAAGTATAATAAATGACAATTATACATGTTTCCTCCATTTGGGTTCTAATTACTTGACTGGATCAATGTTGAAAAGAATTAGCAGGGCTGTGGAATGGAATAATAATTTTCTTTTTGCCCCTGAGGTAATCTGAAAACATTTTTCCAGATTTCATCTGAAGAAACCTATATTCCCTCAGCTTTCAGAGGCTGCTGGAGCTAGCATCAAATAGTTTTTGTCAGATCATTTTATGCTCACAAAACTCTTCAAATAATACTATTTCAGTAAAGTTTTTTAGCCAATACATTTTTAGAGTCAATTCCCACCCTTTCAACCTTTCAGAATAAAACATTTAAGCCCCGGGCTTCATTGTATTTTAATCAGGGCTGCACAAATCAATGTCCGTTAAGAAAATTATAAGCTCCAAATTATAGCTCCCTAGTTAATAATTTCTTATTAGGTCACCACCTAATAACAGTTACCAAAGAGACTGTAACAAAATTGGGGGTCAAATTTCTAAACATTTCAAAACCCATAATAGAATGGCCACATATATTTGCCAAACATCTCTGAGTTGGATGTTTATGACTGTACTTAATACAAAATAGCACTAAAATATCCATGTGGGCAGCCCATAGAGCTGGAGGGATGCCTCCAAATCCTCTGATTCTCAGGCTCACATCACAGGGCACAGAGAAGGGAAGGGACTTGTCCAAGCACACCCAGCTCGCTGGAGGGAGCCTGAGTCCACTTCAGAGCTCCCAAATTCAAATTCCCTCCAGGGCTGGGTGGGAACTGTGGTGAACTGGATACCACCCTATGTCAAGGTGTTAAGGGAGCTGCAGAGCTCAACTCAGTCCAGCTGGTGCCTTGTAGGAACATGAGACTTGATATATATTAATAGATAGTTCATTTAAAAAATTTATAGCATGATAGCATTGCCAGATAAAATATTTTTGATTTGCTAAATCTGGCAACCCTGGACTAAGGGCCATATCGCACATCCTCAAGCAATGACCTGGGGTGACTTCTGCTGCACACTTAGCCCTGAGAGGGTTGAGACAGTTTGTATCCTATAGCTTAGCTATCAGGACTGGGGACCAAGGCCAGCTCCATCAACATGACTTTCATGATCTCGCTATTTGTTCCAGAAAATTCTTGCCCCAAAAGATAAACAAGTAAAAAATATTCTATGATTTGCTTGAGAAACTTGCCCAAAATCAATTTTTCTGAACAACAGGCTGATCAAACTGCCCCCCCTTTCAGGATAATATGGCTCAACTAGGAAAACTGCTTATTTATCAAACAACTACTGCTTTACCAAGACTCAAGAGAGGTCCACCAACCTTAAAGTAGTCCAATACCAACCAGATCCCCACATTGGAAGACCCACCCAAATCCCCAAACCCCATACATATCTACCCTGGCTTCCTCTTTCTGAGACACTACTAAGACTGTCAAGGTGGTAGTGTCTCCTTTATTGCAGAAGGAAACAAACCTGACTTTGCTTTATCCCCTGACTATTCTAATGGTCTTCTTGTCAACAGTGAAACATGCTTCATTTTTCTTCATGGCATTTATCAATATTTGACATTACATTATATGATATATTATTTATTTATTGTATTTCATCCCCATCCAACTGGAGTTTGGGACTGTTTATATACTGCTGTATACCCTGTACCTAGAGAAATGCCCAGCACAGGCAGTCACTTGTGAGTACATACTGAATGCGTAACTGGATGGTTGGATGCTATGTTGATGGTCATGCCAATTATTCTCAGACAGTCTTCTCCCTCAGGAGACCTACCTTTCCATCCAGGTGGTTTGAACTCTGTCCTGAGGGCAACAGACCTATGAAAAGGTTCTCATCAGGGGAGGAAAGGCTGTGAGATGGGAACAGATCTGTGCTTTGGAAATATGTACAGGTGAAGTTGGCGGGCCACATGGCTTGTGTAAGAGGGACTGGGTAGGAACTGGAAACATTCATCCCACCAGGTGAGAGACAGACTTGCACCAAGTAAAGGGCACTGGGAAGGAGAGCTGTGATCTTGTTTCTAACCCCTCCTGACTGGGTGAAGCCTGCAACCGCTTAGTTTTGCCATAGGCACATCAGTCCATTCTACATTTGGCCAGATACAGCCCCCTCCCAACACACACACCAAACTTCAAGGCTCTGTCATTTTATTTTAAATGTTTAAAAGATAGGGTCTCACTATATCACCCAGGCTGGTCTCAAACTCCTGCCCTCAAGCTATCCTCCTGCCTCACCCTCTTGAGTAGCTGGGACTACAGGCTCTGTCATTTTAGTCTGGCAAATATCAACATGCTTTTGTTCCCAAATAAGTTATTTCATGAAACATATTTCCCTGCTCACCAGACATGTCTCTAAATTACATAAGGCATATTCTATGATGAAAATTATTTTATAAATTGGGTCATGGGAATTATATCACATAGTAGTAATAACAGTAGCAATAATAGTAATTAATACCATTTATTAAGCCCCCTAATATGTGCCAGGTATCTGCTAGAAGCTTTAGATACTTTATTGCCAATGCTCATAACAACCTGAAAACTTGATATCTGAGAAAAGCAAGGATCATAGGAGTAAGTTATAGGCCTAAAATCTCCTAATGGGAAGTTACCTTCATGCTTGTTTTCAACTCACACAACAAAGCCAAAGAGGTTCCCACAACTGTGACTTCTAGCTCACTCTCAGTGTTTTTTCCTGTCAGATAACATGCCGACTGGGGGTATCAGGGTAAGTCACCTGCCATTCTCTACCTAAACATTCCAGAATATTTGCACCAATTACTGCATCTGAATATTCAAATTGGTTCTCTCTTTTCCAGACAATGATTTACTTAGGTGACTGGGCCACTACCTTAAGATTAGTCTGAGAACTAATTACCTAATCTGGAGGTAGAGTTATAGAACTCTTCACTGAAGAGGAAGGATCTGTAGGATAAGCAAGGATTTACAAGGACCTGTGACCAGGTGGAGGGGGAGGGTGGAGAGAGCATTTCAAGCTTCATGCAAAATCCCAAGTGGGCAATGAGCATGGAGTGACTGAGAAGGCACAGACCACCAGTGTGGCAGATGCAAGTGAGGAAGCTGAACTTCCCTGGTCTTTATAAGAAGGACTGGGAGTTTAAACAAAAACTGGTGATCATTCTGGGGATAGTGTGTCACAGCAGAAATGTCCTCGTGGTAGTGGTTCAACAAGACCATCACTGCCTGTCTTTATCCAAAAGTTCTATTTCATTTAACATGGAAAGGTGACTACGCCAGAAACAGCCAAGGGGAGATCGTGTACTTATGAGTGTGCTCGTGCAGCAAGGCAGTCTGGAAAGGTAAATCCAGCTGCCATTGGGCCTGGTTCCCTCTGGACATGCAGATACCCATTCCAAAGTCAAACACCTGGGTGGCAGATGTGAACGACCATAGAAGACCTCGCCCAAGGCAGATCCTCCTAGCACAACTACACACAAGGTAATTATGAGCAGGGAGGAAGAAGGAAACAGGGGAGCATTAATGAGAGGGGCAGAGGGGCACTCTGGAATAATCAAGCTTTTTTTTCCTCCAACCTCTTGGAATCTCAGGACCTTATAATATTGAGAATCAGCTCCAGAGTGAAGAATTACAGTTTTGTCCTATAGTTGAATCAGGCAGATGTTGAGGAGGGAAAAGCCATCTTCTGTTGCTAAGTCATTGCTCCCAGAGTCTCTCATCTGGGTTTCTGAACAGGCTTCCAGAACAGGCTGAGCTGGTCAGGGCTCCTGAGGGCCGTCAGGTGGGGCAGGCATTCCCTTTTCTGATTTGGCAGGTCAGGTCCAAATCCTTCTGCCCAAGAGCCACTTCTGTAGGCAGAGGCCTCGGTGGGGAGCTAGGCTGCCTGGTCTCAAGGCCCCTCAACTCAGAGCTTTCTCCATTCCACCAAGATTCTGTTGGGGCTCAAAAACAGATACCCCAAAGACTGGTGCTGAGAGGCCTCAGAATCCACCAACCTAGTTGTGTTGCCCTCCATCCCAAGTGCAGGGAGGGACTGTCTCTGGAACTTCCTTATCTGACCAAGACAGCTTCTTTCCAAAAGACATGCAACTGTCTGAACCCCCTTCCTAAAGAATCTCATCAAATAACCAGGAAAGACAGACCACCAGAGGAGAGAGACTGGGAGTCCTCACCACTCCCAGACAGACTTCCCATCTATGCTTCTCAGGACAGCTCCGAGAGATTACTGGGGGACTTAACTGCACAGTAAGACAGTCTTTGCTCCTGTGCAGCTCCACCCCTACCTTCCCCAGTGTCTGCCTCCCCGCTTCCAGGTCTCCATCTCTCTCCTCCCCTAGGAAAAAGGTGTATATCATATAAGAGCTTCTATATTGCACTGGGCTATGGGGTAATCATTTTCCTGCGATTCTCCCATGTCATGCATGTTAAAATAAATTTTGTATGGCTTTTCTCCTATTAATCTGCCTTTTGTCAGTTGATTTTCCAGCGAACCTTCAGAAGGCAAAGGGGGAGTTTTCTCTTTTGCCCCAACTATCCCTCGGCACAGCTGGGGCCCAGCAAGCATTCAACATAAGCTGACTGAATAAATGGACTAGCAAATGCATGGTATTTCAGACACTAGACAGTTAATCAGTTGCCTCTCATGTTTTCTCTGAGGGCTAACAGTTTGAGACACAGTTGTTACCAACATTCGTTCTCCTTTTCAGTTTCCTGGCACCCACCAGCTCTTCTCCACGCCCTCAGCTTAAGCACGCCATGCTTATGGCCTCAGGCAATGGAGGACATAGAGGAATTCAGAGAATAAAGGGGTAAATTCTAGATTTTTGAGTCTTAAAAGCTGAGGTCCACAGGAATCTCAGGGCAGGATGGAAAACAGGGGAACTGCCTGGGTCAGTCATCTTCTCTGTACCCTGCCTCCAGCCTCACACAGACTGCTCAGGAAACGTGATCTGGGGTGGAAAGGGAGGAGAACCAAAGGGCTGGCAGACCTGAGGGAAAGACCTGTACCACGATGTCCGTGCAGATGTCTGCCTTCCTACCCTAAGGAAGGCTGATCCCCAGGTCGGGGTGGGGATGCCCAGAGCAGAGGGGAGTGTTCCCCTCCACACAGTCCTTCCTCTACCAGCGCTGGAAAGTGGCAGGACCCCTGAGCTGCCCCCTCCCAGCCTTGCTACTGCTGGAAAGGAGACAGCCTCTCAGAGGCCAGAGATGGACAACCCAGAGGGAGAAGGCTCCTTGCCTGTGCAGGCTTGTCAGAAAGAGGCCCAGGGAGCTGCCGACTGACTCCAAGGTGACCTTCCATTGGAATGAGGAGGCCATGGCACTGACCTGTGCATGGACTGATGACAGAGGACCAGATGGGACTGGGTGACTCAGGAAATGCCTGCATGATTAGATGATTAAATGCCTCCCTCCACCCCCTACCCCCATCTTCAGCCTCAGGTAAACCCTGCAGGAAAGCAAAGAGAGACATTAAATTCGATGAAAGTTCTCACCCACCAGTATAATGAAGGCTTCTGATAGAAATTAAGTTGAGTTCAAACAAAACTGCATTGATCACACACCTGAAATATTTGGCCCTTGCTTGCTCATAACCCAAGAATATAAACAATGGAGCACTTAACAAAAGGATATGACCTCAAGAGTCTACTCAGATTCCAAGTCCCAGGCCCTTTCTCACATCCACTCAGGGCCGATCCTGGAAGAGAACTCAGGGCTGTGGGTCCTGAATTCCAGCACCACCACTCTCCTGCCCATCAGTGTGATTAAAACAACCCATGGAGTCCTGCCTGTGATATGGGCAGGTCCCTGAGGCCGCTCAGAGTGTCCACAGGCAAGCAGGAACAATAGGTACAACAGCTGAATCCTTACCTCCATCCCTGCTCCATGGAAACTAGACCTTTTGGCATGGACAAAAGTCTTTAAAATATAAAGGATCTTGGATATCCAAGTATTACAAGAAGTGTCTTTGAGAAAGTGGGGTCTTCTGAGGGTCCCATTGTAATGACTAATACTTTTTCTTTCCCCATAGCATGGGCCATCTGACCACCATGTGCTGGGGCCCCAGCTGCATCCCATGATCTTAGCCCAGTTCTGTCTGTACTAGGGGTGGGAATTTCATGAGTCCTACCTCTATAGTTGAGAAGCCTCCACAGTGTTATTAGGCCCCACAATGTTAGTATGTTCTTAGTTACCATCTGTATCTGTTTCCTTATATGTATGTCCAGATTGGAAAATATCAAACAAACTTGGATCTGTGTCCTGCCTGTCTCATATACAAGCGGTATGCCTTCAGAGTCAGTTTCCTCATCTGCACAATGGAAACAGGAGTTGTGCACACTTTATAGGTTTGTTGTGAGCCTTAAATGAGCTAATGCACGTCATGAACCTAGCACAGTGCCAGACATGTGGTAAATACTCAGTTAATGTCACACACACACAGAGTAACAAATATGTGCATTAAATACACGAATTATTTAATGTAATCCACATCCTGTTTTCCTTCCCTGTAGCTGAGTCTCCATATAGTTTTTCCAAGACTGGGGAACTACTCACCAATCCTTCCACTAAAGAGCTGTGATCCCTCTACCAGAGGTACCAAATTCATTTCATCTACTGGCCTGGACCTCAGGTTCTTTCTAAGCCTTGTAGACTCCACGTCACCTTCAAGGACATTAGGTGCCAAAGGTTTCCTCCTTTGTTGCTGGAAGGCAGGCAAGCTGGACCTGGTATCATTTCAACTACTCAGAACATGCCCAACTCTGCTGAGAATTTGTAAAAATGCCTGAAGAGCCCCAAGAATCATCACAGGTGGATACCGTCATTGTTACTCTTGTACAGCTGAGGGCAGGGAGGTTTTTGAGTGGCTGAGGTGGGGGACAGATGATAGACATTTCTCATCTGGGAGAGACTGTGAGGGCACCAGAATTTGAACCCAGATCTTTCTGACTTCAAAGCAGAAGTAGAAAACAAATATCTAAAATGAATGAATCAAAGGGGATCAACTAAAATTAAAAAGAATATATATTTCATGACCCTGCCCCTATAGAAAAGACTGACACTCCAGCTGCTTAACATGAGATTGGTAAGTCCACATGTTTTCTCACAAGTTTTTGCTTTATGTTTTATTTTTTCTTTCCCCCGTCTATGGACTGATAGGTTTCCAGGAGGCCAGAGGGATCTAAGAAGCTCACTATACCTTTCAAAGCCTTCAGGACCTTGATGTTTGCTGCCTTGCTCTGAAGTAAGAAGACAGTCAGGAGGCTCCTGGAAAACCGGGCAGTGGCCCAGAGGAGACCCCTGCCCTTGGGGGCTTGGTTTCCAGGAAGCCTGTGCGCATGGGGCGCTGCAGAGCACAAAGACAACATCCTTTGTCCCTAAGCAGGCAGGTTACATAGGGAAGAAATGGTCCAGGACCCGCAGGGGTGGAGGAGGCAGTTTATGAACATGGCTGGTCCTAACAACATAGAGAATAGAATGGATTGAGGGCCCACTGCAGGCCAGGCACCTGATCCGCATTGTCCCACGTAACCCTTCGGCAGTCCTGCAAGGGAGACATTTTCTCCAATTTAAAGAAAAGGTGCAGGGCAAAGACTTAACCAGGGCTGTGCAGCTGCTGGTACTCTGTGGAGCTGGGGACTGAGCCTGCAAGCCTGACTCAGAGACTGGTGCCCTTTGTCTCCCATTCTCTCCCGCGGTTCTCGGTGAGGCTGTACCACCCCCTAGGGGGCTGTTTGGGAAGTTTCTGGTGATGTTTTGATTGTTACAATAATAGAAGTCCTACAATTCATGGAACAGCCCCCCAGAAAGAACGGTTCCATGTCCCCCACTGCTTCCGATGCTCTGCCTGGTATTTATGTGCTTGGAAAGCATGATCCATATCTGGGCCTTGAACCGAACTCTGTTTTACATCTAAATAAAAGTGTGTCTTGCGCATGGGATTTTCTAGCAGTGGCACTACAGCCCCGTGAAAGAGAGAGATGAGGGTACTCTGTGTCGTCTGCAGCTTTGCTATTTCAGAGAATCCCATCGTCAAGGCAGCAGAGTTGGTGGGTGAGATGTCCACACAGTAGCCGTGGCATTTACGGAGATGCTGCACCAAAGAAGTGAAGCGCAAGCTTCTGGCTCCTCTCTTCTGTCTTTTCTTGTAGTTGTGCCCAAACGTTTATATACTAAAATATATTATCCCATTATAAACTCTAGAAACTATTTCTTGATATTACAGTTGGTGCACTCTATGGAGTTTTTTTTTTTGTTTTTTTGCCAGCATGTAAAGAAACAGGTTATATTTTCTATGAATTTCATTTTGAGATAGTAAAAGGGATATCACAAATAATTATTTTAGAAAGAGGGTCTTTGGTGGGATAGGACTGAGAACGGTCCTGGCCTCAGCTTCTTCTCTACCACTGAGTCTAGTGAGTCCCCTCCATTTTCTATGCAACACCCCCCCCCATTTTGCTGTGGCTCCCCTTCCCTCATCTTGCCTGGAAAGCAAAGACTTGGCTCAGCCAAACCTCACATGTCACCATGCTTCCTCTGTGCTTCCCTTCCTGTTTATTTTGGCCCCGATCAAGGTGCGAGATATTGGTATCTGCGGCTCAGCTCAACTGATGGATTTCCCATCTCAGAGCTCAGCAGTAAAGGAACAGCTCCTTTTGTGCCCTAGAGAACCAAGGTCCTAGATAAGGAAAAGCTTTCCTTGGGGCTGCCCTGCCGGAGCCTGGGGCTATGCAGGTCTGCTGTGCTGCTGGCCTTTTCTTTTATCAAGCAGCATTGTCTTTGAATTGCCTGAAGGCTGGGAAAGGGTACAACGCCTTGCAAACTGCTTTTTCTTGCACAAAGCATCTTAATTATAATTGTTGTCAGCACTTATGTCACTGCTACAGGAGATGAAGAGGGAAGGAGGGAATACTCTGCAATTTCACAGCATACACAGGTTTCTTAAAATGAGAAGCGGGGCTGCAGAGAGTAAAAGCAAGGAACACAGCCCTCAGTAGATTAAAAGGGGCCTTTGTAGTGGCTGCATCTGTACATTAAAATAAATCTCTCCTAGAACTAAAATAACATCTACATTCATTTGGGCCGGTGCCACATTCAGCATTTAAGAAATTTGACAAAACATTGCTTGAGCATGTTGAAATTTGCCAGCTCAGAACAAAACAAGAAAGCTACCTTGGCCGCATGGAAATACTTCTCCCGGTTCCCTACTTTCACTTATGACTCCCATTTTCCGGCTGCACTTGAAAGAAAAAGACTTTGCCCTTTTTTCAGGTGCCAGCCACTTAGCATGGCCCTGAAATGTGCAGCAAATTGCCGTTGGAGGTGGTAGACTTCAAGAGGAATCTTTTTCTTTTCCCCTAAAGGAAACTACAAGAGACTCTGCATGCCTGATAAAGCCTTTAATAGCTAGAGAAACATTATTTGGGGTGGCCCTCAGGTAGACTAGACATGAATAATGACTCATAAAAATAATTACTTCTACCCACAGCACAGTACACCAGATGAGCTTGGTGGGGGCCCAGTTTCCAAGAGAATTGCAGGCAAAAGAAATTTTCCATCCAGAATCCAAAGATGCATCTGTCTACGGCAGTAACCACGGTCACTTCCGTGGAGTGTGCCCCTTCAAAACCAGTTCCGAGTTTTGCTGAGATCCTGACCAACAGTGTTGGGAGGTTTTTCAGGCTGCAGCTTTACAACAGCTTTAGAACATAATTAGGCCTCAAATAATAACCAATCCACTTGTTGAGGATGTTAATAATGAGCTCTGATTCTAGTGTAGTCCATTGGCTCTAGTGTCGATGGGTAGATGTATACAAGTTTAGAGGTAGAAGGTGGAGTGGATCATTGAACCCAGTCTGCTTATTTCACAAGCCAGTAACCAGAGGTTCAAAGAGGTTAGCAACTTCCCTGAGATGATTCAGAGATCACCCAGACCAATTCTAACTTCAGCTGGGCTGGGATAATGGACAGCTGTTACTTTTGAAAGCTGGGCATGCACATCCCCTTTTTTGGGTAGCAGAGCCCCTCCCCACTTACCCATACTCACACCATTTCCTTTAGGGAGCTGTCCTGCCTCCAATTTCAGTCCATGTGGTTCATGTAGGGTTAACCCTCCACCCTCCAGGCACAGGTATGTGTCCTCTCCTCTGCCATAGTGATGGGCACTGGCCTAAGCTATGCAATGAGAACAAGCCCCAGGACTTTGAAGTGAAACTTTTAGGAAAGAGAGGATTTCTTTTCATTGAGTTTGCCAAGCTGGTCAGATGAAGGCCATCTTGGGGGCACTGGATGAAGATGGTAAGCTTCAGAATAGGACCAACACAAAGACAAGTGAAACAGGAGACTGAGAACCTTGGTGACCACCTGAGCCCTGGATCTAACTGTACCTGAAGCCAGATATAGCTCTGAACTTTTTAGTTACATGAGACAATGAATTTTCACCCATCCCAAGCATTCACATAATTAACTTCCTTTAATTTACTGATTTTGCTTATGCCAATTTGAGTTTGGCTTTTGTCGCCTGCAATAGTTGGCATCCTGGCAAACACAACTGTAGTCTAGGTTGGTGGTCCCTCCTGATAGGAGATGGGCAACTTATCTTCATGTGTAGAGATTCATCCCATTAGCACCTCTTTGTAGACAGTCAAATACAAAAGCTGAGGACAGCACTGGCAGGAAGGGAAATCTGTGGTGTGTTGCTGCCCTTCCCTAATTCATGTCAAGTGTCCCTAACAAAGCCTGCACTCGGGATGCTGTGGATCTGTACTGCTATCCCATAGACACAACAGTATAGGTCTATGGGAAAATGCCCCAATGATGCCTGCAAAGTCCTACCCTGCACTGGTATCCCAGGCTGAAATCCTGGACTCCTTCCCTTTTTCCCTGCTCAGCAAGTCCCAGCTACAGCCTCTTGTGTTCCTTGTCTTCTGTGTCTCTTAGGTTTGCATTAGTACTGCTTGGAAGATTACTCCACCCTTTTTTCTGGTCCTTAGTCTACTGAAAAAGTTGAGAGGCAGCATAGAGTAATGATGGTAGGCTCAGGATGAGAATCTAGTACTCCCACTTACCAGCTGTAAGGAATTTAGGCAAGTTAACTTTACCCCACTCTACTCAGTCTTAAAAGTTGTGATGACAAAATTAGAACAAGGAGAGTGTCTGGCACACAGTAAGAGCTCAATAATTGTTAGTTTTGGTATTATAGTATTTTCCTAGAATGAAAGATCACTTTCCTGATGAGGTTCCAGAAAAGATTAAAGATGACCCTTCTGCCAGCCAGAGTCAGCAATTTCCTTCCCCCACCCCAGCGACATGTTCTTAGATACACAAAGTCCCTTACAACTGTCTCACCCCTCTCTCTCTCACCAACTTCTCCTATAACAAAGCACTTAAATCCTCCTTAAATTGTTGCTGCTTATAGCAGTCAACAGCAAAAAGCTGCTGATTCCCTGCCTAAGGCTCTCCAGGTAACTCTAATCATCTTAAATGCACTATGGTCACAGGCAGATTAATTTTTCACAATGCTTAACTATTTTTATCAACACAGTATTACAGTTGCAGATAAAGATCATTCAAACTACAGCTCTGTGCCTTAAGAGTAATCTCAGTTTTTTAATAAACCACATCGACTTCCAAAGTTGCATTTATTACCTTTTATTTCTTCCTTGGTTTCAAGTGTTTAAGAAAGGGTTGGATTCTTTTCATCTAGTAGAGAAGACAGCAAAACAATGTGTTTTTCCAAGGTTGGACAAAACATTCACCCTCTACCAGGTTTGGAGCTAGTTCCCATGAAGGTATGTGGTCTCCTGTCATTATCTGGCATTCTGGAATAAGGCATTGGTGCAGGTAAATCTGCTCTTCTTCTTTGTTAAATCAAACTTTTAATTTTTCTTATCCATTGGTAGGGTATTTCTAAGAGGCTTTATCTTCTTTCCTGCTGGCAACAGTCCTAACATTGCTTCCCCCTTTCACTTTCTCCTCCTCTCTGTACTCTCTTCATCCAACAAATACTGATTGAGGATCTTCTGTGCTGGGGGACACAGTGAAGGATATGACAGCTCATGTGTTCCCAGGGCTTAAAATTTCTTAAGGCACACAGATATTATTCAACTGATGACCACTGTGGGTGGGTTTGAGAGGGATGTGCAGGATGATATGGGAGTCTAAGAGGGGGCACTTGGCCAAGTCCTGGGGTCATGGGAGAAATGGTTTTAATCTGCAGCCTGAACCTGGGGCTGGAGGGTAAGCATTCACAGGCAAAGTGGGGTGAAGGGAAAGAACATTCAAGGCTAAGAACCTGAGGTGGGAGTTTGTAGAAGCGAGAGGCTTTCAGTTATAGTTACATCAATGCATACTGTTTTTTATTTCTTTAGAAGTCCCCACTTCTATTTATGGCATCTTAGAATCAAGGAAATGTGATAATGAGGCAGGGTACAACTTTTCCTGCTGTTTGGGTAAGTGTTGTAAAGGACCCTGGTGAGGAGCAGGAGCTGGGGCAGGGGGCTGGCCTCCTCCTTCATTCCAACGAGGAGGGCCACTCACCACCTACAACGCTATCAGCACTGTGGCATTACCCCAACTTTTCTGCATTACCCCCTGACTGCCCAGCAGAAGCAACTTCTCTACATGCTGCAAACCCTGCCTGGTCCCTGTCTGATACCCTATATACTCACAATGCCCCAGGACACCTATAATCTTGAGAAAAGGGGAGTGTGGCCCTAGACCCCTAACAGAGTAGTGATAGGAATGCATTTCACACCTGCACTTGGGGATGGGTGGGGGTGACTGCACTGGATGAGCTGGAGATTCCACTGGACTGGCTGAGAGTCAGTGGTACTAAAGTTTGGAGATGTTCAATAACCTGCCCCAGGTTATGGTACTAATAAGTGGGAGAGCATGGAGTGGACACCGGGCCTCCCCAAAGACTCTGCTCCCTATCACTGTACACCCAAAAGACATGTTCTTGCTCTGGAGACGTTCACAGGCACCTGAGAGAAACAGAGATACATGCCTGAGCTGGGTACAGAAGAGAGAGGTTAAAAAAAGAGATGGCATTTGAAGACACGGACAACTGGTCCTACTTGGCCAGTTTCAAGGCTAAGACACTACAGAATAATGCTAAGAGAGCCAGATCCCCTGGCAAGTCTAATCACTGCCACAGACATGTGAGAAGGCATAGTGCTAGCAGGTGCCAACACCATGTATCCTGCTGCAAGTGCCACAAATATCACCTCATATATTTCTGAAACATGCTAACGTCCAGATGAGGTAGGTGAGGGTCTAAACTGGGAAAATGGAAACTTGCATGCTGAAAAATGAGAATCCCTAGGCTTCTTTTCCCTGCCCAGCTCCCAGATGCTGACAAACACGCTTATATCCCTCAAACAAGCCCTAGAGTTACTGTAATTTCCCTCATCCTCCAATTTGGCTGAGTCCCCATTGATTCACCCAAAAATAAAGCCTATTTATGGGGAAACTTTTAATTAGCATTTCAGTACCTCACTCTTAAATGAGAACTGGGCTACACATATTTGTGGAGAGCCTTCAACATGAAAAACAAAGAAAAACTAACAGAAAAATAAATGAGTTAGTGTTAACAGCACAGATAGCACACACACGCACACATACACACACACCTCTAATTATAGTCAATATACTCAGACAGATAAAATAAGTTATTATATCTTTGAAACAAGAACAGGCTGCTGTAAAAAAGAACTCTAGGAAACTTGAAACAGTAAAAATAAACAAATTTAAGAGTAGAAAGGCACATGTTGGAAAAAGAAAACCTCACAGATGATAAAATAAAAAGACCTGGAAAAATAATATAAGAAATTTTGCTAGAACTGAAGGATATGCACTTCTAAATCAAAAGAGCTTGAAAAATCCTCCACACAATGAATGATGAGGACCCACGGTATCTTAGAATTTAAGAACACTAGGAACAAAGAGTACATCCTGAAAGCTCCTGGGTGGAGGCTGGGCAAACCTGGTCATATCAAAGGATCTGGAAATAAAATGACATCAGACTTTTTGAAAAACACTGGGAAGTCAAAAGAAAATGGAGCAATGCCTTCAAAATTCTGAGGGAAATGATTTCCAGTCTGGAATTCGACACCCAGCCAAATGATTATCAAGTAAAGGAGTGAAATCAAGAAATTTTCAGAGCTATAAGGACTGAAGAAATTTTACCTCCCTTTCTTAGAGAACTCTGGAGAATGTTCATCAGCAAAATGAGAAATTAAGTCAGGAAAAAGGAAAGGATGGAGGTTAGGAGAAAGGAGCATATTATAGAGGAAAGGGGGGACAGAAGTCTTAGGATCCCAGCTGCCCAGCAGGCTTAGAGAGCTACTAGTCCAGATTGAAACAGGGCAACACAGGGTGCAGGGAGGGAGTGCTCTCAAAAGCGTGACAAAATAGGCAGAAATACTGAACATTTAGAAAATAGTAACAATAGACATTTAAGATATCTGATGAAACACATTGGGGGGAAATTAGTAACAGGTAGGAGGAAAACTAAGCAAATAAAAAGACAAGGGGTTTTTTCAATCCAGGGAAAAATATCACAAAAAAGAAAATACATAAGAGCACACTATTAACACAGCAGGGAATATACATACATTGTCCTAATAACATAATTGCTGCCTAATCAATAAAAAACTATGAAACAGGCACATAGCTGTGTTTGTGGAATAGAGGGAGGGCAGGAAAGGCTGGTGTAAAAAGTCCAAAGCACCATGTATTAAACGAAGTAAATAAGTAAAGTCTAAAATTAACTAAAATGCAGCAATCTTAACTCACCAATGAAAAATAGAGATGCTAAGAGAGTTGGAAGCCATTGCCTCTAGGAAGTGAGACTAGGGCCTAGGAGTGGGGGTCAGGGCCTGCATTTTCTCTTAGTAAGATTCTTTAGCACTATTTAATTTTTAAAAGCTGCATTCATATATTACTTTGCCATAAAACCAAGTTAATTAGAAAGTGAGGTGTTAAGAGGAGCAAATAATCTGCAGATTCAAGCCCCTGGCACCAAGATTCAAGCCTGAGCATATTTTTCTCTTTGCTTCTTCCTCCCTGTTCCCAAATAAGAAGGTATGCATGCAGTCCTGGAAGCTGCAGCCACTGTGGGAGGTGGATAGGAGAACCTTGGGGAGAAGTCAGGCCCTACTCCTTGGGTCAGAGTCTGAATCTTTGAGCTCTGTCTGACTCTGCCTGTCCAGAAGGTTAGTCTCAGCCATGTTGGGTCCTTCAGGGGACTATGGGCTGGTATGAAAAGCATCAACACACCTGTGTAGAGGCGTATGGACATGTAACTGCCCTGTCACAGAAGTCATTCTACGGGTGCTCTGGGAGGCCATGGCTCAGATACAAATGATTGTCGGGCTCTGGCCAATAATCACTTGGTAAACCCTATTTGAAGTTTGTTGGTGACTGAGGACACATTTTTGCAAGAAGGAAACTTATCCAACCTGTGATTATCTCTAGGGGGAATGATTTCCGAATAAATCAAGAAGGTTTGCTGAAAGACAGTTGTCTTGGCCATTTCACCAGGCTGAAGTTTATCCCATGGTGAGCAGTTTCCATTTTTACTACAGCCTAGACAGGTGCAAACCAAGCTACAGAACTATGTAGCAGGGAGGAGGCCAATTCATGTCCCTGAAGCCTCTGCCCCAGCTCCTAGGGACACTCACCCCAATCTTTGGCTTAGTGTCCTTTCCTCTAGAGGTCAAAAGCATCCATCTGAAACATCATGGTTAGAATTCTACCAAGATCCCATTAGCAGGAAGAAATTATTACTTTAATAAAACTTAAACTTGTAACATCCTACAAACCGTTAAATATTATAGGTTATCTTGTCACAAAAGACAATGAAAACAATATGGGGTGTTGTGTGGGGAGCAATGATAGATATTAAAAAACCCGAATGTCGTCAAGACTTTATGTACTGCTCACCCACATAATTCCAGTATAATAAAAATGATGAACAATGAATGGGGAAGAATAACAGACAAAACTTGGAGTCTTAAAGCTCTATTCTGCGCCAATAAGTAGTTTGAAAACAGTGTCCGTCAGATCCATATGTTTTCTGCATGTGTAAGAATACTCTCACACAGGGGGCTTACTTCATAACTGAGATTCTTTTTCATTTAATTCAGTCATATTAGATTATGGGGCTGATTATGATCATATCCACAAATCGGTATTTTAGCAGAGTTTCCATGGAAACACTATATGCCCCTGTTTTTTAACTTTTTGGACAAGGCTTTGCCTGTTTAACAACTTGAACAAGTTTGACGAGGACAACATGTTTTGTTTAAGTTACATTAGCTGGGGCCAATATTTCCTAATTGCATTACCAGGAGAAACATTCACGGCATTACTTGTACCATGGAAAACCTCCCCTCGACCAGCGTTCGATTTGCTTTAATCACTAGAGAACAGGAAACATACCAGGATTGCCTTGTCTTATCAAGTTTTAAATGTGTTAACTGGTTTTAAATCTATGAAATAATCTCCCTTATTAAATGACAAAGTTAGTCTTGTTAAGAGGATCGGCATTTATGGCTATATCCATTTATTTTTCAAAATGCAAACATACAGATATCTTTGGCTCCCTGCTACAGAGGGGAAATCATTGTGCATAAATGTATGCCCTTTTTTGCATATGAGTTTCAGAAAAATTCCACCAAAAAAATTCCTCCACACAGGCACAAAAAACACCCTTAATAATATCAAGCACAGAATAAATGCAAAAGTGATGTCCAGGGGACAAGGACTTTCCATAAAACGACCTCTTTTTTTGGTTTGTTTTTGGTCCTTTTAGGCATTCATACCCACAAAACCAGAGATGTTTACTTCCAATAGTGACATGTTGGGAGGAGCCTGTAGCAAAGTTTTTGAAAACGCTGCAGTGTATAAAGACGTGGGGGAAAGAGGGTTTATGGACTGATGTCAGAGTTCACCCTGACAGCATATAAAACATATGGCCCGAAGCTCTGTGAGATGTCTGTGTCTGAAATGCTGGTGGAGCTTAATAAAATATCGGCAAGGAATAGTTTAATTTTACAGCATTAGGCACCGAGGCAGTAATTTGAGTGAGGCAAGCTGTATTTTAATACATCAAAGTATACTATACTACAGGGAAGCCAAATATATTTTTAAAAGACATACATTCCCTATTCAGAATTACTTGATTCAAAAACCTTCCTTTCTCAAAGAGGATAAGTAGGAAACAGTCATAATCTCCCAACAGCTACCTGTCTTAGTTTTCAAACTAAGCATATATCTCAAAAGTTAGCTAATCTGCTTCCAGGCAAATGCCTTTTAGTGGGGTCACGGGGTTGTGGATGGAGACTGGACACCCACGTGGCGAGCGTGGCTCTTTCCTGACTACTGAAGTTTGCGCCGTCCAGTGGGAAGGCTGTAAGTTCAGCTCCACTCTCTCATCTTCCACCCCTCTTTCTGAGATGCTTATCTGCTCAGATCTGAGTCCTAATAGCATCCTTTCCTGTGCATTATGACCTAGAATTCCTCCCTGGGAAGGAAGTGGCCATTCTAGTTCTACTTTCTCCCAGGGCATGGACTGTCTTAAGAGTCTGGATACTCTAATGCAAGCCTGGCCCAGGGGCTTGTTCGTGTGGTTGTCCAAACAATCGCCTGTGCAGAGGGCAGGAGCAGGCCTACGAAATGCCATGCTTCTCCTGCTACTGGTCTGCAGATCAAAGGGAATTCTCTCCTTCCTGCCCAGTGATGAAGAGAGGGTGGGCCTGAGGGGGCAGCTTCTGAACAGGGGAGCAGCCATGACAAATGTGTCCCAGATCTGACTGATAGCTCTGTTCTGGGGGACGGGCCAGATTAGTGCTAACTCTCTGCACAAAATGCCCTGCCTTCCCCACCTCCAGCCCCAGAATGCTTCCCCAATCATGGCCATAGCAAGCAGACAGCAGGCTCTCCTAGTCTCCCTGTGGCCTTGGGCCCCCAGAAGCAATGGGCAGTGAAAACCTACAAGGGTGGGTATCTCCCTGGGTAGGGATGTGTGGATTATTTCCCCCAAGTCTGCTTTGTCTGGGCTAAAGTTTCTTTTAGGGCCTTTCTTTTGTTTTTCCCCAGATGCAAGGGGAAGGGACTGGGAAGGATAAGATGAGACAAAAGTGTATAGTAGTTCAAAGGCTTTTTTGAAGTCAGGCAGACAAGGGTTCAAGTCCCAGCTCTACCACTTACAAACTGTGGTCTCGGACAAGCGAGTCAACCTCACAAGTTTCAGTTTTTTCTTTCATAAGATGTAGAAGATAATGGTTTCTCATGTGGAATTGTGCAGGAATGACATGATTGTTTCCAGGTAAAACACCCCACGTCTGAGACCTTCTGAGGGTTCTAGGAGTTTTAGATGTGGTGACTCAGGCCTGAGAATTTAGGGATGCACTGCATCATTCAAACTGGATTTCTAGGCAGAGGAAAAGCTAAACAAAGAATAACCTGCTAATTAACGTTGCCTCATCACCCTAAGTGAAGAGCTAGCATCACAGTTTCCTCTTGGTCCCAATTGGCTGTGCAATGTGTATTACCCTGTCAGATCAACTTCCTCTGGACTGGGCACTTCATTTTCTCAGACATACTCTTCTGGGAGGGCTTTCATGGGATAGCATACGTGAGGCTCATTCTAACCCACCACTCATGGCAAACTAACAGGGATCGTCTGCATGCCCAAATTCAAAGACACAGAATGCCTATGCCATCCCTGACGTTTCTAGAATCAAATTTCTATTGCAAGCCATAAGTTTTCCATGCAAATGCACAGATCACAACTTAACCTCTTTTTCAACATGCTCTAAAATTTTGTTTCTCACTTGTAGGTCATTTTTAAAAATAAAAAATTATTTTTATCACTGTAGAACAATGACTGTGTTCATAAGGACAAGAAGAAAACATCAAGTTTACATCAAGATGTAGAAGCTGGGGGTAGGGCATGTGAGTGGGCTTGGTCAGTAGCTTCCTAGGGCATGATTCAAATCCTCCCATCAGCAAAATGGCACTTGGCTCTTTGTATGATAGATTTTAGGGGTATTTAGGTTAGTCAAATTTGCAAATGGCAAGGATCTGGGATTATGTTAGCATTGGTTGGTTGGTTATCGAATGTTGTCTGTCTCAAGCAATGGACTGGAAAGGATTCTGAGGCCATGGCTGGCCCCACGGGCTACTGAGTGAGGTAGCTGTGGGACAGAAACACTCCTTTGCCATCCCCGGTCTGTTCAGTATTGCATCCAACTAACATATACACGAAGTCATAGGAGGAAAATTTCTGTTCCACCACATAGCCTCAGAGCCTGGACTCAAGCACTTGTGTGGTGAGGATGCAACTCCTCCATCTGTTCTCTTCATACACATGCAGAACAGATTTGCCCACAACTGCAAACTCTATGTGAAAGCTCAGGATCTGATAAACATGTGCTAAGATTTCATAATGCTTGAAAAATCGCCATCCTCTCTACCTCCTCTAAGTGTAAAGCAAGATGTATCTCTCCAGTTATGATGAGATGATGGAGCTACCAACAGATGCTGCCTGTGAAGCGATAGCACCTCCCAAAGTACATTGTAAGGTACACTGCAGGGCTCTAATCCCGACCCAAACACCAGACAGCAGCATTTGTGCAAAAGCATGTGTGTGTGTGTGTGTGTGTGTGTGTATGTGTGACAAAGCTTTTCAATATTAATAATAAAGTTACCGTGGAAGATGGGTTGGTAGACTCAGCAATCGGCCTCTTCACCTCTTCTCCAGCACCTTCTTGCCCAAGTTCTTCCCCTGCCTTCTGGGCTGACACCACACTGACCTTCCAGTAGCCCCTAGGGCACTGCACCACCCCTCTGGCCTCTCAGCCTAACATGTGGCATGTCTTTACCTGGAATGGCCCTTGTCCCTTCCCCTCCCTGCGGTAAATTCTAAATTATACTACAGATTTCAGCCTGTTTATATATCCATAGGGATGTCTGCCTCAACTTCCCAAGTCAAATTCCCAGATTGTATTCTCTTATAGCACCACATAACTCTTCTTCCTAGCACTTTTCATGGCTGTACATTTTCATGTGCAGTTGACCCTTGAACAATACAGGTTTGAGCTTCATGGGTCCACTTATACCCAGATTCAAAAATACAATATTTGCAGGATGTGAAACCCACACCGATGGAAGGCCAACTTTTTCTACATGCAGGTTCCGCAGGGCCAAATGCAGGAGTTGAGTATGCATGGGTTTTGGTGTATGTGGGGATCCCTGAACCAATGCCCCTCATACATCGAGGGACAACTGTATTTGTATGGCTGTGTGATGAATGTCTGTTTCCTTTCTAGACCGTAGTGGCCATCTGGACTGTAGATCCATTTATAGACTTGTGTCTTATTTTGGTACCTGTAATATCCCCAAACATAGAGCTTTGCAGGTAAGGAGAACTCAACAGATGCTCCTTTAATAAGGAAATAATACACAACAAAGGGGTTCAGAATGATAGTCCCTGTAGTATGCCTTATTTTTATATAAGGGTGTTTTCACCTTTAGGAGAAATTGAAAGCACCGACAAGTAGGGAAATGCCAGTCTCTAAGAAGTCACTGCCCACGCTGTTCCCCTCCAGGAATGTGTCAGCAGATCTAACCATTTTAGCTCTTCATCACTTACACAGCTGCCCCGTGCAAGCTGCATTTCCAAATGCCCTCACTGTAGGAGCACCTCGAGGCCATGGAGAGGAACTTATAAACATCAGCTCTAGCAGAGAGAGCAGTACACTGAGTTTATTTTCTCCTCAGCCCTCATTAGAATCACAAATGAAATGTTGACAACACATGAAGGAGCCTGCTTGTTGAACACAAATGTTTCCACTCCTATCAACCTCCAAACTCTGATAGTCATGCTTCATGATGAAAGCTAAGCAGCCCTGGGGAGATGACTACATGCTTTCCCTAATTACAGAAGGATGGGGAAAAGGGCCTCCTACTAGTGACTGACTGGATAAGAGAGCTGCAGGGAAACCTTAAAAAATAACAGCACGAGCATGTAGTAGGTGGCCCAACATGGGGTTCTTAAATTAAATGAAAGGATGACACCATCTCTATTGCAGAATAGAGAAGCTGCCCATTATAAACCGGACAAGGCTGCAGCAAAGTCAAAGCAGGGCCTTTATTTTACTAACAAACGTCCCACATAAAGATCGTAGTCCCATGACACTAACAAGAAAATTTCCTTTGTTTGTGGAGCTATTTTGATGACAAGAAGAGATATGCAGAGCACAAATTCACTGAGATTGCCATTGGTTCTAGGCAAACACACTTATGCACATGCTTTACAATCCAAAAAGATGGTGCACTCTATCCACAGGCAAGATGCTCCTTTGCATTAAACTCACTTGTTTTTATTCCAAACAGATTAGTTCAAGCAGATACAGTCTAAATGTCTACTTGCTTCATGTCACACAGACACAATAATAGAGAAGATACCAGCTAATATATACATATTGCTATGTGCCAAAGCATTTTATTTTTGCTAAGATTCCTACAGTTTAAGAAATTGTTTAATCCTCCCCACAAATCTGTGAGCTGGGTTTCTTTGCACAGATGATGAAATGGAAAATCAGAGAGGTTAAATAACTCATTCAAGGTCACACAGCCAGTAAATATTGGAGGCAGCATTTGAGCCTAGATGGTTTCGCTCCAAATTCCATGTTTATGGCAGGAACACTGTTCTAAAATGGAATGGTAGGACAGATGAAGCTGGATCCACTAAAGTTTAGGATGTAAAAGTGGTAGGTTACAATCTAAGTCTTGCTTAAGACAATTGTGTTTTCCAGAACATTTTCAAGCTATGTGTACCAAAGAACTAATATAGAGCAAACCTCAAAGAGAAAAAGCAAAACAGACTCATTACTGCATCACAACATACATACACTAAGCTATAACTTAAAAATATGAAACATACATTGTAATCTATTACAGAAACTGGACTATCATGTTATAATAAAAGCACAAAAGCAAATAAAACTTCACCAAGAAGAAGTGCACAAAACACTCATTTTATGTGTAACATGAGTAAACAATCAAACATGAACATGAATTTGATTCCAATTTATATTCTTGGGGCAGGGACAAAAGTAGCCAATCAAAAGATCTAAGCAAAACAACGTGTCAGTGTGAGGCCTTGGCCAGGCTTCCTAAGCTGCCATGTTTCTTGATCCTTTTGTTTCTTTCATTAGGTTTATGTCAACCAGCATCTGTCTATGTTTACTCCACCAGCCACATGAGCTCACTAATTACCTTTAATCATACTTATCTGAAATGCATCTTTATCTTCACGTACGTCCTGTGTGTAGGAAAACCAAGTGCCAGAAGGCTGAAGTTGGGAAGACATTGGAATGGGAAGTCTGTATTTCCTCTAAACCTGACAGTACAGGGAGGATGGGCCCCCAAAAATGCATCTAGGTCTACCTCTGCTACCTTCTGAAGTTCTCCAGCAAGGACTTCTGAGAGTTGGTTCCCTGAGAGTTGGACAGTATCAGGGAAATCCTACCTCATTCAAACAAAATCATGTGCAGCCTTCTCATGGGGAACAGGTTCAAGGTGATGAGAAGGTTAGCATAAACTCAGATATAATAAATATGGATTGCTAAATAGCACCCTATAGACTGGTAAGCTCTTTGAGGGCCAAAAGCCAGCATGTTCTGTCTTTTCTAGTCCCCACAGAACCTAGCTCAGTCCTGGGCCCTGTGGACATGTGGATGCCGAAAAGCAGTCTCAAACATTCTGGCCACTGTCTTCTTTAGCTTTAAGAAGGCTGGAGGCATACATTTCAAACTCACTACTCTTACTGATTTTATTTCAGATCCACTAATCCACTAATTTTATCAGATAACTTGAAGCCTGCTAAAAGGAGATTAAACTCCACAAACATTCATATGCAGTAAACTGTTCCTTAACTTCTCTGTGCCTCAGTTTTGTAACCAATATCAGAAATAATATTAATACCCTAGTTCATTCATTCAACATTTATTTAACAAACCTACTATGTGGGTATTGTAGAAACTATGGGAAGAAACAAAAGAGGTTATTTAAAGCTTATAGACTAGAGAGTTGTTGTCACCTTTATGTGAGACAAAACAAATAAAATGTGGAGGCAGAGACTGCAAATGATCTCCAACAGCCATGTCTCCTCTTCTTCCGAGGCACACGCTAGACAACATTTCCCAGCCTCCCTTGCTGGTAGGTACGGTCACGTGACTTCATTCTGGGCAGTGGAATGTGAACACAAGTGTTCAGCGCCTTTCCCTGGCCTGGCCCGTGCCTCACCTTCATTTCCTTCCCCCATCAGCCCGCTGATGGAGCGGGCTCTGAACCAAGAGGAGGACAGAGCCCCAAGAAAGAAGAAGCCTGGGTCCCTGAGTGACTGCACAGAGCCCAGCACCCTGCCAACCTGAACTAGACTGTGCTAAGAGCAATGTAAGCTGTTGTGTTAAACTACTGAGATTCGGGGGTTTATTTGTGACAATAGCTAGCATGACTTTAATACAAATCCTTAGCAATATCTGGCCCATCGTAAGCACTAAATAAATGACTGATAGGATTGTCAGTTCAAAATATAGTCCTAGTTTTCTTGCTATATGTCTTATAAGACAAAAAGTCCAAAGAGAGAGGTCTAGAGAGAGAGAGGAAGAAAGGAAGGAGGGAAGGAAAGAGGGAGGGAGAGAGGGAGGAAGAAAAGGAAGGAAGGAAAGGACGGAGGGATGAAGGGAAGGAAGAAGGAAAAAAGGAAGATAATACTGAAGCTTTAAATAGTTCTGTATAAACTTTATACATGGATGCCATTTTGTCACCCACAACTACTAGGGAAATATTTTCACTATTATCCACATGCCTCCCATGCCAAATTTCCTCCATAACCAAATGAAATTTCTGCACGGATTTGTGGTGCCAAGGGCCTCCTCCCCACTATCCAGTGCTGCAGCTGTCACCAGGCCTGGCTGCTTTCTCCCGGCATCAGGTCACCACAGCACATGGTTTGGATGGGGAGCCTGGTGACAGGGATGGAGGAGCACTGTGCCATGATTTTACCAAAACAGATGTTAATGGTAGGAGAAATGCTCATATTTGTTATAAGATTTTGTCACATGCAGAGACACCTTGGCAGAGAAAGACAGATGTTACCTTTGTGGCTAATCCTCTTGGCATGAGAGAAGACAAACTCTAGGCATGCTATATTTACACATACAACTCAGCTAGTCACTAGAGGATAAGCATTTCAAATATTCCAGTAAATGAAATGTGCCTCTACCAGCTACTTAAATAAACATAGTATGTTTGTTGCAGTAAGTTGAATTCACAGAAGTATAAACAGAAAAAGTTAATTTTCTACTCTTTTTCTTAAATCAGCTCCTCCATCCCCCAAGTAATTATCATTATCAGTTTGGTGACTGCCCTTCCCGACGGATTCCATCTTCAGACAAACCAATGCACATTTGTAGGGTTAATTCCTCCTATAACTTTTTTTTTTTTGCAATATAAATGGTATCATACAACATACTTGCTATTCAAATTGCTTTATTTCACTTAACAATTTGTTATGACTATCCTCCCAAATGGGTATGTTTAGTTCTAACTTATTCTTTTTAAATAGCTAAATTATATGGCCTGAGAGAAAGAGTTATTACATGCTGGGTTTCAAGACACTGTCAATTTTAAGGGTTAATAATTGTTGTTGATTTTTTTTTTTATTCAAGGGAATGAAATGGTAAATAGACCTACTTAAAATATTAGAAAACATTCTGACTTAAAATGGGCAAAAGAGTACATCTTAGAAGCTGGGAAATTCTTGAAATCTCAATGTGATGATAACCACAATATTACTCCGAGGGTGTATCTGAAGCTAGCTCCCATGTGGGAAACTGCGGTCCTACCTCATGGTGCCAGGAGCCCCTCACAGTGTAGTCCTCCCTTCTAGGGAGTGGCTTTGGCCTGAGCTGACATTTAGCATCTCTCCTCAGTTACTCTTTATAGTTGTCTTGCCACCTCTGAATCTGGCTCATCAAGGGAGGGAAGGAGGGAGAGAAGGCTCTGCCGGCATTAGCATGCGTATCACACACCCTCCCTTTGTTCTCTTGGCTGAGGTCTGATGGAATAAATCAATCAGCTTTCGCAACCAAAGTCCTTCAACATGTCCGGGAGCCTTCCAGCCCATGTGTGCACTGCCCATCTTTTAACTGCCAGTTAGCGTCAGCAGGAGTAAAAGAGAACCAAAGAATCCCCTGGGGCAGTAAGCATCTGCTCCCAGGAACCCATCCGCTGTGGGGCTTCTTGGACATTCTCTTTTTATATGGGAACAACCAGCTGAGACTTTTTGAGGTCTACAAATGCACACTGCTACAGGAGATGCCACTTTTGATCATTTGCTCTTTCAGATCTGTGCTATGCACTTTGCAAATATCACTTGATCTTCCCTGCCTCCTGTGAGGCAGGTATTATCTACATTCTACAGGTAAGAAGCTGAGGCTCAGAGAGCCTGGGATTTGCCCAAGATCACACAGCTTTAGGGGATAAGCAGCACAAAAGTGTGCTTCTTAACTTAGCCATACCGCCTGGCTTTAACCAGAGCATCCCTGACTGCCTGCAGGACCCTGCAGGTGTCCTGGCCTCCCATGCCCAAATATGCTGCCAACAGAGTCATCTTTTTCAGGCCTCTAAGTCTAAGAGACCCGGACCCCAGGGTCTTGTAGGACATAGCTAAATAGCTCCACTATAACCAAAAGAGACTTTCAAATTCCTTCTGTTCAAACCCCCCTCAAGCAAGTAAGTACAGTGCCTTTCAAGCCCATTATGCTTTCTGAACAGAATGACAAGGTTTTAGACATAAGAGGGCCCTAAAGGTCATCCTACACAATGCTCCCATGTAATAGATGAGGAGACAGGAAAGTGGATAATTTGGCTGGGTGGTGGGAGTTGGGGGTGGATGACGACTGGGTGGGTGGAGTAGTGATGGCAGTGGCCAGAGGACAGGATAGTGCAGGATTTGCAGACCACAGCCCGTGGGCTGATCCAGTCCTCCACCTGCTCTTGTAAATAAAGTTTTATTGGAGCACAAACAGACCAGTGGCTGAGGTATTGCCTTTGGCTATTTTCATGCTACAACTATAGAGTTGAGTAGTTGCAACAGAGACCGTATGGCCCTCAACATCTAAAATATTTACTATCTGGCCTTCACAAAAAATGTTTTCTGACCCCTGGGAAAGAGAGGCACACAGGTAGATATGAGTTACTGGTAACTTTCTAGTTCTTAGAGGGAGCTGTAGGTTCACAGGTGTTTGTTATGTTATGAAGAATTAATGACTGAATGCTACATGTGGGTCACTGATGGTCATGTATCAAGAAATGATTATTAAATTATGTGCACCTGAAAACAGAGAACTAGGAAGCAGGGAAGAAACCATTTAGTGCTTAAGAAACCATTCACCTGACCTAGTTCATCACCTACACCTGACTTTTGCCCATTGTATCTGTGATACTCAAAAAATGTTGGAGAGAAGGACAAAATATGGCAGGCTGGGTAAAGCAGACTTTCAGGAAGGAGCAGAATGAGTATACTGGGTTCCATGGGTGGGAAGGGGCTTGGCCAAAGGAGGAAAGGGCCCCCAAAGTACAGGCTAGTGAAAACCCAATTTTTCAACTTCCATTTACAAGGAGCCTCTTCCCCCTGTACCAGCAGAGTAGCATGAGGGGCCAGGTTTCACAGCCCTCCCTCAGGACCTTCCTCCTGCTTTCAGGTCAAGGTTGCCCTTCAAATGCTGCAGCACACAAGTCCTGGAGGGCATTCTCATGGGTAATTGTGAACATGTATGAAGACATGCTGGGCCATGATATGTCTTGCTGTATCTAACCCTGATCACAGTCTGGTGAAGTAAGGGCTACTGTTATCCCCACGTTAGAGATGGAGCTCTGGTGGGCAAATCACTTGCCCTAAGACAGAGCCACCATGGTGGAGCTGAAATTCAAATCCAGACCCATCTGATTCCAGAGCCCAAATTCAACTGCTGAATTATATTGCCAGAGGCCAGGGATTGCAGTTCACACCACCTCCATAAAAGCAAGGTTTTTACCTTATACTTAGTCATCTCGGGTCATTTTGGCATGTCATAGAAGGGCAGCTTCAGGCATTGAAACCCCACCTCAGCAAATGGCAGGGGATTTGCACATTCAAAGAAATGGTTCCAGCCCCCAGTGGGAAAGTTCCCAACAGCTTCAATTAGAGAACAGTCACAGTTCACTGACTCCCGATGCTCACAGGGGCTGCTTTATTGTTTTATATGTGAAAAATGATGAAAGGGCCAGGACCTCAGCATCAGGGAAAGGAAGAAAGACTGAGGAGTATTTCTAAAGCCATGCTAACCAAAAGGTCAGTTCACCGGGGGTGGGGGTGGGGTAAGGAGCGAACAAGCAAGCAAGCAGCTGAGAATTATTTGTGGCCCCAGAAAGAAGGTTGTGATGTCCACTAAAGGAAACCATGGCTATGAATTTCAGGGCATCAAGACCCTGTCAACACAGCTAATCCCCATGGATGTTGGCTGAATAAGCCTCCAATGACCAAAGAAGTGGACTGTGTGAACCGTGTCAGCCTCCAGCGGGCCAATTTGTCCTCATATTACACACTCTGCGGCCTCTGCTGCAGGACCCCCAGGCTGACGATCCCCACCCAGCATGCCCCAACCCGACAAGGGTTAACACAGCATGGTTAATAAGTCAACAGAATTCAGGAGCCACAGCCGGATTAAGAAGGCGGTGTTATTTTGGTGCCCTGGACTTCAAGCAGATTAAATAATCAAAAAGGCCGAGCCATCGGGGTCATGTGTGAATGCTACAGCTGTTCACCAAAGTCTGACAAACATTCTTTATGTGGCTCATCGTCTGGATGGGAAAGGCAGGGGTGACCTCAGGGAGGCCAATACTTTAAGGAAGAAAAGGGGGCACAATCCAAAGATCCTCTTATGGAAACCGGCCCGGCCAGATGGAGACCAGGGGAAGGACTGCTTAAATACATTGTCTTTTGAAAGCGACAACTGTTTTCTGCATTGAAGAAAAGCACAAGTGGGATTCAGAAAAAGGGAATCAAAAGCTGGGCTCCAAGTTTGTCACGTCCTCGGTTTGTTGATCAGCTCCTTCATAAAGGTGGGTGACGCGGTCACAAGGACGCCTGTGGAGACTCAGTCATGAAAGGTGAGCTGTGGTCCGTGCCCCTTAGAAGAGTTCTTCTCCGGGAGAGGCATGGGATCCCACTCAGAAAGGTGTCTGTGGGAAATCTATTTTCAAGTCATCTTTCTGGATGGGTGACTTGAAAATAGACTGGACAGATGAGAAAATGTCTCTGCCCGGGGAAGATTCATGTTTGTGCCACGTTGTGTGCAGAGGAAGGGGGTGGAGACAAATGTATGCACCCATGATGTGAGTATGCAGTTGGTCACTTCATAGCATACTTGGTGCTTGGAGGTGGAGTTCGTAGATTATTCCTTTGTGGGGGGAGTGGAACCAAAGAAAGAACAAACAAATTGGCTACAATCTCAGAATGACAAGCCTTTCATTAATAGATTAGCGGATTCTGTGGGAAACATGTTCTCTGGTTTAAGAATTGACTTCCTGCGACTAATTAATGCTTGAGCCCCACAGCTAAAGGCGAGGGGTGTCGGTTCATTAAGACGTTTTGGCTTTGGAGGGAGTCATTTAGATTATTATAGACAGGAAAACAAGGGTTTTGCTCTTTCGTATTTTGGAGAGGGGAAAGGGACTGCATCCCTTGAACTAAATTAAACTGAGAAGAATCTCCTTCGGAAGGCTCTCCAAACATCTTCCCTGTTGCCCTAAAGCACTGTTAGCATCAGTAGAGAATTCAAGAACAAAGGGGAGCAGCCACAAATGCATTTGACAGCCACGCTGTATATTTCTCTAGTTAAGGCCAAAAGCAAACAAGCAAGCAAACAAACAAAAAACCTCTTTCAAGAGCTTTCGTTGTGAGTAGGTAACTATTTTGAATTTTGAATATTATCATGTAACCTTGTGAATTCATCTACCAATATAACAAGATGCCCTTGACAGATGTTTGTCATATTTTGAAATTCACGTCTCAGGAAAAAAGAAGGGAGTGTTATATAGCTACTTTGGAGAATGTACTAGCAGTATCTAAGAAAATGTAAACTCAACATCCTCTCTGAGCACTACAAGGAAATTCCTCTTGATTCCAGAGACCCTCTCCCACGTACATGAACAGACAAGAAGGTCTGCACAAGGATGCTCTTTGTAGCACCATTTGTAATGAATAAAGAAAAACTACAACAGCTCAAATGCCCCTTAGTAAGGAGTTAAATTAAATATTAAATGGAACATGGTCTCATCATGGAATACTCTACAGCAGTTAAAAGGAATGAATTAGCTAACTATGTATCCATGTGTGTAGATATGTCTTGAGGGAAAACATCAAATTACAGACTGAGACATGCCAATGATTATATTTATGTTACATTATAAAAACTCTATGCAAAACTGTGTGTGTGTGTGTGTGAGTGTGTGAGTGAGAAAGAGAGAGAATTTGACAGACAGTGTAGTACAGTGGATAAGAACTCTGACAGACTCTGGAGACAGACAGCCTGGGTTCAAATCACAAGTCTGCTACTTAATATCTGTGTGAACTTGGGCAAGTGATTTAGCTTTCCTGTGCCTAGTTTCCTCATCTTTCAGATGGGGCTAATAACAGAATCATATTTACAAAGTTATGAGGATATATATATATATCTAACACTTAGAGTGGTACCTGGCTCAAAATGCATGCTATTAATATACGGTTGTTTGCTATTATCATTGTTAACTATTATTTCTAAATGTCTGGAGGGATACATTAGTAATGGTGGGGGTAAAGGGAGCTCATGTTGGAAAACATGAGTTGGGCACTAATCAAAGGGAGTTCACCTGCATAAGTAATGAATTGCTTCTTTGAGTTATAAGAAAAAAATGAAGAAATTATGATTACCTGTGAATGACTTGCAGAAGTGTTATAGGAACATGTGGTGTTTATTATACTATTGTCAATGTTTTCTGTATTTTAAAAATCTCTTAAATAAAAAAGCAGCAGAGACCATCATCATTCATGGAATTACATCTGCAATGATGGATATCAATTTTTTGTAGGAATGTTTTAGACCTGCCCTATTCAATACAGTAACCATTAGCTACATGTGCCTATTTAAATTTAAATTAATTGAAATTAAACACAAATAAAAATGTGGTTCCTTGGTTGCAGTAGTCGTATTTTAAGAGTTCAGTAGCCACACGTGGCTAGTGGCTCCCACATCGGACAGCAGATATAGAACATTTCCATGATCATACAAAAGTTCTATTGGACAGTGCTGCTCTGGAGCATACTTTTAAAAAATGTGAATATCTGAAATCCCCTATCACTCTTCTACACATCTGGCCCCAAATAATTCTGCTGTACTCTACAAAGGGCATGTGCCACCTTCCTATCTGATACCTTCCATCTTCCATCTTTGGATTACTGAGGCACTGAGAAAGTACCTTTCCCAAGGCTTTCAACAGTAGTTAGCGCCGTGATTGCAGTAATTATTGACACTGGGGATGTACTCAGTCCAGCCCGACACTACTAAAGATGGTGAGCTCAGAATCACATGACCTGTGAATTCAAAGGGGAAAAAATGCTGATAGCACTTCTCACAAATTGGTTCCTATCCCTATTTCTTTCTGTTTGTCGTAGGTGAACTGCTCCTGCTTTCAGGCGTGACTGTCCTACTCCAGGCGGTACACGGCTGCCCAGACAAGTGCCGTTGTCACTCACCTACAAATTTCGTAGACTGCAGCCAGCAGGGTCTGGCTGAAATCCCTTCCAATTTACCTCCTCAGACTCGAACGCTGCACTTACAAGACAACCAGATACACCAGCTTCCTGCTTTTGCATTTAGGTCGGTGCCCTGGCTCACAACCTTAAACTTGTCCAACAATTCTCTTTCAAATCTGGCCCCCCAAGCTTTCAACGGACTTCAGCACTTGCAGGTTTTAAACTTAACCCAGAATTCTTTGCTTTTCCTGGAAAGCAGACTTTTCCATTCTCTCCCCCAGCTGAGGGAGCTTGATTTGTCATCAAACAACATAAGCCACCTTCCCACATCCCTGGGCAAGCCTTGGGAGAACCTAACCATATTTGCAGTTCAACAAAACCAGCTTCAGCAGCTTGATGGAGCGCTCCTAGAATCCATGCCCAGCGTCAGGCTTTTATTTCTCAAGGACAATCTCTGGAAATGCAATTGCCACTTGCTCGGTCTTAAACTCTGGCTGGAGAAATTTATCTATAAAGGTCAGTAATGCCTATTTGGAGAACCCCATCTGTGTGTTACCAGCCCAGGATGAACCTCATCTGTTCTCTGCATTAGAAGGAATTCTGAGGAGTATGAAAGGGTGGATTTAAGCTTTTTCACATTGAGGTCATTTCATGGTATGGCAAAAGAGGCAAGTGAGTCATTAGAAGGTGTTTAAAAATTCAAGTATTTAAAATCATCTACAGATATGATGCATAGAGATAACTTTCCACTTGTTTAATTAATACAACATGAAGTTACTGATCTGGGAATATGCCTTTAAGGAAGAGAAAATTCAATCAGTACCTGAATACCAAACTGCTCGACCCCCAAATGGCACCAAACTCTAATTTTCAAGTGTGATTCAATTGCAGGCATGGCTATCTTTCCTTGGAATATTTTTCTCTCTTTGTTTGACAGCTATAAATCTTCCCTAAGATTATCCCTTCTGCTTTAGCAAACACCACTGTTATTGAAATTGGTTGCAATAGGGCCTCTCTCTAAAGTTACCTACAATTTCTTTAACCTGATACCAAAAGCAAAGCAAGTGATCCCAGAATATTAAAGACGAAGGGCTCTGGAAATCACACAGGGGTTAGCAAACCTCAGCCCACAGGCCAAATCCAGCCTACCTATCATTTTTATAAATAAAGTTTTATTGCAACACAGACATGCCCATTCATCACATACTGAGTTGCCTGCTAAGGGCAAAGTTATTACAGAGACTGTATGACAAAGATTATAATAGTTATTATCTGGACCTTTATAGAAAAGTTTGCCAACCCCTGTCAACAATGGTCAATGGAGGCCCAGAGAGGTTCAGTGACTTGCCCAAGATCACAGAGTAGAAGCCCAGATGAGAAAAGAATGCATGGCTTTTGGTCTTGGCCCTACATTCTTTCCTCTACCTCACAGTGCTTCTCTCCTCCTGGCTCTCAGTATCATTCATTCATTCCTATACCTGCATGCTTTTTACATGCCAGGCACTGTTCGAGAATAGAGCAGTAAACAAGAAAGTCCTAACCATCACAGAGGTTCCATTCTGGTCGCAGAAACAGATGTTAAATAAGACGATAAATGAAGATACATGTTCAGACAGCATTTGGTGCTAAGAAGACAATGAGGCAGGGGAAGGGGGGGAGTAGGGATCTAATGGGGGTCCCATTTTACATAGGATAAACAGGGAAGGCCTCTCCAAGGAGGTGACATAGGTGAGCAGAAGCTAAACAATGAGACAGAATGAGCCCTGGGAGGACGGGGGAAAGGACAGCAAGTGCAAAGGGCCTGACGAGGGAGGGGGCTTGGCTTGGCTGTGGGGCAAAAAGAGGGACAACAGAGGGGTGGACACAGGAAGGGAGTGAGGGCGTGGACCGAGACAAGGCCACACAGGTACTCAGGGGCCAGGTCATGCAGGAGCATGCAGGACAGCCCAGGATGTCTGGATTTTATTTCAGCTGAGATGGAAAGCTCTTGGAGAGTTTCCGTCAGGGGAACACCATGATCTGATCACAATTTAAAAGGTCACTCTGGTGCTTCTTGGGAGGGCTGACCAAAGGCTGCAGAAGAAGAATTAGGGGCATGAGGGAGAAGGGGATTTCACTCAGCCAGCAAAGAGATGATGGTGGCTCGAATCAGGGTAGGGGAAGAGATCAACACTGGGAGATATCTGGAATGTTGAACTGATAGAAATTGATAACAGGTTGGAGCGGGAAATGAAGAGGGGGGTGTAATTATGGGAAATTCTATTTGTTTTGTCCCGCAGTGGTAACCAGATAAATGGTGATGCCTCTAGCTGATAAGGGGCAGACTGGGCAGTGGAGAAAGTTGGTGAGGGGTAGCCAGTTAAGACTTCAGCTCAGAGCATGTCCGGTCTGAGATGGCCTTTACATACCCCCAAGGGGAGCAGTTAAGTCGGAGGTTCTATACTGAAGACTGTAGCTCAGGAAGGTATCAGAGCTACAGACGTGAATTAGGGAATCAACAAAGTCTGGATGGTTGTAGGAGGTCTCAGAGGGAAGCAGGTTAGGGTACAACATGGGTTCAAATATACAATATTGAATTAAGAATCCTTCTCAACCATATAATAGCAAATAATATAATACCAACCAGCCAATGTTCAAATGAACCTAGAAGAGGAGCCATAGAATGTGTCAACCTCTTTCTTATAAGAGGTTGCAAATAAAACTCTTATATCTGGAGATGAAGTGACTTGAGCTATTGTCTTCTGGATTAAATCATAAGCATAAGCCAGACCATCACAGAAAGATAGTTTTCACCAAAAAAGAACAGTTCTTGATAAAATAAAAAAATAGTTCCTAGGATCAGGACACTAGAAACAAGGTGGGATGGAATAAAGATCCCCTACAACCTTGTAACTCCTAGCCACAAACTTCAAGCATGGGTCTTGATGGCCGACAGTTGATACTTCAAGGCTACTATGTGACCAGAAATTGAGAAGTACATACAAAGCCAGGATTTGCGGCATTTACCCAGACAATCCAGAAGGGCTCTTTGGAGGCTTGAATACAGCAAGAAGGAAAAGATTGGTAAAGACCTTTTCAAAAAAAAAAAAACCAAACAGACCAAACATAGACAGGGTTAGGTCATTAACAGCAAATCCAGATTTATATAAAAATTCTTTGATCTAAAATGCAAGCCTAAGAAAAGGGCAGGTTCATTCCATGCTTATATGCAATAAAAGTCTGTTGATCATTCATGTCAAAGTCTAAGGAAAATGTGGGCAGGTCTGCATTCCATGCAGTTATTCAGGGATGTAAGCCCCTTCCAGCTTGTAACTCCACCAGCTTCACCTTGTGGTCTCTAAGGTCATCACCAAAATGGAACAAAGTGCACAGAGGATTACGTTGGAGATCTTATAGCCTGGAAGTGGCATTAATTGGTTTCATTGGCCAGAACTCAGTCACATGGCCCCATACTGGCCACAAAAAGTGGGAAAATTTAGTCTTCCTGTGGGCCTTCACCAAAGATGTGCTTTGGTGAATAAATAATAATATCTCCTCCACAAAAACATGCCCATAGATTTTATAATTACTACTCCTCTCATTCTCTATAAGTAAACAAATCATCTTTATGCTAATAGCTAACTTTATTAAACATTTCCTCTGGGCTAGGAATTATGCTAAATACTTGACATACTTTATCCAACTGAGTCCCTAGAGCAATCTTGGGAAGTGAATTTCATTCTTTCCCCCTCTCCCACTTTCCAGATGAGCAAGCAGAGGCACAGTGTGGCCAAGGCGCTTTCCAGAATTACATAGCTAAGTAAAGTGCAGATTTCAATCCAGTTTTTCCCAAGACAGAGGTTAAGAGTTACCAGTGGTCAAAGAGAGGACAATGAGTGCTTGGCAAGCTGGAGCTTCTTGCATTGTCAGCTTACACAAATCTAGGAGGGAGTGGGACCCTCAAGCTATATCAGCAGATTTGCCTAGGGAGCCATGGCCCATGACATAGTGGTGGAGAGGTGGGAGGTGAATCCTGGCTGAGGAAGAGCTGCACAGGTGGCCATGGAGCTCTTGGTAGCCACAGCCTCTGCCTTCCAGCCATGTCCCAGGTTCCAGCCTGGTTATTTCCTGGGCTCTGGGTCCCAAGGCTGTGGCTCTGACCCTAACATGGCAGGAAGTTTGGAACTAGAGGAAGACGGTTCTTAAGCCTGGAGTGATTACGTAAACCACCCCAGTCTAGGTAGAAGTCAGCTGATGAAATTGCCTGTCCCATAGCAGGTGGCCTTTCTTCCCCTGGTGGAAGTGTTCTTTGTCCAGATTAAATATTGTTACTACTTCTCAAAGCCCCATGCCTCATTTCTGTCTCTCTGGCCTCTGCAACCAACTCCCTGGTGGAGGCTATGATGGCCAGGTGCAGCGTACTGAAACGGTTCATGAGGCAAGGATCCTTAGTCTCAGCACAGCTTGATGGCACTTCACTTTGTGGTCTCTAAGGTCATCACCAAAATGGAACAAAGTGCATGGAGGATTATGTTGGGCTTACCTGGAACAGGTGCCCCACACCTCGGGCCTCATGAAAATCAGTGGCTCAGAAAAAGGGGAACTTTTTTTTTTTACCTTTTTGCTTTACAGTCAGGACTCTTGCCTCCAGGGATTGCAGAAGCCCAAGGAAGAAGGAGGGGCCCAAGAGACTCAGGTGGTGGATGATTCAGTCTTAAGCAGTGGCAGCAAAAAGGACATAGGTTGAATTTTAGTGTTGTCACTGACCCTGGTGTGTCTGGGCCTTGTGATAATCCTTGCACTGCAGATTGGCCCTATCTACTGATAGGGCCACTTAGGACTTGTCTTATGAGGCTCAGATAGAATAAATGTGAAAGCATTCCCCAAACTCCAAAGTGCTATGCGATGGAAGGGGCTAATAACATTGAAGTGACGACTACCATCAGCGTCTTTCTGGTATCATGCCTTAATTCACCTACGGTGTGTACTAAGAATCTCCAATCTAACTTTGTTAAGGGTTGCACCTGTCTTGGCAGCTCTCCTGGGGGAGGTCTTCATGGCAGCCCCGGAGAAGTGAGGCAGTTCCGGGGCAATTCTGCCCCATCACGGGGCTTTTTGGCTGACACTGCCGAGGGCCACCCTACCCACTCCCCGGACCTCAGGACACTCCAGGGAGGAGGAAGTAGAGAAACACTGAGTGTAGTGGGAAAACTGAGATCGAGTGGGGAGGGCTGGGTATGTTTTTATAGCAGAAAATTTAGTCAGAGAAGTTTATTTCCCCAAAGTCAAATAGTAAATCTGTAGTCAAACTAGGCTAGAATGAAGTCCATTAGCCCAATGCTCTTTCTAGAAAAGAATTCCTCAGCACCAAGATCCCCCCGCACAATAGCCGTCCACACACCTGAGAAAATCAATCACCTTACAGGGGATGGAAACTGGGTTTAATAACCCATTGGAAAGTTTGCTATTCAAAGTAGTAAATGTTTCGAGGCCAGAGGAGACATGTTAATTATACTTAATCCCATGAGCTAAACTAACAGTGCTGTCAAGTCCTCAGATACATAAAACACTCTAAAGACCCTTCCTACCTCTCCATTTGGCATCACTGAATAGTGCTGGTAGACACATAGAGTCTTTGTAATTAACACATAACATCACAACAGTGGACATTTGTTTTATTTTTTCCTTTGACTTCCAATGGGGCTCAGGCACAAAAGATTTCTTGTCTGGTGGGGCTTGTTAGGGGAGTGCAGAGCAGGAATGCCCTGGGCAACAGTGCCCTTGCTGTGGGCCCACGGTGTCCCTTCTCGTCAGCTTTCGCGTTGTTTCTTTGTCAGGTTTATATAACGTAAAGGTAACTTGGCTTCTAATGAAGTCTTGGTCGTAAGTAATTGCCAATTTAGTGTGTGGCATTTTTAGCATTTAGCCAATTTAGAAAATCCTAAAATCATAAAATATGGTTGTTAAATTCTTGGACTCCAGGAAAAAAAAAAAGTACTTCATAAATTCCATCTGCCTAAGTTTTTGGGAACTCAGTTGTGTCAAGGCTCCCTTATCTTTTGCTTTTGTTTTTCAAAGGGGGAATAACAGATGGCGTCATCTGTAGCTCACCGGACACCTGGAAGGGAAAGGATCTCCTGAAAATACCTCATGACTTGTACCAGCCCTGCCCTCCTCCTGCTCCTGCTCCTGCTCCAGGGTCCTCGCAGACTCAGCAGCCCAGCTCTGCCCACGGGGCGGTCCCAAGGCCCCCTGAGAACCACAGCTCAGGGGAACGAGACCCCTCGGAGTGTGAGTTCAAACCCAAGCCAAGGCCGGCCAACCTGCGTCATGCAATTGCCACCATCATCGTCACCGGGGTTGTGTGTGGGGTCCTGTGTCTCATGATGTTGGCGGCTGCCATCTACGGCTGCACCTATGCAGCTATTACAGCCCAATACCATGGGGGATGCTGGGCTCAAACCAATGAGCCTGGGAAGACAGAAGGAAAAGAGCTATTTGACTGTTCACCAGCCTGAGAGCTTTCATCTCAAATAGAACTGACTGATCACTGCAGGCCAGAAGGAAGTGTCTGAGCAGGGCTGATGTGTTTACTGTTACTGTCTCATTTTGCTTTTCCCAAAAGAAAAAAGGGGAAAAAAAAAAAAAAGACATGTCTGTAAAAAAAATACTCCTGGGAATAAATTTATGTTGAAATTTTTAAGATATCATAGATGAAATAGAGATGATACTTGTGCTCTGGGCCTGAGAAGTTATTGCAATGATTCTATGTGGGGGAAGGCCATACACAGAAACAGGGAGGATACCATCTCTTTCAGGTACTTGTCCCTGGATTAAGTTGCTTTCACAGAGCAATGGAAATTCAAACACACGTGCCAGTCAGCATTCCTGGGAGCTTTATGGTCCACTGGAAAACTGCCCAATTTTGAGTGCCTGGGAAGAGGCTGGTGATCTTACCCAAGGGGCACTGAATGCCTCTATAATTCAAGTTCATGCTAAATCGGTGATACTTTTAGATGTTGTATATGTTATATATTTAATGGGAGCATCTGTTGGTTGAGAATTTCATAGCTTGCCACAAGAGTCAGGCTATATTTAATTTTCTAAATCAGAAAACCATTTGGGGCTTTCTAGGCCACAGAGGAAGAGGAGGGTCCCACGTGTGGATAATGGGACTCAGGCCGAGAGTCTGGGGAAGTTTTTGATGCAAGGGTAAATCACATATAAACAAACACAAAGAGGATGGGGAGCCAGAATTCGGGGCAGATATTACCAAAAGGCCATATCCACTGAGGGATTGGAAACTTCCATTTATAACTCTCACAGCAGGAAAGAATTTAGGTTGGGCTGGGAGCGAGATAATGACTTTTGTATATCTGTATCTACAGACACAGCGCACAGAGTGCAAAGACTTGTACAACCACACCCACACATAAACATCCTTGGAGCAATCAGTTTATCCACTAATGGAACGCAGCCGTGTCAGGGTGCAAGCCAGCAGCTGCTGACCACCACCCAGATTGTCTACTCAACACTCTGGGATAGGAAGAAAGAAGAAGGAAGCCTGAAGAGAGTGGGAATTACCAAGAGACTTGAGATAGGTGGCAGCAGCCATCCTGAACATTATTTAGGCCGTGGTTTAAAAAAAAATCAGGTGTGGCTGGCTTTACTCCACAGACATGGTCTTGAAGAGTTGCATGCAAAGTGAATTTTTGTAAATTGAATCATCATTTTAATGCAGTAGGGGAGCTGGCTATTTAAAGGAACCTTTCATGGAATCTTTCTGTAATGGAAATAATTGGCTCCAGATTTATGCATTTTGTAAATTGGCATTTTCTCTTGCTAGGTTTTCTTAAAGTGGAATCTACCTGTTCTCTGTCATATGCCCCAGCTCATGCTTAGTCACCTGTTAGTATTAAAATAATTTTACAAGGGAGGAGAGCTCAGAGGAGCTACGGACATGTTAAAAACACAGAATGGCAAATATAGGGCAAGCTGTCCATCCAGAGGACATGACAGACATTGCTAATCAATCCCAGCACCCCTCCCAGCTGAGCAACACAGATCCCTTCTTAAGAGAGCACTGTAGGCAACCAGAACTAATCAATTGGAGTTGGTTCAAAGGATAAATCACATTTGCCATTCAGGGTACTGGCTCTATATTCACTTCTTCAGGCCATGTAAAAATTGGTTTGGATCCTAAATCAGTAGTCCATTCTCTAACTAGAATGTGAATGGAAAGTTCACATGCATATGGCACAGATGAAACCTAAGCCTTGCCCAACAGTGTAAAGAAGCCACAGGAAACAGATAGATGAACCTATCACACCCTTCTGTGCAGGTCTCATACCAGTGCACCTCCAATCGTCACAGAGGCAATCTACACCTGCCCACAGTGCTTCATAACTTGTGTGGGCCCCATGCACCCACAGGCTAAAGGCGGTCTATCTTTTTGGAGCAGCAATTTTACCAGATGATTTTTCTGGGGGGAAAAGTTTAAACTTTTATGGTAAGGGTTTTTTTCTGAATATTAAAATAAACCCAGATATAATAAAGTGTAGATCATAAAGAGGCCCCAGGGAAAGCCTGCTGCTGCATCAGCTCTGTTCCAGGCCCTGGCACCTCCTCAGTGCTCTGTCACACGGGCCATTTCAGTGGGCAAGGCTGAGCATCCTGCTCTAAGGATGAAGCAACTACTTTCCAGGTGGAAAAAACCTTTCTTTCCATTGCCCTGGACTAAGAATCCTTGCCAAGAAAGCAATATGAGAAAGGAAATCTAGATCTTTTTACATCTCATACCAATTTCACCAAATGTTTACAGAGCTTGTGCTGTGTACCAGGCATGGTGCAAGGTGTTCTCGTGAGCATTCATCATTGTAATCCTGACACCTACTGCGTGGGATACTTGAATAGATATTACATTAGCTGGGAACTACTGAGGCCAAAAACGCGTGCTTCACTGTGCTGATTTAAGACTGCAAACGCACTGTGCCTTGCCAGAGGTTTGGTGACAGTGTAGGTCAACCCTGTCCCCCTGCCCACAGGGATTACATGAGATAGCTGCCAATATACCACAGAAAACCCTGAACATGACTAGAATCCTCATCTGTCAACACCCATGTCCTATTAGATTTCTAAGTACAGATGATAACTTAGGCAAATAGACTTCCTACTTAATGGGTAGTCTTTAAGGAAAATGATTAAAATGATGCATACATATATTCAGATTTCTATCTTTTGCCTACAGTCACCACAAACAGCAGTTGGCATTGAAAATAATTACCCTGAAACGTCAACAGCTTCTCAGCACAGAAAAAAATATAAATCAAATTGTTTAGATTAAGAAATGCAGAGTTATCATTTGTTAATATGAGAAATGAAATGTTTAACTGTAAAAAAGCATTGCAGATGAAAGACTCAATTTGCAGGGTATTCTGCGAGAACCACAAATTATCTTTCACAACCACTACAGCTCATGAGGGGTAATTTGCAAACGCCTCATAGATTATTTTCAGCTGTTTATTGCTGCTGTCATATTCATAGATTCCCTCATAAAAATGTCCTTCCATCACAGAGCCTCGCTGAGGGTACACTGTGAACACAAATCACATTTAGTGCTGATTGTTTCTGAGAAAACTACCTAAAATATAGTTAGTTCTTTCATCGTATTTAGTAGAACGGTGTGACTACAGACTGGTGATTTTTGCTTTGCCAGAGATCACAAATTCACAAACAGATATTGTAACTGTCTGCAGTGAGGCATGTAAGGAGGGAGAATGAAGAATGTACCCTGCCATAGGGATTTTGTTGAAAGAAGATCTAGCATCAAATCTATACCTGAAAAGCTTTTACAATTAAGGAAAATATCCCTGACCTTGCAGGAAGAATCTTATAAAATGACTAAATGCCAGTGGATAACTGACTGCTTTATTTTTCCATTTTTCCTTATAAAAATTGAGACTAAATATTGATTCACATGTGAATTTCTTCCTGAAGGTTCATGAAAATCAAATCTCGTTGCTCGAGTTAACCAAATACCCCTGAAACAAGACATCTTTGTCTTAGATTCTAAGTATCAAAGGAAGTAGCTAAATCAACTTCTAAATTAATCTATCTGTAGCACACATTCACAAATTAAACAATAACCGTTAGAAACCTATAACTTTCTATCGAAGGTCGGGATGTTACTGATGGTAAAACCCATCAGTGCATCCATTGCTAAATGCTACTGATGGAAACCTACCGACAATGATATTCCAAACTTACATGGCGTCACTGGGCTATGGTTTATATGCACAACTTCAGGGAACCATCCCATTTGCCCTTTTGATGAAAATGTTTGCTTTTTTTAAATAAAAAATCGCAATGTGGTCTCAAAGAAACCCCTGCCCCATTCAGAGAAGCAGCTTCATAATACACTATTCCCCTTTTAGATTCTTTTTTTTCATTTTCATTTTTATTTATTTATTTTTATTGATACATAATCTCTTTTAGATTCTTGACTGGACTATCCATACCTGCTTTTTACTCCAATGACAAAGAATATTCATTTGGATGGACAGGATGTCACCCAGCTACAAAAGCCCATAAAGAAAAGCCAGAAAATGAATCAGAGGACTGGGGAGCCTGGAAGGGGCTTGGAGAGCATTTAGTCTGGGCCTGGAAAATTTCAGAATAGCTGCCATCAGCCTCTCTATTCACTGCAGACATTGCTAATAGATCATGGCAAACTTATCTGCTCAGCCCAGACAAGGCCTCAGAATTTTTTAAGAATTTGTTTTCCCGCTACTGATCAATTGGAGTTGACATAAGAGATTAAACCTATTTGCTACCCTGATATAGTTCTGCATCCTTATTTTACAGATAGGAAATAGAAGCATGGAAAAAGAAAGAAACTTTCCAAAAGTCATGCACATAATTAATTTATCATGCAGGCTTGATAAATGTGGTTGTAGGAGCATCGGGTTAGTGTGGATAATACAACCTGACCTTCCCCATTCTTCATTCATTCTGCAGTGAACCACAATATCAAGACTAGGACATTATTATACTAATTATTTGGATAAAGACAATTATAGCACCACCATCAGCATATATTGAGCACCCAATTTCATACCAGGTATTTTCCAAGCATAATACTTAATTTTTTCTAAGCCTCATAATGACCAAAACATGTGAGTACTGCACTACCACATTATGTAGAAGAGACGCAATCAGAGAGCTTGGGTCATGTGCTCAAGGTCACACCACTAGTAAATGGTAGAGTAGGAATCTGGATGCAAGTCTTCCCAAGACCAAAACCTGGGCACTTTTCGGGATGTGACACATTCAAAGAAGTCAGAATTGGAATCCTTTCCTGGCACTGCCAGCACTTGCCTTGAAATACGGCAGGGAAAAGGAACCTAACCACCAACAAGTATGTCACTGCCGGAGCTCTGGTCCCACCAAAAACAGGAGGACAGCTGAAGCAGACAAGGAAAAATGGTGAAATGGGGGTCCTTTTATCACCTATGACTGTGCTGGGCTGGAAAAGACATTCTTAGAATGGGAGGGGAAGAAACTCAGTCATACTTTCTTGCAATTATTTGAGAAAATGATAAAATTAAACTCCAGATTAAGATGCTAGCTATTAAGTAGTATTTCCTCTTGAAGTATTCATGAATACACAGAAGAGGAAAAAAGTTACAAGGGCCCTAGAAATTGGGAATGCTGCCCCATGATATCCAAGTCTCCAGGAGGAATAGCCACTATACAAGGCAGAGATATGCCCTTGAGACAGATGAGTAGGTTATAAAGGAAGAAAGTGGTACTCTACCCTACCTATCCTCATGCTGATATTCCTTCCTCTGACACACTGGGTTTAAAAAATCAGAAAGAAAGTACACTTTCCTATGACTGTCTTCACCCGGTAGAGATGAAGACTCTCAGCAATGCAGCATTTAATAGGATGAAAAAAGGAAGGGAGGGTGATGAGTGCAATCTGGGGACCATAGTTTACCTACTTTTTCCTTACGGGCAATAAAAACAGCAGATAAGCTTTTCCCTCCAGGTTAAGTCATCAGACCCCCAGGCAGCAGGAGGTGGCATCTCCTTACCAGTCCTGCAACACCACACTACATGGAAGACGTCTAGGTGCCAGACATTTGTCTAGGGCCTTTGTGCACCAACTAGCCTTCTGTCTTAGTCTCTCCAAGGAGTACCCTAAAGTCAACAGCAAGGGACACTTGAGGGGAAGTCATCCACCCTGTACATTGCCAAACACTTCCTATTTTAAGGATGATTAAAACTGAGGAATGACTCCTAACTTAAAGCCCCCAAGAAGACTGTTTAAAAAAAGAAAAAAAAGAAAGGCAACATTTCCCTCCAGATACAAAAAAAACATGAAAAGTCAATTTTAGAACATATCCTAATATAATATAAAATTATATGATATTAAAGTTTCTGGTGGGATTTGCTGTACCGTATATTTGTTTGCATATATATACTATACGTATATTTGGTGCACACTGTGTTGGCAAAATCATGTCATATGGCCAAGCTCAGAGTTAATGAGGCAGGGATGCATACAGCTCCAGTGGGAAGGCACTGCAGGTGACACATCAGTGGGCGGAGAAAAGCAATCCCCTGATAGGGAAGGAAAAAGTGAATAATTGCAAACAATCATAAAATAATAAGGAATAATAATAGCAAATAAGTAAACAGATAATATATAAATAAACAATCAATGTACAAAATCCTGCACAGTCATCGTCAGAGACACACAAGAAACACTACAATATATTTAATCAGTGATATATAATAGAACACATCCTAAGGAATACTCACTTCCAGAATATAGAAGGGAAAAAAACAGAGATGAATACAATGAAAGATGACAGAAATGAATGAACAATAGTAAAGGACCAATATGTGGCTACTTGGTTTTCCTGATAAACATACTAGAACACATCAAACAGAAAGAAAAATTTTTTAAAAATCTGAGAAGTGATCTTTCCTGAGCTAAAGAAAAACCCAAGTTATTCAGATCAAGACAGGCTTACTATAAGACAGATTAATGAGAACATATGAATAGCTAGTCTAGATTAGTACCTAGCACATATAAGCCACAATTGAACTAAATTAGAGAAAAATAAATAAATGAAATGGATAGACTCTGGCAAAATTTTCAAATTTTAAGAAGAAATAAAAAATTCTACAATCTAGAGACCAAACAAATAAAAACTGAAACTGCAATTCTTAATGCAAGAGCTCACACAACATGATACCTACACGTTCCTGTTGAAGGAAAATAACTCAAGATGTATTTTACTTCATCAATGAATGACTTACAGAAAGCACGAGGGAAGGGAAGGGGGAGGAAGAGTGTGAGAACTTAAGAATGTGGAAGTCATGGCAATAAAGTGGCAATGATATGCACTAAAATCAGTTAAAGTCAGAGTTAAGTCTCAACGGGTTTGCTAATATGGTGACAAAACAATGCAAAGTCAATGATTTGACAAACCTCTAAGCACCTGCTGCGATATTCCAAGTATCAAGAATAAAGGCTTGAACAAGAAATATAAAGCACATGCCCCATGGAACTTAATATCTGAAAGAGGGAGAAGTTAGAGAAATAAAAATCATATCATATGGTAAAAAGCAGATGTTAGGGGCAGAGAGTACAGGGGGTATGGAGGAAGAAGAGTTTCTGTTCAATATATGGTGACCAGGAAAGCCCTATCTGAGAAAACATTTGAGCAGAGACCTGAAGGAAATGATGGAGCCAGTGGTGAAGAAATCTGAAGAAAAATAAAGCCATGTATAGCAAGTGCAAAGGCCCTGAGGTAGCAGCAAGCTTGGGTGTGTCTGAAGACCAAAGAAGAGGCTGTGGTTGAGTGGGCAAAGGGGAAAGTAGAAGGAGCTGAGGGTATCTAGGGGTCAAATCACGTCAGAACCTATGAGTTGCGGCAGACAGCAATTAAGATGACTTTCCATGATTCCCGCCTGCTGGTACTGTTGCCTTCTCCTTGGCGGTGGGCTGGACCCAGTGACTCACTCCTAACAAACAAAACGTGGCAAAATGGATAGGACATCCCCTCCAAGATTAAGTTATAACAAAACTCTGGCTTCTACCTTGCTCACACTCTCTTGCTCATTCTGAAGGGAGTCAACTAGCACATGGTGAGCCACCCTGTGGAGAAGCCTGCATGGCTAGGAAGTAAGGTCACTGGCCAACAAACAGAGAGGAACTGAGGTCCTCAGCCCAACAAACCACACGGAACTAAGTAAATCCCACTAACGATCTCATAAGTGAAGGTGGAAGCATTTCCTGTTTGTTGAGGCCTCAGATGAGCCCACAGCCCTCAACAACCTTTTCATGGCAGCTTCATGGGAGGCTTGGGGTCAACACCTGATGTCAGCCTTTGTGAGAGGCCCTGAGCCCTGAGCTAAGCTGCATGCAGATTCCTGACTCACAGATAGTAAATGTTTGTAGTTTTAAGCCACTAAGTTTTGGTATAATTTGTTATGCAGCAACAGATAACTAATACATGGGCTATTGTAAGAATTTTGGCTTTTAACTCTGAGTAGATTGGGAAGGAGAACCAGTTAGAAGGCTGCTACAGCAATCCAAGATAGAGATGAAGGTGGTCTGGCCCAGTGGGGTATCAGTGGAAGCACTGGGAAGTGGTCAGACTCTGTACATAAATTAAAGAAAGAACCAAGTGGATTTATAGACAGATTGGTTGTGGGTAGAAAGCAAAAGAGAAAAGTCAAGAATGACTTCAAGATCCTGATTCAAAACCAGGTGCAGGCTGGGCACAGTGGCTGATGCCTGCAATCCTAGCACTCTGGGAGGCCAAGGTGGGAGGATCACTTGAGCTCAGGAGTTCCAGACCAGCCTGAGCAAGAGTAAGACCCTATCTCTACAAAAAATAAACAAATTAGCCGGGCATGGTGGTGCGCACCTGTAGTCCCAGCTACTCGGGAGGCTGAGGCGAGAGGAGTGCTTAAACCCAGGAATTCAAGGTTGCAGTGAGCTATGATTGTGCCACTGCACTCCAGTCTCCAGAGCGAGACTCTGTCTCAAATAAAAAAGAAAAGAAAAGGGGGTTTAAAAAAACTGGGTGCAGTGGCATGTGCCTGTAATCCCAGCTGCTCAGGAGGCTGAAGCAGGAGAATTGCTGGAGCCCAGGAGTTCGAGACCAGCCTGGGCAAAAAAGTGAGACCCCATCTCTTACAGAAAAAAAAAAAAAAGATCCTGATTCAAACAAACTGTAAAAAAATAAATAAATAAAAATGACATTTCTTTGAGACAACTAGGAATTTAAATACCGATTAGGTTATTTTTAGGTATGGCAATGTTATTGCTATATTAAAATACAAAGAAGTCCTTATCTTTTAAAGATGCATATTGAAATAATTACGGATGAAATGATGTAATGACTAAGATTTGATTTAAAACAGTACAGAATGGGTGGTAGTGGATTGGGGGTTGAAGTACACAACCGCCATGGGTTAATGGCTATTGGGATTGGGTGAAGGATACATGGAATTCCATTATATTTTCCTGTCTACTTTTGAGTATATTTAATATTATCCCCAGTAAAATGTTTTTTAAAAAGCAAGTGACTCCAAAGTTTTTGGGCTGAATAACTGGATAAGGAGAATTACCGAGTTGCATTTACCTAGATTACCTAGAGAAGGGTGGAGGGGGAGTGAGGACTGGAGTGAGGACTTCAGTGTGAAAAATGCTGAATTTGATGGTCCTTTTTGAGAAAAGTGGAGATGCTGAGTAGTCAGGGAAGAGTCAGTGAAAGAAGTCTGGCTTGGGAGTCACCAGCTCATGGATGGCATTTAAAGACTTGAGAGTGGACAGGAGCACAGACGGAGACCTCTGGGGCCTCCAACATTTACAAGTCAGGGAGGTGAGTGAATCAGCACAGGAGACCTAGCAGGGGTGGGCACCAAGGTAGGTGAAGAACCAAGTACAGAGACATTTCAAGGAGAAAGTGACCAACATGGTCAAGCACTGCTGATAGACAAACGAACAACTGAAGTTCAATTCTGGATTCAGTAATGTGGAAATATTGGTGACCTTGATGAGAAATGTTTCACTGTGGGTGAAACCTGACTGGAGTGTGTTCCAGAGAGAGTGGGACAGAGCCAGGGGAAGGAGCAGACAGCATCAAAGGGCGAGTAATATGTAACTCAAATGAAATAATGTCATAAAAGAATTTTGGCTTAAAAACCTGACTCCATCATCTAAAATCTGGAAGTTGATGGAAGAAGGCTAGTGCAGGAAAGCATATAAAAGGACCATGTACTATGTTTTCACTCTGAAGTTTCTTTTTTTATTTTTAAGGACGATTGTACACTCCCATTTGCCTGAGCTGGGTCACGTATAATTGTATAATTTGGCCTTGAAGTGGGAATGACATTCAGACATTGATCCTGACCTCATGCAGATTTTTTTCAACCAGAATAGAAACCAGGAATCCTTGGTAAGTGCAAACTTTGGGAGGCAGTGGGAATAAAAAGACTTCGATCGGCACTGTCCCTTTCCCACCACAGACTGACCAAAGCATTTTCAATGGGCAAGAAAGTCCACGGACTGACCGTCAAAGTATTTATGCTCCTGCTGCAGATTCTGCTCACACTGGTCTCTCTCTTCCGAGGGGAGAGAAATTCATGTCAGCTCGTTTATCCTCTGTGGGCCCTTCACTTAGCATGAGTCATATATATTCAAGACTTAACTGAGATCAAAATCCCAACAAGGTCACTAGGAGATTTGCTTGGATAAAGGCAGTTAAATAAATCCCCAAATCTCTCATGAGCTATGTTGGAAAAAAAAAAAATCCCATAAACTGTTTTCTACCAAAGCATGTGAGGGCATTTCTAACGCTCTACCAAGCATTATGCTGATTGCACTGTTCAGAGGTTTATAAACTAGAGTGAAGATTAAGTAAATCACTTAACTGACAATGAGAACATACATTTTTAGAAAGCTTAGGATCTCTGATTGGGATTTCTGTGTAACCACACATACTAAAACATCAGGCACAACTGATGGACAACTTCTGGTACAAACTCTTGACTTCAACATCTACTTATGTAACCTCTGATTTAAATATCTACTTCATTTTTATAAGAACATGATTAAATAGGTAGGTGAACAAATCAGCGTTTTTTGTTCTTCTTTTAAATAGACAGTGTGACATATTTTCATCTAAAGCTGGGTTTGGCAAGCTTTTTCTTATTATAAAGAGCCAGGTAGTAAATATTTTTGGCTTTGCAATTCATACAGTCTCTACCCAATGACTCAGCTGTGCTGTTTTAGCAGGAAGCTATCCATAGATAATATGGGCATGGCTGCATTTCAATACCACTTAATTTACAAAAACAGGCAGCAGGTATCTGACTTATATCCAGAATATATAAAGAACTTTTCCAACTCAACAATAAAAAGACAACCTAATTTAATTTAAATACAGGCAAAGGATCTGAATAGCCATTTCTCCAAAGAAGATACACAAATGAAAAGCAAGCACATGAAAAGATACTCAGAATAATTAGTCATTAGGGAAATGCAAATTACTTCATACCATTTAGGATGGCTAAATTTAAAAAAAAAAGATAATAACAAGTATTAGAGAGGATGGGGAAAAACTGAAACCCTCATACATTGTTGGTGGGATTGTAAAATGGTACAGCCACTTTGGAAAACAGTTTTGCAGTTCTTCAAAACACCAAACATAGGGTTACCACATGACCTAACAATTCCATTCCTAGGTATCTATCCAAGAGAAATAACAACATATGTCCACACAAAAACTGGTACATAAATGTTCATATCAACATAATTAATAATAGCTAAAAAGTGGGAACCCAAATGTCTATCAACTGATGACAGTAAATAACGTTGCATACTATAAGAATATTATTGGCCATAAAATGAGTACTGAAACATGCTACACATGATGAACCCTGAAACATCATGCTAGTGAAAGAGCCGTCACAAGGCATGTATTTATGATCCATTTACAGAATGTCCAAATAGGCAAATCCATAGAACGTAATTAGTGTTCCTGGCTAAGTGGCAAGGTATCAAGAATGGAGGAGGATATATGGTGAGTTCTTTTGGGGATGTTAAAATAGTTCTAAAGTTAGATTGTGGTGATGGTTGCACAACTCTGTCACTATACTAAGAGCCATGACTGTATATGGGTAATGTTAAGTACATGATATATCCATAAAACTTAAAAAACCAAACAGGCAGCAGCTACATTCACCTGTGGCTGTAGTTGCCAACTCGCTCTAAGGCATAGGTACATGAAAGTGTGAGTTTCAAAGTTTTAATATGAAACATGTCAAGATACTCTAATGATACTCCCACATGCAAGTTTTCATAGAGAACAACATACAGCAAAAAGCACTGGCTAGTGAGTGTTGTTGGGTGTAACTTATAGTAATTCTTAACAAAGATAGCAACAGCAATAATAATTTAGCAGCTAATGATTATTGACCGCCCAACTGTAAACATTTACCGAGCACTTTAAAAAAAATAGATATATATACATATTTTATATACGTACACACACATATGTACACACACACCCCCCCTCGCTTATTTCTCTCAACAGGAATCAGAGGGGCCCCCAAAAGCCACACTGAATCTGGGTGTGTATGTAAGTGTGAGAAATACTCCAATATTGGTTAATTCCTTTCCTTTTCTGTGGTGATAAAATAAATTTCCACCTAGTCTGTTAGAAATCCAACCTAAGCACCAAACAATCTCGATTTAGGAATGTGAAAACTAAGGCCCAGGGGTGGGGGTAGGGGCAGGGAATGGCCTGTGCTCACTCCTGAACACTTAGTTCACAGGGACTTTAATGTCCAAATCTCAACATGGCCTCTAAAAGAGGTGGCTTAACTTGCCAATTCAGAAGCCAGGTATGAGGACCTGTTGCTCCCAAATTCTGCTGTTGATTTTTGAGTGGAGAACGTGCTGGGGCTTTTGATGAGTTTAGAAAGGGACACTGACTCTTGGAAGTGAGTGCCCTGGAGACTTAACATAGAGGATCAAGTTTCTCAAAACTCTGGGCTATTTTTATTCCTGGGGCAATAATCCTGAACGTGCCCTGTCACTGGCTACTGTGGTATGCAGAGCAGCTGTTCTAATGGTGAGTTCTAACTCTCAAACTCTGTTGCAGACTTTAAATACAGCCTGATGTATAACTACATCACTAATCCATTTCTATAAAATTTGCTGTCAGTCCTACCAGTTTAGCCCTGCTTTGTTCTCTGCATTGTACCCATTCATCAGTTCAAAAAACAAATGCCAAACACATAAAAAGCCCCACCTCACAGATGACTTTTTAGAGCCAAGACTTACCTTGAATTCCCTACTTCCCCCTGGGTCATCTACCCACCTGCCTGTCAGCTCTGCTTTTACATCCTGGTAAAACCCTCAAAGCCCAAGAGACTCATTCAGGTCTCAGAGCACCCTTCTGGAACATGGACATGTATATGCAGAATTTCATTCCAGATTCACTCAAGATTTTTGGAGAAGTTAGTTCCCTCTACCTGGAAGTCTCTCCCCATATACTTTTGCATGATGACTGCATCTCAGCATTCAGATTTCTGCTCATATCACCTCATCAGGGAGACCTACTTTAACCACCCCCCAACCTGGAGAGGTGTTGCCCTGCCACATACCCATACACGCATGGGTATGACCACGAGTGTGCATTTCTCCCCTTTGCCACTGCTAACCACGCTTCATCTCTTTATTCTGCTCTATTTTCTAGAGAGTATTTACCACTACTAGGAATCAGTAAATCATTCCTTCCTTCCTTCTTTCCTTTCTTTCTTCCTTTCTTCCCTCCCTCCCTCCTTCCCTCTATCCTTCCTTCCCTCCCTTTCTTCTTTCTTCCCTCCCTTCCATTCATGCAATGTTTATCTGTTGTCTGTATCTCCTGCCCAAATGGAAACTCTCCATTGGCAGCAACTTGGCCATGCTTGGTGGTCTCAGAGGGTGCTGCAGCATTTGGCTGGAGTGATTCCTCATTGGGCAGCTGTCATCCCAGCCTCTGGGCATTGATGCCAACAGTGCACTCACCATTACATCAGCCAACATACTCCTGACACACTCCACAGTGCTCTCTGGGGTACTTGTTCACAGCTGTATCCCCAGTATTCGGTACACAGTAGGTGAAAAATATGTATTTATCAAATTATTTAGTTTAAAATGAAGAGATAAAGCAGGATTGTTTTAAAAATGAGTCTATAGCGGAAAACACTGAATTTGAAAGCACTAAGAATTGAAGTCTGCCAGTCATTTTAACCCAGTGATTTTCAATCTCACCACTACTGACATTTTGAACCAGATCATTCTCTGTTTTGGAGGCTGTCGTGTGTTTTTCCGGATGTTTAGCACCATTCCTGACCTCTACCCACTAGATGCCAGTAGCACCCCTCCTACCAGTGGTGACAGTCAAAAGTTTCTAGATGTTGCCAAATGTCCCCTAGGGGGCAAAATTGCCTCTGGTTGGAAACTACTGGTTTAATCAATAAGTTTTCATCTTTGCCAAAACAAAACACTTCCTTTGCTCAGATTTAACAAACTAGAGGTTTATCCAAGCAGACTTGACACAAAATTTCTGACATACTAGTTAACTCATATATTTCAAATATGTGAGAACCCACCAAAGGAATGTTGTCAAGTTGAATGTTTGCCTATAACATTTTGCCAAGAGTAGTCACCTAACTCTAATGAAAGGTCCATATTAAATACTACAGTCAGGTTAAATAGCACATACCTGACAATAGCTAATGATCAATGATGTTAATCCATCCATTTTCTAATTAGCTGGTTAAAATGGGACCTTCCACTTCATTAAACTGCCTTTAATTATGCAAATGAGACTGTATAACCCACATTTTCAATTTCCCCCAGTGAATGGATCTAATGCTATCTGTGTTTCTTGCAAAGAAACAGACTGGCAGATCAGAACCCCCCAAAACCTACTAAAAATCATTGAATTATACAAGCAAAAAAAAGGTGAATTTTTTGGCATGTAAATCATACCTCAATAAAGCTGTTTAAAAAGGGCTGTTTAAGAAACCAATGCCTCTATACTGTCTACAATATTTTCTTTTCTGTTGATGATCAGATTAGCTATTCTAAGCATCACCTTAAATGCATGAACCTCAGAAAAGACATCAACTGATGCAGAGATAACAACTAGTTCAACACAGTTGCCTTTAGCATGGGACACCAAACAAGTTTCTATTCTTTAAAATATTCATATTGATCTATACCATATTATTATGGTGTAGATTGGAGTTTTAGCTTCTAAATATCTCTCTTATAGCTTTAGTCAAGTACTGTGTTTCCATTGTCTGGTTAGTAAATTTTGCAAGGTTAAGTACCTACATACAGCAGGTGAAAGTGAAACCCTTCTTCCTTGAATCATTTATTCAGCCAATATTTCTCACATATCTACCATGTGTTAGCCTTTGTACTTGGCGCTAGAAATAAAAAGATAATCGGGACAGTTTTTGCCCTTAGAGAGTTTACAATTATTTAAGAAATCAAAACGGAACATTTTTAGGAGCAATTTTAGATTTCTGTATGTTAAAAATGTACATTTTAAAGTCAATGCAAAACATTCAGAATTCATTATTTATTATTTTAAAAAATTAAGAAGTCTGAACTTCATAACAAAAATTGAGATTAGGTGTTTTGTATTTGTCAGAGGGAGAGTCTAGAAGGTGGATAGGGAGGTCAGACAAACAGTGCAAGGAGGGGAAGAAGTCCCCTGTGGGGTCATGCCTTCCACCTGGGTTCAATTCTTCCTCCCTGTGCGTGTCTTCTCCACTGCAGGTCATTTCCACCCTGGTGTGACAGAAACAGTGCCTATGACTGTTGACCTATAGGGCCAAATCTCTTCACCAAGAGTGGAGTAGAGAATTACCACCACGAATGAGGTAATTTATGAAACTCTAGTTGACAACAAGTAAGTTAGGGCAAAACGGGTTTCTGCGAGTTCAATTCAATTTATAAAGTTCTCACTGAGGGGGGCTGATTCACTATGTTTCAGGTATTCCACTAGGTTATACTGTGAGGGGCAGAAGATGAAAAGAACAAAGTCCTTGACTTCTAAGAGCTTCCAAATAATTTTTCAGCTTTTCAATTCACTTTTCCCTGTGCAGACATGGCTTTCAAAATAGCTGCCATTTTACAAGCCTGTGGAAGGAGGAAGGGATGTTAATTAGAGAGCCTGGTTGCTATGGTTTGAATGTGTCCCACAAAGATCATATGTTGAAAACATAATCCCCAATGCAACTGCATTGAGATGTGGGATCTTTAAAAAGTGATTAGGTCATGAGGGCTCTGCCTTCATGACTGGATTAATGCTGTCATCATGGGAGTGGGTTAGTTATCATGGGAGTGGGTTCTTGATAAAGGGATGAAGTTGGCAGCCTTCCTCCCTCTCTTGCCCTTCCACCTTCCACCTTCCACCATGGGATGGTGCAAGCAGGCCCCTGTCAGATATGGGTGCCTTAACCTTGGACTTCCCAGCCTCCAGAACTGTAAGAAACAAATTTCTTTTATTTATAAATTACTAGTCTATAGTGTTCTCTTACAGAAACAAAATGGACTAGGACACTGGTTATTATTTATTTATAGCTAAAGTACCTGGCAAAAGCCGAGTCTCAGGAAATATTTATAAATGAATGAACATGCTGCCAACTTGAAGATAAAAATGGATTACCACGAATCCTAGCATTTTTATACTTTTTTATATCCAGGAATTTTCTTGTTTGTTTTATCCTTTTATCCCCAAATTAACATTGAGTAAGGCAAGGGAGGTAATAACCCAACCTTATTTTAGATAGACCTTTAGAGACCCAAGACCACACATTTAGCAAGTCATAGAGTGAGTGACAAATCAGTATGGACCTTATAGTCCAAGGTCTGCTTTTCTAATAGCAACAAAAAATGGACTAGGGACCTGACACACACAGAAGGTTCTAAGGCTCTGGAGAGACTTGGTAGGCCAAAGGGAAAGTCCTACCACTTCTTGCTGTGCAGTGGGAAAGCAATTAAGAAACTGCAGCACACTGGTGGCAGCTGGAGGGCTGGCAGACTTCTCAAGAGAAGGGCTGTAAGCAATGTCATAGGCCGGGAAGATGGATGGGGCCTGTTTATGCACTGAGGCTGACGTACAAATGGAACCCTGCCCAGTTTGACTGGCCTTTCTTCAAAGGTGTCATTGACAGATGAGTAGCTAAATGTTTTTGTTTAAAAAAGAAAATAATAAAAAAGAAAGAAGATAATAAAGCACAAAACAAAAACAAAAACAAAAAAACAAAACAAAAAACTCTTTCTACCCCACACGCATACAACCAATAAACATTAGAATACCAGATCAGGCCTGGGAGTGGGGCAGGCCTTTCAAAGGAGTCCTTGATAAGAATTTGCAAAGTTGTACACCTTTTCTTTCAGATAAATTTCAATTTAACACAAGATTTCATTGAAACCCCAAATTACTGCCAGTCGGCTGTCTCCCATCTGCTGTTAGAGGCATGCTGATGGGACAAGCCTGCTCACATATTCATCTTCATCTGCCAAAACAAGGCCTCATCCCCAAGTAAAATGGCCTTTTTAATTTTAGAGTGGTAAACAATGTCTACTTAATTTGAGGAAAATACACAGAGGAAAGTTACCAAAGCTAATCACACAGTGACATGATGGTTGAGTCAGAGTCAGTGGAACTTGGGGGATGTGCTGAAGAGGCCGCTCTGCTTTTAGAGACAGAAAGGTCTTCTTGAGGTCATTGCCTTCATGAAGCTGCATCCACACAGCCTTCAAGATCAAAACCAAGCAATTCCACCAAACACAGTTTGAAAAAGAAGGTTAATAATCACCAATTTTAAAAAGTAAGAACTAAATACAGTTCCTTGGATGACCTTGCTTCTTTGTCTTGCTCTGTAATTATCTTCTGAAAATGGGGACCAGTTGACACACACTGAGAAGCAGTAAACAGGAGGAAGCCTCTTCTACCCACTCAGGGCGGGCCAAACCCTGTCTCATGACCTGCCTATGGTCTCTGGCCAGCTATGTAACTCAACAAAAGACCAACAAACCATTTGGAAAATGCATGTTCTTCCCTAGACTGGATACACAGAGCTCAGATTGAGTCCATATTTCATCCATTCTCAGCCAAATAGGCATTTATGAAACATAAGGCATTTGGAAACACGTGAGCATAGTTTGTAATCTTGGATGGAGGTGGCTGGGATAGGCACAGTGACCTTAGGGCCAACCCAGAGCAACCTTCATGATGACTGAATTAGAAACCCAAGGAAAGGGTTTTAAAAAGAAATTTCAAACAGACAGACAGACAGCTTTGGCCAGACCATGTCTTTGCCAGCTGCTGCATGTGGCCTCAGCTCCCAGGAGATAACATGCCTCCAGAATTAGCTGGCTGGGCCAGCCTCGAGGTAAGCAAGTCTGACCTCCTTTAAGCAAAAATAAATCTTGCTGAGTTAAATGATCCTGTCCCCCACTTTCCTTAAGGAACATGAGACATTAAGTGACAAAATCTGAAGACAGCAACTGTAAATCCTCAGAGCCCATATCTCCTGGCTGATTAATTATAGGTCTGCTTAGTTCAAGATGAGCCATAGGTCAGATATACAAGACTGTCTTCCTTGTCATAACCAGTAACCCAAAAATAACAAGGGCAACTGGCCCTAAATATTTCAATCCCTATTAATACAATTATGATGCATAGGCTAAGTCAGGAATAAAATGGGGAAAAAAGCAGTATTTCTTAGCCAAAGAACAACCACTTCAAATGGGTCTTCTACATGCATTCTGTTTGCATTCCTTCCCACAAATATTCACAGTGTGCAAAGACACAAAAGTTGACATTCAAAGTCATCCTAAAGTACAACTTATTGAAGGAAGCTGCCTGAAAACAAAATGACTCCCTTTGGTAAACCTAGCCAATACCAGGATGGTTCTTGGAGCATATCACCCATTCATCAACCAATGGATCCAACAATTATATAGCAGAATAGACTATGTGCCAGACACGCTCTTTGGCCTTGTTTTTGTCAGAAGTTGTCCTCAAAGAAGGGTTTGTGGTAGTTTCCAGCCCTTTAGGCCAAACACCACCAATGAAAGCCCCCAACCATCCACTGACAACGGCTGACACTTCTGAGAAATGAGAGAAATAGGAAAAGCTGGAGACAGGGCGTCCTGGACAATTCCAGATTCTCAGTCGTAAAATGTTTTGGCTTTTTCCTGGTCCCAAACCCAGCACCTGCATATACATCTAATTCTAATTTCTCATGGGGATTAGGGTGATGAAAATTTCAGTCTCTCTGGAGAAGAGCACATTTCAGTTTGTATTTGCCAAAAACAAACTCACAATTTCCTTGTATGCCCACTGTCATCCTAATAATGATATAGAAGCAGGAATTGTGGAGTTTACTTTAAATGAACATGCTACCTACCACCAAGAAATTCTCCTCTGCACGTACCAACAATTTCTTACTGGCTCAGAGTTTAAGAATAGAAATGCTGGGAAAGATTTCTGTTTTCACATCAACTACCACCAGCTGTCAGAGCCTTGGTTTGGAGGAGATGACACCAAGCTGAGGAGGAAGTAATTTTAAATGTTTTTCTCCCTTCTAAACCTACTTTTTGGAGAATAGACATGCTACATAGAAGTAGTTGACTGGCCAGATGAATGGCCGTGTTTACTTTATGTTCATTGATTGGAAACTGCCATTTACCTGCCACCACAGGAGATTTCCGTTCATCCAGGAGCTGGATGGAAGTACTCGCTGTCACCACGTTGCTTTTGTTCACTGTTCCTGTGAAAAGAAAAACCACCATGACAAAAATGCAGAGAGTTATAATGTACATGGTAAGAAATTAATCATATTGGCCCATAGTCACCTATTCTGCAAATTATTCTGGGGCTTGGTTCCCAGTCACCAGAGTCCTCTGAGCTGTGGATGCCCTGCCTACTCTGTTAGGCCATCAGTGCAGTGTGGCTGGTCCTCTCAGCCAAAGGAATCAATGCACCGAGTTATGACCACCTGCTCTGGGAAATGTCCAGCCTCTTTGCTGAGTTATGACCACCTGCACTGGGAGATGTCCAGCCTCTTTGCCGAGTTATGACCACCTGCTCTGGGAGATGTCCAGCCTCTTCACGTCAAAATCATTGACTACCATGGAGGGACCCTGTCTTCTGGTAATCTGTGCTTACAAACCGCAGTGTTAACTTGTGTCAGCGGCCACATTTACATTGCCTGTCTAAATATAGCCATGGAGATCTGTATGAGAGTTTTGAAATTATTTTACAAGTTGGCAACTTTAGCTCTAATTCCTTCGTTAAATCTTTACTGATCTATAAAATTTTAATTTCGAGCCCAGTTTTTCTGAGAAAAACCATTCTAAACAGGGAAAGAGCTGGAATGTAATCTTTACTCCAAACTCTTATTGCTCTGATAACAATATGGCATTAGTATTAAGAGATTTTAAAATACCAACAATGGTTCCAATACTCATGAATTAAAAGACGCTGAGCACAAATTCTGAATGCTCAGAGTTAATAATTGTTAGGCCAATGTCTGCCTTATAAAAGATGCTCAATGAATGTGAGTTGAATGAAATCCAATTGAATTGAGAAGCAGGGAAAAGTCAGACCTGAATTTGAACACACTTATGACTGAAGCAATTAGGAATTTTCTCCTGGCTCAAGTCTCAGCTTCTTCTCCAGTTTGTATAGGTATTCAACACATAGTAGAGAAAACAAGAGAGAGTTCCACCAAAATGACTTGTACTTGGTGATTTTTAATATTTTCCTTGAATCTAAAGGGGCCATGAAATGTGCTAAGGTGTCATGTTATCAGTAACTTTACCATGAAACAAGGTAAATTTCATTTCACTATACGATTACATTCAAAGTTCAGTGAAAACCCTAGTTACCAAAAACCAATTCAACAACAGCTTTAATTAATCAGAATTTGTTTTTTCCCAGACATAATTCTTTTAGGAAAAACAGCAGATAGCAAAGCAAACTGATACGAGGGGCTGTCACACACAAGTATCCACACACACAAAGTAGTTTGGGGGGATGCTCTTGCCTCCCACACCTCTTTCTCCCTGTACAGTTGGGCAAAAGCCACTCTGTCACAAAGGGATAATGTGATGGTTCTAGTCCAAAATCAGAAGAACAGCAAGCTAAGTTCTGTTTTTTTCTTTAGAGGACTGTGAAAAAGGTAGTCTCATGAGATTGCTTGATAGAAAGACAGCATTAGTATTCACAGGTTTGCCGCAGAATGAAAAAGTCCGCTGTCTCTTAGTTGATATTTTCAACAATAAAGTGTGATGCAGATAAACATAAAGACAGCGCTTTAGACACCTGGAAATTGACAGTTGAGGAAGCAAACACAAATATGGGTGTGCATACACATGAGCAAAAGAGCACAGACTCAAAGACCCTTAGCTCTGAAAAGAACCTAATAGATGATCTAGTCTGGAATCGCAGCCAGAGACAGAATCTCAATCAACAACATCCAGCCTTTCCTTAAATATGTCCGTTAATGAGGGACCATCTTCCTAATGAGTCCATTCAACTATTTATTAGACAACTCTTGTCAACATATCTTCTACAAATTTCAAAAGCACCCTTTCTGAAAAGGTTTTTATTCATGGACATGAGAAAGCACCAAGACTTAGGGAGGGGGATTGGACACAAGCCCTGGAGAGCTTCCCTTAGGGTTGAGTTAGGAATGTTTGTAAGAGATTAATATGAAAGGCCCTAATATAAAATATAACTACAGATTAATCTTTCCAGAGCAATCCAAGTTTGTACAACTAGGTTTCATTCATTTCTGAAGTTTCTACAATGCCCACTATAGAGCCTTACACAGAATGAGTGCCAAAAATATCAGATCCATGAGACAAGAAAAAACGAAGGACAATTAAAGCATTTCCAGTTGGTCTTGCTTCTAATACTGGCTGAAATAAGACAGCACTTAGTTCTTTTTGGAGGAAGGTGACCTTAACTTCTTCATACCATCATAAAATCTTAGGACTGGAAAGATAATCAGCTCTATGCGTCTCACTGGTCACTGCTGCCCTCTGTCAGGAGAGCACATGGCTATACAAAGTCAGTCCTTGCTCCTGCATATCAATTTAAATCAATTCAGTTCAAACGGAGAATTGTGAAATGATGTGACTTGCTGAAGGTTCTGGCAAAGGATGCCTGAACTTTCTCTAAGTGGACCCATGACAATATTTAAAAATAGCAACTGAGAAGTTTATATTCAAATTCCAGAGAGTGCAGAATGCCAGTCTTGCTTCCTCAAATGCTTTTGCACAATTTGGTTAAGTAAAAGCTTCATTTTTTTTGGCGCCATTACACTTACGGAACAGGTCAGTGGTTCAGGGTTGGCCCAATATTCAGCATTGACTCTGAAGGTTGAACTTGGTTCCTTTCAGCATTCAGGGAGCTCCCCCCCATACGCTGCACACAATGCCCAGGCCCACTGGACCAGACAGAGCCCGCCTCCAACAAGGGCACCCACCTGTGCTGAATGGGATTGAATAGACGAAGCTCCCTGGAATCTGCTCAGCTGCTCTTCGGTACCAGAGAGGGAAATGGTCTGCATTAAAAATGTTCTCCTTGTCTCCAGCTTTCAAGAAGTCCCTAGAAATGGAACAGCAAGGTGAAGGTGGACAGGGTGCATCCCAACAGCCTTTGTCAGATAAAACCAGTGTTGCCTTTGAGAACCCCAACTTGCCTTTCTCAGTATGGAGAGGACCTGAGTGAACACTGGGCACCCCAGATTACTCAAAAATATCTTGTTGAGCTATGACAGTCAGATTTCCAGTGGGCTAATCTGACCTTTCCTCATATATAAGTGGACTAATTATCTTAAAGTCTGAAGCAAGCAAACAAGCAAAGCCTCCAGAAATCATATCAGGAGACCAAACGATGGACCCTTTAAAACAGAAAGTTTCATCTGGCTTTGAAACCCACACACGTGTACACATACCCTTGAGAAATCACCTTCTTATATAGATTTCACTCTTCTCAGAACAAGTGTAAAGAAGGCAAATCATCTTCTTAGAAAAGATGTAAAGGAGGTAAAAGTGGGCCCACGTCAGGGTCTCTGCACCTGAATCCCTCACCTGCCTACTCTCCAGACAAATGGGGCTGCTCACATCCTCTCTGTGAATCCCCGACCCTCCCCAGCTCCCTCCCTCCGCCCTAGTGTCTCCATCTAAGGGAAGGCTACATGCACTCTCCTTCCTCTCTCTTCCTCTGAAAGGGGGCACCTTCCTATACCCCCTACCTCATGAACCCACAGAGACATGCGCAAGTTCTTACCCCACCCTGGGCCCACATTTTCAGTCATCCATCCTTTTTCTTGGCCTTATCGACACAATTGCCATGTGTCCTCCCCAAGGCTCCCAAGATCTCTGAGGACAGGAGCTTTGTTCACATTTGCATATCCCTCTACAGGGCCTTAAATATACTCAAGTCTCAATGCATGTTTGTTGACTTGACTTATCTCTAGAGAGTCACATTTACTCTCCGTTCTGAGTGCCTCACCTTGGTCGATATGGTACAGCTTGGAGGAGGAAATGACTGCCTGGCTAGTCTACACTCTGCAGAGATTTATCAGGAAGGGAGACCAATCAGGTGACAATGTGTAGGGAGGGAAAAGGCCATCAGTTGGAGCAAAAATGGCACCATTTTCAGTCCAGAACTTGCAGCGTGGAGTTGGATCACATGGACCGTGGAGAGAAAGTTTCATGCTAAGTTGTAACTAGTTGGTTTCCTAAACTTGGCACCTAGTTCAGGAAAAGCATTTTATAGCTTCAGGCATGGCAAACCAGTGTTCCCATGACCACTATCAAAGATGGAGAGCCCACATTTTAGAGGAAGCCCATGCCATTAGAGGCCACCCTCCAAGTTCTGTGACGGTTCTGGAATCTGCCCCCCTACAGGGAGGCACTAGCATGTCCTAATTCCTCTCTAAGGGCTGGGACCTTCTTCTTCTCAGTATCTCCAGGGCCTGGCTCTCAGTAGGCTCTCAGAGTATGCTTAATGATCACACAGTTAATCAAATCTCATACCCAGATAAGACCTCCTCAAGTATTAAAGACAGTTTCCTATATCTTTTCTAAATAAAATTTCTCAATTCTTTCAAATTTCCTCATCAGTATGGCTACCTTCCTTTGTAAATGCTCTGCTTTGTAAATCTGCTATAAAATTTTGTGCTACTAGAACTGGTCATCGTAGACTAAAAATGGTCTGATATAGCACAGCGGCCTACATTTCTTTACTGACTCTCACTGACGAGATGACTCTCCAGAAATTAAAAACTTTTTAAACATTTGTCAAAAGCACTCTACTCTCATTCAGGAGGCCAAGGCCAACTTTGAAGTCATGAGCAGGATTGAGAAGGTGCAGGGATCCACCATGCTAATCAGAATGCTGCGTGCAGGGACTCCTAGACTCAGCATGATAGACAAGCTCCTCCTGGCACTGCTCTATTCAGTGCTAATGTTTCCTGATCCTATAATCATTGGGTTTCACGAATATTGAAATTGTAGCCTTTTCATTTTTTCTTTAGACATGAGATTCTTCATAAACCTGACTTGGACATGTGTGGGGAGGAGCCTCTGCTGCACAGCCCTTGGCAGGATGAACAGCCACCTTCCATGCTGGGCCATGGGCATAGCCACGGCTGAGCAGAAGATGTCTTCACTCCTGGCAGATCTTTTCAGTGGTCAGATGCACATCACCACAGGCAACTGGTGCCCTTTCCATGCCAGAGTCATGGGAGGTGGGATAATAGCTTGGGTAGAAGGTGTGTGGTGGTCCTCACTTAGACTGATGGTGACATTCAGGCTTTGGGGATGGCTGGTGATAGGTCTGGAATGCTGCACATCTGGGTGTCTGATGCCCTGCTGCCCAGGACAATGCTGGCACCAGGGCTGCAAGCAGGAGCCTGCATACTTGATCTCTGTTAGTGCTGGTATTAATGTGAAAGAGTTTGGTTGCTGGGAAACCTTGGAGGCCCTTGTCAACCACCAAGTGGTGATTCAGGAGGAAGCATGAAGGGGAGAGCTGATTCTACAGAATCCCAAAAATATTCTACAGGAAGAAAGATCTTTCTTAGTAAGGTGAAAGCCTACTTCTGGATGCTGGGGGCTATTGTGGTGGTCTGTCAGCCAGGTCTAGGTTCTGGGCAGAGCTGGGTGACCTTGGGTTAGTAACTGAGTCTCTGAGCCCCCATTTACTCATCTAAAAATGGGAATAATAGCAATGCTACATTCACCACGATACCATCAGAATTACATATGCCCATTCATGAAGGGTGTCATATAACCTGAAAACAGGCTCAAACAAATATATGAGATTCTAAAAGCCCAAGAGTCTCTTTTGTTCCCTGGGGTTCAAATGGAAGGTATAAACTGGTCATCTTTTAAACTTGGGGCTGCAGAGGAGACCAGTAACTACATTCCAAAGGGTAACATCACTGGATGCTGTATGCATAGTGACGTGAGAGGTCACCCTGAAGGCACAAAATATATTGTCACCAGTGGGGATGACAGTTACAGAGTTACAGAGGCCATGAACTATAACCGACCCACTTCCAAATGCAGGTGGTGGGGATAGGAGATGGAACCTCAGTGTAGGAGACTGATGATAGTAGAAGTTAATTCCAGGGTGGGGACTTTATATTATCAAGTTCTCTGCCCAATACTTTGAGCACTTCCTTTCACGCCCCAGTCAAAAACAAAAAGCAAAACAAAAATCAGAAATGCTAAAAATTTTCTAGTTCTGGCTCAGAGGGTGTATCCAAATTGCTGGATCTCAATGAATACCATTTGGTGGGAGGGGATAGGTAAGAAAAAGACTCTAAGACACAGACATTAGTTGCCTCTCAGCGGTCCCCAATCAGTTTCATGGAAGACAATTTTTCCACTGACCAGGGCCAGGGGCAGGGATGGTTTTGGGATGATTCAAGCGCATTACATTTATTGTGCAGTCAAACCTCTTTGCTAATGATAATCTGTATTTGCAGCTGCTCCCCAGTGCTAGCATTATCACCTCAGCTCCACCTCAGCTCATCAGGCATTAGATTCTCATAAGCAGCGCACAACCTAGATCCCTCGTATGCGCAGTTTACAGTGGGGTTTGCGCTCCTATGAGAATCTAATGCCTCTGCTGATTTGACAGGAGGCGGAGCTTATGCAGTGATGGGAGCGATGGGGAGTGGCTGTAAATACAGGTGAAGCTTGGCTCACTAGCCCACTGCTCACCGCCTGCTGTGCGGCCAGGTGCCTAACAGGCCACTGTCCAGTACCAGTGTGCAGCCCGGGGATTGGGGACCGCAGCTCTATATGACCCAATGATATGAAGACAGAAGAATTATTTCATCCACCCACATAGTCAATGAGTACCCACTGGGTCAGAGGAATGCCACAGGGAACAGAACTCATTGTTGTAGGTATTTTTAGCTTCCTTAAGCAGTTTTACATCTATAATTTTTTTGATCCTCACAGTAACTGAAAGAGATCACTACCCTCACTTTTCAGATGAACAGAATGAAGGCACACACGTGAGATGAGCCAGATACACATCCTAGTGTAGTCCTGTTGTCTTTCAAATCATCACAATAACACAGATATCAGACTAGCAAGATTTCATGTTTTGTTGCTGTTGTTGTTTGCTTGTTTTAATCTCAATACCAGCAGCGGCCTTCCTCACTGAGTATAAGAAAATCTATTCCTGTGTCTCCCTCTGCCTCTCTGAATCCTAACAGGAGAAGGCAATGTATATCTCAGCACTTCTAGTCCTTCCTAGGAACTTGCCCTCTGGAAAAATAATTGTTAGGGGATAAAGGGGCAAAAAGGCTTTTAAAAAAATCAAGTCCTAACTATAGTCAATTTCATAAATGATAAGTGTGAGATACCATGAAAGCCAAAGTCCTAGGGCAGAATTCAAAGCCAGTCTCCCAAAATATCTAAGAACTGACCAATCTGCCATTTACCAGATTCGGTTTTATAAGGTTACGCAGTTGATGCCAGGGCCTCATCTAAAAGAGGCAAGCAGCACTGCTGAACTCAGGCTAGATGGGAAGGGAGCATCTTCTCCCTGGGCCCCCGACAGGCCAACCCCTCTCAAATTCACTGCCACCCTGTGGCTTGGTTATTCACCCTCAGGTACCCTAAAGGTCAGGGTGTGTGACATTCCCTGGTAACCTCTGAACTCACACATACACTTGCAAGTCACACTCAAACTTTCAGACTCTCATGATCCATTTGTCCCTCGCCTAATAATGCCTCTTGCTTCAGAGAAAAGAAATTGAGCAAAAACACTAATGGGCTCAGAAGAAACTTCACAGACTATCCACCAGCTCTGGTGAAACACCAGTTTGATGAGTTAAGGGCCCGTGGCTCCTTGAAGACACAGGGGCTGAGCAGTGGCTTAAAGAGCATGTGGGTAGTGGAGTCAGCTAATTTCTGCCCACTGTCCAGACAGATCTCCTTGGAAGTACAAAGAGACATTGTCAAACCCCAGTGCCCCCAGATGGCCCACCCCTGGGTGTGGAGATCTGCAGTCCCTCAGGCTAAGCACAGAGGCACAGAGGTTTATTAAAACATAAACAAACAAACAAGGCTTGAAACACTGATTTTCTTACAGGCAGGAATTCCTCAGCATAGCTGCAGAACAGCTGAATGCCCTGAAGCCATTTGTCAGGAAATGAGTGTGTCCTCCCTCTGGTGGCTCCCCCAGTCTCAGCATTGCCTCCCAGAGCTCTGAAATGACTCACCAGATTAGGAGAAGACTCCAGGACGGTGGACAGAAGCCAACAGGCTTGAGGAACAAAGGGTTGTGGAAGGGCCAGCAGGCAGGTGAGCACACACGCTGGGGCCCCCATGGTAGAACAGAGAGGAAAAATCTCAACAGGCCTGGTGTGGCCTGAATGTTGTTTCTACCGGTGGTGGAATCAAGAAATGAAATAAGCTTCCCTTTAAATTTCCCGTTTCAGGAGCTCCCAGAGCCCCTACAGAGGAGCCCTCCTACTTACTGATTGGTGAGCTGCTCAGCCCCAACAAACAGGTTGATTCTTGACAGGCCTGTGCGAGTGCCGAGAAAGGCAACCTCCACGCCCTTGTCAGAGTTCCTGAAACAGAAAGCAGACATCGGGGGATGCTTCCAGACAGTAAGCAGATCATGGCTTTTGTATTTCAAAACTCATGGAATGATTTTCAAAATAGCGGTTTTGAAACCTGAACTTTAACAGAAATTATAGGAACACACTCACACATGCACACACACACACACATGCACAAAGCCCAGAATGAAAACTCTTATCCCTTACAAAAGTTTTCCATACTTGCAGGAAAATTGAAGAACTTCCTGCCAACAAAAGTAGCATTAGAAAAACGCACTTACAACCATAAACCCATCTTTCTCTCAAGGTTCTGGGTGTAAATTCAGAGAGAGCAGGCTGAGAATAGGAAGGGCTTCAAGGAGAGGAAGAAATCCTTAGGATTGGTTTTCTGCGCTGACACTACTATCCTGCGATCATTAACAGAATCTGCCATTCGAGAGAATAAACAACTGAGCCACTGACCCAAATTTGCAGCATCCCACAGCCTGGAATTCCACATAGTTGGAATAGGATCTGACTTCTACACAGTTGTGGGAGCACCAACTTATAAGTTCTACCAGAGCACAGGCTTTAGTCTCACCATCAACCCCAAAAAGATGAGGCAAGAAATGGCTTCTTCAAATAGCCTTGTAGTGTGTCACGAATAGAAACTCCAAGAACAGCCTTAGCAAGGAAAACTGATTTGAAAAATTCACTAAAAATAATTTTGTTTCAACATTTGAGGCAAATTTTATAATGTTTGAGCATGTTCTTCAGGGGATTTACAATGCATACTTCTCCTCTGAAAAAAGCAATGGCCTTTCTCCACAAACACATAATTTTACCCTACAATAAAAGTATGAAGAAAATGCCAATTCTTAAGTTTTCTTCTCTGTCCTAGATGCTGGTAGCAATTTGATCTGAAGCATTACCCATGTCATCTTCAACGTAAGATCATTTGGTTACTTCATTTTTGATGGTAGTCAGAGTGGTCAATACTATCTTTAAGAATTTAAGGGTTGAATAAAAACCAACACCATGCATTTGTTTCTGCTTGCAGCCTACACCAAATTGGAAAGCCAGGCTGTTCAATCAATTACAGATGTGGACTACAAAGCAAGCTACCATTTTGAAAATCTTTAGTATGTGTGAGGAATGAATCAGCAATCTTTGCTGAAGATTTTGAGTTTCATGAAAGCTTAAAAGAAACATTTCCACATCCATTAGAAGAAGAAACCCTAGGAAAGGCTTGATTCTTTTCCAGTTTCCCAGGGAATAAATCCATGTAGGTAAGCAGTCCGAGGACACTCCCAAATACAATAAAAATGACAGTCTCTCTTTGGAGCCCCAGACGCATGTAGTGAACAGCCTACCTGACATCTTCACTTGGGAGACTTTCAGTCCCTTTAAGCTACGTGTCTAGAAGGGACTCTGGCCATGACCAGCCCCAAACCTGATCCTCCTACAGTGTCTCCTCTCCTAGGAAATGGCACCATCTACCCAGGTGTCATGTCATAAACCTGGGAATGACCTCTGATGGTGCAGTACCCCTGCCCTCACAAAACAAACCCATCATCAAGTCCTGGGGGGTCTTACCTCTGAGCCAGGTGACAAGGAGACCTCTTCTCTCTGTGCCCACTTCCTTGGTTCAAGTGGCAAACCCCTGGAATGCTGTAGGAGCCTTTAATATTGTTCTTAACCCATTACCCTCTGTTCTCCACACAGCAGTAGAGAGGTTTTTTTTTAATGCAAATCTGATCATCTTCCTACCCTTCTTCAAAATCCGTCAATGATTTTCCAACACTTTGAGTATAAAATTCAAAACCCTTCACTTGACTCCCAAAGTCCTGAGACACCTGGCCCCTCTACAGCCTCGTCTCCTGACATCTTCACCTGCCTTCTGTATTTCAGCTATATTGACCTTTAAATTCCTCGAATGTGTCAAATACTTCCTCATTTCAGGGCCTTTGCACATACTGTTCCATCTTCCTGGAGTGCTCCCTAACCCTTGAGCTAATTCCCTTCTTCCCTGTATACTCTAGATCTTGTTACAGTCTACATGTCTGTACTTCCCCTTCACAGCAGTTATCATGATTCTTAATAACATAGCACACTACACGCCACAGATGCCATGATGGCAAGGACTCCATCTGTTTGGGTCACATCCATTTCACCAGCACCTAGTTCAGTGCCTGGCACGTAAGAGACACACCATCAAGACTTAAGGAATGAATGAATGAATGACAATGAGAACAAATGAATGCTAGATGGGATAGAAGGGAAGATAAAGTGAAGGAATAAACTAATGAAGAATAGAAAAGTGGAGAGAAATGAATAACGTATCATATGAAGACATAAGGAAACAGGAATGAATTTTCTTCTTATTCTTAATCTCTAATAGTCTACTTAAAATAATAGTAAAAACAATAATAAAAATAAACTGCTTAAGCAGTTCTTGCCCTAGTCTTTAACATCTACCACTGCCTTCCTCCCACACCCTCCATCTTCCACTTCAGATGCAAAACCACAGGGGTATATCTGACACCCTATGAAACAGAGCTCTCCCTTCTCCATCCTACTCACAACCGAACCTGGCCCAGGTCCCAAGTTCCCTCAAGACTGTGAAGTAGAGGGAGCCGTGGCAAGGCAGAAAACAAAACACTCCTTCCGCCTCCCTCTCTCTCGGAAGTGTCACCCTACCTCAGCATACTGAATTTCATGTAATATTAAAATTCAAACAAATTATATGTCAAACCCAGGAGCTTGCCATCCAAGCCCAAGCCGCTAATCTGCTCTAGCTTTTGTGGTTTGGAGCTTTGGGAAAAATTAAAGAACTTTAACACCAGGCTCCTGAAACAGCTTAGTTCTTTAAACCATAACCATATTTTGGAGTATTGGTGAGGAAATGGCCATGGAAGGGGGACACGTGCAACCACTTACTCAGATTTGTTGAGAGCCAGGCTGGTCCAATATGCTTCAATAGGGGCACTCACCACGGCATCAAAGAGGACTTCTTGGATCAATTCCTTATCACCTGTTGGGAGGGACAGATGAGAACACAGCTTTGGCTGGGCTAGAAGAAGGGAACGGGAGGCACTCACTGGGCTCATTTTGCAGTATCTGTAGGCTACTTTCTTACATGGTGAGTTGCTTTATGAGTTAACCTCCTACCAGCTGAAAATATGTAACAGTTCTGACACCTGATATGCCCGAAATACAGAGGCCTCTAAAGTATTTGGATGAGACGATAGTAAATCAAGAGGCTTCAGTGTCTCACACTCCTGTTTTCTGCTTTCTCTCCCCATCTCGTAGTACAGGCCGTGGGCCAGCCAGCATGCCGACTCCTGGATTTGGAGACCAGAGGCCAGTACTCCTTGGACAGCTGGCTCTTGTCATTCCCCTCTCTGTCCTTTAGTAAAAAAAACCTTCAGGGCAATTCTTCAGTGCCCTGATCTCAGTCAGTTGTGACATAGGAAAGGGATACCGTAACTTAATGACTACTGGGACTATTATTTTGTGATGCCTTCCATTTAAGAATTTTTTCACTTTCAAGGAGAATATCTGTCCCTATCCAAAGGGACTCTTGGTAGAGCTCTGTGAAAGAGGCCAAGGAATGTGGGAGATATCATAAGTCTAGGAGAGGATCTTAGAGCTCTCTAATTACTCCACAGAGGAGGGAAACTAATTATCACAGGAGGCAGACCAGTCCTCACCCTGACTGGGGACAAAAGCAAAAACAAAAACAAAAACCATAATAGAGCTTTGCTGAAAAGCAAAAACTGGAAACAACTTAACTCATCATCAATAAGACAATGGATAAATTGAGATATAGTTATCTAGTGAAATTCTATGCAGTAATTCAAACAAATGCATTAAAGCTAAATGATAAACTCAAATAAATTTCAAAAACATAATGAGTGAAAACACAAATTATAGTACATATATGTATTACATGTATATATTGTATGTATTATAATATTATATGTAGCAACCCATATAATATTATACCATACATTATATATAAAGTTTAATATACAAAAAAATAAAAATAAAGCTACATATTATTTATGGATACATACACATGTAGTAATAGTATAAAATATATGAGAATGATGAACAAATCAGACATTCATTCTCTTTGGAAAGGAAATGGGACTGAGCAGGGGCTTCAACATTAGCTGTAATGTTTCATTCCTTAAGAAGCACTTGAAGCAAATATGGCAAAATACCAGGATTTGATAAAGCTGGATGGTGACAACTATAAACGTATCTTATACATTATCTCTATACTTTTGTTTTTTAAATATGTCATTAAAAAGTCAAAGAAAATGAACAATTGGGCTCATATGATATCTACCTGACCCTTTCCCTTCCAGAGCATATCTCAAAAAGGAAATCCATTCCATGAAGATGTTGTTTAGTAGCTGGACAATCTCTTTACATCTCTCATAAGATTGCTATGGTTATTCCATAAATATAACATATGTCAAGTACTTTTCACATCATTGAATAGTTGCTGCTTGTTAGAAGTGGGGGTAGGTGCCATGCTTATTTGTGGTGACTCTCCCCCTGCCCAAATTTTAGCTACTGGAGCTATCTTGTGAGACTGTGTGGAATGCTCCTGCACTTGGGAGCATCTAGGCCTGCTTTTCCCTGCCTCTTTCGTGCAGCCATTGGCCATTTCTTACGCATGGAGCTCCCCTAGAGGACACTTGGTAGGAGGAAGGAAGAACTTATACCACTCTGAGAGGCAGCATGTCCTAGAGGTGACCCCACTCTTGGGAGAACCAGGAGACCCTAGAGGATGACCTCAGAGGAGACAAGTCCTATTGCCAGCCTTGCTTTGTCATTTGTAAAATAAGAGAGCTAGATAAGCAAACACTTAGAGTCCCTTCCTAGGTGTAACATTTCCATCCTATTTGGTTGCTTGACTAAATGGTTCAGTAGGGGGACAAACCCAATGCAAAGGGTTAAACTGGGATTGGGGATTCTGCATGATTTCAGGTAACCCACATTCTCTCTCCTGTTCCTACAGGAAGCAGATATTTGGCGGGATTTCATGTGACTGATAGTCTCTGCCAAAGCAAAGCTTCCCTTGAAAACTGAGGCAAAAAATGGTTTTGAGATCACTCCCCACCACCACCACATGCAGGCACAACACATTTCTGAAAGCACACTCACATTGGAGCAGAGGTTCTTTGCCTTTGAGGTACAGCTTAATAGCTTCTAATTGAGACAGATGACGGTGCTCAGGGTGTAGGTCAGTGTTACAGTAGGACCTAAGAACATGATACAGCCAAAAGAAGAGTCTATAAATATTTACAGCCTTTGAACCAGGAAAACTGGGGAAGGGGGCATAAACAATTTGAAATCAAAGAGGGCAACAAAGAATGTCAATGCCAATGAAGGATTATTTAATTCTTACCATTCATCTGCCAAAGACACATCAGGGTGTTCTAAGTCATGCAGGCCTGAAGGTCAAGGAGAAAGGGTTAATGAGTAAACATCACTCCTCATCCTCCTGTGTGCTTCAAATATTCAAGGGGGGTTAAGGGTAGACATTAACCCCAAAGGGACCTGCCTGGGAACAGGGACTCTGAGCAAAGTACACACATTCTCTTCTCAGGCAAAACTCTCTCCTCCCCACTTAACCAGCACTGCCAGCTTCCCTGGAGGTATGTCCCAGGAAAGCCTTAACCCCTTGAAGATAAATGATATGCTAATGATTCCTGAGGGAGAAGCTTAACAGGATGGTGGTTACACACTGACTCTGGAGCACCATATAGTCCAAGTTGAGAACTGGGCTAGGGCCACTCAACTCCTGTGTGATGTTAGCAGGTTACTTTACTTTCCTAAATGTCAGTTTCTTCATGTGTAAAACAGGAATAATAATAGTCCCTAACTGATGGGTGGTTGTGAGGGTGAAATTATAGGTTGAACAATATGAAATTGTCAATACTCAACTGTTTTTGACCAGCAAAAATTACTGGTTGTTACAGGATCCTAAGTAAAAACAACTCATTGCTCTGGGAAGGTAGCTAGGGGAGCTTGGGTTTGCAGGAAATCCGGATGTTTTTCTAGAATGCTCCAGACCACCCTAACTGCAAAATCACTCTCTCTTCCCATGCATTTTCATGTGACTTGATTTCGATGGGCTATCAGCAGACAGACACTTCTGAATGATGACCTCAGGAACTCCGATGATGCTCATAGCCTGTTTTAGGAAGTCAGTTTCTTAAATGACCAATAGTGTCTTACTGCACTCAGGATTCCAGTTTCCTCCCCAGATACAAATGTATAAAATAAGTAGCAAAATACTAGATCTATCACACATTTCTGCTTGATTTTACAGGGAATAAAGAATAAATTAGATTAAATATCATCCTATATGGCCCAAGTGGCCATACCCAGGCTTCAGCACCCAGGTTGAATGACCTTAGGAATGTCATGTCAACTCTTTGAATTATATCAGCCATGAGTACAGGCAATATTATGTAACTCACAAACTCCACAAAACAGTTAAATGGGATAGTAGTCCCTAAGGCAATCCATCCATCCATTCATCCATGCATCCATGCATTCTTTCTTTTTCTCTTTTCCTCCCTCCCAACCAATTTTCCTTCCTTCCTTTCTTCTTTCCTTCCTTCTTCCTGCCCTCCCCCCACCCCATTGTTTCCTTTCTTCAATATTTTTACTGAGAATCTGCTATATGCCAGGTACTGAGAACATAGGCCCTAAGAATATAGCAGGGAACAAAACAAAAATCACGGCCTTCATCATATTTAATTTCCAGTGGCAGAAAAGACATAAGTAAATTAAATGAAAATTAAAATACATAGCATATCAGTTGGTGGCGAGGCCTAAGAGGGAAAAGAGAGCATGGAACAAGGATAGGGAGGGTCGAGAGAGATGAGAAGGGTTGGGAGAGAGAGTTTACCTTCTAACGATGGTGGTCAGGGAAGGCAGCACTGAGAAAGTGACTTTTAAACAAAGACCTGAGAAGGTGAGGGAGAGTCATGGAGACAACGGGGGGAGTGCACAGGGCAGGAAGAGTAGCAAGTGTGGTGGCCCTGGGATGGGACTGGACCTTTGCAGAATACTGGGTTAAGGATGTCAATTCTGTTTTTCTAGTTTCAGTTCCAGTCAACCTTCATCCACGAAACCCTCTCCGTCTATATCTTAGGGCCTATAGGTGAGACCCTGAAAATTTCATTGTTCTATAATTCTGTCATCGTTGATTTTGGTCCTTTGGACAAAATCACACCTACTGACAATTGATACTGCTGATGATAATGACATACGCTCTAATTTACTGAACAACCATTGTGTATAATACATATAAAAGATACAGACAAGTGTCAAAGGAGATTCAGAAAAGAAACAATTTCAGCAGGTAGAACTATAACCCATACCTTCAACCTCAGTAATGACACCTTACATTTCTTTTTAGCAAAATCTACCTGTTCACCATCTTTGTAATATCTGGCATTGGCAAAGCATGTGGAAAATTCCTACATTCTGTAGGGAAGCATTCCTTATTGAAGATCCTGTAGAAGTGTGGTTGTCAGCCCCAAGGAACTCCTCCCCTCTCCAAGAACAGAAGAGAACAATAATCATGCCATGGCTTAGAGATGACAAGACCCTCTACTAGTTAGCCCAAGGGAAGCAGCTTTCTTAGGCTGTATGACTCAGCAAAGCTGGCAGGAGTATAAGTCCTTTTTTTACAGAAGACCAACAGAGAGAGGAATATCTGACCTCATTTGTGTGGATAACCAGACACTCTCCCCCTTGCTGAGGGTTCAAACTAATTTCTTGCGTGGTGGTTACAGTTAGCTCTGAAATTCTCTCTATATGACTCCTTAGCCCAACAGCTGTGGAACATACAGGAAGATAGTGACTAAAAATATGATCCAAAAGACAACGCAAAACAACTGTGTGTGTGTGTGTGTGTGTGTGTGTGTCTATGAGAGAGAGAGGGAGAGGGAGGGAGGGAGAGGGGGCATAGAGAAAGGTAGGGAGGAACAGGGCCATGTACTGAGGATTGACTAAGGGGATGGACACAGGAGAGGCAAATCATCCATTCATAACCTCTCCTTCTAGTGTTCTGACCATGAGTTGTTTTCTCTGCTTGACCTCAGATGCCTTAGGCATGAATTTTTTGGCTTCATGAGCAGTGATGTCCACGGAGCCAACATGACACACAGAGCTGGAAAATTCTAGAAGTTAAAACATGCTGTCTGAGAACACATCCTAGAGAGTGTCTTGTCCAAGTCACAAAGCTGCCTGTTTCCTCTTGGTGTCTCTGGGAAGAGAGCCCATGTGGTTAGCTCTGTGGTGGGCATGCTCTGGGCTCTGCCCACTTTAGTGAGCCTCTCTAGCCTGCCTTCTGTTCTAACAGATCTCACAATCACTTGGGAGACAAAAATGAACACCTGTGACACAATGCAGGGACTATCAGCAGTAAATCAAAAGGCTGTCTATGGGACGTAGCATCTCAGGGACCATCGATCCTATTCTTCATTCCTTGCTACATCATCTGAGCGAGCCGTGGGTGGTCTAGCTTCTGGAAGTTCACCACATTCATGTATAACCTGTTCTAATCAGTTAAAACTTGGCTCATAACTGACCTTGCTGTTCTTGGTCATCCTCCTGGAGATACCCAGAAAGAGTACTGGTCATGTCCAACTTTCTCTGAGGACATGTAAAACCCAAAGCCCAGACTGGGCAAGTGACTCACTCTATGCCCACCCAGGGAGCTGAGCTCTTCAGAGGACCATGGACACCCCCCTCCCTGGGAGCTCCTGATACTGGGAAAGGTAACGTCTGTGAACTACTGGGTTGTTGGGAGATGAAAAGGACAGTATGTGTGTGATAGCAGTTTGAAAGTTTAAAGAGCTGTAACAACTACTTCTGTCTACTGGGAGTTTACTGTGTGCCCATGCTTTATGAAGACAAGAGGATCTGGGAACCTGAAGGTGCCATTTATTCCTTCTGACCTATGTAAATCATTTAAATGGTCACATTTCTCTTTGTAGCAGGGCTGCCATGAAACACAAGTGAAATTTGTGGCTTAACTATGTAAGAGACTAAGGCTTCCATATCTTTGTTTTCATTTTTTCCCCCGGCCTTGAGTATTTATATTAATTTTTCTTTCTCCTGATACTGATTTTTATGTGTGAGATTAATATAGTTGGTGGATAATTCCTATGAGTTGCCTCAAAAACTTTGTGGATTAAAGAATATAAGTCAATTAAATCACAATCACTCTTCAAGGCTCCCACCATGCTGAAACCCAGGCACAATAGGCAAGAAAGGTGATATCAAATGGGCATTTATTTAAGTCAAATGCCCAAGATATTAGCCAGAGATTTGGACAGATGAACAAGTTCTTCAGTTAACCCAATAGCTGGGTCTGGAGCTTTCTTCCCACACCAAAGGATAATATGAGCCAGGGTGGTGACACCTTACCTTCTTCGATGGTCACATTCCCTCGGAAGAAATATTTCCCATGGCCTCTGGAGAGCGCCACACCTAAACTGTGCAGAGAAACAGAGCAGACCTTGAAACTCGGCATCGACTGGAATAGACTTGTGGGCTAACATTTTTTTATTTTCCGTTTTCACATTTCCATTTCATGTTATGTAAACAATTTTTCCAACAGTTTACTTTCAAAATCCCACTGATTATCGTTGGTGTTGGTTTCTCTTAGGTTCAATCAGCTTCTTCAAAGTAATTTCTGATTGGAAATGCCAGCAGCAATTGGCTTCTCTTGTGTGTTTTTCTAAGAGTTGTGGCAAACTGCTGGCCATTCCAGCAAGCCCTTTTCTCGGACGCCCTTCCAGGGGCCATGCGCCCTGCTCTTTACACATCCCTGCCCTGCATTCAGCCAGATATGGGTCTCTCCAAACTCCAGAAGTTGGGACTAGGGAAAATTGACCCCTTCTCATGGGTGAAAATGAAAACTTCCACTGCCACTTGAGTGTAGCCACCGTCTTGTGTTTCAGGCTTCTTTGCCCAATCCTCTCCCTAGTCTAATAGGTTTTTCACACTCACTGGCTTGATTTAAGCTCCTTTCTGTTTTTGCTTAAAATAAGAGATTACGTTTTAAAAACATATTCTCTTCATTTGGCAAACCCACTTAACAGCTCATGTGTCCTTGACTGTTCCTGGTTCCAAATGGAATCCATTCATGATCCTTGGCAGTGTATGACAACAATGCTAGAATTTATTTTTCAGATTAATCAACTGTCAGTAAACTCTTTCTCTCCTTAGTTCTGTGAGACACCAGTTCAGGAACATGAAGCAGCCCTACTGCAATAATTTTTTACAAAATGTGTTACAACACTAAGTTAATAGTAGCGGGGAAACTTTAGAATGCTACATACGCATCTGAAAGCAGGCAATGAGGCAAAGCCATTTTTCAGGACTGTTACAAAGAGAAACAACAGGATTCAAAGGTAGACAAGCACAGAAGGACAGTTCAGAGAAATTGAAACGGAAGCACAACATGTGTGGATGGATATGCTACCTCCAGTTTTGAAGGATTGTTTTTTTGGTCATGGAAATAAAAAGTGAAATGGAACTCATGAGGCAGCAAGTTAGATGGTTGAGGACCCTGGTCACCCTCTGAACTCGCCTCCACCCTTAGTGGGAAACCCCAAAGCTTATTTGCTTGATAATGAGATGCAAAGCCATGACAAATTGAGTGAGTTCTCCTAGGTGAGCCTGAACCATCTCCCCCCTTCTGGAAAGCAAAAACAAAAGCAGCCTGGGAAAAGCCCCTTCCTCACTCTTTCCAGCCTTTCGGCAGGGTGTTTGTTTATCTTCAGATGGTGGGCTCTGAGAGCGTCAGCAGGTTTTGTACAAACACAACTGATGGGTCTGATGGAATGTCCATGTATTATGGTCAGCTCTACCTGAAAGGAGTACCCTTGATGTCTGTATAATAGTAGTCATTTGTCATCACCAAAACCCGTTTCTAGATTGAAAAAAAAAAAGTCGTAGAGAAAAGAAAACATGGTTAGTCTGCTAGGTGAAGTTTTCAGAAATAAATAAAAATAAATGGACACACTATGATCAGGTTAACAGTACTACATGAATCTTGTTTGAGATAAGTAAAGACAAGAGAAAAATGATCTCAGCGAAAGATATTTATTCCAGATAGAGCTTTCAAAGCTAATTTTTCACAGTGGTTTGTTTTAAATTAAGCAGCAAGAATGTTTGAGAAAAATGTACCCCTTTGTCCACTGTCTTCTTCACCTCCATGGAAAACTTCCCCGTCTTTCGATTCACCATGGCATTTCTTAACTAAAATGATAAAAGAAAACCAGGATGTTAGTTATTCCCTGGGTTACCATGTATCTGGACACATTGCATCCTCAGTTTGATAGCTCATTTGGTGGCTTGAGTCAAGCAGAGATATGACAGGGCTGGGTGGTTTTCCCATTGAATCTTGGGTGCTTTTGCAGTTGAGTCTACACATTGCACTCAGACCCCTAAAATAGAGTTGCTGAAGAATATACATCCAACTGCTCTTGCACAACGTGAGAGAGGTGACTGACAATACATAAATGACTTTCAACTTCAATTTGGGGTGCTCTTGTAAATCTCAAACAACAAAAATAACAACAACAAAATAGCCTGTGCAATGATGATGAATCCTGAGAATCAGAGAATGAACTTCCAGCAATTTGCTAAAACACTCATGAAGCAAGAATGTCTCTGGGGACAAGTTACGTTTTCAAAAGTATACTGATTTGTCATGGAGAAATCATTTTTCAAAACATAATCAAGTTAAAGACATTTTCCAACACAGTAGTTAAAAAAAAAAAAAGGCCATTTGGAAGACAGGGATTAGGTTTTCGTAGCATGAATCATCTTCAAATGCTCTCTGAGAAATCTGGGCCAATTAATGGCCTTGCTGATGGGGCAGTGGATAGGAGCGACACTGTATCTGACTTTTGGAGGTCCCATCTAGGAACATTCAGCCTGGCTCTCCTCCCCCACCCCTGCCTGACCTTGTCTAATTACAAGTGGCCCTTCCATGAGTTCAGAGGAGGACAGCAGACACGGTGATGAAAGATGTGCCGTCACGGGCACCAATGAAAGACGACAGAGAAGGCCATTTAATGGAATAGGAGCAAACACTGACATGCCACAGCCTGTCAGGAAAAGGCTCTTTCCCAGCCCCATGCCTTGGTTTTTTATCCTTTCCCCTCTTTTCTCCTTTGAGGAGCTTGAGTAAGATCTGGCTGATAGAAAACTGCAATGTTTGCAGGCAACCTAAATTTGATTCGGGGCTGTCTAGATTTGGGTTAGCATTCCCATCTTCTGTGAGAGAGAGAGAGTAAAAGCATAATTTTTAGCTGGAGGCATGTATAAAATAAAACATATATTTTACTCTAGATATTTTTTAACAACGCATAATGGGCATTTCTGGAAATATTTTCCCATTTTAACTTTTGTGGTTTTGGATGGAGAGAGCTGGTCCTAATTAAGTCTACTTTCTAACTTTTAAGAACGGCTCAATTTATCTTTAACATGGTTTTCATTTTTCCTCTTTCTGGTGCCTGCCTAAAGTCATTTGGGACCTTCCCCTCTCACATTCCCCAGGCAAGTCAGAGATTAGGTAAGCCTCTCCGTGCCTCTGCATCACCCCACCCCCAACTCCCACTAGTACAGAACAATCAGCGTGAGGGCCAGGGAAGGTCCAAGGTTAGGGTCACTGATGCCTAATCTGGTCTTGCCATTTTCTTAAATAATAATGACAATAGGTTATACTTATTAAACACCTACTTGTGAGGCAGGATAGCACTGTAGTTAAGAAATGGACTCCGGAGCCAGAGCTTTATGATTCTGGGCAAATCACTTACCTTCTCTATGCCTCAGTTTACTTTTCTGCAAAATGGAACTAATGACAGCACCCATCTCATTAAGTTGTAGTGAGGATTAGATGAGTCAATATTTAGAAGAGTGCCTGGTACATCCTAAGCACTCAATAAATGTCAGCTATCCTCTATCATCACCACCACTGTCATCAGCATCTTCATCATCCTCATCTTCATTATCATCTTCCACACTTTCGCTTAGTGTCAGACGCCTTTCAATAAGTTTAAGGAATTGGTATGCAAACTCTAGTTTGCTTGACACAGATGCCCAAGCTCGAAATCAATGTTTTTCAAACTTTTTTGACTGTGAGCCATATAAAAAATACATCTTACTCTGATGATGCCCCTCCGTATCTCCTATTTTAGATTTCATTGCTTTTATTTGCTGCTCATGAACCACTAAATAGATTTTGTGACCTCTCCCCCAACTCCCCAGGTTGGAAACCACGTTCTTAACCACCTGTGGGTTGGCACATACTGAAAAGGAGGCAGCCCAAGGTAAGGAGAGGTAACTCAGGATATCAAGGTTCAAATTCTTCTATTGACACAAACCAGCTGTCCTGTGACCTCTCTGTGGCTCAGTTTCTTCATCCTTCATTCATTCTGTCAAAAGTGCTCCTGAGTGAGGACTCCCAGACCCCAAGGGATCCTGTCAGGTGCTATAAAAACTGTGGTTATCAGATTCTCACGAAGGTCAGATAATATTGATAGATACTATTTACTGAGCTCTTACTAGGTATCAAACACAGGTTTTAAAATCCTCAAAATTATCTTATAAGGTACCATTATTACCATTACTATCCCCATTTTATAGGTGGAGAGACTGAGGCCTGGAGGTGAGAGGCTTGCCCAAGGTAACACAGCCTCGGCCTCTTGAGCCCATGCTCTTACCTCTGCTTCCCAAATCAGGACAGAAAGCACTTGGACACATTTAAATATTTTATAGCATTAATATAAAAATAATACATTATTATTTATAAATTGTTTTAATCAAAGAAAAAGTTTTAATAATTGACCGTGCAGTCTGAGGTTTTAACTCCCCAGTAGGCTTCTCTGCAAACTCTAAATGCTGAGTGGAAGGAGAAAGGGGTTGATGATTTTTCAAGAGACTGCCCTGTGAGAATACAGCATTGTGAAGCTGAACATTCTAGAAATGTCACTTTTCTATCTGAGGAGACTGAAGCTCCAGGAGGGGAGCAACTTGCCCAGAATCACGTGATAAGTCAGCAGCACCCGGGTTCTAAGATGGCAGCGGAACCCAAAGCGTAGGCAAGAGTGATGGGGAACAACAATGATGTCAGTCTGGACCTAGGGCAGGAAGGGCATGATCGAACAGCACTGCCCAGAGTTGTCCAAATATCCTTTGAACTTGCCACTGCCTGGATTTACAACAGTGAACAACTGGGAAAATAAAAGAGGCCTGGCAAAGGAAAATTTCCAAAGAAGTTTTGGTGTGTCCATATGTCAGCATATTATGTGGTCATTAAAAATCACATGTGTTCAGCTGTTCAACTTAACACATAGTCAAGGAAAACATCAATGATATACCTTTATTTTTTCCTATCAGATATCAAGCATCTGCAAGTGTGATAATGCAGTGAACATGAAAGCAGCTTTCACCACAGTGTGGTCAATAAAATAAAAGGCAAAACCTCCTCAAGCTGAAAACAGTAGTCTGGTGACAGTGATCAGCCTCCCTGGACCCTCCATTGCCCAATTCAGATGTGCTTCTCCAGAGCCCCTGGAGAGTCTCTCTCTCTTCTGCAACACTGGAAGCTGCTTGGACGACCATTCAAAGCACCCACTTTCCTACCAACCACGTTACAGCTGGAGGTCACACTTTCTATTTCATTGTCAGCCTGATGCTCTGACCTCCCAAGTTAGATCTCACTAAGGAAGCTTTCCCCAGAGATTAATTGGCCACCTTAGATTGTGTGTATAAATATGTAATGATAGCTTATTCTCCTAATGGTGGCTGTTGTCCATACTAGAACATGAGCCTCACATTTCCTGGTGCACAGGCAGCATGCGTTTCCAAGCCCCTGATGACATGCAACCCTGGACGAGATGGCAGGTTAAAGAGGAAGAGGGATGTAGTGGATAAACAGGTCTGTCATTCCCAAAGCATTCAACCAGCATATGAGAACAGACTCAGCACCTGGGCTCTCAGAGAAGGCTGTGCTTGGTTTGGGGGTCCAAGGCTCAAGCATGAGCTGGAGAGACACTAGAGAGGGTGTAAAGAAGAACTAAATGGCCAAAGGTCTCAGAAATATGCGCCAGGAGAAAAGGCTTATAATAGGGCTTTGGGAAGAAAAGACTCAGGGGATATTTTCTGTGAGAGTCATCATGGGTAAGAAGAAATGTGAGCTGACCAGAGAGCAATAGAAAAAAGGCTTATACTGCCCCAGAAGGGATTTCAGTTGGATTCAAGGTAGAATCTCTGGGTAGTATTGGCAATAATACCATATGGACAAACATTTGTTTAGCAGCTACTATTCACAAGCTACTCCCATCTTTTCTCACCCCTCTGGGGAAGATCACCCATATACTATGAGGCACTGAAATAGAGTTTTCAAGGACTCTTGGACTCAAGGACTTAAGCGCTCTCCTATGGAACACCAAACGTCAAGAGCATGGCTTTGTGGGCCAGGCTGCCGGAGGTGGAATCCATGCTGTATGCCCTTGGACCATTACAGCAATTTTGTGCCTCAGTTTCCTTACCTATAAAATGGAGATAGCAGTAACACCTACTTCATAGAATCACTGTGAGAAATGAATGAGTTCATTCTATATGGCACTTAGTACGGTATTGGCATGTAGGAAGAATTCAATATATGAGTTATTGAATAACAATATACAATTATTATTTATATGAGTTTTTTATATTTATAGAAATAATTGTGTTCACTGTGGAAAGCTTGGGAATAACTAAGAGGTAATAGGAAAAAAACAAAAATCATCCTTAATGCCTTCAGCCATCTCTGGGAATTTATGGTCAAAGGATAAACATCATTTTTAAAGATAATTTTTCCTTCCCAGAGGGAATCTACACTGGTGATTCCTACTGGGTTATGCATGTCTCAAGGTCCCCTGATGGCTCAAGGGTCTACCAAAGATCTGTTCTACTCATGCGTTGTTGATGCAATGCCTAACTCATCCTGCAGACTGGGACAGAAGTCCTGCTCATTCTCCTCTAAATGTTTCTAATTTTTCTCTTTTTTCCTTATTTTAATTTTAGCCACTCTATTTTTCATGTGTTTTAATAGTATATGTGACCTTACATCTTTTGGAAGTATGCAGGGCCTATGTTACAAACGTGGTCATTAAATTCAAGGGCCCAGTTGTCCAAGAGAAATAGGATTCTCCTCTCAAGAAGGTCTGTGAAGCTGGTAGACTCTGCTGCCTCTTCCTCAGTGGGCTCTGCTGATGTGGCCTGTCCCAGATCTTGACCTAAACCCTGTCCTCTTCTATTTAGGTGCAAACCCCAACGGCCAGCATATGGGCATGTGGGATTTTGTGCAGAATTCACAAAGATGCTCCATGTAGATTCCTAAATTCTCCAATCAGTAAGGTGAAAATCCCCCAGAGAGAAATGGTAGTTTGGGTTTTCTGAAGTCAAATATGTTGATAATGAAGGAGTTCACATTTCAAACGCACCATTCTCCCAAGGTGACAAGACAAGAGATGCAAACCAAAGAGGCAACCAGAGACCAGTATGGGTGGAAGAAGAGCATTGGGTTTGCTCTAGATGTGGGAACTGTGAAGGTGGACAGCTGCAACCCCGCCCTGTGGGGCAGACGAAGGTGAAGAACACGAGACTGGGCATCTGAGGCCTGCGGCCTCAATGAGAAAGGAACACAGGAGGAGATAAAAAGCATTTCCAAACCATGATTAAGACAAGAATATATTAGCTCACTGAAAACTAGCTGGGGCTAGAGTGAGCCGCGTGACACATCTCTTCACGCAGCACGCAGAGGGGGAGGAGCGTGTTGGCGTGGTGTTAACTAGCAGAAGGTGTGTGAGCTTCCTGGATCAGGGGACTCTGAAGGAAGGGTGGGAGTGACCGAGTCTGCCTTTATGTTAGTCAAGACGGAGAAGAGGAAGGGATGGAGAAGCGTGTTGACCACAAGGTTCAAGCCTCTGGGAAAGAAAACAGAAAGATCCAGTGAGGTCACAACAAACCAAAAATAAAGCAATGGATAAAGAGAAGAAGGAAGAGGAAAGACAACAAAGGAAAGTCCCCTCCAAAGATGCATGAGACAAATTAGCAACTATAAATCCACAAGTCAGGTACTCACGAGAGGGCCACCTGAGGGCTGACGATGAGGATGAGAAGGCGGCTGCCACTTGCAGAACACGCACTGTGACCACACAACAGAGCAAGCACTGTTACGTCTTTCAATATATTCATACATTGAATTCTTACAATGGCTCTATGAGGTAGGGACTATTGCCATCATACTCATTTCATTGGGGAAAAAAATAAAGAACAAAAACCAAAACTGAGGTGCAGAGGGGGTAATCACTCACCCAGGACAGCCAGCCAGCAAGCATGGAAGGTAGGGTGCGAACTCGGCAGTTTAAGGAACAAGAAAATATAAAACTGTACCAAGTTATTGAGTTGATGCTGTGTCAGGCCACTGGCATGCGCGGAAAGAATGTGGATGAGGAAGTAGCTTTTATCAAATGACAAAGGTATTTTGTCTGAACTTGAGTTTAAATAGACTCAGTACGGATAAAGAAGGAAATAGGTTAAATTTCTAAAACAGATATGGCTCTTGCATTTTACAGGCAAGGGATAAAATCAGAGACTTCTGCTAGTTGAGATGGTTAGAGGGAGCAGAAGACGGAAAAGAAGGACAGCTACTGCGGGAGAGCCGTGACGCTGGACCGTGCCTTCCAGGCCCAGCCGTGCCTTCCAGCCCAGCCTGGGCTTCCAGATGATTCTCCCCAACATCCCTTGGGAAGGCAGGACAGAGTGAGAGATGGAAACATTGCTAATTCAATGATGAAACTTAAGAAAGGACCCCACACAAATCAGGAAGGGGGGACAGAGAGACGTGGCCTTGGCACAGAGACACCGTGAGAAAACGTAAAGAGTAGGGACCTGTACGGGAATACCTGGGAAGTGACAACTCGATGAAGGACATTCCACCTGGGTTCACACAAAGGCAGGCATGTCTAACAAATCTGATTTATTGAGGAAGTAACAAGACTTGTTAGGGTTAAGTCGTGGGCATAAGGAAAGCTTTCGATAGAGGACGGAAGGCTGGATCTGTGCGGGGGGAAAGCAAGGTGTGCTATTGCGGCAAGGCGGGAGTGGGACAGGCTGAGAAGGCATAGGACACACACAGGCCACCAAATGAGCAGGAGGAAGGTGGACCTGCAAAGCCCTGGGCTTTTCTCTGAAAACAAGAGCTGTGCCCATGAGGTCCAGATAGGCTACTTCTGGCTACCCAGGAACCTGCCTGCTTGGCCTGCAGGCACGCTGACCTTTCACCGGGCAGAGCCTTCTGATGCCACCCAGGTTCCACTGAAGATGGTAGGTCCCAGCCGTCACACTGGGGAGGAGGCTGGATTAACCAGCAGACTGTAAAAGCAGGAGGGGTGGCTGGCTTGTCTGCAACTGGTCCAACTGACTGGCAGGAGAGTTATAAAACTCCAAACGTGGTAAAAGGGTCCATTGTCTCCATGTCCCTCTGGTGGGCCTCTTGGCCAACCCCTGGGGCAGCCTCCAGGTAAGAAGTGGGTACAGTGGAGCTCTTATCCCCGAGGCTTGAAGACAAATCACTTACCACGTCATCTCGGTCTTCCCACTCCACCTCAGAGAGGTCAACGCTGCTATAATTAGGTTTCCTTCGCTTTTTCCCTTCTTCATACTAGCAGGGGGAGGAAGAGAAAGAAAAAGAAAAAACAAAAGGTCCATGAAATCATCGGCCAGGGCAGGATGTATCCTTCCAAGTCCTGTTCAGGGAGGGGGACGTTGCTGAGAAGCCCAGCAGGGTGACAGACCTTGGGGTTTTAATGACACTGCCTGTAAACACTTCCTCTGAGCTAGGGGAATATAAAAGTTAACTCTTTACTTGACTTGAATTTACCTAGTGGACCTTTTGTTCTCAAAAACAACAGTTGCACAAGAAAGTTGGTCCCTTCCTTCGATGGTGTATGTGCGAGAAGGGCAGACCCTACTCCTCTATTCCAAAGCTTCTCAAACTTATTCCTTCATGACACAAGAAAAGTCTTCTTATGTTTACCAAAAATCTAGTCAGATCACCCTATACTTTGTAATTCTCCCTCCTCCACCTTCTCTCTCACACCTATCCCACACTCCTTGGCTAGGAAACAAAAGCACTGATCTCCACAGTTGAAGGTGGGCTCCGCACCCTGGTAACGTTCTGCAGATGCACAGAACCTTCTATTTGGTATCACACTGGCCACATTATTACTGAGCTGAGCACAGCTGCTTTACCTGGAGTAGAGGAGGGTACTGGGAATCACCGCCAGATTTAACAGCCTTCAGGGCATCTCTCTGGAAAAGCTGATGAGTGCAGTCATAGATGGGGAAGTGGTTTTAGTTTTTCCCCCTAAATCACTGGTGTTAGTCACCCTGCAAACCTACCATTTTATCGACTGGACGTTCTTGTGTCTGGATGTTCTTGTGTCTTGAGACTTTTAATGTTGGTTGTTGGGGGGTTTATAATGTAGGAAAGTCTGCCCTCTGCTGCAGGCTAAGGATAAGCAACCCCTTTATAAGTTGATAAGATATGGTTAATAGCATATTGGAAAAATATACTGTTTTCTTGTTTGCTTCTCTGTCTAGATTGGTCATCTTTTGATTTAATTGGAAATGAGACGCTGGGTCCATTTAAGTGTTTTAAGACCCCAAAATCATAGGTTGCCATTTGGGGCACTGGTTGGCTACTATGGAGACAGGTGCTGAAGGCACACTGGGTGTGAAGGAGGAAACCATTGCCCACACATTGAACCAAACAAGTCTAAACTGGCCCCCAGTGGGTTCTAGGGGTGAGTGGCCAGAAGGGGTAGATCCCTCATTGCTGTGGTACCAAACAGGGTCGAGTATTTTCCCTGTACACTTTTCTTCTCTGTCAACTGCATTTCAGAAACTGTGACATCTCTGGAGAGTCCCCTGCTCCACTGCTACCTAGGAAGGTGCCTCGCCTCCAAGGGCCAGTGGGTTCTCACCACCCCGGCCAACCACGCTTCTGCTCCCTTCTCCTAGCTTTCCAATTAACAGACGTTCACAGTCAGTTTTATGACATCAGATCCACTTCAGATGAAGAGGAAAAGAAGTGGTTCCCTCAGAAACTGCTGTAAACGATCGCAGATTAGCTGTTGGATCCTGTTATGGAAAGTTCCTATGTGTATGGAAGCCCTGGTCCTTGCAAGATCCAGGCTTGGGCTGAGCAGGAGGAACAGGAACGTCATCAGCGGGGTTGTCAGCAGCGGTGCCTTGCCCTGCAGTGGGGAGGAGTGATGGGGGAGGGGGGCCCTAGGATGCCAAGACTCAGGACTGTCCCCCTGGGGAGCTAGAGTCAGATATTCATCCTGGACCTCTGTTACCTGTGCCAGTGGCTTCCAAGTCCCATTGTAGTAAGAACCATTACTGAGTGCTATTAGGCACCCCAGAAATTCATGCAGCCAGAACCTGAACTTTAAAGTCAGAACTTTCACAATTTCTTAGGCAGCCTAATGCTGGGTCTAAACTGTCTTTTTTTGGAAAGTTCTTTCTTTGCTTACTTCAAAATGCTCCTTTATTCATTTATTCAACACATGTTTATCAGACATTTACTACCTGTAAGACACTAAAGATATGAAGTCAGTTAAACAGTGCTTTACTCTTTCCCAAGGACTTGCAGTTTATCACCCTTAATTCTGCTTCTGTAAGGTCAATTTATTGCCCATAATGCATATGGGAAAACAAGCTCTAACAAGTTAAATAACAAATTAAATAACAAGTGAAATAAGATCATATGGCCAGTATAGGGGAGAACACCCCACCCCCCACCAGTCTCTGCCCAAATTTTCTGATCGAAGCCTCATGTTATTTCAACCACTGTAACTTTCTTTTTGCAGTGATGTTTGTTCAAGACGATAGTGTCAATCACAATCATATGTCTCTTCTGGTGTGTATCTTACAAGTTGGGACTGCAGACTCTCCTGGCAGAAATGTGCTAAAGAACCTAAGTCCTTTTAGATGGCATTTGGCAAAAGTGGAATCAGCAGAGAACCCTTGACTTCTGACCATTCCTAGATGTCTTTACTCATTTTTTTTATAACCACTCAAGAAATGCAGTACGTCGCACCAAAACAATATTCAAGAAATTTGGAGAGATTAGAGAGTGAGGGAATGAAGGATTTCTCAGCATACTGGTCCATGAACCACCATATTCCAGCAAGTCTCTATAATTTAATTCACTGAAAGAAACAGATAAAGGCTGGGGATACTCCTTCTGGAACTCCATTTTAGGAATGCCCTTCTACAACGTCTGCTTAACCAGGTATGTGAAATGGCTCTGAAACACTTCCCATTTGGGTCTTTATTAACAAGTATGCTCCTTTAGAATATAAATAGTAATGTAGAAGAATGATTAATTTGGGTGAGGAAAGGAAAAGTCAGTGGGCTGTTGCATAGATAAAACAAGTCAAGGGCTATCAGCCAACTCTATTGCACTGAACCTAAACCCACTTTCTCTTTTCCCCCATTAAGAAAGCACGTTAAAAGGCCAGAGAGCAGAGTCCATTAGGAAGACACCTGTGCTATAGACCGCCACTACCCATTCCCCACATTTTCCAGGGTCGTCACCTTGATTTTCCTGTTGGGAACTCCCTGGACCCCACTCTCAGTAAATATGATTCCAGTGAATGTACAACCATCCCTGGTTCAGAGGTGGGTGTGTGGCCTGAGCAGTGAGGGAGGCCCACATCACTCCAGGACACAGTGACTGGTTCAGAGGTGGGTACATAACCCATGCCAATTTAAATGACACTCAAGAGACCCACTCTGGGATGATTTCCTGGACTTGCCCAGAAAAAGGGGCTCTCCATCTACTGGTGTTCCTAAAGTGGTAGGATGTGAGCTTGGAGTGCCTTATAGTCACCCCTGCCACTACTTGGAGAGAGTCTGAGAATGAAGCTAGCACAGAGAAAGCAGAGCAAAGAGAGCCCTGAAAAGGTGGGGTACACTCCTGGATCAAGCTGTGCCTGAAATCCTTATGCCCTTGGATGTTTCATGTTTCATGTTTCAATACATTCTCTCCACATTATCCCCCTTCCCTTTTTAAGACTTTTTTTTAAAGCTAGCTTGGGTTTCAAGCATTAAGTAGTCAATAGAGTTCCAATTTGTATATATTTAGTGCTTTTATTATTTTTTTAAAAATGAACTCCTTTTAAAGTACATGTTATATGAAGTATTCACAAACTTTGGTACTTTCATGATTATTCAGGAACGTGATTTACAAAATGGCTCACTGCTCACCAAGATACATGACTGAGTTTGAGTACAGCTGAAATGACTTTGTGCTTCCCTTCCAACCCAGTGACAGAAAAAGGAAGAACTAGAGGCTCAATCTCCAAACCCCAGGCCAGATCTCCCCTCTCCTACACCGTTTTGGCGGTGGACAAATCCCAGGACTCCAGGCTCCACGACTCCCTCCTCTTCTGCGTGAGGAGCTAATTACTGGGCCTAAGCATCATATATGGCATTTGTTAGTGTATCTATAATCTGTAACTTCCTTTGAAAATGTGATTAACGAATTGCAAATGGTTTCCAAAGGTTTATAAACAGATACTTTGAGAGCCACAGGTAGGTTTGTAGTTTTTGGTGCCTGTTTTATGAAAAAAATATGTGGGATAGAATTTAATAAGGAAAGATATTCTGTACTATGAAATACTTGGAGGCGGAGTTTCAAATAAAGGCCAGATGTGGTGAACACACAAACAAGCGCTTGGCCCAGAAGGATAGGACAAGAGGGCACCCATCCGAGGAGCAAGCCGGAACCATCGGGGGCTTGCCTGCAGTGCCAGAACCTTCCCAGCAGTGTTTAATGGTCTGGATATGAGCATCCTTTTGTTACCCACACACTGACTTTGGCAGCACAACGGTGTGGGCCAAGGTGATGGCCATGTTGATTTAAAGAAAACAAAAATGCCTTTGCTTTTTCTGCGTTCTTTTGAGAAAGGCCAGAGGAAATCAGCCACACATATCCATGCAGCCTCTGTGGAACAAATAACGTGGTCCTAATAATTGATAAACAGTACGAGCCACTCCATGCTGCCAATAGGAAGGAAGGAGATTGGGGTGGGAGGCCCCCAGTTGGAGAGGAAGAAACTTTGCCCAAAGCTAATGCCATCTGGAGATGGGGTGTGGCTGAGGGCTGGAAGCCAGCCCTTGTCTGGGGCAGATGTTCCTCTCCCCAAACGACCACAGTCCTCAGCTAGTGAAGACCTTCACCTCCCCCTCCAAGGCCCTGTGTCTCCTCTTCTTTCCAAGGCTCAAGGGACCATTGCAGAAGAAAGGATGTAGGCACAGCTTTTCTCCTCCATATGCAAGATATAGAGCCTAATGGCCACTGGGTACTTCATTCCTTCACTCATTTGTTCACCTACACATCCCAAAATACCCTTGGGCCCCTAATACTTCTCAGGCTCTGCACCAGGAGCAGGCAAGCCTTGGGAAAGCATGGAGCCACCTGTGAAGGATAAACTCCCACCCTCAAGTAGCTGATCACAATTCACTACCAGTGAATCAGGTTGTGTCAGGGAGCCCGTTTAGGAGAGCGGTTAACAGTCAGGGCCCTGGAGGCAGACACGGATTCCAATCAGTCCATGTGCTGTATATTCTGGGGCTAGCCATGCACTTCTCTGAGCCTAATTGCCCTCATCCGTAAGACAGAGGTACCAGCACTCGGCTCACAGGGCTGCCATGAGAAGCAAATGGGTATAAACATGGTTGAGCATAAAGCCCAGCAAATCGTACGTCCTAACAAATGCCGTCTGAAAATATGTCCACTTGGCAGGCACTAACAGCTGCTGATATTGCTACTGGCCCATGAGATGTGGTAGCCCTGCCTCATGGAGCTCACCCCTAGGGAGTAAGGTCCCTCCCAGGATATAGTGTTTCCTAACCGTACTGCTGTTTATTAATAGTCTTATTGCTTAAAGAGGCCGTTCAACCTGACTTGGTGATGAGTCTTCCCAAAGTCAAGCTGAAGTCCAGGTGGGCATATTGGCAGAGTGATGGCCTCTTCCCCTAGAATTTGGGGAGGTTTGATTCCATCTTGCCAGTTGTAAATCAACATCTCTGAAGGTGACAGACTGAGAGGAGGTCGCCCCAGGGAAAGGGAGCCCCAGTGGCCTCTGTCAGCTGCTGCTCTCTGGGGATCTGTGGCAGGGGCCACAAGTGTCACAATCTAAATGGACTGAGTGTTGTTGCTTTCTTATTTTTTTCTCTATTATCCATGTATTAACTGCTCAATTTGGAAAATAACGAGAAGTGTAGAAAGTGAAAAGAATATTGCCCTCACTACCACAGTACAGGGATCAGCACCTGCCATTCCCCTCTCTTCCCCAAAGGGTGAAAGTACTTTGAAGCAGTTACTACTTTCAGTTTTCAAAGTTCATTGTTTCTCTAAGGAGGAATTTATAAAATGTAGTAACCAATCTGTTCCGCTTTCCAAGTGACTTCCTTTAGAAAAAAATTAAAAAGCAATTTTTTTTCCTGCTGGGCAGCTTCCCCCTCACCTCCTGTCACCCCTCAGGGAGGGTAAATGTTTATGGTGCCAGGCTCTGTGCTAAGCGCTGTGCTTGGCGCCGCGGCTGGCAGGCAGCGGCATCGAGGTTCGGACGCACTTAGCCTCCTCTCTGAGCCTGCAGACTTCACTGGCCCTCTGCACTGCCTCCCCTGGGCTGGTCTCCTCCTGGTCATGCAAGTCCTCAGTTCAGATGGCAACTACGGATGGGACTGAACACCGCAGGCCCGTTAATGGCTGCAGAACCACATTGGAAGTCAAACCCAACCAGCCACTTATGTCTCTGTTAACAGCCAACTCATTCGGGCTGCCCGGAAACTGGTTTTAATGGCCAACGGTGCAAGAATCAGTTATTAGATTAAGAATGAGTACAATATACAGAGTAACTGCAGTGAGCTAAGTATTATACCACATGCCCAATTTACAATATCTTATTTAATTTCACCAATATCCATCTCAGGGCTTCAGGGAATATTTGTAGTACCAGAAGATATCATTTTAGCTAGGACTTCCACCAAAATTGTGCTGGTCCCTTTGGCTGTGTGACTCCGTAATAGCCCGGACTTCTCTAGACAAGATACACAATGGGATGACGCAGACTTTATGCCAGGAGAGAAATTTCGAGCAGCCAGTGTTCAGAGATGAAATCCTGCATGCCATGGGAAGATGAGAAGCCCAGATATGCTGCAGGGCCCTGAGGGTGTGTGTGTCAAAAATCCACAGGAAGGTGGGAAAGAGGCAACAGGGCATGTCTAGACAAGGAGCCTTTTCCTTTTTTTAAAAGGTACTGTGTTCTTATTAATTAATGTTTTTAAGCATCTCAAAGATGAAAAGTTCTATGTGCTCTCTAAGTATGATTACAAAATCCTTTTGATCACTGTCAAACTAAAACAGCTTTGGTATTTTTTTAAAAAACAACAATTAACAGGCCGCTTTGAAAACCCAAATGACCTTTATCTTAATCAGTGTCCTCTGAGTAGCCATGAGTCAAGCACTGCGCATGGGGAGGAGGTGGCCTCGCCCACCACCGTTTTTGTATTAATAGGTCAAACATGACTTAGTACACCGAGGCTGGATTTCAACTCCAATTCTCAAAATGCTGTTGATCTTGTCATAGCAAACTAATTATAAAAATTAAAATTGCGCTGAGTGGTTGGGACGAAAGGAAGTTTTTGCACTAGCAAAGGGACAGAGAACAGGGAACTCTGGAAGCAGGGAGGGAGAGTGGTAACTCCAGGCCTCTGATGCAGGTAGAGGCGTGATGTGGAAAAAAAGAGCACTGCTCACTAGAGAAGAAGGAAGAGCATGCACTGATGCTCCATGCAAAATACAGGTACAAGTGGGCACCTGGGGGGCATCTCCTCTGATGAGTCAGAACACTTTAAGACAATACCCTCTCTACAGTCTACTGGATGGAACTTAGGCACAAGACAGCCTTCAGAATGAATTTCAAAGTTGCAAATAGAGTTGCATGGAATTCCTGGGCATGGATATGCACCTTATTCCAAAGCCAATTTCATAAAAATTTTCAGATACTGCTGTGTGATTAGGAGAGAATTTCTAGGATAAAAAAAGGACCTCTATAATTTGGAAGTGTGTCTGTGACATTTAGCAAGTAATTTTTTTTTTTAATTTACAGAACTTTATTTGGCATTGTTCCTTTGAGCAGTTAACATATCCAAAGACCCTTGGGTATGTGGAACCATCAGACCTTTGTGAATATGGGATTCAATTGGGCATGACAAATTGATTCTAGTCTTGAAACTGCAAACACGATGACTTTCCTTATTCACCCAAGTAAAATCTGAAAATGGTATCCATCAACACTAACAAAATGTGTGAGCTTTCAAATGTTGCTGCAGCTAACCACTCACTGTAGAGCAAGTTCTCTGTGTTGTTGGTTTTCTTCCTGTAGTCAGTAATTCGGGCCCACAGACTCATATCCTGTCACCCCATTTCCAATGCCTCTCCCCAACTCAGTCCTTGGGAGGAGGACTCTAGTCTTACTGTCTCAGCTTGGGGGGATGGCTGTCAGAACAGAAAGGGCCCTCAACTGCTCAACTCCAGGTTTTTATGCTAAATGACAAGCAGGGCAGGAAGCTGGCAATGAATTTGCAGATGAAGTAAATGGAGGGATGCAGGAAAGAGGGAAAGAAATCCTTCCTTCCAAGCCAACTGCTATTACCTGATTTATGCCTGTAATAGTATCAGTCTATGTCAGAATGCCGAGCCTTCATTACATGTGTGAGTGTGTGTGTGTGTAATTTTATTTAGGGAGATGCGTGGCATAATAGCTTTATTTTATTTTATTGTTTTGCTTTTCCTGCTAAAAGTTGTTAAAGATATTTGTGGAGGAAGAGAAAACACAAAGGACTCCACCTTTGTGGCCACCTCTTCCCTGAAGGCTTCCCATATCCTTCCAGCTTGGGTCTCTCTCCTTTCTCAGCTGGGATGGCCCTTGTTCTGCACCACCCTGAGGATACAGTTCTTTGCCACACAAACATGCATGTGGCCTTCTTGTCCAAACACGTGCTCTGAGCCCTAACCGTAAGTCCTGACCACCAAACTGAGCAGGTTCCTATCTACCTGCAGTCCATCCACTGCGCTGGACTGACGATCCAGCAAAATATTTAGTTTTGTTTTTGTGTGTGTGCGATTCCCAATTATAGTGATATGCCTTTTGAAAAAGGTTTCTGGATGCATGCTGGTCTGAATAAGCCCGAGAGACTTCCAATGTGATTCATGACTCATACAACAACCAAAGGTCCTCTGCCAGGTTGACTGAGTTCTCTGGGTCTTACATTTCCTGGCCTGTGACCTTGGAAACATGGGCAGGGGCTGGAATGGGTTGGTATAATCAGAGAAAGAGGCCAGTGGACCAGGAAAATCAACCAGGGCCCATCAAACTACCACCTCCATTGCTTCTGTCTTCTAAGTGTCTCTTGAAATTGCATCACATCCATCTTGCCACCAGCTTAGTGTCAGTCACTGTGATACCTCTGCCCTTGATGAGGGCAAGTGTCCCCTAAGCAGTCTCCCTGCCTGGACTCCATCTCCTCCAATCCATTCTCCAAGGCCCAGCCAGAGGGATTCTTCCACATCCAAAATCAGATCATATCACTGCTTGGCCTGGAATCCTTGTAGCTCCTCATCCCCTGGAAGATGGTGTCCAGCATCCACAAGTCTCTGCCATGTGGCCTCTGCTCGCTGCTCTGGTTTCTCTCTCACCACTTCCTGCCTCTCACTGTACTCCCCAGCTAGACTGAGCTGGCTGCTAAAAATGTCATTGTCCTCACCTTCAGGCCTCTCTGCACATGTCCTGTGCTCTGAACACCCTTCACCCCAACTCAGAGTCCAGTAGTGGCCAATCCCTGCTAAGCCCTCAGGACTTCCTCTGGGAGGCCTGTGCTGACCTGTCCAGGGTAGGTCAGATCAAGTTCTTCCCATGCTCCCCTCAGCCTCCTATAGTGGCCCTATCTCCACACCCATCACGCTGCACTACAAATTGTCTCCCACAAGGTCCTAGGCATCTTTGGGAAAGAGCCTCTTTCATGTTCATTGTTGGAATTGTAGGGCTAGGATTGTGCCTGGCAAAGAGTAGGTTCCCTGTGAATATGTGATGAATGAGCAGACAGAGGGAATGAACAAATTAGTGTATGTATTCATTTATTAAACATATGTAATACTGACCTATGTGCCTGGCGTGTCGTAGGTATTCTGTGAACATTAACTCATTTAATCCTCATCACAATCTCATGCAGTAATCACTATTTTTGCCTTCATTTTTCAGTGGAGGAAACTGAGGTCAGGGAGGTTAAGTAACTTGTCCAAGGTCACACAGCTGACCGTGGCAGAGCTGAGGTTTGACCCCAGACGTCTGGCCTCAGAGACTGCTCTGCTTCACAGAGAAACATGTACCAGTGAGCCTCCTGTTCTAGTACTGAGACTGCTGCCCAGAACCTGCCTGAGATGTGTCCCGAGGGCACAGGAAGGAGGTGACAGCAAGGTGACCTGTGGTTGTTGTCAACCAGGTTTGTAGAATTCCACACTGAGCAGAGCTGAGTTTAAATTATTGATTCTTAAAAATGTATAAATAAAAATACACAAACATAATATTTATAGTTATATTTGAGCCTGGAGGAGCAAGGGCTTCATTCAAGGGGAGTCCAACACACATTAATATCAACGCTGCAGCAGTACTGGGAGTCAGATAAATGCCTCGCCCTTCCCAGTTACTCCCCATTGTTCTACCTGGAATGTAGCTAGAAACTTAGGAACTCTAGGAGAGGCCTTCTGGGAAAATCAAGCATTTGGGAGAATCAGAATATTTTAACTGGTTCTAATATTCAGGATATGTTTCTGAAATCCCTACATTTCTTCACTGAGGAGAGGTAACAACACTCTGTGACACCTGTCAGCTTCTGAATGTTCCAGGTAAACCTTTGGTCCGATATCTCTCCTCTCTCATCTATTTATATTTACCATTCTCAAGGATCAAGCTGAGCTCATTGGGCAATTCTTTCTGCTTGGCCACATTTCTGCCAAGCCGGGTCCCTGTCTCAATTTATGTCTGACTTAAGCCCTCCTTAGCAGAGGGATCTTTGGGCTTTTGATTTAATTTGGAATAAGAGTGTGTATGTGTGTGTGTCTCTACCTTTTAGCTGATGTTCTAGATTTGTCTCTTGCAGAGTCTGGCTTCAGCTCTGCTTGGGGTAAGGTGTGGGCCTTGATCTTGAGGAATTTGGTTTTGTAGTCATTGGGTCCAAAGGAGAGAAGCCCTTGGACTTGTGACTATGGTAAATGTTCCCTTGACCTGGTCCTCAAGGGGCCTCATCCTTCCAGGGAGAGACAGGCATAGAAATTTAAGACCTGAACCCAGAGAGGGTTGGAGCTGGCAGGTCAGTCTGTCATTTGGGGTTTCTGCCACTGGCCAGCTGGTGCACAGAAGTGGCCAATCCAATGAAAACTCCAGATATAGCCCAAAGAAATGCTACCAGGCCCAATCCTATCATGCCTTTAATGGAGGGAGGGGGTTACTGGGACCAGCACAGGGGTAGACCCAATCCCAAGGAGAAAAGGGCAACTGAGGCTGGGAAGAACTTTGAGCAAAAGCCCTCCTGGGCTTAGCCAAACTTTCTTTCCTCAATATTCCAAATGTATTAGTGTTTCCTGTTGCCTAGCAAATATCCATAGAGAATGTGGAAGTGAAACCTGGGAGGTGAGTTTGGAAATACATGTGCCTATCACATTATTACAAAAGTTGAGCAAAGAGCAAAATGGTTAGAGCACACTCCTCAATGAAGCGCAATGGTCAGCGCAGTGGTGTGACAGGGATTAAATTATTGTGCCCTGAAGCCCCTGGTCTCAACATTTTTATTTGCATTCTTTGGGTCTTATCATTTAGGATTATGTAAAAATGACAGCTGCTTATAATTATTTGGAGGTTTGAGTTGCAATAATTAAAAACATCTGCCTTTATCTTACCGCTACCAGACTTAACCCCTGAGGTTGGGTCTACTGAACTTCAAAGAGGGAAGCAAGAAATAAAAGAAAACTCCACACATTACTAACAAATTTCTAGTGATTCATTTAAATGTATAACCAGTTATTCCAACAGCCTTCAAACCTTTAATTATCTTTTAAATATATATAATTTGGGACTGCTAATTAGATAGCAATTTAATGCTCTCATGGGCATTGAGATGGAAGGTCTTTCTAAAATGTAAACTCCCAGAGGAATAATCATTGGCATTCAAATGACTGAATTCTTCAGTTATTCAAATGAGTGTGGGCATTCACCCTGTTGTGATCATTTGAGTATTCTGCTGTCAGATCCAGCTGTAGGGTTTTATAGGGCCCCTCAATAGAGTTAGGGTAAGGCTGGGTTATCTCCCAGTCCAAGTCCAACTCCCTGGAGAGAAACAAGCTGCGTTCCTTAGGAAAGCCAAACATCACTTAAGCAGCTCAGTCAAGTCTCCCCTAAGAGGCAGATGGCTCTGTTTCCTATTTTAAGGAGGAACAAACTTTCCTGGAATTTGCAGTTAGGAAAGCTTTCATGCCTGCTTCTCACGCTTTCTCCATGCTGGTCTGCCTGCTATTGTCTGGGCAGTTAACATTTTAATTAATAACTCTTTCCCCCCCAGCAGACTGCTAAGGATGGAGGAGGCCAGGGTTTCATTCTGCCTGAGCTTCCACTTCCTGTGTATTCCTACGCCCCCTTCCCCTGTTGAGATGGTCCTTTAAATTATATAAAGATGTGCATCACATGGAGAAAAGCAATTGATCAATTAGATGACACTGGGCAATGACGGAAGCCAGCACTCACATCTCAGCTTCACAACGTGGCTGAGGTTTGCATTCCTGAGCTGGGGCTAGTAGCTAGCAGCTGAGGCTCATTTCCCCCACAAGGGGAAGGAGGTGCAGACAAATCTATAGGAATTTTTAAGAGATCATTATTCAACACATTGCCTGTAATTACATTTTGATGAGGTTTTTATTGCTAATTCATCATCCAAGATAGGGCATTCTAGATTTGAAATTAATCTAGTACAACAAAGATCAGAGTGTGTCCAGTGAAAAGAAAAGGCTTTTCCTCATCAATCCTTTCTCCAAACCATAAAGCAGCAGAGAATCCTATCTCTAAACCAAATTTCCTTAAAGTGCCTACTCTCGATTATTAATAGCATCAAGCCAATGCTCCCTGGTACTCCTAAAAACAAATGTGGATTCTCCAAGCAGGCTGGTGGGATAGGAATACATGCTCAGGGACCTGAAATAGAATGGAAAACTTGCCCAATGCCATCGTGCTAATGTAAAAGACTATGTGGGTGCACTCAAAACTGTATTTGAAGCTCTAGTCTACAGCAAATCGATTTTTGCAGAGAAATATTAAATATCAGCCTGCTGGTGTCTTGGCTTGAGTTCTCTCAGAAGCAAACCCTGAGAACAGGATTCAAGTGCAAAGCTTTTATTTGACAGGAGTTCCTGGGAGATACCTGCAGGGACATGGCAAAGTGATTCAGAGATGGGAAGGCAACCGACATAGGGTACATCATCAGGTATAGTACCACCGTGGGCAACTGGAGCTTAATCCCACTGGGTGACTCTGGGAACCTGTGTAAAACACGCACCTCGGAGATACCCCACCTGAGAGGTGGGAGCACTCACCAGTCTTTGGTCGAGGTATGCTAATTCCTCATCAGGTCTGGTGTGTTGCATGCCTGGGAAGAGAGGACTGCAGAAAACAAAGCAAGTCTTCACCCAGGTGCTGCTGGCAGCTGTGAGCCAGGCCACATGCAGGGGAATGGGCAGGGCTGAGTGGAGGAAAGCAGGGCACCAACAGGGATTGCTTTACTAAGAGCAGTCCCAAATAGGAGTTTGTCAACAAAACCCCGAGTCACCCACCCTTCTCCTTTGAAAGTCTGTCCTAAATCTATGAACATCCCAGAGCATGGCATATTGGCCATCCCCACGCCTCAGGGTCTTTACACACACTCTTCCCTCAGCCTGGACTCCACGTGGCCACATCTTTCCCATCCCTTGGGGATCATCCTTAAGAAGGGCTTTCCCTAACCGTCCAGCTAAGGCGCCTTTCCCTACTTTTTTGTTTTCTCAGATCCTTGTTTCTTTCAGAGAGCTTATCCAAAATGTGTAATATTTTCATATCTTGGTTTATTTATGAGCTTTAAAAAATCTTCTCCATGAGATTGGAAACACCAAATAAAGGAGGAATTCTATCTGCCTTATTTTATCACTAGATCCTTGCCACATGATAGGTGTTCAATAAATACATGCCATATGAGGAAATAAAGGAAAAGAGGGAGAAATGGAGGGAAGGAACGAAAGAGGAAGAGAAGGAGGGCTCCAGTAGCTCAGGAGTGAGCAAGTTGTCATCCACGTGTCCGAAGGGCCCTCTGCTGCTCCCAGTTGTGCTGGGCCGTGACCTCAAGCTTACAAGCTGCAAACCAGCTCCCTGCAGGCCTCCCTAGCTACCCAGTCCTCAGCTAGCACTAAGTCCTCTCATCAGTTCTACTTCTTGTCAGGACTTTCACCCTGGTCCTTGATAACATGCTCTTTCATTGTGTGCTCCATTTCCTATATGTGGGTCTTCTCTCTCCATTTGCTTCTCATTCCACCCTCTTTGCCAGGTACCTCACCAGGCCTTGGATATACAAGGGTGAAAAAACACAGTCTGATCAGTGTCTTCAGGTTACTTGCAGTGCAGAGATGGGGCAGATGTGTCTTGATGTTTCTGCAAGGTAGCGGGGAGCTCAAACTCAAAGGCTCATGCCAAAAGCCCAGTGGGATGCGGACACTGCTCTGGGGGTGGGGGATAAGGTTGAGAGGAGGAAAGTTTTATAAAAGAGGGTGGCAAGGGTGGTGTCAGACCAAGGGTTCCTTGAGAGCAGGGGTCACAGCCACACCTCACAGTGGTTCCCAGACTTTGGGATTTCATGGCACTATCAGTCAGGCTACTCCAGTTACAAACAACAGATAACAATTCTTAATCTCTTAAGCAAAAGGGGACTTTATTGGAAGGGTATATGGAAATGCTCCACTCCCACTACAATGGGAGATAAATAAGTAAATGCATTTATAAACAAATATATAAAGCAACCCATAGAGGGTCTCTAGCTCCTTCCTTTTCTTTTCTCTCCATCCCTCCCTCCTTCCTTCCCTTCCCTTTCCTTTCCATTCTTCCATCTTTCCGTTCTTCTTCCTCTCTCTTTCCTGGAAGAGTAATGATGAAGAAAACTAACTTTCTATCTACGCTCACCTTTGCATCAGACAGGGCGCCAGCGGAAGCACACGCTATAGTCGAGCTGGCTAATCAAGGCGGGGTCAGCACCGAGGCCATTGTGGAGGTGCGGGCCGGGGGAGGAGACTGTGAGAAAGGGTGCAGTACCCTCAGCTAGAGACAGTGGGGACCTTTTCTGCCCCTCTGCGTGACAGGGCAGAGGGAGGCGCAGGTGCAAGAGCCCAGAGAAAGACAGCCAGGAGGCAGGGAGGCTGACGCGGCTTTAGGTTGGGTGCAGCGAGGCCGGAGGACGCGGGGAACACGCGGCCTGGCCCCCCGGCCCCCTCTCCATTTCTTGGGGGTGTCCCGCACTCAGCAGACCCCAGCCACAGCGCAGAGCAGAGGGGCCGCCTCCGGGGCCACGGTCGCTGTCTGGAGAGGCCGAGGGAGGCTCTCCGGCCCAACCTGGCATCTTGTCAAAGAACCTGAGGACACAGCTTCAGGATTGAGGAAGTTCTTTCAATTGAATAAGGTTACTTTTGTAAAAAAAAAAAAAAAAAATACATTGTCCATTGTTATCTTTTTGTTTTTTCTGAAGACTGACTCAAATTTACTTTCCGGTTAATGCGTTCCTTGGTGTGAGAAGTATCAGGGGACATCTTTTTCCTCCTTCCCATATTTATTTATTTAACTAATTTCATTAAAAAGCCTTTTACTATCTGCGGGCCATCTTCACACACAGCTAAGCTCCCCGCGAGGAGCGCCGCATCGGGCGCGGGCGTGCGGGGCCCGGGCCGGCCGCACGCTCCCCAGGTAATGCCGGTGCGTTGCCGGCGTGCGCAGCGCAGGGCACGGTCCCTGCGTGTCCAAGCACACCCCCGCTCACAGAACCCGGGACCAGGGCCCGCGGGCCCGACGCCCGGGGCGGGCACACGCAGGCGGCGGCTTCCACGCGCGCCCCAGCAGGGCCTCGCAGCCCGGCGCCAGGAGCGCACGCGGCACTGGTTCCTCTTGCCCAGGTGACGTTTTTCAGAAAAAACAGGCTTTTTTCTCACAGAACACACTCCCCTGAGCAGATACACTTACCAAGCATCAGTTAATTCTGTCTTTTGAACTCAACGAAGCGCATTCCGACCAGGCCCAGGCCAGCGCGGGCTCGGTCCGAGACGCGCGGCAGGACGCCGAGGGCGCGCAGAGCCGCTCAGGCGGTGCCCGCGCGCCACCTACCGGGCAGTCGCTTTCGGCTCAGCAGCACCGGCGGGGGCGGGGCGAGGAGGAGGAGGGACCCCAGCGTTGGGAACCAGCGACAGGTTCGTAAACAACGCCAGGCCCCCGCCCCACACACCCCTGCAGGCTGTGGCCGGCGGAATGCGTGGTCCTGAGACCAGACAGCGAAGTCGTGCGTGGTCCAGCCTGAGGTCAGCAGTCCTGGGAGAGTGTGGGGTCCCCGCTGAGTGGGAAGAAATGTCTCCCAGAGTGGACTGGGGATGGGGTCCTCCTCCACCTCCTCTGGGAAGCCCTCCTGCATCTCAGGGCACCCTTCCTCAAGAAAAGCAGATGCTTCCTCTGTAAGTCCATAGCTTTTCTTGGTCTCTCTGGCTATCAGGGAACTCTTGCCTTGTGCCATGAGCTGCTTGTAGGTAGAGATGTCCTTCTACCTGCTTCTCTGCCTCCGTCAGCTAGCAGAGTGCTTGACTCAAGGACATCTGATGACTGCCTGCAGGCAAGCAGGAAGGCAGAGGGAGGGGTGGGAAGAAAGGAGGGCCTGACCAGCCACACTTCCGTTTCTGTACCGGACGCAGCAAAGGCTCAATAAATGTTTGGTGAATGAATGCGTGTCACCTGCACTTCTCATTTATTGTAGGAAATTGGTACCCAGACATCTAATCATCATGTCATTCCAACATCCTCAAGATCATTCATCTAATATTTACTGACTACCCCCTTTGTGTAAAAGTCCCAGCTATTCACAAGGGACAATAGGGGAGAAGTTAAACACATAGACATTTTCCAAGAGTGATAAGTGATCCAAGGAAACTAAAGCAGGGGACATGATGGAGAGTGACAGAGGAGAAGTGTGGCTCCTTTGGGCAGTAGGAGGGATAATTCTCTGAGGTGACATCTGAGCTGAGAAAGGGAGGATGAGAAAAATCCAGTTACAGGTGTACTGGGGACAAGATTCCAGGTAGAGGGGAGCAAGCACAAGAATTTGGGGCAGGATGGAGCTTGGGGCTTCTGAGCAATGGACCAAAGGGCCACACTTTCCTCAACTGTGGAACTGCACAATTATGTAAAGATCCCACTTAAACTCATGTCTAAGTTCTTTGGAATTGTACAGAATCTCTTCCCATAGCCCATTGCTTAAACTAAGTCAGCTGGACTTAGATAAGGATTCTAACAGTGTCTCTACCTTTTAAATTCTTATTTAAACTGTTGTTTGGTATGCACTCTCTAATTAGGATTTAATACTTAGGATTTAATACATACTTGTATGTGTCCATAAGGATGTCTACTTAGTTCCATACAAGAGGACTAAAGTGTGAAAACATTTACATTTATTAGCATGTCCACGTGTCAATCCACAGATTCAATAACCTTCTACAAGAGCCTATCTATAACCAATGTGCATTAGTAAAAAGGGCATGCAAAACTGAACTGCCCAGGCATCCCCAAGAATAAAGACGCAGAGTTAGCATTGAGAGTGGGGTAAGGACAGTCCAGAGTGACACAAGGAAAGGCTGCTGGCATGTTAGAACTCAGCATGCTAGAACACTTCAAGGAAAGAGGAGGTCCTATAATCCGTTCTATTTAGAAGAGTCCAGAACGTCTGGTCACACTCTAGACCTGTGCTGTCCCTTATGGCAGGGGTCCCCAAGCTACGGTGAGTTATATAGTTATATATTACAATGTAATAATAATAGAAATAAAATGCACAATAAATGTAATGTGCTAGAATCATCCTGAAACCATCCCCCCTACTCTGGTTCGTGGAAAAATTGTCTTCCATGAAAACAGTCCCTGGTGCCAAAAGGTTGGGGACTGCTGCCTTACGGTGGCCACAGCCACATGTGGCTCCTGAGCGCCTGAAATGTGGCTAGTCTGAATTGAGATGTGCTATAAGTGTAAGATACCCACCAGATTTCAAAGATTAGTATGAAAAGAATGTAAAATTTCACATTAATAATTTTAATATTGATTATCTATTGAAACACTGATATTTTGGATATGTTGGGCTAAATAAAATATATTCTTAAGCTTAATTTCACCTGTTTTTTCTTACTGTTTTAAATGTGGCTACTAGAAAATTTCAAATTACATAGGCAGCCCCCGTTTGTGGCTCTCATTATATTCTCACTGGACAGTGCTAAGTCTAGACAGATTCTAACTATAATCACCCCACGGTTACCCTGGTATTCATCCATGTGCTGCAGAGACCAGGCATCTCGGTCACTTCTACCCTCTAACCATCCTGCCTCCCATTTCCCGAAGAACTAACATAGCAAAATGAACTTGGTACATCTAAACTGATCGGGGTTAGGGCTCCTGGTTTTGGCTCTTCCTATCTGTGTGCTTTTGGGGAAGTCCCCTTATCCCTCAGTGTCTCAGCTTCCTATCTGTAACATGGGGATATCTGCCTTCCTCTTAGAGAACCCCAGCTCCTCAGCCACTAGTCCTCACAGTTGTCTACACCCCAAATCCAGGCTGCCTCTAGGTATATCTCCTGTACTCCCTTCACCTTCCTCCTTCCCTTACACCTCTGGGACTTTCCAAGAAACCTGCATCCTACGCTTGCTACTCAATTAGTTAATGACTAAAAGAGCTAACATACATAAACGCTTAGAATCATTCCTGTCCCATAAAAAGGAATCAATGCATGTTAGAAAAACATACTAAGGCCAACAACAACCGTAAGAAACAAACAGAAAGTGCATCTTCCCTAGAGGCTGTAGTTACTTATATGCGTATCTTATCCATTCTATTGGAGTTTGACTTCTTTGAGGCAGGGCGCATCTCTGTGACCTCTCCAGGCAGCTTGCTCAGGCCTAGAACACAGTGGACATCAGCAAATGTTGAAGGAACAAAAGTAAGTTTCTCTCCACCATCCCTATTTCCTGTCTCATCCGCCACCACACACACCGACTGGCAAATTTTCATCCGGAGTAAAAACTCTCCAGCATCCGTCCCCATCTCCTGGGTTTGGAGACACAGATCAAACAGCTTTGGGCAGATTTCAACACAGGCTTCATGAAAATGAGTCCTAAATTTTGCCTGCCCAAGGCTCCTCTGTGGAGCCCTACCATTGCTGTGGCTGCTGAAGGGGAACCTTCTTGGTGTTCTCTTAGAGGTCTGACCCGGCCCACATTGCCAGGCCTCCTCAGGGGAAGGAAATCGACTTAGAAGTCCCTTTCTTCTAAAAGGAAGGGAGAGATGGATGGCCAAAATCATAACAAAAATACAGACCACGCTAAAGGTGGCGCCTTCACATCCCTACCTCTCTCAATACCCTGTTGGGCCAAAGAAAAGGAGATATATTCAGGGCTCCGTATTTTAAGAAAAACTCTCAAAGACAAAGGAAAAATAAAGAGCAAGAAAATGAAATTTAGACAGTAACTACATCTTACAATACTTTTAGCCTGAATGTTGAGTGGTAAAGGACAAGCAAAAAATTCCCAGGTGTGTAATAACGACTCCAAAAGCATTTCTCAAGGTGAAGAGCATTTAATCGCTCTTGCTGCACTGTTATTCCATTCCCCACCTTGAGAACAGGAACTTCCCCCATCCCTAGAAACAGCCCCCTACCCATTTGAAGACAGCCACATCAGCTTTCAGTCTACCACACGACTGGGCCACGCCAGCCACATGGTCAATGCTTGTTGAACCAATGACAGTCAATCAATCGGAAAGTCACAAGCTGGTGAGGACAGAGTGGCTGAGAAACACTTGAAGGAGGACTAAGGAGAGCCCAGTTATCACAGAAAAGTATTTAGCAGCTTTGCCAATTAAACCAGAGTCTGCTGAGTAAGGCTCCTACATCTGAGCTGTTTTTGGAGATACTTCATGATTCACACCCAAATCATACAAGATTAAAGAAAATACTGGGTAAAATCAAGCCAAACATTAAGTTCAGGGGAAAGATTTTATTGGAAAAATTAGAAAAATATTGGTATTGTGCTTCAGAGAAACCCACTTCTTTCTTCTGGCTGCAGGGGCAGACACAACCTCAAGGGCAGATGGAGAGGGCGTATGAGTTATTTTAAGTGAGCTTGCTCCATCCTCCCATGCTGGCCGCAACCCCACACTCACACCCACCGTGCTAATCTGGCAGTCTTGGCCAGAACCAAGGGAATGTCCATTTATAATAAGGATTCAATTATATGGCTGGGCTTGGGAGGAGACAAATGGGGTTTGAGTGAGCACTCCCTGCCTGAGCTAGCCAGGGAAGCTGCTAGCAGCTGGCTGTTCCTAGCCATGCTTGAGAGCTCTGGCCAGGGTGGATTTATGCCCAGTGAAGACACCAGATTTCCAGGGGAAGCTCACAAGTTACTTAGATCCTTTAGAAGAACCCAAAGTAAGTGAAAATGAAAACAGTGGTTTTGGAGGATCCCTTCACTTGATCATCTACTGAGTCCCTACTATATGCTGAGTAGACTCGTGGTAAGGGGGGAGGAGAGGAAAGACAGAGACAGGCAAACAGAGCAGAGATGAACAAATAATTTGTGCATGCCAGAGCCAGGAGTATCCATGTAGGCTGACTATTATTCTTCGGTTACTGTGGCTTCTAGTATTATTCTTATTGCTACATTTAAACAAACAAACAGAAAATCTTTGTTTTCCTTACATGGAAGGGCTCACATAGAACCTCATAGTACAGTTGTCTACCTGTCTTCTAGACCACAGCTGGCCAAGATTGCTATGGAACCAAAAAGAAAACTGAGGGGGGCGGGTGTGCATGTGCCTGTGTGTGTATATCTGAGAGAGACAGAGAGACAGGAACAGACAGGTTTGGATGAGGTCACACAGACCAAGTTAATGGCAGACTGAAATTAGGGCAGATTGCATGATTCCAGAGATTCTGTATCTGTACACGTGTGTGTGTATGTGTGTGCATGTGTGTACATGATCCCTTGCCAATGTTTATCATAACAATCTGAACCACTTGAATAATCAAAAAGTGTTCTTTTAGATTCCCTGTCTAAGCATCCATCACCACCATGTTCTTCCAACCTTTATAGTAGCTGAGCTCAGATCAACAGAACAAATATAACACAGACTGGATGCCAGGATAACCACCACTGCCCCTAAGATTCCTGGGGTCTGCGTTGCTGCACCAGGTCCTTTGCTTGCATTATCTCATTTACTCTGACAGCCAAGCTAGGATGTATACACTATGGTTACAGCAGGATTACAAGAGAAAAGTGCTGTTCACAGAGGCTGTGTGACTTGCCCAAAGTCGCATGGCTGGGATGCAGCAAGACTAAAAGTTTAGCTTCACTGTGTGATGCTAAAGCTGAATTCCCTTCACTTTGCTGCTGCTTTTTGCTCAGAAGAAAAATGCAAAACTCAAGTCAGAGTCAGCATATACTTATTGATCGCATTCAGATAGGTTCATTCATATAATCCTCAATGGTCCTCATCCCCCCAAACCTCTTCTAGGTATCTGATGGCATCAGGGTCAGTGACAGATGAATGGGATATGTGACCCATTGACCAGGCCACTTCTTATGTTCTTGCCATGGATCAGCTAAAAAATGGCTCATCTGGTTTGGGTTCTCACAAGTGAAATGTGGGGCATTTTCTTGGGCCACCCCATGGAAACTTGACACTGGCTACCACGTTTGGTGAAACCATTCTGTACAGTGTTTCAACAGTGAGAAGAACAGAAATGACTTGTACTTGTGAATATTTGTACTATTAGGAGATGAACAGCATTGCCTGGTTGGCCTGCTTTTCTAAGAGCCTCTTAGCTGCCCTCTCAGTGGCCACAGCTCTGAAAAAGTGCATCTGATGGACTATTTACAAACACACCATTTGCTGCATGACCAAGAGATATAGGAGACCAGAAAGATATTGTGAGTAGACTATGTGGAGGGCAGCTGATCATTTCTATTGCTGCAGAGGGAAGGAAGCTACCTTGGTGACTTCTAACATCTGCTTCCATTTTGTTCTTCCTTTAAAAGCTGATAAATAGGAAATTAATTCATTCAATGGCAGAAGATTCAGGTTTGATTGCTTCATTGACCCTGCTGTATTCCAGTTTGGAACAAATAAGCACTACAAGTCCATATTCAGCCACACAAACATGTAACTTCTACTACCCCCAACAAACAACCCCAACTAGGCAGCCTGGAGATGGGTAATGTGCTAAGCTTTTTAGACTTAAGTATGTCTTTAGACTTACATGTCTTTAAAAAGTCAGTGGTTTTTTCAGTCAGACTTTACACTAATTCTGAGTTACATTTGGAATTAGCTAACCAGTTAATTCAGTCCTTTTCTGATAAAAAGATTGCTCAAATCAAATATTACCATAAGTCCCATCTTAAAGCATGCATATGGGATCCACATGATATGGTCGTGATTCCATTAATACCAAGGCGATTAGAGCAAAGTTGGATGATGATGGAGTCCTCACATGAACTGTTTCTAAACAATGATCCAAAGCAAGAGGTGAACTGATCCCCACAGTGTTTTGCCAACAAACATTTGCACAGCAGGCAATGCTGCTATTTTCTAATTTTTATGAACAGGAAAAAGACATGTAGGGTGGATGGGTACATGTGCATTTGTGTGTGTATGTGTGTGTGCGTGTGTGTGTGCATGGATTGCTAGAGAAAACAACCTATACTTTAACTTTAAAAAGCAGGGTTCACTGTATTATCCTTCATACTTTTACATCATTTAAAAAAATTAGATAAACACATACAAACCCAAAAGGATGTCTTTTTTTTTTTTTAAAACACATTGCAACTAGTCCAGGAATGGCAAACATGTGGCATACTTGCTGCCAATGTCTCACTAGAGTCCACAGGAGACACTGTCAGTAGATCAGCCTGGCTGCTGGCTCAGAATATTCTCAACATAGTGCTCTGGGAAGCCTCTACCCAGGGATTTGGGTTGATGATACCATGGTCTGTCCCGGATTTGGCCTAACCCAATTCATTTCAGAGAGAGTGAAAACAATGCTGAGAGAAAGAAAATCAAAACCTCAACTGTTTTGATTCTACAAAAAAGATGTTGAGTGGCTTCTATGCACAAAGCACTGGGCTTAGCACTGTAATTTGGGGGCAAATCCCATTGTAATGAATTTCCAGGGATCTAGAGAGTCTAACATGTTCTACTGAATGAGACTTAGAATAAGTAGATCTAGAGTTATTATGTGAGAGTCCCTTTATTATATAAGGGGACCCATCATCATGGTTTTCACACTGTCTAGAGTTAAACAACAATTTTCCATATATTGTCAAATGTGAAATAAATAAATACATGCATATAGATATATATGGCTTTATATACAAAAACATGATGGTAAATGTATTTATCTTACATTATTTAAACATTGTGTGTCAAAATACTAGTTATAAATTATTTAAAACAACCTTTACAATACTATGAATTGAGCAGTTTTAAAGTGAAAACTGCTGCAAAATGTCATCATTGTAGAACTGAAGATCTTTTAAACTCATAAAAAGAGAAACGCAGAAATACATATTTCTCTTACCAGTGGCCTGAGTTCTGGATGCGTCAGGATATATCCATTATTTGTGATTGCAAAGGCATAACCGTGAATCCCTAACTGTAAGAGGAAGGAAGAAAGAAACCTTCATTAGCTTGCTCCCTAGTGAATTCACAAAGCATAAAGCAGCCCGGCATTTAGTAATTTACAGCTTAAACTTGGCATTCATAACCCTTATCAGCACAGTATTTCATTAAAATGAATGCAAGGCACTGATCCTTGACATTTGGTGGAAATGAAGACCTGTCACAGGATAAGCTCAGCAAATAGCACGATTTAAAATGTCACATCCCCACGTTGGTGTCCAAGGGCTTTATTTTTATTTATTTAAAACAAAAGCAATAACTTTTTTTTTTTTAAGACAAGAAAGTGGCTAATGTTTCTGGAAAGGACCTATGTCCAAATGAACAGAATTTTATCAATCAGGGCATCTTCTCTCTGCCTGGAAGAAGGAAAGAGGGGTCCCTACACTGCTTCACTTCTAGGCTTCCTGCAATTCCACACCCATAGGGGCCATCTCAAACGGGCACTCCCCTAGGCTGTCATTTTCCATAATTCTTCAAGGATAAAAGTGCCTCCCCCACCAGCCTATAGAGGAGCCTGCCAACCCCTTTCATATCCTTTCGTCTTCAAATTGTGTGGTTGCCCAGCTTTTCTATGCATGCTTCCACTGACACAAAGCCTGGGTAATTTTCTATGCAGAGCCTCCCTTAATTTATGTTTTCTGACTAAATGGGACTATGGGAAATAGTTTGCGAGCAATGAAATGTTTTATTAGCTTTAAAAAGTATGTAATCAAATTTAACACTGCACTTATTTAAATAATAATCCCGGCTTTTTGACAATATTTCTATTACACAGTTGACTGCACCCATTGGCTACAATAAATTTACCTACAAATCATTCATGTATTAAAATGGCCTCTGGCATAAAACCCATACTGATCTCTCTCTGAAGAAGGAGAACGTAACCCGCTTTTGCAAGAGCAGTGAAAGGGGAGAAGAAAAAAAATTTTTCTATTTTTTTCTGAGGAGTTATTTCATAGTTCTGAGCCCTCACTGGTACTTTTCTTTAAATTCTCTGCCACTCACATTCTTGAATATGATACTATTAAATGATCCAGACAACAGAGTTTACAAACCAGGAATGACCCTGTCTGCTTGTTAGCTTAATGTCAAGGTGACGTGAAATTAACTTTGGAGAATTTAACACCGGCAATTAAAAGTTTCCGTTGTATTACATAAAGCAAATACGCACGGGGTAGTCAAGGGCAACAGACGTCTTCTCCTGGAGTTACCTTGCACAGCAAGTCTTAATAAGATTCTACTTGACTGTAATGGTAAAAGTATATTTCATCATGCTGTGAAAGATAAACCAGAGATTTCCTATCCTTTGAGATGTATATCGTCTCTTTCATCTTGTCTCTTGGAAAAATGTCAGACACAGTCAACGCTGTATTAATTACCATTATTAAGTCCCAGTTTAAGATGGACTGGAGGGGTCAAAAAGGACTCTGACAGTTTGACTTTTTCCATTAAACGCAAAAGTGGTATTTGAATGGAAATTCAAACTCAAAATTAGACCAAACAAATAATGTTTTCTAGTCAGCTCATGTACGCAGTGCCTCCTAATGTACATTACTCTGGTTCTTGTTTTGCTTTTGGGAAGCAAGAGTCAAAAGAAGTAGGACTCCTCTTAATACTCTGTGCTTTTCTTGCATAGCACTTATCAAAATGATGATTATCAATTATTTGTGAGGCTGATTATAAGTAATCAAGGCATCCATCAGGACCATTGATTATTTAGTGCCCCACCAGAATATATAAGTTCCATGAGGGCAAAGGTCATATCATGAGGTTTAAAATATATGGAGGGGTGGCTGGGGTGGAGGGAAGAGGAGTAGGGAAAGGAGGAAGAGGAAAAGGAGGAAGCAGGGAAACAATAAAAGAAATTCCACTTCGTGCAGATTCTACAGAGCTAAGCTAAACTCTCTGCCTCTTCCCCTGCAGTGCAGAAGCTGAGCTCACCCTCCCACCCGAGGTCCTCCACTCATTGTCTGACTGCCACCTCTGCTTCCTTACGGCCCCATCCACACCTCAACATACTGGACTCTGCCTTTGCCCTCCCTCCACCTCCCAAGATGCCACAGAAACTCCTCTCTCCATGGTTGCCAGTAGCCTCCTTATTGCCAGGCCCTGTAGGATTTTCTTTCTCAAATCTTCCCGGCTCTATGAGCCATCTGCCTCCTGCTCCCTGACACTATGTCCTTCAGCTCCCAGGCCGCATGCTCCTCTCCCTGGGATCCTCACCCTACCCCCCATTCCTCAGCACTCCCTTTCCCCAAGATTCTGCCCCCAGTGGCCTTGTCTGCCTTAACCCCCCTCTCCCCCAGTGAGCTTCAGCAACCACCTACGCGCTGTCCATCTCCAGATCTATGCTCCTGCCTCGGTCTCTCCCCTCGGTGGTGATCCAAGCACCCACCTGGGTGTTGGTCACCTCTTCCCGGCCCTCCCTCAGGCACCTCCGACCCACTCCATCACATGGGAGTTCTCTCGATCTGCTCCTCCTCTGTCTCGGTAGGCGGCACCACCACCCACGCAGACTCCCAAGTTAGAAACTACAGCATCATCCTTAGACTCTTTTTTCTCTTTCATCCCCAACCCCTCAATCCAAGTCATCACTAAATCTTCCTGATTTTTTTTTCAGCTATTACTCTGATTGAACCCTGCTGCCCAACCCTACCACCACGCAATTAATTCAGTAGACTTCTGCAATGGTCCTAACTGTTCTTCCTGTCTCAAAGCTTGGCCCCAACAAAGTCATCCTCTAGATTGGTCAAAGTCAAAGGTGACTCTGACCACGTTGCTCCCTTTTGTAAAACCCACTAGAGACCCCCTTGGTGTGTAAGATAGAACCCATGGGCCTATCCCTGAGGTCTCCCTGGCCTCTGCCCCCTGCCTGAATATCCAGGCTTGCCTTCCTCCACCCACTGCCCCTCAGATCACACGGCAGCACCCCTGCAGCCTTCCCTTCCATCCAGACCTGTCCTCACGCAGGGCCAGCTGCTTGGAGCACCCCCACCCTCCCCCCCTAGTGAATTCTCAGCCATGCTGTGAGCTCAGCCTCAGGATCATCTCCTGTAAAGAGTCTCTCCTGATCCTTCCCTTTGCTTTCTCCTTCCCATACCACATGTTCATAAAACCCTGAGCACATTTCCATCACTACCGTTTCCCTAATGTGTAAAAATACTACAGTCATTTTGCTGCCCCTCTACCCTAGCTGGATTTCTTTCCTTCCTCTGTCTTGTTCTAGGAAAAACTTAGGGCAGTGCCTCCTCCATCAGCATGAGCTCTGTGGGGAAGGGGCCACCTCACTGTCCTTTGACTTCTACAGTCCCTAGCACAAGGGCAGGCATGGGGCAGGCGTCGCATTAGGGTTTGTGTGTATTTATTTAAGGCAAGTATCACTTTACTCAAATATTACCTAGTTCATCTTGAAAATGCTAACTAAAGTTAATATTAAAAATGAGCCGAAAAGAAGCTGATTTGCTCTGGCAGATGCATAGCCGGTCCTTCTCAAGCCTGTACCTGAGAAAGTCAGGTTCCTAATATTCAGAAACTGTCTGGTTAAAATCCTTCCCAGGCGAATTTTCTGAGAAAATAACATCAGAATGTTTTGTTTCTTGGTTGGTGGCACGTAGGTATGACCTAATGTAGATGTAAGAAGATAAACTCTGAGCAAATCGTAAAATACATTCTGTGGATGAGTCTCTCAGAGAATCAAAAACTTACAATATGACAGTGTCCAATATTTGTTTTGGGCCACACATCAATATCCTGATGAAATCCCTAACTCTTGTTTCATCCGAAATAGAACCAGTCTTCCTGTCCTTTCTAATGTGCAGTCCCAAGGAGTAATCGAGAACAGATCGGATGCAAGGCCTTCCAGCTCTTGGGCTTGCCAAAGGGGCCCTGGGCCTGAAGCATGCTCTCCTGGAGGCCAGAAGCCTGCATGGTCCAACAGCCTCGGGAAAGGAGGCACTTCCCTTCCAACTGGAGAGACTTTGGGCTAATGAAGTGAACCCAATTATAAAATGGCTCGTTATGTTAACAGAGGCCATGGTGTCTGGAAATTATTGCTGGGGTGTCTGGAATTCTTAATAAAAATTACAGAAAGTCTGATAGCTTGTGGGAAAATCTACGAAGCTAAGGGAGAAAGAAAGAATTCTATCTTCTGGGAAAACCCCAAGAGCCAAGAGGTGACTCATCTTTACAAGGTGTTAATCAGGAGGGCAAGGTGTAACCTGAACTCCGCTCCCTGGAGCTCTCCTCTCCTCCATGAGAGAGGCCTGTTGGGCCAGAGAGGCTGTCCCTGGCTGATATGCACACCTTTCCCAGGGCTGTCTATGGGAGCCAGAAGAGGGATGCCTTAGGTTAGCGTATGTCATACCTATGTCTCTGGTTCCCAGCTCGACCCTGGGGAAAGTATAAAACACAAGTGCCTGCATTTCAAGCACAGCTGGTTAATTTCCTGTAGCCGACCTTCCTCTATTCTCTTGTTACACTTTGTTTCATTCATCTTTACCAGCTGAGTGAAGTTGAGAAAGTTATTTCAAGCATCCTTACCTAAAAATGAGGCCAAATGTACCCAGTTTATTAGAGTTTAATAAGAACCCAATAGGAACAATGCATGTAAAGTACTTTGGACTATACCAACTATACAGTAAGAAGTTTAATAAACAATTCGCTGTATTTTAATTATTATGATGATTTTATTTTCACATTTTAGCTATTATTTTAACTATTATTATTATTATTATTGTCATTTCTCTTACTGTTTCTAGGAGCACTGGGGTTACAGAGGTTAAAATCACGGCTCTCCCACTTGCAAGTTGAGAGATTTGGCAAGATATTTAAGCTTCCTGTGCCTCAGTTTCTTTACTATAAAATGGAGGTAATTTTAATGTCTACTTATTATTAAGTGGGATAATGCTATAAAGAGCTTAGGACACTGCCTGGTAGAGGAAGCTTTGAGGAATTGAACCACAGGGTAATTGTTACTTATTCTATATTATATTCATTCTTTCTTGATTTATTGGGCACCTATCAAGTAGTGGCCCTGTGCTTTGGTTTCTACATTTCCTCATGTGAAATAAGAAGCTTAAGAATTGTTTGAGAACATTCTCTATAGGTGGGACATCCTTCTTTAAACAGTGAGCCAGCAGTTCTGAACACTCAGTCTAGGAATTTCAACCAAAGAAAAGTTTACTATCTTTGGGGGCCTCAAAGCCATCCCTCAGCCACACCCCTGATTTTCTGTTTCTGGGGACTTACAGTTTCCAAAACTTGATTATATGGGTTTGGGTCAACTAAATGTACTGTCATGCCTCTGGAAAGTTAACTCCAATTATAAAAGCTTTGGTGGATAAAGCTGGCCATCACCATTTGACAAAAGGGGAACTAAGGATCTGAGGGACTTATCTACACCCACCTCATCAACGATGGAGCCAGGAGCCTCCAGAGCCAAGTTCTAACCACTGCCTGCCTCCCCCAAGGCCAAGAAAGGCCAACAGGCCCCTCAAAACTGTGGCAAATCAGGCCTCAGCACATCAGGGAAGGTGGTGCTAAGGAAGGGGCCCCTGATAGCCAATAATCCCAGATTCCCGGCCTCCCTCCAGATGGGGGCAGAGGGAGCCCTGGACAATCTGAGTAGGCCTGGCATGGAGATGAGCTAGCCGTTCTGCTTGGTGCTGAGGAGGAGGCAATGGATGTGGTCCCAAACTCTGTGTAGACAGTGGAGGCCTTGGTCCAGTGAACCAACAGGACCTAGGGCAGGGGCTGCTTTCTGACCCCTCCCACATGTGTACACTCAGGCACACATCCAGAGGGCTCCTGGGCAGTTCTGTGTGCCTTTGTGGGGCCTTGAGGGGGTCTCCCACTTCCTACTTTTTGCTTTGCTTTTCTCAGGAGTCCCCACTAGGGAATGGAAGAGAGTTTTCTGCACAGCATCGAAGAACTCTTTGGGCCATCTTTTTAAAAGGCAAATCAGTCATGTCAATACTCTATGTGTATCAGAAAAATATAACAATCACATAAAAACTTATGATTTCACATTGATTCTTTAAACTGAGGTTAGAGGAAGTAATTAAGAAAAACAGCAATTCAATTTAAATTTTAAAATACCTGTTAAGTAACTGTACCGACGGTACAAAGACAAGGTAATAGGTTATGATGGTGGCAAGCAAAAACATCGCTCAAAAGGGAAGTGGAGTTTGAACCCTGACTTTTGTGAAAATGAGGCACCTGGTATTTCTGTTGCTCTGATTTTGTTAATTAGGTCATGTGTTACCTTGTATTTGGGGATGGTCTTCAGAAGCTCTTTCACTGGGACGTCTGTGCCAACCACTCCCAGAAGAATACCCTTCGATCTCTGTTGAAAACAGACATTGAACAATAATAACAGTCAGTTAACTTGGCAAAAGAAATAGAACCTCATGGGAAGGCACAGAGCGTAGATCACTGTCTGGTGCCTTCCCCAAACTGACAGAGATTGAGGATTAACCCAGATCTCCAAGAAGGAGCCTCTTCTATCCCCCACCCTCCATCCAAAATATTACTAGGCAAGAATCTTAGCTTCTCAGGCCACCCATTGACTGCTACAATCCCCAACACACACTCGTACCAAGACACTTCAATAGCCTTCCTCTTCTCTCTCCTGAAAATTAGACACTGATGTGAAGAAGCACAGCAGTTTCAGCGGCACAGGACTCTGATCATTACCCATCTTCCTTTATGAAAGCTTTTCATAGGAAAGACAGCATGTTAACTGCTTTCTCGACTTACACTGCCATCTGGTGCCCAGGAGAGAGAGACTAAACAGCCAGAGAAAGACATAATAACTCTAACATTTTCAGCAACAAGTTGGAACCAAGGACAAACATGAAGGAATAGACCTCCAGGGTCCCAGTTTCCAAGGTGGGTGGCCATTGTGATTTTTTGACACTTTCCAATGTCAGAAAAGCCATTGGGAAGGATGTACAAATTTCTGCTGTCTGCTTTTTCCTTTAAGGTTTATGGTGGGTTGAATAGTATTGCCCAAGTTCACGTTCACCCAGAACCTCAGAATGTAATGCTACTTGGAAAGAGGGTCTTTGTAGATGTAATAGTTAAGGACCTCAAGATGAATTCATCCTGGACTTAGGGCAGGCCCTAAATCCAATGACTGGTATCCTTATAAGAATTGGGGAGCCCACAGCAACACATAAGAGAAGGCGTGAAGACAGAGGCAGAGATTGGAGTGATGCTGCCACAAGCCAAGGAATGCCTGGGGCCCTCAGAAACTGAAAGAGGCAAGAAAAGGCTCTTCCCTAGAGCTGTTGGAGAGAGCACGACCCTGCTGATATAGTGACTTCGGACTTCCAGTCTCTAGAACTGTGTGAGGATAAATTTCTGTTTTTTAAGCCACCTAGTTTATGGCACTTTGTTACTACAGCCCTAGGAAACTAAGAAAAGGCTGGTAACTATAAATCAAAGATACATCAGCCCACCATAATCAAGGATTGTCTCTGGGGTTTTTCCTCCTATTATCATTTAACGCACGTTTTGGAAAAGTACTGCAAACTCTAATGTGATGCCTACTTGAATTCCTCTCATCTATTTTTGATGTGTTGATTCTAGCAGCAGGATAAAACAATAAGGAAAAATTATATACACTGTCTCCTTAAAAAAAAAAAGTCACCAGAGCTTGAGTCAGCTCTGGTGAGAAAACAACCCTCCGAGTGTCAGGCAGGAAGCACGGCCACCATACTCACAGTTTCGTTCTGCTTACTGAACACGGGCATGGCGACAGTGGTCATCAGGACGAGGCCCTGATCATCGGTGAGCTGGACAGGGAGAGAAAGCCCAGTTACCCAGGAAGGTGTGGAAACCTCAGCGGGGGAGGCCGACCCCCTCAGCCATCATGTCCCCTCCTGACCAGGGGCTGTGGCAAGTGGACCAGCGCCTGCTCAAGCCTTTAGTGGAGGGGCCGGCACAATGTGCCTCCACCTGCTTTGCAGGTGACAGTCCCAGCCTGTGGCTGGGGAAACAAAGTCAGTTGCCGGCAGTCACTCCAGCTGATCTGTTCCCTGCTGTCAGCCATTTTGGTTCAAATAGAGTCTTGTTTGGATCTCACAGATTTGTTTTATTTTATTACCACAGATTTATTTTGCTATTTTACTTCCAAGATATTTATGTTCAATAACAATGCTTCTCCTTAATCTAAAAACCAGGGATCCAAAAGCATGAGCATAAGGGGTCTTGTGAGTTGCCCCACTGGAAATGACAGAGTCTGGACGCATTTATTCTCCCTAAGGTAGCCGAGTCAAGGCCCTTTTACCTCTACAGATTTCTGAATGCCAGTCCCAGATGGAAAACAAACAAAATAAAAATGAAATTAAAAACACAGTGTGATCACCTGACTCCTAAAATCATGACTAAGAAGCTAATCATTTCTCCTGGAAAAGGGACCCCTCGAATATGGCACATGATATGCTTCTGTAAGCCTTGGAGTTGCGCACAGACACATGGAGACCCACCATCGCATCTGCCTTTCACACGGTATTGGGAGCCAGGCAGGAACCCCGACTCTGCCCCAAAACAAATGGGGAAAGAGAGTCCTGGAACACAGCAGGCTTTGGCCCAAGACAAACCTGGTTCTGCTTCTCAGCTTTGAATCTTTCTTAACTGCACTAGTTAAGCCTCCAGGTCCTCAAATGAAATAATGCCAACTATTCCCCAGCATTGTCACCATAAAGATAAAATATAAAACTGTCCAGCATTGTACCTGGAATTTAGAGGTGCTCAAAGGATGCTAGTTTCCTTTCCTTGCCTTCAAATTTACACAGCTAGTAAGTAGCAGAGTCCAAAGCAAGATCAAGGCTTGAGGTAATGCTGGTAGGCACCAAAATTGGCTGGGCAAGTCTTATGGGAGAGGGATACTTTCTGGTTTCAAGCCTGTTCAAGGCTCAGTCTAAAGTATTTTCTGACATTTGGGCACTTCTCTTCTATAGCTTTAGTTCCAAAGAATGATCAGGTATTACTTCCTCAATCTTCTTGGGAAAAAGCATAATAAAGAGAAGATCCCCCAAAATCTAAGTGTTTGAAGCCCGCATAGACTGGCTGGTCTCTTGAGTAAAAGTCATTAAACTCAGTCCGTCTTTCACCTTGTTCTTCCGATAGATTATCAGAGCTAAGGGGTGTCACTACTTGCAATGTGGTACACAGGAAAGCAGCACCTGCAGCACCTGAATGCTTGTTAGAAATAGTCCCAGACCCTGTTTCAGATGCTCTGAATGTGAATAATTATTTTACTAATTAGTATGTATACCAAAAGCCAAGAAGCATTGTTATGGGGCAATCCTTTCCCACCTCATCTCCATCAATAATCATGATAGCTAAAGAGAAGCTGGCAGGTGTTGGAAAAATCTCCTAACAGGGATGGAGGGGTAATGTTTTTAATAGTTTTACATCTATATCAAGATGGACCTATATTCCTCCATGACAGGTAAGATGAGGCAAGAATCTCATAGTCCCTCAAAGACTGGGAACTCATTGGTGTCATGGTTAATTTTATGTGTCAACTTGGCTAGGCCATGGTGCCCGGTTGTTTGATCAACCACCAGCCTAAATGTTGCTGGGAAGGTATTCTTTAGATATGATTAACAAACATTTAAATCAGTAGACTTCGAGTAAAGCAGATTACCCTCCATAATATGGGTGGGTCTCATCCAATCAGTTGAAAATCTTAAAAGAAAAGACAGGTCCCCCAAGGAAGAATGAATTCTTCCTCCAGACTGCCTTCAAACTCAAGACTGCAACACCAACTCTTATTGGAATTTTCAGCCTACCAGCCTGCCTTACAGATTTCAGACTTGCCAGCCTCCACAATTGTGCAAGCCAATTCCTTAAAATAATCTCCCCGCCTCTCTCTCTTTATATATAGCCTTTCTATATATACCTCTTCTATTGGTTCTGTTTCTCCAAAGAACCTTGATCCAATAATAAACATGGCAATCATGTAACCTATTATTTGGGGGCAGCCTAATTTGGGTGTAAGAATAAGTAAACAAATTTACTTTATCAATATTAATAACCAAATAACATCAACTATGAGATGATTCCGACAGTTATTGTTGCCAGAAACCAAGTCAACCAGCATACATAGTATAGAACAGTATGGAAACATAGTTCTAACGTCTTGCTAAAAATACTCAAAGCATACCATGGCCGCCATTGGAGGCATTCAAGGCCATATTCAAAGGCAGAACCAACCCACAGTAAACAGCTCTCTTAGCACTAGAAGTCTTCCTGCATTCTGTCTCCTTGATTAATCCTTAATGCTATAAAGAAAACTGATTTGAGCTGATCCACAACCCTGGACAACTTCCACTTTTCAACTCAAATCAAAATTTCAAGCAATGCCAACATGGATTGTGGAAGAAATCAAAACATACCATTGACAATAATAAGAAATGAAGCATTTTTCCTGCAACCAGTAAAAATCAGTTATAAATCACTAGTAATTGTCCTGGCACAAACACAAGATAATGAAAAACTAACTTCAAAATATTAAGCCAGAATATAGCATCAGCTTCACTCAGGAGCTAATTCCAAATGTAATTACTGCATCATTACTTTAAAAAAAAAATCCCCATAATATTACATTCATACTAAAACCACTCATTTGTAACCAGCCCCAGGTAAACAAAGGAAATACAGTGAGTTCATGCCGGCCACAGTTTACATGTGGGCCTATGATTGCATGTACTTCTCTCCTAGGGGCAGTGCTGGCTTGGCCAGAACCCTCACCTGTAGGCTTCCCCATGTGTACCAGCTCATCATTATGCACAGAAATACTACTTGCACAACATTGAGGCCCTCTTCTGCACCCAACAACGCCATCATTCCCAGTCTCCACAGGTCCGGACTCTGTGAATCTTAAACATTTTATGGAGAAGGAGAAGGAACATCAATTAGCAAGTTCATTTGCATTGTAAGTACTTTATGATTGAAAGGCATTCTGTACTCTTGCCATAGGAAATAGCTGCCAAAGGCAAGAGTTTTTCCCCCAGACCACCAAGCAGAAGTTATGCAGTCAACCATGGCCAGAAATCCTCTGTCCCCCTACATGCTGTGGGGGGGTCCCTGCTTTTCTATGACCCCCCAACCTGCAGCTGCTGCTGGGACAAGAGTGCTGCTTATGATTCATACATGTGGCTTCCAAGAAAAACGCAGACATAGAATCAACATTCATTTTCCAAAGGGTAGGAGCAGGAGATGGGGGTCACCATGGTCCATCTGGGCAAAATCCCATTAACTTAAGTCCAAGGGGGACTCTTACAATGAACTGCTGTTTAATTACTCTTGCCCAGTCTTTGAACAGGCCTCCGAAACGCATGGTTGTGGTACTCTGTTGGATAATAAGTGTATATTATTCCATATCCTTCATTTCCCATGCTACATAATGGGGATCGTTCTGGTATCAAAGGAAATGATGAATAATAATACCGAACATCTGGTTTATAAAACACAAACTTGCTCAACAGATTGACTGCTTCCTGTCAGCTTCCCAAGCTAATCATGCATGTAGGCTCACATGAATATGCATTTGGACTCACGTGCGAGGTCCATGTAGCCATGCCAGGCCTCTACTCCTAATGCTTGATTAGTTTCCCACTGATGGCACTAGTCAGCAATGTGACCAGCTCTAGGGTGTGGCCCCAGATAGCATAACACCACCAGATTTGTGGTCTATCCATTTTGTTGCTGGTTTAGTCATTACTATTCACTTATGCCCTTGATAAACATTCCTTGGCCATGTGCCAAGTTCCATGCCACATGCTAGAAAGACAACCAGGAACAAGGCATGGATCTTAACCCCAAGGAACCTCAAGTCCACTAACAGAGACAGAAAAGCTAATGTGGCAGGGGAAGAAGAGCTGGGCAGGGCTGGCATGCTGGCTCTTATTTAGTTCTCTTCTTCAGGTTTAGCTCAAACTAAAGTGAAAATGTCTGGCATTTACTGATATCTGTCAGGGTTTATATGACAGATTCAGAATGCTTCCTGAAAGCCAGTTTAACACCACCAGGAGAAAGTTCCCTGCTGCAGAGCCGTTTCATTCCATTTGCTTTATACTTAAGGACATTTATAAATGGAACAATGCAGGGCTAGACATATTTTAAATCGCCCACTATCTTGGTTCTTCTGCAAACATCACTCCCTTCCTTTAGGAAAATTCTCTTCACCCCACCCAATCACAAGAGTTTTTGGCAGCTAACCTGTCCTATCCTGAGTATGTGCCTGGACATCCAAGTCGGGCTGTACACACTCACACACACATACTGCCTGGGCTGCACTGACTGGTTTATTAATTAGGCACAGGATTCAAGCTTGGCTACCTAAGATTTTTTTCTTTTTCCTACCTGGAACTAGTGGGAAAGACTCTTTACTCTCCTTTGTGGATGGTTATAAGAATGTAAGCCTGACAGCCATGGAGAGGCAACTAAACTGAAAAAATAAAATAAACCTACGAGGAAGAGAGATGAGTGTGTGTGTGTGCATGCATGTGTGTGCTGCATGTGTGGTGGAGGAGGAGAGGGAGAGGGAGGGAGGGTACAGTCCCTGGATGCCTTCATTCCCAATGCTTTTTTCCATTATTGGGTTGCTTGAGCTGATAAGTTTTCCCTTTTTGCCCAAGTGAACATGAATTGGATTTGTGACTCATAACAGAAGAGTCCTAACCCACATAGGTGCCAGTTTGGACCATAAATGACCTAGGTAGCTCTAGACACCCATTGAGGTGGTCCCAAGTGCCATGTACAACCCACACAGAGGAGGAATTGCTAAGGCCAAAAAGGCCAAAGGAAAAATGGTCCCAACATCCCCAAGATGAGCAGTTGTGTGTTTTTCCTACAAGGGAAAAAAAAGTAGGCACCTTCAAAGTACCCAAATACTGAATGGTAATAGACGGCATGTGAGGAAATGACCGGACTTTATGATGGTATAAAAAAACTATTGTTGTTAGGATTTTACATCAAAACTTCATAATGAGTAGAAGTTTGGCTTCTTTGAAAAAAGAGCCTGGACAAGAAGTGCAGAATCAGAGAGTCTGCTTTGGGCCACACCAGGACAGAGATGCAAGAACGTGACAAGACAGAAGACAGGACAGGAGACAGGATGCAAGCATGTGCTAGTGCCCAGCAATCCCCTGTGGACCATGAGCAGTCGTGGCTACGACAGTGCCCGAGCAGACTGGGCAGCCTCCACAGTTGAAGGGCATCGATTTTGCTTGCCTTCTTCACATCTCCATTCAGAGGAAGCTTGCCAGGACTGGTAGCTTCCTCTGCTTCTCCTGCAGCTGGAAGCCTCTGAGGGTGAGTGCGAAGCCCCAGAGAAAGGCCGTGAGCTGGGCCTGGCCCCAGGAAGGCATCCAATCAAGCTAAGGGCAGCACTCTTGGCAGCTCATTCGAGGGCTGCCAGGTGGTTTTCAGCAGAGCCTCCCACCAGATCTGCTCAGCCCTGGAGGCTCGGGCTCAAAGGGAAGGTTGTGCACAAATGGCAAACTCAGCCTGGGAAGAGGACTGGCTGTAAGCCAAGAACAAAGGCGAATTCACTGACTCTCCTTAAATATCATATTTCTTCTATACTTTGCTCTCATGTTTGTTATGTTTTCTTAGGAAAGTTGATCATCATATTGATTTTGTTAATAGAGTACATAATATAAATGTATACTACTAAAATACATAGATATTTTATATATGTGTCTTTAATTTGTGAATAAACAGCTGCGTTTCTGCGGGGTCTTCCTTTCAACACTCATAAGGAACATTAACCTGCACTCTACGAAAAGACACTGCCACCATCTAGTGGCAATCAGGGTGAATTGCAGGCACAAGGTCCTGGGAGATTAAAAGTCATTTCCAGAGCATGAGCCTTACCAGTAAAGATGTATTTAAATGGCAGCCAATGTCACTTAGTTACCTACCCTAGTTGAAACAAAGATAGACCATATCAGCTATTAGTTCTGTCAATAACCTTTGCCTCGATAGAAAAGGAACAGTACTAAGAGGTTGAAAAACAGCTGTGTACATCTTTAAATATCAGATGAGATATTTTAAAAGGAAAACCATTGATTCTTTAAGGTGTGCAGGATCTGAGAATGTGACAGGGGAGTAGAGGAAAGGCAAGGTTATTTCACACCCACTTGCTCAAATGCACCTTGAATAGAAGGGAAGCCAGCTCCTTGGCATCTTCTCCTCTCACCATGGGGTTAAATTTACCAATGACCTGGGAAGCCCTAAGGGCCATTCTTGGTAGAATGAGGGGTAATGAGGTCAGGGTGGAAACAGATGTCACCCACGTCCTCAGTTTTCACACTCCATGACAAGGGGAGAGCAGGATAGTAGAAAGTCATCGGAATAACACTCTGTACAAATTAGTTGGTGAGAATACCAGGGAGAACAGCAGGGAGATGCAGATCTGGAAAGGGGGACTTGAGCAGAATATGTGGCTATGCAGAGACCCTCTATAGCCACAATGCCTGGATCTTTCCCTCCTATCCTCACACCAAAAATGTCCTCTGTACCTACCCCTTTCAATGGCCACCTACCTGTTCCCTACCCCCAAACCTCCCACCCACTTCTGCCATTACAATGTCCCTTGTCCTCAATACTGGACAGAAATGTTAGCAAAAGAATCTATAAGAATGTACTGGGTATGTGCAGAAGGACATTTTCTGTGGAGACACAACCCCTGGTGGAGATATAAACACCCTTCAGAGGAAGAACACAGGTGAAAACCCACTGAAACATGGCAAGTAAATCCTACTACATCTCAGGCCTGAAAAGGGAGCATGGTATCCATACTGTCTACTTTGCCAGTGTTAACATTATCTGACTCTAGCTGTCAGTTTTACTCTCCTATCTTTAGATTTCCACTACTGTTAATGATAATCATGAGATTTTCTGGCTGTTTTAATAGTGGCCAGTTTTAGTTGAGAGACTTCAGTCATGTATGCATATTTAAAAATCCCTTCACTCAATAATTGAATCAATAATCTAAGAAGCTATTTTGAAATAAGAAGGGAAATAAAGGAGTAGCATGTTCCAGTGATAGAACCAAAAGACCCCTAAGTCACCACTGGCTATATGCATGTATGTATACATAGATATATATATTTAATGAACTCAAAGAGTCATTCTAGATATATTTTCTGAGAATTTTTGTCCTAACTGCAGAACCTGAAGTGTATTGTGTAATCTTTCTTAAAACCTAAATGACTAAATATTCACATAACAACATGGATAAATCCCAAACAATATTTGGAAAATGAAGCAAGTTGCAGAAGGATACATGTCATATGAAATCACTGATGTAAAAATTTAAACACACAAAAGTATGCTGTATAGGTACATACACCTATTGTAAAAATATAACTGACAAAGACAGATAGGATGCAAACTTTTGGCTATCACATCCCAGCAGAAAACAAGCAGCACGCTCAAACTGGGTGATTTGAGGAAAGTTTAATAAAGGGACTATTTGCAAAGGTGCAGGCAGAATGCAGGGTAGCCCTTCAAGGAGTAGTGCAGAGCTTGGCTGCTAGAAACTGGCCTGGGGAGCTCTCCCAAACCAGAAAAGGGAGGGGAAGGAGCAACTGCTGGAACCTGAGACAGAGAAACTGTGTTGAGAGCCACAAGCCACGTGATGAGGGCTGTGATCTCCTTCAGAACAGTAAGCCCACAGCAGTCCCACTGGTATTCACAATGTTTCACTCCACCAAAAAAATAATTTTAAAAAACCCTGAAGTAAATATGATAAAATATATATGTTTCTCAAATCTGGGTGGTGAATACACAAATGGCTTTTTTGATATCTTTTCTGTATGACTGAAATTGTAAAGAACATCCCTATAAATTCTCATCTATAGAAAGCATTTTATAAAAATACACCACCGAATAGCATACACCTACAATAAAGATTAATGCATAAAAATAAAAATAAATTAAGTAAAATTATAATAAAAGTAACAAAAAACCCTATTTAAAAAATTCCTTTTTGCATAAAGATCAAAATATCCCTTTAAACAAGCCACGGTAACACTTTGATATTGAAAACACTATTATAATAAAGTTTTTATATTCTGGGTTTAACATATTATATTTGATTATTAGTATTTTGGATGTTCTTTATAGTGAGAGATTTAGAAAAAGTAGGCATTATTTTTAATTGAAAAGCTGGTTTTTTCAATGTAAGCAATATGAATTGTTTTTTATGACACTACTTGGATGAACTGTTTGCCTTTAAAAATCTAGACAAATTAAGAACACCAACCATTGTTTAGATTTCCATTATGCACTGGCATTTTTCAACATTTTTGCAAGATACCTGAATCCTCAATAATATAAGGCCCTAACAAAATAGCAGTGGAGAATAAGAATAAGGAATAAGAATAAGTAAACCTTTCAAGTAACATTTCTTCTTGCTTTGCATTTGATTACCTCTGTAAAGTGTAGTCACTTAATCCTTGAGAATGCTACGTAAATGATATTTTGCTTTTAGCCAAGATATTTTCCCTTTTCTTATTGAATCATTATTACTTGCATCTGAGATTTGGAGATCCTGAATTCTTACATGAGATTTTGCTGTATTTTAAGTTGTTTAAATACAAAAGTAAACAGATTTCCCTCTTTGAACTTTAACTGCATCTCGTATGAACTAAATTGTTGAATTTGTTTGTTCTTTCTCTTTCTTTTTAACAATCTGAAGACAACTTTGTGAATGATAATGCTGGATAATGTAGGAACATCTATATGAGAATATAAAAACTGCTTTCTTCTAATAAAATTGTTATTATTCAGGAAAATTTGATGTTCTTTCCTTGTTTTCCAGTGATTCTAAGATACGTCATTAATCAGGGAATATGTTTTATGAGTAAACATCTAGATAGAGGGAAGACACTGCCTTTGACCAGAAACACGTATAAAAAGCCATGGGCAGGAGACTATTACTGATTAACATATCTGAAAGCTGTCTTGGAAACAGCTTTTTTTTATTAGGGTACAACATGCTTATTTCAAGAATGCCCAGTAATAATAACAATGAGAATTATCACGAGGCATTGGAGTTTAGTTAATATTTATGATGAGCTATGACATATAACTGACCCCCCATCATGGCCGAATGCTCATATTTTCACAAACGTGGTTTAGACACCTCCCAAATAGATGCCTGAAAACACAGCCAACTGTCGGAGCTTCAGGGCCCTGGGACAAAACCTTCCCCTGTTTAAAGACCCCCTGAAATGCTGCTTCCTCCATAAAACCTTCCCTAACTAAGTGGAAATGGGAACCAGATGTTTTTAAACTTCACTACAAAGATAATCATATTTACTCTACAACCAAAGATACCATCTCGGACCAAATTTGTGCAAACTGTTAATGCAGCAAAATCACTGAACACTGTGGCTGGAAGAAATGCTGGGAATTGTGTAGAGCCTGTGAACTCCAAGGACAGAAGCCAGGAATAATCCCTCTTTTTATCTACAGTATTTAGCATACAGGCTGGGTACACAAGAAGTACTCAGCAAATGACCCTTGAATGAATTTATTCCAATTGCATCCTTTTACTTATTTTATATATGAGGCCCAGGGAGGAAAAGAGTCACAGAGATATGGTACCAGAATTCAGACAAGACTATGGGGCTAGTTCTCTCTTTTGCCTTGTGCAGCCTCTGCTTGCTTGTGGCTCCTTCACTGAGTAACTTCATGCATTGTATCTGCATCAGTGTGGTTAAACTGAGAATGCAAGGGATGTGCTAAGAGGCTGGTGCCCACGTGCTGCTGCTGCTAGGGGCAGAAGGTTCATGATGTCCAGCTGATGTCACGGTGAAAAAGGAAAAGGACTTTTTTTTTGTTAACAGCTTAGTAGAACACTGTGACTTGCTTAGCAGCACAGAGAAGAGAAACAGTACGAGCTACAGAAGCAAAAAGACATGAGTTAACATCCTACAGCAGGTTACTCAAACTTGTTGAGTCACTTTTATTGATCGATCCATCCATCCATCCTTCTGTCTATCCATCCACACACCCACCTATGCGTATCTATTGCCAAACATGGCTTGCCACTTGTTACCAAACATCGCTTTAACGTTTTATATCTATGTAGCCTTAAATTTAACCCTGACACAGGCCTTGAGAAGTGTCTGTGCACATTTTACAAGTGAAGGAAGTAAAGATAAAGAGGCAAAACACCTAGCTGCAGGTCACAGAAGGCAGTAGGGGGGAGATTTGAGCCTTGGACCACCTGATGCCAGAGACTGTGTACCAATCACTCTTCCCTCAAAGTCTCCTGTTTTGGGGTGCAAAGACAAATGCCATGTTTTGCCTTCAGGAGCTTGGAGTACAGTGAAAGAGGCAACCAAGCAAATCATCCTTAAAATAGCAATAGCACCTAGAGTTCTTGGAAGGATTAAGTAAAATTACAGACATAAAGCACCCTAGCATAGTGCCTGGTACATCCAACAAGTGTAACTAATCTCATAAAGACCATTCCAGGCTAGGGGAGAAAAGTTCATATGCTTCTTTATAATCTATTCTCTATTTTACCAAATTTGAAGTTCATATCTCCATCTGAATTGCATAAACAAAATAGAAAGATATTTCTGCTTTATCCCATGATAGAATATTATGACCTTAGTAGTTAAACAATATGCTTTAGAAAGCACTTGGGGGTGGTTAATTGTAATTAATAATAGTATAAATATTAAAGGAGGTTGGGAAGAACACATTGAGAAGGAAGTTGTTATGGAGGAAGGGAGCCAGGGGAGAAGGGACAGATGCTTCAGAAATATCCAGCCTGCAAATCATCTAATGTGTTCCAGGCCTGGGCAAATATGGATGGGTAAAATCCAAGCACACAGGGCTCATGATTCAGCAAGTGGTTCAATTTTGTGAGTCATTTCTGGAAAAAGAAAATCCATACCATGGCATTAGTCCTTGCCTGACATTTTTATACCTTATGAAACTTGGATGGATTTTCCAAAATCCTTCTAGTTAATTCGAAGGAATAAACATCTAACTTTCTGTTTTTGAACTTCTTGGTAGCATTGCTGTACACAATTGCACAACTGCTCCAGTTTACCCTAGAGGGTCATTTCAGTTGACTCCTTTGGCATGTGATGTCTGGCAGCCCATGCGGAGCCATTGCTTCATTTCTCATGGAGGTGGGCTACATTTGGGTTTGTACTGAATATATATCCATTAATTGGGGGTCTGACCAGGGAATAACATGACTGGAAAAAGGATAGGCAGCTGAATTACAAGCAGACCAATAAATATGTGACTCAATTTAGTAAGAAAAACAAAAGTTAGTTGCTTCATTATAATGATCAATTTTCCAATTTTAATGTGCAGAAATGATACAAATAGACAAATTTTGTCAAAGAAAATTAGATTTTTTCACATCAAAAAAATTATGCCAAAAAAAGTTAAGGGAAGAAAGGCTATGTCTATGGGTAGTGTATAGTGTGTGTGTATTTCCTCCTGAGTAACTCATTGTGTTTATCTAGTACATCTTCCATACAGCAAAGTCAGATTAAAACCACTGGTGGTATTTTGACATTGATTTAATATAGACTTGACTTACATTTATATTTTGACATAGATTTGGTTTTCAAATTATTCACTGAATTGTACTGATTTTGATTAGCTTTTGTGTGGAATGGCATTCTTCATTGTATGTTCTTTCTGTAATGCAATCAGGAAAAAAAATGCATTTCTGACTCAAGTCCACCCATTTGGGGTTGCCTAATTCTGTATTTCATAAAGGTATTCCATGCAGGTGTCCTTTAAATGATGACTCTTCCAGGGCCTTGAGCATAGCATGTAGATTGATATACTGTTTTTTCAGGAAACATATCTAGTATGTCAAATGATGGATACAGTTATTCTAAATCTATTAAGAAATATGGAATAGACCCCCAACTGGCAAAGCCAATTCTTCACGTTCAAGATTACCTTTGGGTCAATAAAAATGATCTACAGAATTACATCTAGAAGCAAGAAAAGCAGAACATTGGGTGTCCTGAGATGTCCCCTTCAAAACCACCCCAGACTTAATACTGGTAATGTTGACATTAATGTCATCATATTCTGATTCGATGGGCTTTATGAAATAACTTTTCTCAGTCCTCTACCTTCCTTTCTATATAGAAGGAAGAAGGGTGTTTGTATTTATTTAGGGATGTAAGAACAATTGAGATGAAAACAATTTTTAAAATTCCATTGTTTTAATTCGTTTCTTTGCCTTTCAAAAGAAAAGACAGTTTCATTTTAGCAATGTTATGAGTAAAATCTGTATTGTTTTAGCACATCGAGAAAGTCATATTTTATAATTGTGTTTTATTTAAATAAAGAGAAAACATTCACATGTCGTAAATGAGAAATTCTGAAAGAAAACTTTGAATTTTTAAGACACTAAAAATTAAGTCTGGGACTAGAAAGCACTGAGATATTAGGGATTTTAAAATCAATTCTTTGTTTTCAGCTTAACCATCTAGTTCTTTTGCCTATTTACTTTAAGAACACAAGATTATATCAGTGTTTCAAAACCACTTCTGCTTTTACTTTATCAAATTTGTCTGTATTAAACAAGGTATAATGTTACCAGGATTATTAGTAATTAGTAAGGTTTAGGTTATTAAGTATGAAATGCCCAATTTCCTTAAGTACTAAGTTTGACAGTTGAGATCTCTGACATTTCACTTTGACACTTCTTGTTTTATGTTTATTGTGAAGGTACATCCTTGGTACTTCAAATGCATGTTTTGGCTTGTGATTATCTTTCAAATTTTTTTTTAGAGCGATTTTTGTGAAACCATGGATAAGTCAAAAATTCGTGTTATTTTCTAATATGAGTTCCACTGTGGAACCAATGCAGCACAGACAGCTCGAAATATCAACGAAGTGTTTGGGAAGGATGTGGCTAATGAACACACAGTACATCAATGGTTTGAGAAGTTCCATTCTGGTGATTTTAATCTTGAAAATGAGCCACATGGGCAACCTGAGACCAAGGTGGACAATGATGAGCTGAAAGCTGTAGTGGAAGCAAATCCATCTCAACCTACGCTTGAATTAGCAGCAAGGTTTGACGTTACTATTCCAACAATACTGGACAATTTGAAACAAATCAGCAAAGTAAAGAAGCTGGATAGATGGGTACTGCATGAATTAAACCAGCGTCAGAAGAGAAATCGTCTTGAAGCTTGCCTTTCTTTGCTGTCACAACATAAAGGTGAACTATTTCTATACTGTATTGTTATGTAAGATGAAAAATGGATTCTTTTTGACAATTGCAAGCGTTTGGCACAATGGTTGGATAACGATGAAGTGCTGAAACACAGTCCAAAAATGAATATTCATCAAAAAAAGCTAATGGTGTCTGTTAGGTGATCCAGCTCTGGTATTATCCACTGCAGCTTCATGAAACCTGGTCAATCGATTATAGCAGATGTCTGCTGCAACCAGTTGGATGAAATGATGAAGATGCTTGCGATTAAGCAGCTAAGATTGGTCAACAGAGACAGGCCAATCCTCTTGCAAGACAACACTTGACCACATGTCACACAAACAACACTGTTGAAACTACAGAGGCTGGACTTGGAAACTCTCTGTTATCCACCGAATTCACCAGACCTTGCACCAACTACCACTTCTTCCAGGCTTTGACCACTTCTTGCAAGGAAAAATATTCAATCCTCAACAAGCTGTGGAAAATGCCTTTCACAATTTCATTGCCACTAGCTCTGCAGGATTCTTCGCTGCTGGCATATACAAGCTACCGTTAAGATGGCAAAACTGTGTTGACAGTTTAGGCACATACTTTGATTAATTGTACTGTTTCTTGTTTGAGATATAATAAACTACACTTTTGATTCAAAACTGGACATTTCATATCTAATGACCTAATATTACTGCCCCTGCCACAGCCAATACCACCTCTAATTGAGCACTTGGTGCGAATGGGCCCTGAGCAAGTGCTGTTCATGTGTTTCTCAGGAAGACCTATGAGGGAGGTGATTGTACCCCATTGTGACAATGAGGAAACCAAGGCTCAGGGGGATAGCATCCTGGGTCCAAAGTAACAAGTGAGAACTGGTGGGTGGGGCCTCCACTCCACCTCCAACTGACTCTGAAGTTGGTCTTGGGAACGGCTGTGCTCTCCTGCTTCTGCTGTGAGAGTGGCATGCGTCCCTTCTGCCACAGTGAGCATAACACCAGAGGTTACACTGCTCGGTACAGTGCTCTCCAAATAGCAAATTGGGCAGATGCCCTCCTCACCTAGCTTCGTCTTTTCCACTTTTAAGCTGAGGTAGTCCTTCCCTCCCACTGGAGGCGTGAGTGGGACAGGTAACACCTACTGACTGAGGCTCACATTGGGTAGGTGACCGCACAGTTTAACCACACACCTGGCATTTTAGTGGATTTCCCAGGCTCCCATTAATGCTGCTCTAAGCATCTAATGTGTACTGGGCCTTTGACTAAAGATCAAACATGACCTCTCTTTCTGGTAGGAAATAAGGATTATGATAAACAAAGGCGCTTTTAGACATGTCCCATGCAAGATAGCCCACCATTTATAAACCATCATCCTTCTGACTACGGCTGTCCGTAACACAAATCAAGGCAATTGTATGTGTATTTTCACGCCTAAGTTTGGGTTTCCCACTTTTTTGTTTATTTCTGATGGGAGTTGGGCTCAACAAATAATTGTTAGGTTAACCCTTGTTAGTCTACTCAATTTAATGTATTTGTAAGTAATACAATTAGTTCATTATTACAAATATAATTATTTACTTACAAAAATAGTATATGCTTATCATATAGTATTTGAAATGTTCAAAAATGATTAAGAAAATGAAATAAATACTTGTTATACTGCCATTAGGATATAACCGGTATTAAACATGTCTATTCTTTGTTTTATACATGTTTGTTTACACACACACACTCACAATAGGAGCATAATGTACATAAAATGCTACATTCTGATTTTAAACCTAATGGCTACCAAATAGTCTATCTTTTGGAAGGTCAGGACTTTTGCAAAGACTTTTCTATATCTTGGGGACTTTGGTTCTTCTTTTCCTCATTATAAATAAAATTGCAAGGCACTGAGCAATATAGGCTAGATTCTGCAAAAGAGGGTTATTGGGACAAAGTATACAAGTTGGAAAGTTCTTATATGTACTGGTGATGTTTTCTTAAAGGCTCTTACCAATTTTCATGCATAACAATGTAAAAGCTAAAAATGTGTTTTAAAAATTTTCATAATTAAATTGAATCTCTTGTTTTTACTTTGCTTTTTTCCTGAATAATCATGAAAAATGGTACATAAAGTATGAAAACATTATATAAATTCTTCAAATGTTCAAATAAATATGAAGATGGAATAAACCCTGAATATTTTTCCATACACACAAGTAGACACATACTATGAGGCTGTCTAAAATTAACAAATTATTTCTTTTCAATAAGAAATCCTAATACCATCTTTCTTCCAAACACAGCTCCATGATCCCCTATCGGCCTGCACAGGGCTGCAGCTGGAGTGCCTGTGTGCTGCCCTGCCGGTCATCCTGCCATCATGAAGCCATACGTTTTGAATCTGAGGGTCTTGCATTCATTTATTTATGGTCTCAAAGGCAGCACTGGACAGGGCCATGGAAAAGGGGTCAGCTAAGACTCACATGGGTATGAAATTTGCAAAAGTTCACCTCCTTCCTCAGCAGCAGAGCAGTCTTCCTGGGCTGCCACAGACAGAGTCATGCAGAACTATGGCAGAGAACAAAATACTTGGCTATGCAACCATCATTATGGTTGAGCAATACACCATCACTCAGATTTCCTGAGTCCCTTACCCTGGCCATAGGAAGAGCTGAAGTGAATAGACTCGCTCTGGTTTCTACTTCCCTGGCCTTATTCACAAAATAGATCTGATAATTTAAACTATACCCCACTATGTTGCTATCATCTTTCAGACTGTGAGTATATCAATCTTAACAGCTCCAGCTTGGGCATGTATACAAAAAGTACCTGTACATGTTACTATAAAATAGTAAATGATAAGAAGAAAAACAGGGTTATCAAAACAAGACACAATAGTTGACATGCAAAGCAAAGGTAAAAGCAAATGAGTCATAAACCAGAACCAAATGTAAATAGTTATCACCTCTCAGTTTTGCACTTCATTTGCATTGATTTAGCTGCTTATATAACTGTAATAAAACACTAAAATCACTAGACCTGCAATTCTATGAAAACAGCAGCTTTGCAAATTTTCAATTTTCTATTTTCAATGACAGTTAATTCAACAGTTCAAAGTAGAGAAGTTAAATGAGGTAAAGAATGATAAATGATGCCTCGCAATTGCTGAAATCTGATTACACTGAGATAAGAGCAAATTCTACTTGTATAAGTTTATACTTAAAGAACAAGACAAAGGGGCGTGAGGGGGAGAAAGAAACAAGGGAAGAAAAACTTTAGATACATGAATGTTTCCATTTATTCCCCCCAAATATAATATAAACAAGGAAACAAAGAAAATGCAAATAGATTCAGGATGCCATTTACATGGGGGGGGTAATTAATAAACAGTTCCATGCTGAAAGAAAGACCAAAAACGGACCTTCATTTAAAAAGCTAATTTATGCACTCCTGAGTCCTTATACAAGTTAAGCAGCACAGAATATCACAGCAGGCATAGAACAACAGATCTTGAACCCTGCTGTGTTTGTTCAAGAAGGCAAGTTAAGCTATTCCTAACAGGAAACAAAACACGTGGTTGGGCTATTAAACAGGGATCATTTTGCCATACTGTGCAGTCCTGAATGCATCAATTGCTGTTCCAAACAGGATTAGAGATGTGGTTTGCTTTAACTATGGTTTTGAGAAAAATGCTTATGTCTACTCAGAATTCTCAGGCTGATCTTAACTAATACAGTGCCAGGCAAGGCATAGAGCACCTACGAAACCTTCAAGAAATGCTCTTTGGCAAATTCTAAAGTTGTGTGAATGTAGCGGAAGTTGAAGGGAGAGGGTACCAGTATCTGCACAAGGTAACCCACGTGCACAGCCACATTTGGGATTCCCCAAAGAGTATTTCTGACTTGAAATCTTCAAGGCCCACTCTACATTGATTAAATCCACATTGATTAAATTAACCCAGCAGTGAACAACTGGTATTTAGTTCTTATAGACAGAACCTACTTGAATAAAAATGCAGCTAGAAAAATGGACTATTTTGTTCAATAATATGACTGTTGAACACACATTTGTAAATTACTTTGGGTATTTCTGCTATGTTATTATTATAAAATAGGATCTCTCTGACATTTTTGTAGAAGTCAAGAAGTACCATGTAAGGAAAAAAAGGCAAACCTTTCTCACACACAGACCTCTCTTCATTGTTGAATAAAAGGACAATCAATCCACTGGAGAAACTGGTTCAATTTCCACCAAAAAGAATGAATTTGTGATGGTTTGAAGGTGTCACACCTGTATTGTTACATGATTCTTAGCCAAGACTTCAGGACACTGCCTCCATATTTGGTGAAAATATTTAACATTTGTCCAGTGCATCACTACTTAGCGCCACTGCAATTTTATATTAAGGACTGAAATTTATAGAGTCTGGGAATTATCTTGGAGATGTTTAAGAATCACAGGAAAAACAAATTTTTTGCAAACTAACGTTCTAGAAAATTGTCATAAAAGGCTAGAAGAGAAATTTTGGAAGACCCTCAAAATATTAGAATCATGAAAACCAAATTTATAGACAACTATCATTAATGATTGCTACACATAAGAGGGACACCCACATGAGACATTTTTAGTTGTAGATCAGCCAAAAGATTAAAATAAGCATGTTTACAGAGACATAACTATTTAAAATATTTATAGAGAAAAAAGTTGCAGATGATACAAAGGCAGATTCCAACAAAAACACACAGCACAAATGCAGATACCATATGGTCCAATGTATGTGCTCATGACCTCATATGAAAAGCAGGCCAAAGATGTAGTGGCTGGGGATGCCTCCATTTAGCCCCCAGAACAACAAACTCAGGGGTTTGGAAGGAGCTCATTATAATCATGTCCACATATGGGTAATGTCAAAGGCATTGGGAAGAAATCTTTCAAAACAATTGTCCCCAAAAGTCTTCACTTTGTTGAGTCTTCAAGCCCAATCTCTGTTTCTTTCTGACCACATGTAGAAGATGCCGTCAGTTAATGCACAGAGTTTCCAATGAAAAGGGAGGAGCACCGCATACCTACCTGCTGGGCTCTTCTACCGTCTCCTGATTATTCATCAAACTTGAGTCAGAACCACAAAACACTATGCAGAGGTCCTAGACCACCACCTCCCACATGATTGCTCTTGTGATCTGCTCTGAAGCATCAGGGGCCAAGCCAAGCCAAATAATAATAGGAGCTCTACATTTTGGGAGTCTCCTGCATAGGTCAGGCTCTGTGCTAGGCATGAGGAAGAGAACAAACTCTCATAACAAGGAAAGTTAATCATTCTCCTTAAATAATGGAGAACCCTTAGGCTTAGAGAGCTTAAGTAACTAGCTCATGGTCACAAATGGATGAAAGCTAGACTGGAACCCACTATTCTTTTGCTGGTCAAGCAACAAGACAGTATATTTGAGGGCAACCGATGCTTGTAAGAACCTCACCCTTCTTGCAAAGGCCTCTGCAAGTGTCATTGCAGTAATACTGGGGAAAGGCAGGGAAGGAGAGTGAGGAGCAGTGATGCTAATACATCACCAGACGGAGACTTGCAGCCCTTGGGGGAGGATGCCTTCCATCTGCAGCGCACCTCTCCTCAACTCCCCTCACCCTCCAGCCTCGATACCTGAGGTTTATATTCACACTCCTTCTCCAAAGAGCTGAACTGCCCAGAAACTACCCCAAAGAGTCCTGAAACCATTTCAGACAGATATCTTGATATTTTTTTAAGGTAACTACCTTTCTCTATTTTAATAGAAAAAAAAAACAATTTGTAGGCATAAAAGGAACAGGTGGCAAGAGCTATTCCTTATTACATAGGGCTACAGAAAAAGTCAGTCCCTTGGGCAGTCTGACATCATTCGGAGACAGGGAAAGAATTAGGAAGCCAGCTGGGACATCATCTTCCTTGACTCTGGACTTCATGTGATCACAATAATGTGCTCCACTTTGCAGGGCATGTGATGTGAGTCAATACATGATGACAGAAGAGATGAGTACGATGAAGTAAGTGCTATTGAAGAGTCATGTATCCCAGTGACATTTGTTCTTACTATATTCTGTGTGTGTTTGTTTTGAACCTTGTTTTAAAATTCCATGGCTGATGGCACCATGAGGTATCTTCTACAACAGGAACACTTTTGTATATGGATCGGTGGAATTTTGATGAATAAATGCCAGTAAGTTAAGGCTGGCCCATTTTTAGGCACAGAATTTATTAAGTCTCTACAAAAAAATTTCAAATGTAGGCAATTAAGCAAGTATGTCCTATCAAAGACATGGAACCTTCCAAACAATCTGGAATTCTGACCATATATTTACCCTGGAAGCTGTTGCTAGTCTTGAATACGTTAACTTTTAATGAAGTGTTCAGTCCTTTTGTGATGGCATTGAAGTGTAATCAAACATTACCACAAGCGAAGTCATACACCAGCATGTCTTGCCTTGTTTAAATACCTCAAATATATTTGAGTAATTGTGTAACGATTTCTAGGCCTCTGGTTGTCCATATGGTCTGAACAGACTGTCTTTTGTAGAGCAGTTGTGCTCTCTCTCTCAATGAGAAGGTTATTTCTGCTCCAAACTGGAGAGGTTAGGAGATGCTGTTCAAATTTCAGTGTGGCTCCCTACCTTAACTTTTGAAACAAAACCCACATCTGGCCCCCAGAAATTGCTGTGTCTTCCAGAAGTTTTGCTTATGTTTGTGAAATACACAAGAACAATGCAGCAGGCATCGAGTGACATGTTTTCTGCCATAAATATCGTTTGGATACAATGACATGCCATGGGGATGACACAGCAAAGCTATCACCATATGGAGTCTTTCTGGACAGAGAACATTCTAGATGGTGGAATCAGATCATCTCAGACATTGAGGACCAGTGAAAGGGTGTGGCCATTGCCAAAAACTCTGTTCTAACGCTGTCTGGGTGATATGGACAATGAGACAAGCAAAGGGGCTGCTGCTTTTGCAATTAATGAAACCCAAGGGGGGGGGTTGTTTTCAGAAACTTGGCTTAGGAGCCCAGAATTCAAACTTGGTCACTGGACCTTACTAATTACTCGTATTATTTTTCTCCCTAGGAAATTATCCCAGGGAAGGCCTGGAATGCTATGTTTGAAGGAATGTGCCCAACTTACTCTTGACCTATTATTTAATATTTGGGAATTCTCAGGAAAATGGTTGGGCACAGATTCACCTCCCAACCACTGGTCATGATAGGGTTCTTTGGTGGGACTAACTTGGCAAAGGGGCAGTGGACAGCTGAGTCTGTTGGCCTCTTTCTTCCTGCCCAACTTCAGATTCCTGAAGCTGCAAGGGGAAAACCATTTCACTGGTCGTGAACGGTGCCAAACGCACAACACCATGGAGACATGCATGACTTGTGAGTTCTGGGGATGACTGGAATGTGACAGAAAAGAGTTTACCTTTTGTGCCTGAGGGAGCTGAAAAACAAGGGAGAAAATAAAACAAAACAAAAGAAAAAAGTCAGTCATTATAGAACAAGTTAAGATTAACTGTAAAACTTCATTTTGTTGCCACTGGCAAACAGAAAAACCAAACTGAGGAGGACAATAGTGAAATAAAATTAAAGCCAAGTCATTTTTCAAAATAAAGCTACAGTGCTGATTATTCGACCTGCTATCTGAATTTGTGGTGTCCACAGATAATCTATGAGTTTCCAGCATGTGTTTTGGGAATGCCCCAAGCAGTATGGTAACCTCCTGTAAAGCTGGACCTGAAGTTCTTCTGTCCAGTGGTCCAAAGAGCACAATTCCATGACCCAGCTCCTTCTCCCTGTATGCCAGCAGTTCTCAACTGAAGGAGGGCCAACTGGAGATATCGGGGATTGTCGCAACTTGGGAGGGGAGGTGCAAGGGAAGCAAACAAGAGAGGCCGGCCCCTCGTGGGTAGAGGCCAGGGATGCTATAAAACATCCTGCAATGCACAGGACAGCCCCCCATAGCAAAGAGTTATCCAGCCCATACGTCAACAGTGCCAAAACTGAGAAACCCTGCTGTACATAAAGGTAAGACTGTTAGAAAAAGGCTCTGTTTTTAAAGTCAATTTTTCTTGCTTTGTAGCACATTAACTGTTCCCTTTATTGTTGGTTAAGGAAGTATGCACAAGGATTTGTGCATTTAAAGTAAAGCTGATATCCTAAGAACAATGAAAAGGCAGTCAGTCAATCCATAAAATAAGACATAACAGCTTTCCCAATGGCACAGGCAAGGAACTGAAATTAATAGGTATGTGGAAAAAGATGAACATTTACGAGACATATTTGTCTATTTTTCTACGTTGAGACTCTTAGGCTGCAGTTTAATGCCACAGTATTATGATTGCCATTATAGCATGCAGTGTTTTCAAAAGCATTTCTCTAATCTGGAACAGAATTAACATGATCCATGTATTAAATTCCCAATCTAAGAATTACATAATTCCCAAGACTTATTTCTCGTCATAGAGACTAGCATTTATCAAGTGTGAACTTGTCACCAGGCACTGTGTTAAGTCCTTTACTTGCATTATCCCATTAAATCACAGCAACCCAATGCTAGGTAACCCCATTTTACAGATGAAAAATAAAATGGAACTTAGAGGTTAAGTAATCATACGATGTCCCATAGATAATAAATTGTAGTACTGTGCTGCCTGATTTTAGAATGTACAAATTCAACTCAATTCGCACAGGAATAAAGACCACAAACACTTGGGAACTGTGACTGCAGACTTTCTCTCTGTGTCTCTAGAGCTTATAACATCAGAGGTGCTAGAAGATGCAAAACAACTAAATCCTAAGGTCTCCATTTGAATCATCTGCCTTTCCCATTCTTTTTACACTGGCAAGAATGTTCCCTCTTCCTATGCACTGAGACAAGGGCTCTCTTAAACCTGTCCTAAGTCCCTGCTCCTGTGGATAGGGCCTAGCAAAGGGTAGAAGGAATAAACCCAAATAAACAAGATGTCTCAAATCTCAGAGACATCTCCAAAATAGTACTGACAACATCCACGGAAAGCAGACCGCAACCTCCCCAACACTCAATTTCCAACACTTTTATTCCAAACAGGTCTCCCAACTTAAGACAGGAACACAAGCATGTTTTTCTGATTCGTTACTACTAGTTATTGCTGCAACTATTGAAAAAGGAAGTTCATGAGTTCCTCCAGTGCTTCTCAAGAGTTCAGAAAAAAATGTACCAAGAGGTGAGAAATTGAGCCTAAAATGAGGAATCACTTAAAGAAAAGTTCCTGAAATATTAAACATTTTTTCACACAACGGAAAAGAAACCTTGGATTCATGAACATTGTGGAATGAAAAATGTATGTTTTCTTAGGAAAGCATTTGTGTCGAATCACAGTTTATGTCCTAGGAAAGCACAGGGAGCCACATGAACTGCAAAATCAATGCCAAAGTTAAGTCCTGTACAAACTGTTGGACTTTATAGGCCTCTTTGACAGGAGAGAGCTCTTTCTCTCTCTCTTTCTTTCTTAAAGTTTTATCTCGGTTGAGCCGGAAACACCTCTTTTTGACTCATCCATTGAAGCATATGAGAAGAAATCCTGGGGAGGAAAATGAGAGACTAGGCCTTTGTGGTGATGTCCTCAGCTTCAGACTGCCCTCAACCTCCCCACAAAACATGTATTTTCCTCAAGATATAACTCATGAAAACAAAGAGCAACTTTCCTATCGGAGTTTTTAAATAATGTAAATTATAGCTTGCAATGCCCTAAACAGGTTGGACCTCTGAGAAGGAGTCTCAAAATAGAATATAACAAATTTAGATCAGATCATCTGCAGCCACAGACACTACTGCTTGGGAGCTGGCCCCTGCAACATTCATGAATGGTGTGCAGAGCCCTGAACTGGCAGCCAGACCAGCCAGACATTGGGTCCCCTTTGGACTCTGGCTGGAGTCTTGAGGCATGTGCCTTCCAGCCCTTGGCCAGTGTGTGTGTCTGTAAAAAGGAATAACGGAGGGAGGGCTGGGGAATGGGCCAGATCTTGGATGGCTGATAGGTTTTGCCTCAAGAGCCAACTCTGGTGATTAGTAATGTCTGTCTGGAGGGCCGTGTTGAGGAGGATTCTGAAGTTATGTCTGAGTTTCATTGGAAAGGATATTATAATCAATTAGCAACATGTGCTGTGGACTAAGAAATAAGAAATGGCAAAACATATCCCTGGACATGATAATCTCTAAAGGCCTTTCTGCATTTTTTTTGTTCTGTAGTTCTGGGCACATCTCTAATTACCATGTAATTTATTTGTTTAATGCCTCTCTCCCTCGCTAGGTCACAAACTCCATGAGGGTAGAGAAGGTATCTTCCCTGTATGTATGTCTGAAGTTCTCTAGCCTGTGACTGGTGATCCCCTTGTTAAATAAAGTACCTTATTATGATGGTATACCCAGAGTCGATGCCAGGGAAAGATAATTGCAGTAACTGCCTTGAATCTACACTCCCCCGCCAATACCATGCTGCTAACCCAAGCTGATATCCCTGCTAGAAGAACAGATAGAAACTCTCGGATTCCCATATGCCTGGTATAGACTTCTGTACATGCACAGTTGTCTCACAGATCCGTGGATATGCGTAAAACCCGCCTGGAACTCCCGGTATCAGGAGGCCGGTAGTGAGTTGACTTCTCTTCTTCTCCACACAGGGGAGATCTTTTCTTCTCCAAAGCCACCTGGTCAGGCATTGTCAACCAGGTTCCACCTGTCTGGGTCCATTTCCTCACTTACTGCACAAGGGGTCTGGACAGGCAGATTGGATTCCTTCCAGACCTATGCACCAGACTGTAAGGATTCTATATACAACTGTATACATGCTCAAGTCATTTTTCTAAAGGAAAATTAAAGAAAGAAAAAAAGTTGGGCTTACACATTCCTAGGGGAGTGTAAGATACACCACATGTGACACTTCACATTGGAACCTGGAAAGACGGAGAATGTGTCATTCGGAAGAGAGTGAAGGGGACGAAAGTGATGAACATGAAGGGGACAGCAATAGCAGAAATAGTCACTACTTATTGAACACTCTCCATAAACCAGGTAGTTGGCGAAATGTTTTACCAGTTGTAGCTCTTTTTGTCCTCACAGTGAATCTCTGGATTAGATATTAGATATTAGCATCATTCTCGGTTTACAGGTGAGGAAATACACAATATTTACAATGGCTAAGTACCTCGTCATGGTCACCCAGCGAGGAACCATTGACGTTGAGAGGCAAAGCCAAGGCTCTCAGGGGCCCCGCCTCTGCGCCAACCACTAGGCGCACAGTGCTGCCTGTCACGCTACCAAGCAGTACTAACACCAACCCAAGCTCCCAAAGGGTCTAGGGGTCACAGGCTATTCCATCTGGGCATCACCCACAAGAAAAAGGGGGAGTGAGAAATCCTAGCACCACTCCTTACAGAAGAGTCTGGGTGGAGGACAGAGAATCCAGCCCACCACAGTTTCCAACATGTGACATAGGATCTACGGTGTAGCATGAATATTTACCATGCCCTCTTCTGTCACAGACATTTACACCTGCTCTTCCCTCATCCTGGAAGTCTTCCTCAGCTCCCTCCTCCCTTGCCTGGAAAATACCTATTTCTCGGATCAGTTGTCACTGTCTCAGAGTGCTTAACCTCTTGTGTCATATGCTTTCATCTCTGGCACTCACAGGACCACATACCTCCTATTCATTGCATAGTTACTGCCAATTGTAGTAACTATCTGCTTTTCTTTTTTGGTAACGGAAGCCCAATTTTTAGCCAAGCTCAGCTAAATGACCACATTAAAGATAAGGATGGCTAAGTGAATTCAGTTGTGTTCAATAAGATATGTGTGGATGTGGCTTTTCCAGATGGTGTCCTTAAAAGGACTTCCTCCATCTTGCTGCCAGAAAGGTAGATATGATGGCTAGAGCCCTACCAGTCATTCTGGCCTATGAGGTTATCTTGAGGATGAAAATCACGCACTAGGATGTTGAGGACAGGACACGTGATTATAATAGTTAAAGACATGCTATCTACCATTCTAAGTGCTTTACCTATATGAACTTAATGAAACCTCACAACAACCTTATTAGGTAAGGTCCATTATTACCCCAATTTTGCAGATGATGAAACTACAAGGTCACGTACCAGACAGCAACAAAGACAAGACTGGAGAAGCGAGGCCAGTGAGGAGGCTGTTGAATGATCTAGACAAAAGCTGATGGAGAACTACACCGGGGTCCTGCTGGTGGAAGTGGTGGGCCATGCTCTGACCCTGGATGGAGTTGGGAGTAGAGATGGTGGGCTGGATGATGACACGAGAGGAGGAGAGATGTCAGGGATGCATCCCAGGGTTCTGGCCCAGATAAGTGTAAAAACAGAGCTGCTATTTATTTACTGGAAGAAGACCATGGGAGAAGCATAGTTGAGGAAAAATGCCCGGAGTTCAGTTTTGTCTAAAACTGACAAAAGTTTAGGATGTCTCTTAGACTTGCAGGCAGAGGTGTAGGGCAGGCAGCTGGATGTATAAAGCTCGCATCCAGGGAGGAGGCCTGAGCTTGGTCACGGTCAGCACGCAGACGAGGTCACCTGAGGCGTGAGTACAGGCGAGGAGAGCTGGAGTCTCCATCCCGCCAGTGAGAGCCCTGTGATGGGATGGAGCCAGCCCCAGGAGCCCGTGAGGAGCAGGGAAGGAGATCCCAGCCAGCTCCCAGTCCCTGAGGCTGTAACGATGAAGGTGTTTCAGAAAGAGACAGCTCCTGCCCTCTGGGGATGGGAGTGTTTTTGTTTTCACTCTCCTAACTTACCTCATTTCTATCTCTGAGTTTCACACAGAGCCATGGGGGCTTCTGAGGGGACATCCATCTCTCTAACTCAGCGACATTCTAGAGTTCAGTGGACTCTTTCAAACACAAAACTCCAATTAAAGATCTATTGATCAAAACAACACATTTCACTATGAAATATGTAAAGACCAAATGGGAAACAAAGTATTTTCCTGCCAACTGTATAAAACAAAAAAAAGCCTGGCCTACATATGTTTATTCCATTTGTAAAACTGGCCCTTTGCCTCAGGCCTTATGAATGAGCCATAAATCCCAGCTTGCTGCAAAGACTCCTGTGTTCATTTTTTTTTTCCTTATAGATGCCTGCATGTAATCCTCCATTCTTCTTCATTAAGCAAAGTGGATAAAGATCCCTACTCTTCTATATAACAGAGAAAGTTCTGTTAATTGTCCCAAACACCAAAACCTATGCCAAGGAGAGGCAGGTCTCTGATGAGCTAAGATTTGGTGGTGCAGGTTCTGTCCCAAATCCATCCACTCCTGCCACCCTACACCAAGCCACCTGTTGCTCATCTGGTGTCCCCTCCAATCCTTTCTCTATGCTGTGTCCAGAATGATCTAAAAGTATAAGCCAGGTACTTTGCCAGCCTGTAGCTCAAGCCTTGCTTGCCTCAAAGCCTTTGCGTGGCTCTTTCTTCTGATTGGCTGATGCTTTGTCCCTACTCCATGTAAATTCCCTAGCCCCCCATCTCACCTCACTGACCCCTACCCATCTGTCAGATATCAGCTCTGATGGCACCTCTGCTGACAGGAGTCTTTATCTGTCCCCCAAGTGTCTTTCTATGACATCATCTTTATTCCTGCCTTAGCATTGATTGCATTCAGTAATCTTCCTGTTTGTTTGTTTTTAAATTACTTTTTCATATAAGAACTCAAGATTCACCCAAGGGCCACATCTACCTTGTTCATTGTTGGATCACTAGGAACTAGGAACATGGCCCTTGGTAAGAATTCAGTGCACATTTGTTGGGGGGAGGGAAGGAGGGGGAAAAAAAGGAAAAGAGAGAGAGAGAGAAGGAAAGAAAAAGAAAGAAGAGAGGAAGAAAAGGAAGGAAAAGAAATAAGGAAGAAAGCAAGAAGCAACAAAGGAAGGAGGGAGAGCCTCAGAGCTTGGGAGACCAGGTTTCAAATCCTACCTCTACCACTTAGTGGCCATGAGAACCTGGCAATAACATATCATCTCCAAGCTCCAGATTTCTCATCTGTGAGACTGCAGTAATAACACTCTTTCATGGGATGGATGCATTAAGTGAGTTAATACATATTGAGTCCCAACAAAAGTAACTCTCCCATAATGGTTGCTGTTTTTATCTCTTGACCTTGTAACCTCCAGAGTTTTCAGGGTTGACTCCAGTTGGATGGTATGTGAGAGGCTACAGTAATAACCAACCGTGTCATGGTCCACAGATGACCCCACAGACCTGGGATCAGAACCCTCCTGCTGGGCCATCACTTCTTCATGGTGGGTTATGTGACAAAGTGATAAGGCCTGATTAAGGTACATTAGGTAGAACGTGACTCTTACGGTAGACACCTGTCTCTTTGCTCTCAGCATCCAACCTCTTTCTTTCATAGTGTCCCCATGCTCTGGGTCAGAGGCCAAGCCCCATGGTGTAGACAGTGCCCAGACCTAAGGCCATCAACTCACCATTTTCCCTTGGCCACGGCAACTGGCTTAGGGACATGTGACTTAACCTAGTCTAATCAGGACTTTTAAATCACACCCTTCTCCCCTTTTTTCCCTGCTCCCTTTCCTCTCTCAACTGGAATCTGAGAGGGTACACTGTTGGGGACAGACCATCACATGGGCCTGAGAGTGAAGCCAATACCGTGGAAGGCACGGCAGTGACCTAGACAGAACTCAGCACCAATGGTGTCATTCGAGCCCCACATCCATCCCTGGGACTCAGCTTCTAGTAGCTTCCAGATTAGTACGAGCCTTTGGGGCATCCTGAGTGAGCTGAGTTTTTCTCCTCATTCCCATAGAAACTTGCAGCTGGCCATCTCTAGGTACATACCATGGCAGATCGTGACTAGATTTTACTTGTACAAATCAAGGGATTCATCAAAATATTTCCACAACTGTTTGCTCTGCTTCAAAAACACTCAGGAGTAATTTCCTCAAAAGCTTTCCAATGCTATGCATGAAATTTCCTTACAAACACATGGAGCATCATATTTCTCCAAAGTCTGGAAGCTATTCTGGTCTATACTGGATAAGTCAGGAGACAAAAGGATGTCTCTTTGAACACCCTTATTGAAATCTCCTCCTCCTCCTGGAAAATCCTCCTCCTTGGACTCTCCTCCCCTGGCTCTCCCATGAGTGTCAGCCCACTACTTCCTCTACTGCATACTCCTCCTCTAGCTCCTTAAACGTGGGCACCCTGCTGCTCACTCTGCAATTCCTAATGAGGCAACCTCCCCCAGTCTCATGGCTTCACCTAACCCCTTGTCACAGCGGTGGTGATGAGGGAGGAAGAGGAGGAGAGAGTGGGAGCGGTAGTAGAGACAGACAACCCTGTAGAGGGGAAAACAAGAACAAAAACAGGGTCAATGCAAGAAAACAAACATAGCTGATTTTTCTACTTTAAAATTATTCAAGTCCCCAGTCCAGTTTTTGCTGCATATCTGTAAGTCCTTTAAACTCTGTTGCAAAGACCCACGAGGAGAATGGTAACTCTGTATTCCAATTTTCTTTCTTTTTTTGAATTTGAGAATTATGTTGCCAGACCATATATAAGTTAATACTGATTTCTCAATATGTAGTTTATGATACAGATGGAATATCAACTTCTTTTTCTAACACTATATTTAAAAGCAAGAAAAAGATGAACAGAAAAACCCTTCTTTGCAACACATATACTTTTAAAAGTGTTTCTTTTTTTTTAATTTTTAAAAATTTTTTTGAGACAGAGTCTCACTCTCTTGCCCCAGGTAGAGTGCAGTGGCATCCTCATAGCTTACTGCAACCTCAAACTCCTGGGCTCAAGTGATCCTCCTGCCTCAGCCTCCCACGTAGCGGCAACTACAGGCATGCACCACCATGCCTGGCTAATTCTTCTATTTTTTCTAGAGACGGGGTCTCGCCCTTGCTCAGGCTGGTCTGGAACTCCTGAGCTCAAGCAATTCTCCTGCCTTGGCCTCCCAAAGGGCTAGAATTACAAGTGTGAACCACCACACCCAGCTAAAAGTGTTTCTTTAAAAAAAAAAAAAAAGCACACAGGCAATGCATGTTCCTTATAACAAATTAGATATGAAAGATAGGCCAAAAAAAAAAACATTTAATGTTCCCTATGATGCTAATACCCATTGTTGATCTCAATATCATGCTAAATGACTGCATAGTATTTAAATTATTTGAATATGCAATAAATTACTTATTAATTGCTTATTATTAGCTATCTAGGCTGTTTTTGCCTCATCACTAACATGAATGACACTACAAAAGACATCCTTGTAGTCAAATTGTTACACACTCTCAGCTTTTCAAGAAGTTGAATTATTTTTCCAAGGGCATTGCATACTTCAGTCCCAATACTCTCAAGAAAAGTTGTCCCAATTTACACTCTGACCAAGATTCTCTCTTTCCAATGTTCCATTTCACTGCCCCCAAGCTAACACTATATATTATCATCTTAAAAAATCTTCCAGTACTTTTTAAATACTGATTATGTGCATAAGCTTTTCCCATGGGCCAAATGAGTTGAAGACAGAATATTAAACTTCAAAATTCTTGAATGGCCAAGAGGCTAGCTCTGCTGTGGGTCTACAGAGAACAACACACTGTCCACCACAGACTAGCAGCACCAGGTTATTTAGTAGCTAAGACGTGGACTGATAACTAAAGGTCAGATTTTTCAAACTTAACTTAGGATGAAAAGATCTGGGGTTTTTGTTCTAGCAGTAGGGCCCTGCCTAGATGAAAGACAAGCCTACATAAATTATTCACTTGATGGCAGACATTTTTTGAAATGCTGGAAAATGTGGATTATTAATGGGCAGACCAGAACAAGTCTCACATTACATATAGCTAAGGAGTATCGGCGGGAAAAAGCCCCAGACATTTTACTTGTTATAACGTTCTGAAAATTCTCACAATAAGAAGTCATTTCTCACCAGGCTTGAACTCTACATTGTATCTGAAAAATAAGGTTCCAATTAAAATTGTCATTCTTCAGCCTTACTTTGGGTGGTCATCCTGCCGAAAAGCGATCTGAATCGGAGCTCTGGCAATGCGGGGGAGCTGGAGGTCCTGCCAGTTCTCTGTGAGAACGTGGCTTGGTGGAACCAAATGGAAACTTGGCAAAGTCCAGATAAAACTACCACCACGATGCGTTTGCATTTCCTGCTCAAAACCATTTTGATCCCCATGGCACTCCAGGGGCTAATGGCACGAAGAGATTAGGCGAAGGCAGCAGCGAAGATTAAGGAGGGCTTGATAGGGAAGGAAGCTTTCCTGCAGCATTCATTTTGGAAATATCCAAACAGGATGCAAACCCACTCAGACCTTCCCCTGAACTCCCACCCCACCAGTGTCACTTTTCAACATTGTGACTGCTTCCAGTTGGATACTCTAAGCTGCTGGTTTTAATTAAAAGTTAATTTGCAAAAATGTTTCATAATTTATGCATGTCATGGAATTCCTCTGAGATTATGAAGTTGGAGCCAACTCGGGGCCATATAAGGAGACATTGTTCTGAGAAGGTTAGGGGAGGAAAGGGATGCAGGAAGAGAAGTACCAACGGGGGTACAGCAGAGGAAGGTGTGGATACTTTCTTTCAGCCCCCCATCACCTGGCTCCATGGCCACCTGGGAGAGACGTGGGCCTTGTCTGAAGACCATTTGGCAAGTCAGAGATGTGAAGAACCAGAAGGGTCAACAATGGCCAGAATGGCCCTCCAAGGAGAGCCTCAGCAGGGGAAACGGGAAGCCAAAGAACTTGAAACCCTTCGAAATAGATGGATGGGTTTCCACCCTCCCCACAAAAGAAGACATAAAAAACCCTCAGAGGAAAATTAATGAAAACTCAAGAGTCTGCAATGAAGCCATTACTTCACTCAACAGATGTCTTCAAGAGAGCATTTGCAGGGATCTAACAAACCGTTGAACCACAGAGAAATCTGTAGAGCAACTTGACTAGAAATACTAGGCCCCTAAGAACGACGACCAGGAAGACCCTCCCCCGAACACACACACTTTGTTAATTGTAAAGTGAATGAAATCTCCAGCCGCCCTCCATGTCTGCAGTGGAAGAGTAGGACAGTGGAAATATAGACAGTATTTGTCATAGAAAAAAATCAAAGGCACAGGCAATGATGGTAAATACACATTCTACGTATTCACAAAGGATGGGGCACAATGTCCACGCCATGTTTTTTAGCAGCAAATCTGGTGAGTTACACATTTCATAATGTCCATACTACAAAAACAACTATTAGCTTGAAACAAGTACAATTGCAGGCATTTCTGCTATGATGTGATACCTATTAGTGAGAAACCTCACTTTGTGTAAAATTAGACACTAAAAATAACAGAGTTAATGGGAAAAATGGGGTCATGACAGATAAACTCTTAGGAACGTTGTAACCAGAGCATTGAATGAAAACGATAACACTCATAAAATATTAGCACAGTAAAAATTACATGTTAAATTTATGATTAAAAAATTAAAGTACTTTATCTCTTTTTAAAGGAGTTGATAACTTGAAAGCAGGAGAAATAAAGAAGCTTTGAGGCAGCTGAAGAATGGAAACAAATGCAAAATGCTCAGGACTGGGGTGAGCCAGGCATGAAGCCTGGTTCAGACAGAACACGTGACCAGATGGAGCCCAGAGGAAGAGTTTTAAGTGAACAATTCTCATGTGCTGACAAGTGCTTCTCTGCAGGTTGCTGTGATCTACTGGGATGGTATACTTTGTTTTCATCTGTTGCTTCCTTAGTGGTGCAAAACTTTGGCAGCCTAGGGAAAATGGCATATGAATCAATAAAATTTTGTCTTATAATGACATCATACTCTATTTACCAATCATGTAGGAGCTAATTCACATTATAGAAACGCACACTGTAGTGGATATGTTTAAATATTCTTATTAAATTCTGGCCCAGTTTTTTCATAGAAAATGACACTATATAAGATATTAGATAATAGCTTTAACAATATTGGTAGCCAAAGTGAAGAGTTACAACGTTTGTGTCTTTTAATGCAAGAAGTTTATGCTCAAAAAGAAGCAAAGTCATGCATTTTCTAGAACAGGTAACACTTGGTAACTTTATAATATAGTAGCCAAAATGAACAATATTTTAAGTGTCATATTTTTCATAGGATTTTTAAAGTTGAGGGGGCACCTTTCAAATGTGTGGGAACTTCCAGTATGAAATAGAATCTTACAAAGCAGATTTTCCAGATTTCTCAAGCAACCTCCTGGAGTTGATGTTTGCTTCCTTATTTCGCTTACCCATTTTTACTTAACAATAATAGAGCTTTATATTTATATAGCAATGTTTTAGCTTTCAAACAGCTTTTTATATATACTAGCTCCAAGGTGAACACCACATAGCTATCATAAGGTTTATGAAATCCTTTGCTTTTAATGGGGTGACTAAGAGAATGATAAAAAAGTGTATAAAAATTCTAGAACTCATCTTTAGAGGAAATTACAAAATCAAGAAGTTGCACAATAAGTACAGGATTTTTATATTTTTATTGTGTTTTGTGCTTTGCTATGTCTGAAGTTTAAAAATTCAAAAAGAACTTTCCAAAGTAAAATGGTTCAAAAATTGGGGGTGGGGTGGGGGGATAAAAACCATATAATATTGTCATATTTTCCAACAACTTTAAATGCTGTACTCAGATTTTATGGCTCAATTGTAAGCCTCTCAAAATAGTGGCTTTGTGTAGAGAAATTTTCCTAAAGACAGTTAATCACAGTGACATGGGCTTCTACTACCCACTGAAATTGCACAATAGAGGCCGGCCACAAAAGGGGTAAATGCCAGGTTCACCATTGTGTTCTTCCATCTCCTTGGCGGCATGATTTCTGTTAGAACATTCCTGAACACAGGGAGATATGCTCCTGGGAAACACTGTCTCAGTACATCATAGGCCAGGGGAAAGAAGACATCTCTATGTCTCCTGTTGATCTAGAACTTACCCTAGAAACAAAAGATGCAATGTCACTATTTTTTATTTTTTAATTTTTTATCTTTGAAGATTAAAATGTAATTTTTAAAAAAATATCAGATATTATGGGGGTACAAACATTTTGGTTACATGAATTGCTTTTGTATAGTTTCAGTCAAAGTTGTAAGTGTGCCCGTCACCGAGATAGTGTGCATTGTACCCATTAGGTGTGTATTTACCATCCCTTCCTCCCCCTTCCCACCTGCTTGATTTCTGTTGAGTTTTACTACCATATGTGCACATGAGTGTTGACTGATTAATTCCAATTTAATAGTGAGTACATGTGGTGTTTATTTTTCCATTCTTGAGATACTTCACTTAGAAGAATGGTCTCCAGTTCCATTCAGGTTGTTACAAAAGGTTTTAGTTCACCATTTTTTTATGGCTGAGTAGTATTCTATGGTATACATATACCACATTTTATTAATCCACTCATGTATTGATGGGCACTTGGTTTGATTCCACATCCTTGCTATTGTGAATTGTACTAGAATAAACCTTCTAGTGCAAGTGTCTTTTTTATAAAATGACTATTTTTATTTTGGGTAAATACCCAATAATGGGATTACTGGATCAAATGGTAGTTTAGTTCTTTTTAGTTCTTTGCAGTATCTCCATACTACTTTCCATACAGATTGTACTAGTTTGCAGTCCCACAGTATATAAGTGTTCCTTTTTCTTCACATCCACGCCAGCATCTGTTGTTTTGGGACTTTTTGATAAAAGCCATTATCACTGGTGTTAGGTGATATCTCATTGTGGTTTTGATTTGCATTTCCCTGATGATTAGAGATGTTGAGCATTTTTTCATATGTTTATTGGCCATTAGTCTATCTTCTTTTGAAAAGTTTCTGTTCATGTCTTTTCCCCACTTTTTAACGGGGTTGATTTTTTCTTGCCGTTTTGCTTGAGTTCTTTGTAAATTCTGGTTATTAGACTTTTATTGGATGTATAGCATGCAAATATATTCTCCCATTCTGTAGGTTGTCTATTCGCTCTATTGATTGTATCCTTGGCTGTGCAAAAGCCTTTTAATTTAATCAGGTCCCATATATTTATTTTTCCTGTTGCTATGATAGTCTTCTTCATAAATTCTTTGCCTAGGCCAATATTTATAAGAGTTTTTCCAACATTTTCTTCTAGAATTCTTATGGTTTCATGCCTTCGGTTTAAGTCTGTTATCCATAATGAGTTAATTTTTGTGAGTGGCGAGAGGTGTGGATCCTGTTTCACTCTTCTAAATGTGGCTATCCAATTTTCCCAGCACCATTTATTGAATAGGGGGTCTTTTCCCCAGTGTATGTTTTTGTTTGCTTTGTCAAAGTTCATATGGCAATATGAGGATGGTTTTACATCTGGGTTCTCTATTCTAATCCATTGGTCTATGTCTCTGTTCTTATGCCAGTACCTGCTGTTTTGGTTACTATAACCTTGTAGCGTAGGTTGAAGTCTGGTAAAGTGATGCCTCCCAATTTGTTCATTTTGCTTAAGGTTGCTTTGGCTATTCAGGGTCTTTCTGGTTCCATATGAAGCATAGAATTATTTTTTCTAGATCTGCAAAAATGACATTGGTATTTTAACAGGGATTGCATTGAATCTGTAAATCACTTTGGATAGTATAGACATTTGAACAATGTTGATTCTGCCAATCCATGAGTATGATATGTTTTTCCATTTGTTTACATCCTCTGTGATTTCCTTCCTCAGTGTTTTGTAGTTCTCCCTGTAGAGGTCTTTCACCTCCTTAGTTAAATACATTCCTAGGTATTTTATTTTCTTTGTTGCTATTGTGAAAGGTATTGAGTCTTTGATTTGATTCTCAGCTTGAGTGTTGTTGGTATAAAGGAATGCTACTGATTTGTGCACATTCATTTTGTAACCTGAGACTTTGCTGAATTTATTTATCAATTCCAGGAGTTTCTTGATAGATTCTTCAGGGTTTTCTAGATACAAGATCATAGCATCAGCAAAGAGCAATAGTTTGGATACCATTGATTTCCTTCTTTTGCCTGATTGCTCTGGCTAGAACTTCCTGCATTATGTTGAATAGGACTGGTGACACTGGGCAACCTTGTCTGGTTCCAGTTCTAAGTGGGAATGCTTTCAATTTTTCCCCATTCAGTATGATGCTGGCTGTAGGTTTGGCATATATGGCTTTTATAATTTTGAGGTATGTTCCATCTATGCCTATTTTGTTAAGAGTTTTTATCACAAAAGCGGTGCTGAATTATATCAAATGCTTTTTCTGTGCCTATTGAGAGGATCATATTGTCTTTGTTTTTGCTTCTGTTTATGTGGTGAATCACATTTATAGATTTCTGTACTTTGAACCATCCTTGCATTTCTGGAATGAAGGCCAGTTGGTCATGGTGAATTATTTTGTTGATGTACAGTTGAATTCGGTTTGCTAGGATTTCATTGAGAATTTTTGCATCTATATTCATAAGGGATATTAGTCTGTAGTTTTCTTTTTTTGCTGTATTCTTTCCTGGTTTTGGTTTCAAGGTGATATTGGCTTTGTAGAATGAGTTGGGGAGGATTCCTTCCTTCTTGATGTTATGAAATAATTCCTGCAGTATAGGTACCAGTTCTTCTTAGTTGGTCTGGTAAAATTCAGCTGTGAAACCGTCTGGTATGGGACCTTTTTTTGTTCGGAAATTTTTATTGCTGCTTAATTTCGTTACTTGATATTGGTCTGTTCAGGGGTTCTAATTCTTCCTGATTGAGCCTAGGGAGGTTGTGTGTTTCCAAGAATTTGTCCATTTCCTCAACATTTTCAAGTTTATGTGCATAGAGATTTTTATATTATTCAGAGATGATATTTTGTATTTCTGTGGTGTCAGTTGTAAAATCTCCTTTTTCATTTCTGGTTGAGCTTATTAGGGTGCTTTCTTCTCTGTTTCTGGTTAATCTAGTGAGAGGCCTGTTGATTTTGCTTATCTTTTCAAAGAACCAACTTTTTGTTCCATTAATCTTCTGTATAATTCTTTTGTTATCGATTTCATTTAGTTCTGCTCTGACCTTAGTTCTTTCTTTTCTTCTGCTGGGTTTGGGATTGGTTTGTTCTTCCTTTTCCAATTCCTTGAGATGATTCATTAGATTGTCAATTTGTGATCTTTCCATCTTTTTGATATAGGCAATTATGGCTATGAATTTTCCTCTTATGACTGCTTTTGTTGAATCCCACAGATTTTGATAACTTGTGTCCCCTTTGTCATTTAGTTCAAAGAATCTTGTGATTTCCATCTTAATTTTTTCCTTGACCCAATAAGTATTCAGCAGTAGGTTGTTTAATTTCCATGACTTTGTGTAGAGTTGAGCATTTCTGTTGGAATTGATTTCTAATTTTATTCCACTGTGGTCTGAGAAGATACATGGTATAATTTCTACTTTTTAAAAATTTGTTGAGACATGTTTTGTGACCTAGGATGTCATCAATTTTAGAGAATGTTCTATGAGCTGATGAGAAGAATGTATATTCAGTAGTTTTGGGGTAGAATGTTCTGTAAATGTCTGTTAGGCCCACTTGTTCTAGAGTCCTATGTAAGTCCATTGTTTCTTTGTTTATTTTCTGCTTGGAAGATCTGTCCAGTTCTGTCAGAGGATTGTTGAAGTCCCTGGCTATTCTGATGCTGCTGTTTATCATTTTGTTTAAATCAAGTAGGGTTTGCTTTATGAATCTGGGTGCATCTGTGTTAGGTGCAGAAATATTTAGGATTGTTATATCTTCTGTTGAATTGTTCCCTTCACCGTTAGATAATGACCATCTTTGCCTCTCTTTACTTTTGTTGATTTGAAGTCTATGTTATCTGATATGAAAACAGCTACACCAGCTTTCAACTGGTTTCCATTTGCATGGAATATTGTTTTCCATCCCTTCACCTTGAGTCTAAATGTGTCTTTGTGGGTCAGAAGTGTTTCCTAGAGACAGCAGATACTTGGCTTGTATTTTTTTATCCATTCAGCCAGCCTGTTTCTCTTGAGTGGGGAGTTCAAGCCAGTCACATTTACTGAAAGAATTGATAAGTGGTGTGATTTCTGTTCATCCTGTTGAGTAGAAATTTATTGCTTTGTTTTGCCTTTTGAGCCATTATGGTATGTAGGCTCTGACCTTTAGCTTCTGGGTGATTTTACACTGGTGGGTGTCTATTGTGCTGACCTGTGTATAATGTAGTTCTTCCTACAGGGAAGGTCTGGTCTTGACGAATTCCCTCAGTGTTTGCTTGTCTGAGAAAGTCTTTATTTCTCCCTCATATAAGAAACTTAGTTTTGCAGGATACAAAATTCTTGGCTGGCCATTATTCTAAGAGGAATGAGAATGGGCTCCCAATCCCTTTTGGCTTGTAAGGCCTCAGTTGAGAAGTCTGCAGTTAGTCTGATGGGTTTTCCTTTTTAAGTTACCTGATGCTTTTGCTTTATGGCTTGCAGGAGTGCCTCTTTCATGTTTATTTTGGCTAGTCTGATGACTATGTGTCATGGTGATTGGTTCCTTGTGATGAATCTCCCAGGAGTCTTTGAGTTTCTTGTACCTGGATATCTAGATTTCTAGCAAGGCCTGGGAATTTTTCCTCAATTATTCCCTCAGATAGGTTTTACAACCCTTGTATATTTTCTTCTTTGCCCTCAGGGATGCCTATGATTCTTATGTTAGGACTCTTTACATAATCCCATATTTCTTGTAGGCTTTGTTCATTCCTCTTATTTGTCTGTTCTTTCTTTTTGACTGACTTGTTTAACTCAAAGGTGTTGTCATCAAGCTCTGAGATTGTTTCTTCTGCCTGATCTAGCCTATTCTTAAGGCTCTCCACTGTGTTTTGTATGTCCTTGAATGAATTTTTCATTTCCAGAAGTTCTGTTTAATTTTTAAAAATAATTCAATTTCTTCAGTGAATTTTTCATTCATTTTCTGCATTGTTTTTGTGGTGTCTTTCTGTTGGGTTTCTATTTTCTCTTGTATTCCCTTGAGCTTCCTTACAATCCATATTCAAAATTCTTCATCTGTAATTTCAATCTTTTCGTTTTGGTTCGTATCCACTGGTAAGGAGTTATTGTTTTCTTTTGGGGGTGTCCTTTCATTCTGATTTTTCATGTTTACAGAGTTCTTTCGCTGATTCCTTCTCATCTGGCCTCTCACTTGAGACCCGAGAGTGCTAGGCTTGGCTTACAGGCCTGTCTGTGGGTCCCTGAAGATTGATCCCTGAGGATTTGAGTCCTATGTGCACAGTGGGACCAGGGTTGTTGTCTTGTTTGAGTTGCCTAGGTGGGGGTGTGGTTTCCATTAGTGCTTGATTGAACTTGCTGGGAGCCGTCTGCCGTGGTCTTTTGCACCTGTCAACTTGGTCCCCAGTGGGGCCCCCAAACTTACCTAAGTTGTATTGGAGTGGGAACGCCTCCTTCCGAGTGGGGTGCTTGTATCCTTATGTCCCCCCTGAGGTGTGCGTGGAAGAGCGCGCAATGGTCTTGGATTCCAGCAACTCTGCCCAGGGGGCAATTACTTTAAGGCCCATGGGCTTCAGGGTTGTTATTATCCTGGTGTGGGGGAGGGAAGAAATTGGGCATTCCCAAGCCAGGAAGGGGTTGTAACCTAGGGGGCTTAATTGTTTATCTGCTGCTAAGGGGACCACTGTTTCTGGCCCTTCCCAGTAAGCCAGATGGCTGTGGTGGGGGTGGCCCTCCATTGACTTGAATCGCACAAGCTGTGGTCCACGAACAGCCCTGTGTGTGGTTTCTGCCTCATTCTTGTCCAAGCTTATCCCGTTGCCCCCCTGGAACTACCCCTCAGTTTGTGTGTCTTACCCACTTGTGTGCATCTCTGTGGGGCACTGGTGGGTAGGTGGGGCCCCCAATTTTGCACACTTATTCCACCACAAGACCCCCAAAGGGAGAGAGGTAGGCCTCTCTGTCTGCAGGGGCCTCTGCCAGTGGTACACTCCCACCGGGGAGAAGCGGCTGGTTCTTGGCTCAAGCTGTACTCTCTGTTCTAATGAGTAAGGGGGAGGGGCTGCTGCTCCCTTTCAGCTGGCGTGCCTGGGACATTCAGTTGTCATGGAAACTAGGGGCTAGGCTAATTTACTCCGAATCCCATGCCCCTATCCAATATGGTGGTTCTCCAGAAGGGGTGGAGGATGGGTGTGCTCACAGATCTCTGTTCCTCAGTGCCCCTCCACACTGCCCCATTCGATATGTTGGCGAGGGCTTCCTCACCACCCAAGTCCGGGACTGAGATCTCTCCACTGCGTCTCCCTGCATTGCTCTCGTGTCTGGGGTGCAACAGGTCCAGCCAGCCTGTCCAAGCTGCCAGCACATGATCCCACAAAATGATGGCAGGCAGGAAGCTTACAAATTGTGGCAGCCCTGCTCTCAGTGGTGGGCTTGGCCAGGAATGCACACTTGCCCTAGAGAAGCAGCTGTTCATGTGCTCTTAGGTTCAGAGAATTCTCAAGGTTGCGATGGGTCGGGAGGAAGGGGCCTCTGCTACCAGCTGGCCCAAGCCAAAACTACTTTCTCTGATACCATGACTGGAGGAGGTGCAGAGGAGGAAGTGTCCAGGTGCTAGAAAGCAGGCTTTCTGGTCTCTTGTGGCACTCTCCCATCGAGTGTCCCTTTTTAACACCTGAACTCCTGGGGTTCGCTGGTTCACCCCACTATTCCTATTTAGCCACCGTGGAGGGTAGAAGTGCCCCCAATATGTTCTGTGTCTCGCTTTGCACCAAAGGTACCTAGGTTGGGGAGGGGAAGTCCCCCTTACCCTTTCACTGGGCTTTGAGCCTCTCCAGGTTTGGTCTGCACTGCTGTCTTCTCCTCTCTACCTTCCTCTCTCCCAGCTTTGCCATTTTTCTCATTTGGGTCCCCAGACGTCTCTGCTGTCTCTCCCCACAGTCCATACCTGGGCTGCAACTGCCCTCCGCTTTCCTCAGTCCAATATACTACCTTCTAGCCAGGACAATCCAAAAAGCAATGTCTCTAGTTAGCCATCTTGGCTGCTCCCCAATCACTTTAGTTTGTTTCAGCGTAAACTACACCAATGGCTGCCTTCACGACAGACAGCATCATTTAGCAAATCACAAGTGGTTGGGTGACAGCAGCCCATTTTCTAAGGTCATTTGAAAGATGATCTTACAGAATCACGTGTTAAAAGGCTGTCTGCTATACCTAACTGCTTTAGGGGTAAATTCTGGAGAAGTGTTTCCAGACTAGGTTCTTTGCTGTTCAAGAAAACAGCTGATGAAATGATGCTTTCACTGAGCTTCATGGGTAGCAATGACAGCAATGATGATTATCTTTATCTCTGTCTATAATTCAAAAATTCAACTTGGTCCTCCTATTTCCTGACTCCTATGAAAAACGTAATAAGCAATTAAATAAAAGTAAGTTACTATGTAGTTCTTTCATCCATCAAGCCTGTATCTCACAGAGGTGAACACACTAAACAGATAGTCAAGGGCACAAATGTGAGCTGTGGGTGGCAGACAATCCTCTGTGGATATTTTCAATTAGGGAATTCTTCAATAAACTCTCAGCTCTGTGATGCCAGTCTGTACAAAAATCTGTGATTCTAGTCTAGGAAAAGTTCTTTTCTATAAAAAAATATATGAATATTTCCTATTCTTACACATTGTTTTTCCCTTGGCCCATCAATAATCAATAAATATATTTTATGTTCACCTGGTCAGAGAAAGAACTACCAAAGCCATGTGTTGTATGACATTAGTTCTCTTTGTACATCTAAGCACTTCTCAAGCCAAGACTGGACCCTACTGACTAACGATGCTGAGTGCTTACTCTAAGGCAGGCCAGGAGCTAAGGAATCTGAATGCATCCTCATGAGAAATCTCAGAACAACTCTAGAGTTTGAATATGATCATCTACATTCTGCAGATGAAAAAATTGAGACTGACTCCAAAGCCTGTTTTTGACCTGATAGTATAAACAAGTCAAATAACCCAATTGGTCTTTTCCTAAAAACTTAAAGTGATCTATTAGTGGATTATGGAAAGAATACAAAGTACAAATAAAAATGAAGTGGTCTGCTTGCCAGTAGACTGGAAGAGAGATTTGTTCTTCACTCAAGTCTGCTGACACACTGATTACCAGACTACTTTAGGCTTATTTTGGTCATGTCTAGAAAGGAGGTCTGTTAGTTATGCTGGGACTGCTAATTTTCTCAAACTACATTTTGTTCCCCACCCCCCAAAGTCTTGGGTTTGGCAATCCTTAAGCACTCTTTCCCAAACACATATTCCTATAATTTTGAAATCTATGTGTATTTTCAATGGAATTTTTCTTATGGTCTTGATTAATTTACAATTAAATCATGAAACAGAGTAACTCTTATCAAATTTCTGTATTTCCTAGTGCCTTTTTGCCATCCATCCTACCGGAGTTTTTTTCTCTTAGTACAGAAAGTCAGGTCTCATCAGCAGCAATTGGGCCCAAACCTCAAAGAGGCAGATTTGCTTCTGAAGTTTATGTTAAGAACTAGAGGAATCCAAAACAAATGCCAAGAATTGAGCAATTCTCTGATAAAATTAATCTAAACCCAGTATATTTTTAAAATTTTGAATATGAATGAACAAATTGACTGATTTAATTAAATCATCTTTAAGATAAAACAAACCAATAATAGTGATAATCATGATAATCTTTTATCACTAGATTTCTGCTTATGGTCATAATGGAGTAACTAGTACTAGATTAGCTCTCCTGACACAAACAACCAGAAAACCAGATGGAATACAAAAAGCAAATGTCCTTTGACATTTATTGGCCAATAATCAGCACAGACTGTGATTCCTGAACGAAGGCAAAAAGGTAAGGTAAGCCACATGATCACTCCAATACTCTACCTGGAGGCATTCACAAGACCCAAGAGAATGGAGGGCAAAGCCAAGCAGAGGCTGACAGTTGTGCTGAATCAAGGAGGAATTAAGCAGAGTTCATAGAAGCTGAGGTGGCTGGAAACCTGCAAGGTAGAGTACTAGAGAGAGAAAGCTACATGGAAAAAGAACTCCAGACATCTACAGAAAGGTCCTCTTGAGTCCTCGATTTAATACTGATGTGAGCGTGTGCAGAGTGAGACTGCACAAGGCTGGGCAAAGCACATTTACCAGGAGGAAGAGCGAAGGAATGTCAGTGAGGCTACAAACTGGGGGCAACAAAACTGCTGGACCTCAGACATGGCTTGGAATTTACAAGTCCAACTAGCCAGAGTGGGATACTCTGTTAAACATCGGGGACATTCAGTAAAAACCTGAAAAGGCTGTGCCTAGGATTAGAACTAAACTAGCCCTACCGTGAAAGATACATCATCCTGCCTAACCAAAGCTTAAAAACAAGCTTTGAAAGGGCCAAGACGATATATATGTAAATTAACTGACTGCCAGAATAAAAGTCAATGCTCCTTAAAAATAAACAACAAAATCCATACACTCAAAAATATAATGCCCACCACCATAATGTCATTATGCTCATTATCTAATAAAAAATTATGAGATATAGAAACAGTAAAATGTGACTTATAAGAGGGAAAACAGTCAATAGGTAGAAATATACCCAGAAATGATGAAATGAGCAAACATGGACTTTAAATTAGATATTAAAATATAACAAAATATTTAAAGGAAAACATGAACACAATAAAGGGAGAAATAAAAACTAAAAGCAAAACCAAAAACCAATAAAAACCAAACAGGACTCCTAGGGTTGAAAAATACAGTACTTAAAAATTTTTAAAAAGTCACCATATGGGTTTAATAGCAGATTAGTCAGAACAAAAGACTGATTAGTCAGAGCAAAAGAAATGATCAGTGGATCTGAAGACATAGCATTAGAAGCAATACAAAATGAAGCATAGAGAGAAAAAAAGCTGTAAAAGAACTTCAGTAACCAGTAGGAAAATATCAAGCAGATGAATATATGTGCAGTTGAAATTCCAGGATGGTTTGGAGTAGCAGAGAGACAAATAAAATATCTGAAGAAATAATAGCTAAATATCTTAAATTTGATAAAAATTATAAACCCACCAATCTAGGAAACTTAATGAGCCTAAAGAAAAATAAACAAAAAGAAAACAATATCAAGGCACTTCATAAAAATATTGCTGAAAATCAATCATAACAACGAAATCTTAAAAGAAGCCAATGAAATAAAGGCACAAGGATACAGAGGACCAAGAATAAGAATTACCAGTGACTTCTCATCAGAAACAATGCAAGCCTGATGATAATAGAACAACCACTTTAAAGTACTGTAAGAGACCAGGCACAGTGGCTCATGCCTGTAATCCCAGTGCTTTGGGAGGCCAAGGCGGGAGGATTGCTTGAGGCCAGGAGTTCCAGACCAGCCTGGGCAACATAGTAAGACTACATCTCTATATAAACAAACAATCAAAAAAAATTAGCCAGGTGTGATGGCGTGTGCCTGTAGTCCCAGCTACTCAGGAGGCTGAGGCAGGAGGATCACTTGAGCCCAGGAATCTGAGGTTACAGTGAGCTATGATTGCACCACTGCACTCCAGAGTCTGGACAATAGAGTGAGACTCTTTATCTAAGAAAAAAATAACATCAATAATAAAATAAAGTACTGTAAGGAAAAAAATTGCAAACCTAGATTTCTATATCCAGTGAAAATATTGCTCTAAAAGGTGGCAAAATAAAAATGTTTTCAGACAAAAGAAAGTATTCTGAGAGAGCTCACTGCCAGCAGAAATGCACTGTAGGGAAAAATTAAAGGAAGTTCTTCAGGTTGAAGAAAAATAATTCCAGTTGGAAGCTTGAATACATCCAAAAGAATAAATAACACCAGAAATTAAAAATATGTGGGTAAATGTAAGAATTTTTTTCTCACTTTTTAATTAGCTGTTTTAAGCAAAATAAAAACAATGCATTGTGGGGTTTATAACATACATGGAAGTAAAAAGTATGATGATAACAGCACATAGGATGGAAAGGAGGCATGGCAGGTATACTGTTGTAAGTATCTTCCATTATAAGGAAGGTAGACTGTGAGAAGTTAAAGATGCAAAGAGTTAACAATAGAGCAACCACTCAAAAATCATAATGAAGATGTACAGCTAATAAGACAATAGTGGGGATGAAATGGAATACAAAACACTCAATTCAAAAGAAGGCAGAAGAAGAAGAAAAACAAAAGAACAGAATACATAGATATATATGTGTGTATGTATATATGTGATCATTATATATAAGATCTGTTCTTTTATATATATTATTTATATATAGTTACATAATTATATACAGCTATATATATAATTCTTTATGACAATATGGTAAACAAATAAGAAGAAAATAGCAGATAAGAATATATATGTGTATATACATAAGTGTGCTTATTATATAAGATCTGTTCTTTACATAAAAGTTATTTCTATATACAGTTACATATATTATATACATACATATATAGTTATCTATAACAATATGGTAAACAAATAAGAAAGCAAAAGAAAAGATTAATTAATTTATTTATAACAATATGGTAGACTTAAAACCAAACAGCATAATTACATTAAATGTAGATGGACTAAACACAACAATTAAATGGTGGAGACTGTCATGCTGGATACAAAGAGAAAAAATTAAACTATATTTTTTCTACAAAAGTACCTTTTAAATAACAAGATATGTAAAATAAAGGTAAAAGAATGAAAAACATATGCCACAAAACAACAATCATAATATAGTTGGGGCTATATTAATTTCAAACAAAAATCAAGCAAAATAGACTTCAGGACAAGAAACATTACCAGAGGTAAAAAGAAATATTTCATAATGATAAAATGGCCAATTCATCAAGAAGACAATACTCTCCAATCTTAATGTATGCTCCTAACAGGGCTTTAAAATACATGATAAAAAAAATTGGCAGAATCAAAAAATGCAACAGATAAATTTAGAGTTTTAGTTGGTGATTTCAATAGTCCTCTCTCAGTAATTGATGAAACAACTAATAGAAAATCAATGAAGACATAAAAGACTTGCACAACACTATCAACCAATTTTACATAATTAACATTTACAGAACAATATACACAATAACTGCAGAATACATAATATTTTCAAGAACTTATGAAATATTCACCAAGAAAATTCATATGCTGGGCCATAAAACAAGTCTCAATAAAAATAAAATAAAATAAAATAAAATGACTGAAATCATACAGGGTATGTCCTTTGAACACAAAAGAATCAAATTAGAAGTCAGTAATAACAATATACTTAGTAAAATCTGAAAATATTTGGAAAATAACACGCTTCTAAATAACCCATGAGTCACAAAATCCTCAAATCACAAGGGACATTAGGAAATATTTGGAACTGAATAGAAATATAACATTAAAAGTTGTGAGATGTAGCTAAAGTAGTGCTTGGAAAGAAATGTAGCTTTAAATACTTATAACAGAAAAGGAGAAATGTTTAAAATCAATGGTCAATGCCTCACCTTAAAAGCCTAGAAAAAGGACCAAATTAAACACAATATAAGCAGAGCAAAATAAGAAAATAAAAAATGAGATGAAAAAATCGATGCAACAGAAAATGGCAAATAAATGAGTAGTATCAGTAAACTCTAAAGCTGGCTTTGAAAATATCAATAAAATGGAAAAACATATAGCTAGAGTGATCACAAATTGCTAAAATCAGGAAGGAAAGAAGGGATATCACCACAGATCCTGAAGACATTAAAAGAATAATAAGAGAATATTATAAACATCTTTATGCCAATAAATTTAACAACTTAGATGAAATGAACAAATCCCTTATAACAAAAATGAGAAAAATTGATATAAGAAATATAAAATCTAAATCACCCTATATCTATAAAGAAAATTAATTTGGAACTAGAAAGTTCCCCACAAAGAAAGCTCTAGGCTCAAATGGTTTCATTAGTGAATTCTAACAAATATTCAAGGAGAAATACAGCAATCTTACAAAAATGTTTTTGGAAAATAGAAGAGAAGGAAATACTTCTCAACTTACTTTATTAGATCAATATTATTAAAACCTGACAAACAAATTACAATAAAGAAAGAAACAATCTACAGATATCCCTTGTGAACACAGATGCAAAAATTCTTAAAAATGTTAGAAAACTGAATCCAACAATATATAAAAAGAAAAATACACCATGGCCAAAAAGTGTTTATTGCAGGAATGCAGGGTTATTATAATATAATTGATACCAATCAGTATAATTTGCCATATATAGCAGATTGCATTTTCCAAAGTTGGCCATAATAATATCTCATATGCCATGTTCTTTTTACAATGCAATGTTGACACTCTTCCTATAAATTATTGGGGTCTATGTCTTCTATCCTTGAAATTGGGAAGACCTTTGTGATTGCCTCAATCTAGAGAATATGGAGGAAATGGCACCATGTGACTTCCAGAGATAGATTACAAAAATGTCATTCACCTCTGCCTTCCTCTTAAAACTCAGCCCCCATGCTATGCGGAAGCTCAAACTATATTTTGAGATGGTTGAGATGGATTGGCATTTTCTAGCCCATGCAAAGTGACCACATGGAAAGACGGTATAGATGTGGCCAGTATAGATGTTATGCTGACAGTTGACCTGAGGTCCAAGTCAACAGCCTGGATCAACCACCTGACAGGTAAGTAGAGATGCCTTCAGAGGATACCAGTGCCCAACCATCAAGTTACCCCAGCCTTTGGGTCTTTGCAGCTAGGACCAAAGATGTTGGAGAGAAGAGGCAAGCCATCCTTGGTATTCCCTGTCCAAATTCCTGCCCCAGCATTTGTGAATATACTAAAATGGTTGTTTTACTCCATTATGTTTTGGGGTGTTCATTAAGCAGCAATAATAATCAAAGGTCAATATCATAAACTATTTTAGAATAGAGGACCCTATACCTTATGAGTGTGATTTATGCACAGTGATATGGGTTGCAAGCAGCAAAGCTGGGGTATCAAACCCAGCTTTCTCTGCAAAGCCACTGCACAATACTCACATAGACAAAGGGAGTTCTCTGTGTGGGATGACCTCATCCACTCACTCAGGGCCATGAGAGGCTTTTTCCCCATCATCATCAAGAGTGGTCACTGCTGTGACTTGGCCCCCTGTTACTCCGTTTTGCTCTGAAGGGTACTTGAGATCAAGATTTGGTGTGCATGGGTCACATAGCCAAAATCATCTCACTATTAAACCTTGAGCACAGACATATCCTCAATGTCTGCATTTGAAAAGCTCAAGTAGCCCAATCAGCCATGAATTCTGGGCATTTATACAAAAGTTGGTTGAAATACGAGCTTAAAGAACTCTTGCCAAACGGTTGCAAGAAGCACAGGAAGCAAAGGAATAAAACCTGCTACGGTCTTGGCTCCCACTTCACTGCATCACAGGAGTTGCATCAGGTGGTGAACCAACAAGTATTCATGAAAACGGGACAAACATAATTTATTCATTTCCCTCCTAGAAAGATGACTGAACTCAGGAGGGTTGAGATGGATTGGCATTTTCTATCTTCTGAAGTCTTCTCCTCTACTCTCCCTCACTCCCTCACTGCCCAGGCCTTTTCCCCTTTATACAGATGTCAGTTTCTTCTCTACAGAGGTACAAGTCTTTCATCACCAGGCTTGAACCAAATCTCCACAGATGTAGAAGAAAAGTCGTGGGATTTGCTTAGACTTGTAGGCTGTTATATTTGAAAGGGAGCTGTAGAAAACAGCTGGTTTTTGCCTGCACAGAATCGGTCCCTTCTTGTGGCAACAGTGCTTTGATTTGCCTTTGGGAGAAAACGCAGGCCCTACTCTCAGATCTTGTGGCTGGACTGCAGCTGACTCCATCCTCCCTCAAATCCAAGGGTAGCCATGTGACTCCCGCCTGGCCAATCAGAACTCTTTGATCTGTGACCGCATGACTGGTCCAGACAGAGATGAGCACGTAGTGGAAGCCATGAGTGTCAGAGCCAGGGCTTTAGCTAGAACCATGAGGAAAGAGACGACGTCTTTCTCTGGGGGACATGCTCCATTAGCAGTATGTAAAGCTGGAGTTGTTGGTGGCAATCTTGGCCCCACATGAGAAAGAGAGCCTCACCAGAGAATAAAGCCACACGAGGGAAACAGAGGCAAGACATGGCAAGAGGCAGATTCCTAACAGCATTAATCATACTAGCTGGCCAAGTTGGATTTCTGTCACAGCCTAAGAGACCCAATTCACTAAGACAACATATTATCTATACGAGTGGCTCACGAACTCTGCTCTGGGTGCCACAGGGGAACCAAAGAGACTCAGTGAGAGGGGCCCTCTGACCCCAATTCAGTCACAGCACTGTTTATTTCACAGTGCAAAAGGGCCAACATGGACCTGGCGCATCAGTTACCTGCTCACCCTTCAGTGTAGAGCTACACACCTGACATGCTCTGAGAAAACGCTCAGGTGTCACACTCCCTGGAGGGTATCACGAACCATGGACATCCAGGGAACTAACCAGTAAGCAAAAGACAACAGCATCCTGAAAATACAGATGGCTTCCTTGGAAGAGCCTCTTTAACATAGCGAATGGTGTCCCCTACAGAAGCACCAAGCAGGTTCATTGTTTTTGCATTGCTTATAGATCACAGCAGGGAGAGCTTTGCTTAGGATCATCTTCTTTGAATAGTGCTGGGCTCATGTGGAAGTCCCACACGTTTGCCAGGGAACACACTTATTTCTGTCCTGACTTTCTGTCAGAGTAAAGGGTAAGCATTTCTTTTCAGAGCTCTAAAATAGTGGTTTGGTTTTTGAAAAGTCTTTTGGAATCTAACTTCCTTAAAATCGAAAAAAAAAACCAAACCCAAATCTGGTTACTTTTGAGACGAGTTAATTAAGTCCCATCTGTCTCAATGTGACTGCCCTCTATTTTGAAGTGGGAAAAAAAGAGAGAGAATCCAAACTGGCAATAATGTCCTTTTAATTGAATAAACCAACAGTTTTCTCATTCTAATGAGTATAAACTGTTTACAGAAAAGATTTTATTTAAATTACTCAGAGTGATTACTTTAAATGCACAGTTTGGTTAAAAGCTACAGTCATAAATAATTAATTTTTCTTTTTAAAAGAATTATGCAAATTTAAGCCATGAGGCTAAAAATGGAAAGTGTCTAATCACATATGAACTGAGCTGGCATTTCTCTTCCTTGCTACTTTACCTCCATATTTCTGTCTTTGCACCTGTTCTGAATACAAACAGTGTCTCCCCTTGCTTCCCATGGTCTAGGGTGGCTCTTACACATGCTGTCAACCCTTTATATTCCTACTGAACGATGAATAAGAACAAGAAACGGGTGTAACCAGCTTTGCGTCAGTCTCTATATAAGGCCATGTACATGTGAACATTAGCAAATTCTTGGTGACGGAGATAAGACAGAATCAATTGATCAGGACATGTTTCCTAAGCATTTATCATGTGCAGGCATTCTGCTGAGTGAGCAGAGCTCAGAGAAATAAACTCCTCTTTGAGGAACTTCCATAGACTATCCATAACAGAAAGTTAAATAAAAATACAAGAAAGGCATTAAAGACTAGACAATAAAGTCTTCAAGTACCCATAGGCCAGGGGGCTGGTTAGTAGTGCACAACAGGAGATACCCTAGAGGCCAGGATTTCTGACTATGGGATTGGGGGCTTTTCAGGTCAGACTCAACCGGAGACTCTACAATCCCTTTCACCTTGACTGGCACTGCCCAGCAGTAATAAGACCCCTGAGCACAGCCAAGAAAAAGAAGCCCCTTCTAGAGTATGGGCTGCTGCCCTAACACTTAGGACACACGGAGCAGTGCCAGCTCAGTGAAGCAATAGGAGCAGAGGTCAGGCACGATCAGGCTACCGAAGTGCAAGTGACAATGAACGTGGAGGGTGAGCTCTAATTATAGAGAGACTAAGATGTGTTCTGCTGCTATTCTAGCTGCTGGAGTTCTTGAGTACAGGAAAAGGAAAAGTTGTGAATGGCATAATCAGGCATAAGGGATTCCCACCCAACCCCTAGAAGATATGCCTATAGAGTTTCATTCAGCTATCAGCTATTTTTAAAGCTCGTGAAATGAATACCTTTAGATGGTGCATGCATGCTATACATCTGTGGGTCCCCAAGCCCCGGGCCACAGACTGGTACCTGTCTGTGGCCTGTTAGGAACCAGGCCACACAGCAGGAGGTGAGCAGCAGACAAGTGAGTAAAGCTTCATCTGTATTTACAGCCGTTCCTCATCGCTTGCATGACCTCATAAGCTCCACTTCCTGTCAGATCAGCAGCAGCATTAGATTCTCACAGGATTGCGAACCCTACTATAAATTGCACGTGTGAGGGGTCTAGGTTACGTGCTCATTATGAGACTCTAATGCCTGATGATCTGAGGTGGAGCTGAGGCACTGATGCTAGTGCTGGGGAACAGCTGCAAATACAGATTATCATTAGCAGAGAGGTCTGACTGCACAATAAATGTAATGCACTTGAATCATCCCGAAACCATCCCTCCCCACCCTGGTCCATGGAAAAACCGTCTTCCATGAAACTGGTCCCTGGTGCCAAAAAGGCTGCGGACCACTGTTATATATAGGTTGCTCCCCCAATGTCTTATACCCAGTCTTCTCCACACACTTACTTTGCCAGCCTGGCTCCTGAGAACATTTTCCTTCTGATACAGATGCTAAACAATACGTGGATGTTATTAGATCCTTGCCTGGCAGTAGTAGCAGGCAACCTTATTTTGGCTGCTACAGAAGCAGTGGATGAGAGGGTAGAAGGCAGGGCCCTGAGAGAGGATGCTACATAGTCACCCCGACAACAACCCAGCCAGGCAGAGTCTACCATTATCTCCCTTTTATATAGGACAACACAGAATACAGAAGGGTTAAGTGGCAAAGGGAGCATTTAAACCTGGGCCCTCTGGCTGCTCTAAGACCCGTGTTCTCAACTAGCATGGTACATGTGGCTACCTTCATAAGTGACACAAATACCTCCGTAGGAAGGAAGGTGAAAGCATTCCTCATTATACAAGAAGTTTACTTGACTCTTTCTCCAAGAACTCCATATTGCAATTCTTTGGGAGAACAAAGAGGGTGGATCTCAAGACTCAGAGGAATGGACTCTGGGCCCTGAAACAGCCTATGCTGCCTGAGCTAGCTGGGCCTAACCTGGGGAACCCTCAAGCCCCTGCTTACTCTGAGCTCAGCTCACTTCGGATGTGAGCCAAACCAGCCTCACTGAACACCGCCATAATCCGTCCTTGGTTCAGAGGAGCTTTAAAGAAAGCAGTGACAACTCATATATACCGAGAACTAAACAGTCATTTAAGGCATAATGAGTAAATGAATCAGAGGACATATTAAACTCCCACCCAAATAACCATGGGTGCACCATTCAGCAGGGAGAAAACAAGCTTGGTAAAACAGTTTGATTTTGGCCAGAGTCTCACGGATTTTCCCTGCCTACTTACTGAATATGGCAGTGCAAACAGGTCGGAGGAGAATTTGGGCCTTGAATGTGCTCACAAACTTTATTCAGAACCAAGCATATGATGATACCTTTACAGTGTCAAGAACCTCCACTTGGTTATCATAAAGGAATTCCAACATCACTCCACTCAGAGTTTAAACAAAGGGCAAACTAGAGATATTCAGGCATAAGAGAAATGTCTTAATGCTCAAAAAACTCACTGGTTTTATTTTTAAACATTTGCATTCTACTGCAGAAAGGGCTTTTTAAAAAAAATACCTTAAAATGGATATTTGGGAAGGTTATTCAGCTATTCAATGCCTTAGTTTTATCACCTACAAGTAAGGATAACAATGACACTTATGTAATAAGACTGTTACATATTTATACTTAATGATACATTTAATTTTATATTTAAATATAATATTGTTATCTTTATTTAGAAATATATTTGACATATAGTTATGTGTCAAGCTCTTTGAACTCTGCCTGGCTAATACTGAGTATTCGATAAATGTAGCTGCAATTATTATTATTTTTTGTTGCTCAATCAGCAATGCATGAACCCAGGGAAAGGTATGTTTTTTTCACTCAACAAAACTAATAAAATGTCTCCTACATACCAGGTACTGAGAATTTATGGAGAAACCTTTTAGAATGGAATACTTGGGAATATTTACTGTGGGCAAATTCAGACCACTGAGTCATTACTGCAATGGTTATCTTAATATGAATATTTTTAATATTCATAGTATCACCACTTTAACTTTGTTACGTGTTATAGTTCATATAGCATCTGACCCAATGTGGTAGAGAAACTGAGGCACAGAAAAGGGAAGTGATTTACATAAGGGCACATAGCCAATGAGGGGCAGAGCAGACTTGAACCTCAGTCTCCAAACTTCTCTCCTCAATGTCTATTCAGTTATCAAGGAGCCTCAGAAAGTCTGGGGCTTGGTCACTGATAACACCATGAGAGGGACAAAGGTCATTCCTCAGTATCCCCAGGCTTCCTACTCCTCCTCATTTGGGGAATTTCAAAAGTGATTTTTGGGGATACCTCTGTCTTGTTCCCTAAATGGATACTCAGAGGAAGGCAGTTTCCACAAAGGATAAATCAGGACACCTGAGGGCACTGAGGTACCTGGGCACCCTGACAGATCTTGCCCCACGCTTAGTCACAGAGTGGTGGGGGCACATTCTTGAACAATCAGGCAAGGAATATCATGCAAAACCAGTTAGGGGAATTAGCCAAACATGCTTACCTCAACAGACTTTGGAGATGCAGTAAACAATGAATTACCACTTTGAGGAGCACCCTTCCTTAAGATCACCAATGACTAACATTGGTACAAAAAAAAAAGGATTTTCGAAACCCTTATGACCCACAGTAATATTATGACTGATAGATGAGATCAGATGGTTAAAAGATAAAAGAAAATATGGAGTCACAGAATACAGCAGGATGCCCATTAATAAGGAAGTTTATGTAAATGCAGTAATGGTGTTGAGGACAGAGCAGTATAAAATGGCTGCTATTGGAAACCAACAGTAAGGAGTAGGAAATGGCTAAAAAAAAAAAAAAAAAGAGGAGACTATAAATAGTAAAAGGAATTAGAATATGCTACCCCAAAATATGCCATTTTGCCATAAAGATTATTTTGAGCTGAAAGCAATTGAAAAACAGCAGATGCAGGAGGAATTCTCTGCCCTTCCCCTTTCTACCTAAAAGTTGGGTATATATTTCCCTTTGTGAAGGTGTCCTCCCTCCCCTCTGCTGTACCAGGAAGATGAGATGATGCTTGTCATTGGAGACAGCACTGACTTGTGTCTACATAGCAAAGCTTAATAAATAATCCTCATCATCCATTTGTTTCTGCCATATATTTACTTTCCCACAATTTACCACCCCTCAAAGCCCAAACCCCTTTTTCTTTGTCTTGTCACTTCTCATAATTTATTACCCTTTGTTAAAATGGTATATAAGCTCCCAGGCCTAACTAATTTTTGGAATTTTCACTTCTTTTCTGTGAGGCTCCCTGTGTGCATATGAAATAAACCTTTCTCCTATTAATCTGTCTTTTGTCAGTTTAATTCAAAAGCCCCAGTCAGTGAACATAAGAGGGTAGATGAAAAGGTTTTTTTCCTTCCCTATAATAGCTACCTTCCAGTTTCATGCACAGAAATCAATTGTACTTCTGGTCCGGATTTTTAAGAAAAAATGAAAGATTCATAATGATTTATTTTTTAAAACTATAATGGTGGCCTAAATTAATAAATCATGGGGACTTATGATGCAATGAGTTTGGACTGATAAGGTGGTTTTCCCCAACAGAATCAGATCATATTGTTATTTGACAGCCTGTTATCCATAACGAACTCAAATGAGCTATTTCAGAATTCATTTGCTCTGAAACTCAAGGCAATTGTCATTAAATGTGTTATAAGTACTGCATATTCATTCAAATATGTGTGTGTGGGAAACACCCACAAGAGGAGAAAAGCTCTGAAACATGTGGGAATGGTAAAATTTGGTTGTTTTTATCTTTCTGTTTGTTGCTAACTAAAATAAATGAGTAACAACCACAGAGTTCTTTCAAATAACAAATGGCTTCCATATCTCCATGTTAAAAAATTTGAAAATCTAATAAGAGATAGCAAGTTTAAGTCATACATTCATGTTCTTATTCACTCAATCACACGATGGACATGCATATGAGTATTGGGTATGTGGGCCACATGCAAAGATAAATAAGATGCAGGCTTTTCGAGGTGTCACTATATGTGTTCCCAGTTTCAATATTCCATATGTAAAATCAGTTGTTTTTTTTTTTTTTAACCATGGATGGATCAGATGTGTATGAAATTGCATACTGTTTATCAACTGGGTCACAATTTAATGATAAACTCATGACATTCACAAATTTTTTAGTTTTAAACCTATCAGAACTAATAACATAGTTCTTCATTATTTATTTACCTACTAAATATCTATAAAGCATTAGCCCCTGGGCCGGGAAAGAGTGGTGGCTATAAGAGACTTGGGCATGATATTGTCCTGGGATTCTTACAAAGTGGGGAGACCCAGGACTAAATAAAGATGACCAAACTGTATGATAACTGGGCCATGGAGCCAGAACAGGGAAGGATCTGCAGAGGAGGCAGTACTTAAAAAGAAACTTAAAGGACTGCATTAGACAAATAGATCGAACTATAACAAGAGTAAAATTGTGTTTCCCCAAGTGGAGACTGTTTTGCCATTCCTTCATCCATCCTACCATTTGTGTGGTACTACGTTGGGTACAAGGAATACAGTGGTTAAAAAAAAAAAAAGTCAGTTAGTGACCCTGGCTTTTTTTTTTAGTGACCTTTACTCCGTTACCATGCATAACTTTAAAAATAACCCAAGCAATATATAATAATAAGCCATGCTAAGTGCTATCCAGAATAAGAGAGTAATAGGTGGTTCCTTTCTATTTGGGGATTCAGGGAAGGGATTTGTAATTTGAGACCCAAAGATGAAGTGAGGGCTATTCAGGAGACAAGTGAGGGCCATGATGGCAGATGGTGGCTGGGTTCTTACCTCCCAGGAACTAAAAGGCAGGTAGGGAGAGAGCCTGGAGGTGAAAGAGTGGACGCAGAAGAACAGTTCGGAGTCTCCAGGGATGTTCCAGGCAGGAGAGAGGGCAACGGCACATTGCAAATGGAGGGAAGGGAAAAGATTTGAGATGTATTTTGAGAGTGGAATCAACAGAACTTGTGTTCAAAGCCAATGACGTGGGTGTTTGCCTTGTTTACCAAGAACAAGACATAGCAAGATTCTGAGCCACTATTCTTTCGTACCAACCAAGGCTGTCTTCAGTGGGCCTGTCTCTCACCTCAGTCACAGGACATCTTTGGATAATAAGACATGCCATGCAGGATCTGCATTCAGGCTTATTGGCTTCTGAATGTCCCTACAGGAAATAATTCATGTATTTTGCTTGCCATTTAGGTAGATACATAGAAGCAATTTACAACAAAACAGAGACAGGCCCATATAGCTAGACTAAACATAAGAGATCTATTCCAGTGGCTCTTAACATTTTGAAGAATGATAGCCTCCTCTACCTAAAAAAAGAAAAAGAAAAAAGAAACAAAAAACCCCAAAATCATATACGTGCATGCACAAGTTTTGATGAGAGGAATCACAGACTGCTTGAAATTCACATGATTGGATGTCAGATTTTGAAATATCCTAATCTAGACCAATCTTCCTATTCTTCAGTTGGAGAAGCTGAGAAGCAGATGTTATGTAACGTCGTAGGAGAGAGAAAACCAAAAATGACGTCTCCTGACCCTTTTCCTGCATTTTATAACCTACTGACCTTCTGGCAGAAACGTATCTTTCAGCCAAGATATCCTAACAATGGAATTTAGCTGTAACTAATCCCAGCCAATTCCACATAGAAGGAGGCCCCACAGCTCTGCTGGTGGCTGCAGGAGTCCTGGGGAAGGATGGAGTTTACAGGCCTGAAGCCACTGATGATCTGAGCTCCTGCTCCTGCTGGATCTGTTCTGTTTGTGCACTACCTCGCCATCCTAAATGCACGCTCCCTGGCCCCGCTCCCAGGAGTGTAGAGATGTACAATACAAAACTAGAACTTTCCATGGTTCCCTCCAAAAACCAGTCTTCGGAGGCCTTTGTAAAAATGTGGTGGACTCTCAGTAAGATGCAGGGGTTACACTGCAGCAGAGCAAATAACATGCAATTAAATAAGAGCTACCCTTACTCTTGAAAAGATCCTCAGTCACTTTGCCCGTCTGGAATCAGGCCCCCTGCCCGCTGGCGCAGTCTGCTGCTCCCTTTTCTCCCAGAAGGCAAACTTGCCTTTCCCATTTGTCCCATTTTCTTCTACAGAGCAATTCTGTTCTGTCCTCTCTTTCATTCCGACTCTGCCCTGGACCACCCCCCTTTCACATCCTCATGGAATTTCCTGAGGAATTCTGGTGCTAGCTTTGAAGGCAGGACTGATTTTGGAGGTGAACATTTGGAAGTGATTGGGCATGGAAAGAAGAGGTTAAATTTGATCATCTCTTTTTTAAAAAGACAAACAAAGTGATTATTTGGGGGGAGAAAAAACAGAGTTCAGTAAAAAAAAAAAAAGTCTGACAATATCACTGCTTCCCCTCCCGGCCCTCATCTAGAACAATCTGTGTGCAGAGGTTCAGACTGTAGGCAAGATTTCCAAGAGACAGACACTCTTAGCTACAAGGTTAATTAGATAGCCTCCCAGAAGGACTCCAGCATGAGCCGCAGAATGCGGCTGCTTTGTGCGACGCAGGGGCTCCCAGACTGGTAAACTGGCTCCCATTCTGAGGTTCTATCACCCTTCCCTGGCCTGCCTTCAGGACACCTTGGCTTGTTCACTTGAGTATTTGAAGTTTTTATCTACTTATTAAGCCACTGCTTGACTCGCCTGACTACCCATCAGGATGGACAGACTTTCCATACAAAGTCATTACAAATGCCCCCAAGGAGTTTGATTCAGGACCCTCAATTTCCTTCAGGACAGAAGCTATGTATACCAGGAATAACATATCATGATTTCTGACACAGTGGCAGCAGTTGGAGTTATATAAATTATAGGATGTGATTACAGTGTTTGCTGTGATAACACCATCAAAATCCTTTTGTGATGTATAACGCCTTCCAAATGCAAATTCTAGGATATTTAAAAGCCCATCGCATAGAATTGTTCTGACTCAAGATTTAAACCCAGAAATGCTGTGGTTTCTTTTACAAGTATGATGAGCTGAGTTTTCCTTCTGTCATTTAATATAGCACAGAGAACTCTCCATGTAAGAGATATATGTTGCAAAATTTAAAGTTTCCTATCTTGGGTTGCCAAGGCTATAGGGAACGTAACTCATGGCAAGTCGGGCTCCAGTGTCCTCACATCTCAAAGTGGGAACTGTGGGGTTTTCCAATTTCAGTAGAAGTGATATAATTCAGGTTTGTGGGAACAGGAACAACATTTCTAATCTCCCATCAGGCATTCTAAAGACTTCAGCACCTCCCTAAAGCAGCTTGTTGGGCTTGTTCCTGGTCAGAACACATACATATATGTGGAAGACCTTCCCACCGTGGAACACAGGATCTAAGAGCACAGTCTCGCACCCAGACAGATGACCCAGGGTTGAATTCCATTTGTTCCACTAATTGTCCCATCTCGTTGGGCAAATTTCTCAATCTCTCTAAGCCTCACTTCCTTATCTGGGAAATGGAGATAATAGTACCCATCTGACAGAAACGCATTTAGCATGGGGACTGGTGTGCATTTTAACTGCCTCGTAGTGGTGGCTCTTAGCATCCCAGTTATCCTTGCTGTGCTGCCCAGACGAGGCCTGCCCCACTGCACTGTGCGAAAGGATGCTTCTGAAGAGAGTACAATTTTCACAGCTCAGCCTTTTCTCCCAAGCCTCCTGGTTCACACTGGCTGGCCATAGGGCAAGATTAGGAGCACAGCAGATTCCTGCATTGTAATTACTTCTTACTCTAGTCCTTTCTAAATGATATAGCCATAAAGTCTTCTGAGACTAGGAGAGGCAATGGCATCAGTAGACTTTTCTGGTTTTTGTTTTTCTTTTCAATCCCAACCATGGCGTAGAATTTGTAGGCAGGACAAGCTGGACACACCATCCAGGGCAGGGATGATGATGACTCTGGATGCCCTGCTGGGAAGGAAAATTCTTTGCCTTTTCAAAGGCCCAGTCTTTGCCCCTTTCTTTTGGAGAGTGTCAGAATTTGGCCAAGTACAAAATAAAAGGAAGGCAGAATTCATTCCACAAGACTCTGTGTGGAACAATAAGTAATGTTATTCTGAATTTCCAGATAATAATGATTAGCATTTACTGAGCACTTGCTGTGAGCTTGGCATAGTGCTGAACAACATTATCTTTTTTAATCTTCACAACTCTACGAGATCAGCACTGTAATTACTTCCATTTCATGAAAAAGAAACCTTGAGAGCACATAATATAGCACTGTTATGTGATATGTAATTTACTATAGAATACTTCAGCATAGATGTTGTGATATGTCAATGCTAATTTTAATCTATATCTCAGAGGTGGTCAATTGCCCTAATTAGGAATACATCTTCCAGCTAGTAAGCAAAAGGCTACCTGTGCTGCTATTTATCTCTGTTCAACACCAGAAGTTTTGCAAATTACCATAATGGATATTAGAAATGAATTCCTACTGATAAAATTGGAGATGTTCACCCTGTGGTTTGTTTCAATATATTGCAGAGGCCTTGCCTTTCTCTGCATGAACCCACATAAGGACTTTGGGAGCTCTACCTTTAGGAATAATGCTCCAGGCTGGATTTATAAACAGTCTTGCCTTCAGTTGCTGACTCCAAATAGAAGGTTAACTAACTCCTGCAAACAATGTATTTGCCCTGATGCAAGGAGCTATGTGAACACCTAAGAGGATAGAGAGCTAGGACTTCCTTGAGCTTGCAGAACAGTTGGCTTTCATGTGTGCTTGCTAATAAATGGTTCGCATAGATGGCAGAATTAGCCTGAGACTTGTTTTCACCACAACCTGGTAATAAGATTGTGAGGGGAGGACTTACAGCCTCCCTGCTAAATGTTGGAAGATACCAATAACTACCAAAATAATTTAACAGCTGTAAGTTACCTAACTGGCTTGGATGGTCACTGCAGGGACTTTAACTGTATTTCCTAAATACGAAAACTATGACACTCTAGTGCCCAGTATAGGGACTGACCCTTAGCTTAGTAGGTGTCTGCTCAATTAACTAGATAACCCTGCGTCTGCTTCCATAAGTGCCCCTAGAACATCAATGTCCAAAGAGTAGACTCTCCTGTTTGCTGGCCAGCTACAGGCAGAGAAGGGGCAATCCAGCTTACAAAGAGAACCATAAAGTCCATACATTCTGAGCGCTCCTAATTCAGCCCTATGTTGGATTATTATCCCAAGAGAAATGGGAAATTGACAAACTTGATCTAGATTCCACAAAGTCTGGGGAAATCAGCAGACCTTACAAAAATGTATGGCTCTGCCAATATAGCAAAGGGCCGCTGTGAATGCATGTACTGTGGCCAAGGCACAGCCCTTGATGCGTTCCTGCATTCCCAGCCACCAATTTTCTTTTCCAAGTTTGTTCTTGTTTGCATTCAGTTGTACTTGGTTGAAAATCTGTTTTTAATAATATTAATAGTTAAAATTAAGATTATTTTAACCTTTAAATAACTTATGTTTAACAAAACCGCAGTACTTTCTAAGTAAAAAGACCTGCACTTTTAATAACAAAATAGTAATCTCATTTTAAAAGGAGAGTTTTTTTTAACAAAATATAGTTGTGTTACATATGTATTGTCACGCAGTGATCAATATTTCTTAACTTGAGAATTCCATGCTTTTATATAACAGAAAACTAAATAAGAAGCAGATTGTCAAGTGTTATGATGGTGAACAGCTGCCAAAAATCTATGATTTCTCCCCCTCATTCCCTTAGTATTCTGTTGCAAAAATTGAAATGCTAATTCATTAAGGATTTCTTAGCATCTTCTTCAGGAAACAACTGCCATTCTATCATGATATCAGACTTTCTGGGAATTTTCCTTTCCAGTCTGGCCTGGAGTAATTAGCTTGGCCTGAATAAGGACAATAATTAAAAGCAGATAGTATTTATAATTTGATGGAGAACTGAGGGCTAAAGCTAAAGAAGCTTCATGGACCTGAATATTTTTCCCAGCCTCTCCCAATATCAAGTTTCTTTGGAGTCTACCTAAATTATGATGCCCCACCAAAAAAATCACATTCCACACTTCTCCATAAACCATATCTTTAGCAAGAAAACCACTGTTAGGAACTTTTCCATCAGACCTAAGTAATATAGCGTAAACAATGTGCCTTAAGCAATCAACCCTTTTCCCAACATATTGCACTTAACATGCATAGAAAAAGACTATTGCAGAAATCTGGTTCACCCTCCAAATCTCCCTGTTCTTCCATCTAAAATCAGTGACTGCCACTTAGATGAAGGTAGCATTCACAAAAACCAGTAGCTTCCGATCTGAACTTGACCATTCAGCTAGGTTTTCAAGAAGAAAGACAAATATGACAAATGTATTTCAGGGACAATTTTAAACTATCTTGGTACCGCTTCCTTGTTGTAGCCAATATTCTTTATTATTTCTTCTCTAATTCTTGAGGTCTCATCATACCATTTCAGGAAAAGTATAGTGTAGAGTGGGAGGAACAAACAAACTGTAGTGAGTAGTAAAAGAGACTGGTGGTGTGACTAAGAACAAGCCACTTAGCCTTTCTGTGTTAATCCTGAGTACCTACCTTGTGCCAGGCACAGTACTAGGTTATAGAGATACAACACAGACTCTGCCCCAGTCCTTACATTATTGTTGGTGAGACAGACAAAAAAGAATTTTTAAAGAGGGGAAAGGATCAGAAAACTTAATCAAAACAATTACAAATGACCATAATGTCTGTGAAGGAAACCTACAGGGACCCGAGATGGAAAGTCCATGGGCACATGTGGAGTGACATTTTAGCTGAGACATGGAGCATGGGACAGAACCTCTTCCCCAGGACAGGAGCAGAGCAGGAGGGCAGTCTTTCCAGTTCAGAAGGAGCATGTTCAAAAGCCCAGGGGAGGGAAAAAGTTTGTGGTGTTCAAGCCACTAAAAAGTTGACCAGCATGGCTGATGTTGTGAGGGTGAGGGACAGTGGTCAGCAGGAGGCCATGGTGACCATGGCAAGACACTGGGAGGCAATCTACAGAAAAGCACGATGAAAGCCAGGAAATGTAAAACAACCATAAAGGATTATTTTCAAGAATTCTCTGAATGCCTGTTATATACCCAACAATCAGATATGATTCTGACAGTGCCAAAAACTTTTTTAAAAAATTCCCTTGTATTTTAACAGTGGGCAAAAAAGTACCATCAATTTTATCTTAACATTGACATAGCTGATATTAAATCACTTTTGCCATTCAGAATGCCATTATCTCAGCTCCTTAAAACATAGACTCATGAATTCAGACCTTTCTGATGTATGTGGCAAATGCTTCATTGGGTTGGTGGCGGGGGACATCTGAGAGAGAAGCCCAGTCACACAGTGAAGATGAATCCACTGATCACGTGTATAACAAAGATAGCTTTGAGCAAGTATGCAACAAGCTCATTGAAATGTTGGAGATAATGCCGTTTTCTTACCTAACAGCTACAAAGCTTAGATATTTTCAATTGCTCTCCAACCTTAAGATCTCTGATTCTATGAGATTCATACTCCTGAATGTATGCATACACCTACTACATGCCCGACCCTATACTGAGGACACCACAGTGAATCAGACACCATCCCTTTCCTCAAGGAGTTTACAGTTCAGTGGGAAAAAAATAAATTTGGACTCATTGATATATGGTACAAGAAGTTATAGGATAGTGCTTTGGAAGCACATCATAAATGCCCCCGTCTAGACTGGGGGTCCATCCAAAGAGGTCAGAGGAGATAATGATGAAACTGAGAGCAAAGGACAAGCCCAGAGGCTTCCAGATAGGGTAGGAGGATAAGGCTGCTTCCTGCAGAAAGAACAGCATGTGCAGTGGTCCACGTGTGAGAGAACATCAGGGTTGGGTCTTGAGACTATGACTGTGTGAGTAGGGTAAGTCTGGATGGAAGCACTGAATGGAGAAAGGCCAAGTTGAAAGGGAAGACTGAGGGGTACACCAGAGGCAGGCTATCAAGGGCTTCAAATGCTTTGAATTGGGTTTTGAGCCAATGGTGATTCTACTGACACTACAGATCCTCTAATTTATTAGTTGACAGTTAAAATAGCTCAACTATTCATGAAACTCTTTCAAACTGGGTCTTCCAATATTTTCCAGAGGCAGACAGAAAAAGTCATCTAATTTGGCCTCACGATATCCCTGCCCTTGTAAGGTGTGAGGACGGTGCTTCCCACTGGACCCTTCTGTTGGAACACCACAGGAGGTCCACTGACCAAAGGTGCGTTTGAACCCCATCTTTCTCGAAGGAAGGATCCTTCACATGGAAACAAGTGCTCTTTTAACAGCGGGCTAAGTGAGAGGGAAACAGACTGCAGGAGAGTGCTATGCCCTTGCTTCATCTTGGCACACCTTTAATTTGATCATTTCAGAAGGGAAATCAACGACAAGAGTGTTTAATAGTTGTTTCCATCAACCAGAAAAGATGTTGATGTTCCATATTTTTTGATTAAATATAATGGAAATTGATTTGAAAGCATGTCCCTTCTGCCTGAATAAATTACTGCCTTTGCTTTTCCTTTCTTTGTTCAGAACAAGAGAGAGAATTTCCCCCAAGGAACTGGCACTGAGCATCATGTTTGGTCTGGACATCTAAAGGGAACATGTATTACCAGCAGAATAAAGTCGGGAGGAGCCCCATCTCACTTGCAAGTGGGTGTGAAGGGTCAGGAACACAAGGGGAGGTAGGAGTGATCCTCTACCACTTTGAAACAGAAGCCGGTTAAGAGACCAAGTCAGATGAAATATTCTTACCCATGGTATCTTTGAGCCATGGCCTCATAGACAATACATTCATATTTGGCACATCAATTCTTATGGAATAGAGGTAAAATAATTAAATTTTTCATGTGGAGAAAATCCTGTGTACAGTAAGAGAAGAGAAACTGGAAGCTCATATCAAACCACAGGCTGATTCTCTGGGATTGTTTTAATTGTTTTTCATGCTGATAATAAGAGGAATGTGTTCATTTTAGTCTAAACCATGTCAAAGGCATGAGAATCAGCTCTGAGAATCTAAGTTGCCCAAATATCTGGGCCACGAAGGGGGAAAAGGCAGTATAGATTTGGTAGTGGTGGTCAAAATGCTTTCCTCAGCTCTCAGAACGCACAAAAGAGAGGGGTTTCTATCACCCATGTGGCAGGGGTGGAGTGTGGAGGAACAGCAGCACCAAGGATACGGGGGGGGGGGGTAGGGACAGGATTGGGGGACACTTGTTGGGTCAGCTGGGGCTAAAAGGAGGCTATGAGCCTGGGGCTTAGAGAATAGGAAAGAAGACATGCTCCTGAGAGTTACTGTTAGAGCCCAGAGGGGCTGCAACTTGCAGAAGTCTTAGGTAGAAACACAGAGGTCTAGAAATGCCAACTCCTTCAGACTCCAGGCACTTCCTCCTATCCAGACCTGTTTCCTACAGATCTGTTATCCATAGTTCTGGCTCATGTCTCTACCATGTAGAGAGAGCCTGCCTGTGAATTAAGCCAATAAGAGCCAGGAACAAGTCAAAATAATATGGGTTTGACCCCTGAATCTAGTCATGCCTCAAGACAGAAATGCACAGATATCCAGGCTCCAAGAGTTAATCAATTCCCTTTTTGACCTTTGCTACTTTGAGTTGGGAGCTGTGACTTATAAACAAAGAGTGCTGAGTAATCCATCATTCTATATGATTATTCAGGCTTAATGATTGTATCCTTTTCTATGTGGCAGAGGATAGAGGCTGTTCTTTCATTATAGACAGTTGCAAATCATTAAACCATAAAAGCAGAAACAACAATAAACACCTGAAATCTAAAAATATTTTTCATTTTCAGCCCTAAGCTTTTCCACTAGTGAACAGTCATCCATGTAGAGTGTTGGAATATCTTTTCTGAAGACAATAATTCTATGCCATTGATTCATAGTTTTATAATACCAACTCAAAGAAAAAAATGATTAAGCTCAGAAAAAAACTATTAATAGAATCAAATGGAAGAGGAAAATATTTGGATGGATATAAGTAGTACCAAAAATCAGGAATGCACTCATATTTTTAACATCAGCATCTCCTGGCAAAAAAATAATTATAATAGTAGTCTGTTTCAATGGAAATAAAGTACTGTAATATTTATAGTCTGTGCCAGAGTTATAATGACTGTGGGGCCAGAAGTGAAGTGTCACAGCATGCTCCACATGTTTTTAACACGGTTTCTAAAGGCTCTGGAGGCTATTAAATTTAATGAACCCATCTGCTATGAAATAGAGGCCCCAGCGTAATCAGTTTCCTCCATGCCATGTAATGCAGATGGTGTTCTCAGTCCCACAACCCAGCAGGATGGTTTATGTTTCTCTTTACATGTATCTCTTTGTTTTGATGATTTGAACTTCTTTCATACACAGCAATATCTTGGGAAAATACTGTAAATTCAATTTCCGAGCTCCAACAAATTCCTTAGGATGGCTTTGACCCCCTAAGTAATTGCTTCTAGGCAGTAAGAGGTTGTAGCTTAAAGCAATCACCCAAATGACTCCTAAATGGCCTAGGTGCCATTCCTAGATGGGAAACTGAAACAAACTGGCAATTTATCAAATGCAAAGCATTTTCTCCAAGTTGGACTTAGTGGGGGGTGAGGAGGAGGGATACCAGTCCAATTTGCAAATGCAACTAAATTGGCTTGAAAGTTCCTACAAATTGCCTACAGAATTGTATTACCAGCAAATGGGAGGGGCAGGAGGGCTTGGTAATGAATTCTCATTATTTTAAATGGTCACATTCCCACTGTTTCTAAAAGACTTCTTTGCTTCCCTTCTGTGTGTCACTGTGGTCTATGTAAACTTCCCTGGAGGGGTTGATCAGGAATGCTGATGCTTCCTAGGCTTAATACTGGTTCTACCCTGCACAGCAAGTAGGATAGCATTCCCAAGCTGATTAAGACCCAACTGCAAAGCACAAGTGATTTGCTTACAAAATGGAACAAATTCCGTTGTTAATGATTTTTTGCTCTGCACCTAAGAGATAATGACTATGCATGACTTGTATTCAGATGAGAAGCCTATGAACTTCAGAATTCTGGTGTTTGCTGTTTTGACAATTAATACATGAGATCTTATTAGATTAAACATAATTAATGTTGTTAACATTAATTCATTTATTTGTGTTTCACCAGGAAAGCAAATTGAATAGAACAGCCAAGTAGGGAAACGGAATATTTAATCAGACTGGTGGCAACAAGCAGGGAGGACGGGCCCTGAAAGGAAGTTTTGTCAGTCTCTGATTCTAGAATTGGGCCTAGTTAAATGCAATCCTTGGCTCTCAGTGCAAGAATCCAAACTCAGCTTCTGTTCACAAACTTTTATCTTGAACTTGTCCAGACCAAGTATGAACCAATGTATAATTAATAAAAAGGTAAAACACCATACTGACAAGTCATTTTAAGCTATTCATTTAAGAATTAAATCCATTATATATTTGTTGCTAGCAGGTTTTCAGCCATAATAACTGACGACTCAAGCAAACAAGAATTCCTTTTGCCTTACCTGCCCAGATAATTAAGGAGAAAGAAGACTTAGACCATATTAAGCCATCCTGTGGGTGAAGTGTCCACATTTACTAATCAACAAATACCTACTTCTTTTGCATTTGGTAGAAATAATATAAATCAGCAGGTCACAGATCTTCTGATTCCTCAAGGAATCAAAGGTACTTTCAGATTACAGTATAGCAAAGAGAACCAGGCTCCTCCTTGAAACATCAGGAGTAAGCAGAAATGTTATAATGAAGAATGGCCATGGTTGTCCCAAAACCTTCTCTTGGCAGGGAGTTTTCAGGAGACATGGCTGCATTTCCTTCTGGCATTATCTTCCCCTCTCAGACCAGAGCACATGGACAGAGGCTGTTGCAGTAGGCAGGATTCAAAACGGCCCCCAAGATTTCTGTCCCCAACAAGTACACGCCCATGAAATCCCCTCCCCTTGAGTGTGGGTACGATGGGATATCAACAGCATGATTAGATGACTAATCAATTTATTTCTAGTTAATTAAAAGAGAGATTATCCAGGGTGGGCCTGACCTGATCAAAGAAACTTTTATGAGAAGGTGAAGCATCAGAGACATGCTTTCTTGCTGGCCTGGAAGAAAACAAATGGCATTGTGTGACTGCCTAGAGGGGCCATGCGGCAAAGAACTTCAGTGACCTCTGGGAGCTGAGAGTGGTCCCCAGCCAACAGGGGCGACCTCAGTCCTAAGATAACAAGGAAACGAATTCTGCCAAAACCCCGAAGAAGCCTGGAAGAAGACACTGATCAGCAGATGAGACCGGCAGTACGGCCAACACTTAACTGCAGCCTTGTGAGCCCCTGAGCTGAGGATCTGGCTACGAGACACTTGACCCATGGGAACCTTGAGATAATATGTTCATGTTGTTTTAAGCCAATAAGTCCGTGCTGATTTGTTACACAGCAATAGAGAGCTAGCACTGCCATCCCGGTGATGTCAACCCATATCACAGGAGCATGTCAGAAGTTCTAGCCTAAGAACCACAACTATTCACATACCAGTTAGTGACCCTTCTCTCTGTGTCTGGGAAAATCATTCTCTTTCATACAGTGCACAGCTCCCAGAAGCCACCAAAAGACAGTAAGACAGGAAGTAGATGCTAACCCAGCCCCCAGATCCACCACATCAACCTAGGATGATACAAACAAATATAAGGAAAATTACCCTATAGAAACAAAGAAAGAAAAATTCAGTAGCAGTTCCCTTTGAAGGCAGGGGAGATTTTTTTTTCCTCCCCAGTGTTTTATGGTTGCTTTGCCCATACTTAACACAGTAGTAATTTTTAGCAACTTTAGAGTCTTTCTAAGGTATTCATTTACATATTCACAGATGCAAGGACTTTCTTTTTACATTCTCAATTCATTGATTTAAATAATATTTAGTTAATTTATACAATTATGATAAAATTACAACTGACATTAATAGGTTTTGGAATGAAGACAACTGTAAGCTTCTAGTAAGCTTGCAACTCAAGTTGGAGGAACAGATGTATGCTTCTTGTACCAGAATGGCCTTCTAGACCAAACGTTCAGCGTACTATGGGCAACAGGCACAAACTGCTACACAGCAAAGAGATGACACTCAGTCAGTGCAATGGCAGTCGATTAAGAGGGCTGGTACCATATTTCCCTTTTTTGGGCAATTCAGCAAGCACTCTCCTCAGTAAGGCTATTGGAGGTGGGGAAGAGGTCTTCCTGGCTGGTGCAGCACAATCCCCAGTCTTCTCTGGGGACACTGACCCAGGCACCAACCCCCAGACATTAGTGCCCAGCCCACAACATATAATTACAGCAATATGAATTCCAAAGAATTAAAGAGTATCTCTAGACAAACAGTGCTTCCAACGTACTCATCATACTTAAGTACCAAATTCTATTATCAAAAAAGTATAAGTCATGTTGTAGTTACTATGTGAGACCCAGCTCAAAGAAAGGAGAGTACAGTATTTTTAAACACTTCCCTCAGCCAAGGAGATAAATTCACACTGGATTTCCTGAAGTTGGGAAATGATGATCAGTAGTATTTATTGCATTCTCACTATGCATAGACATTTAATCCTTAGAGTCAACCCTGGAAGGCAGGTTTTATCCCTATTTTATAAATGAGGAAAACCACACTTAAAGAGGCTAAGTAGCTTGCTTAAGGTCACAGAGCTAATATGGAATAGACATGCAATTCAAACCCAGGGTGTTGTTCTAACTCTAAATTCAGTGCCCTTAGCTAATAAACTAAGGTAGATTATAACTGTGTTTAGATATCAAAAAAATTCCAGAGATACCAACCCCACCAGAACATCAGGTTATTAAAATGGGGTCGATCACTAGTCCCAATGCCAAGTGCTTCTGGAGGCTGGTCTCTTTCATGACTGCAAGCTGGGTCACATTAGGGCACTGCTGGCTTGGGACTGTCCTGGATGTGTCAGGACAGTCATGAGCTCAAAACTACTGACGTCCTCTTTCTTCTTCTGTGTGGTTCCAGAGTTGGTGGGCTCATCTTAGAATGTAGACTCTGCAGATGAGTCCAGCATGTAAATCCTATTTTGACTCCATATAAATGACAGAGTTTTTTTGTCTTTGCCCTGGCAGAAGACATGCCCAGATGGGGAGTTCTAAGAGACTGTTGCTTCCTGGTCAGAGGCACCTGTTGGGGCAACAGCTGCTTAATCCTCGCCCAACAGGCCCAGTAAAGAGGAAGGCAGAATCCCCAATGTCCTCCCTAGCCCAACAGGCTGTTCAACACTGCCAAGATGAGAAGGAACCCTCAGAGCATTCTACCAGGGGATTTATTTATCAGAGCCATTTGCAAAGATACAACAACAGAAGTAGGAAAGCATAGTGACAATGCTGAGCTATCATTTCAGGGATAAGCAGATTCTGAGAGTTTAGTTTTATGAACCTCAAAGGGTTCTTGAAGAGGTGGAATAAATGACCCTGTCATTGTGGCATACCAATTTTACTCAATAATGAGCCACTTCAAACATTATTTTATGTAAAAGTAAGGGCGAGTATGGCACAGAGTGTAAATTTCATGTAAATGTTTAAGATAAAGCATAAGTCTTCAGAGACATTTCCTCTGCAACTACTCCAGACCATCTACCTTGCCTCTGCAGTCAAGAGTTCTTTTTTGGAAAAGCTTGAGTAGCAACAGGTTCCTCCTCTCCTTTACCTACCTCCTATACATAAACATAGGTATGCATGCATGTAATTAATAACTCTAATACAACTACTGGTTTAAGTTATTAACATTATCTAAAGCAAGATATCACATTAGTACAAAGCTTTATCCTCTTCATGAGCTTATGTTCACCATGAGCTTCAGGTCATGTATGCCCAGCCAGAACAATCCACAAGCACATAATGTCCATCTGCTTCTCATTGGTGATGCTAATTTTGAGGACTTACTCAAGATGTTGCTGGGATTCACCCATTATATAGTATACTAGATGGTGTATGCAGTATCCTACCGTTTAGATACTAGGTTAGATACTTAGATATTTTCCCCCTTATGACTAATTAAAAATCTCTGGGGAAGCACTTTGAGACCATAAAAATATACTGCTCATCATTGAACTTTCCCCTAGATTTAGCATCCATTGATGGCCTTTGCCCTAACCAGTCTTCACTAACATAGTTGCAAACTGGTGATTTTTTTCCAACTCCATCACTCCCTGCACATTTACCAGTAAACATTCCATTATACAATTGCACCCCTTCCCAGACACTTACTTACCTATTTTGTTCATCTGTTTTAGATTTGTTTACCTATTATTTATTATCAGTAAGGACAGTGGATTTCTGTCTTATTCCACAAGTTATAATCCATTATTGTCGTTCTTCATTTTGAAACTCAAATTGTCCCAGATTTGACCAATGACAGCCTCTTTATGCTGATCCCTGTGTCCTTTTGACAAGACCACACTATTGTTTTGAGAACTTCCTTAGTTTCTGGCACAAAATATTCCAGGCTTTTTTTTTTTTTTTTTGGTACCTTTCCTGCTCCAGCCCTGGAATTAGCAACCAATTTCTCTAAGGAACTCTGTTTCCTTTGGTGGGGAGTGCTTTTTAGAACGCAGGATCTGGGTACTGGATGGGCTCATTGCTATTTGGGTGCCACTGCTTCAAGATCCTTTTGAAGGACAGAGTTGGAATTTTGTTCTAATACTTTTAATCCAGTCTAATCCCATAGGTATCTGCCTTATCTTCAGCATTTACACATTTGCTCAATCCCAACACACTCACAAAACAGGTTAAGAATTGCCATACACATATTACTACAAGTGACACCTAAAGGAGTTTAGAATTTATTTGCAGTTCTTTTTGTTCCTCCCTAAATTGAGGGGTAGACAGTGGAAGTATTGTGTTCAAAATTTAATATTGTATGTTACTACCATATTCAAAAGATTAGTTCTTTTGTTTCTGGCTTTCTGGGTAATTTTGTTATTCATTTGAAATATTGTTGGATTCATTTGGTTCTGTTTGGATTCACTTTTAGATTTCCCCCCCATTCTTATTGCTTTAATTTTAAATTTTGAATACTTAGAACATTAACATGCTTTCAAAAGTCAAAACCATGCAAAAAGGAATGCTCAGAGATGTGTCCTCTCTCCCCAATCCCTTCTCCTCTGCACCTGCCTCCTACTTTTTGTGGATCACCAATTCTATTGGTTTCTGATTTACCCTGTTTTTTTTTTTTAGTTTGTAATAGTAAGTGGTTACATGTATATCTTCTTATTTCCTCTTCTTTCTTACATAAAAGGTAGCATGCTATATATACTCTTGTATTTTGCTCATTTTACTTAGCAGTATATCCTGGAAATCACTCTGCATCAAGCAATACAGGTCTTCCTCATTCTTGTTCTTAACATTGACTCCATTAGGTATATGTACCATAGTTTATCCAATCAATCTCTTATGTTTAGACATTTAGGTAAGTTCCAATATTTTGATTTTACAAGCTATTCTTCAATGAACAAACTTGTACACAGAGAGGTTCTTTTCATTTTAGGATTAATTCCTAGAAGTGGGATTTCTGAGTCAGAGGGTGAATGCAAATTCCCCTCCATAGAGACTGCCCACTCTGCACTCCCCCAGCAAGGTATGAGAGTGTCCCTTTCCCACAGCCTCACCAACAGAGCGTATGGTTACGCTTTTAATTTTGCCACCCTGATGGATGAGAAATGGTATCTTACTATAGTTTAATTTGCATTTTTCTTATTATGAGTGACATTGTACATCTTTTTATATGTTTAAAAGCCATTTTTATTATTTTTAAATAAATATTTTAATCATATCTTTTGCTCATTTTGTCCTATAGGAATTCTAGGGGTTTTTCCCTCAACTTTTAAAAATTCTTTATGTATTAAGATTATTAATTCTTCATGTGTGTTACATGTTGCAAATATTTTCTCCTATTTTATCATTTGTCTTCTGGTTTTGCTTAGGGTGTGTTTTGATTTACAAAAGTTATTTTGTGTTTTGTTTTTATTTTTAAGTAGTCGAACTTATTTATCTCTCTCTTTTTTGCCTCTGGATTTTGGAGTCATTGTTAGAAAACCTTTCCCAGAATCCAAGTCAGAGAAGAATTGACCCAAGGTTTATTCTAGTGCTTGTAATGGTTTCATTTTTTATGGTTTAGATCTCCAATCCACTTGGTTTTCTTTCTTGGGTATGATATGAAGACTACAACTAATTTTATTTTTCTCTAAATGGCTATCTAGTTTTCCTAAAAACATTTATTACAAAGCCCATAAACCCCACTGATCTGAGATGCCACCTCTATCATATACTAAATCCCCATATGTAATTGGATCTGTTATTGGAGCTTCTATTCTACTGATCTGTCTATCCAGGTGTTAGTATCATAATGTTTTGATCATAGAGACCCTCTCTTTTCCAAATTGATGAAACAAATAAAATGACTGATCAAACTGGCTATTTAGGGTTTGTACACAAAGCTGCTGGGTGATTAGGTTACTTTACTACTGGCTAGCCACGCTCCTCCTCCTTGCCCCCATTTCTCCTGTCTTACTCGACCACACGTAAGAAGAGGAGAAGCTATCACTGCGGTTGTTACTGTCAGTATTGTTAATATAGTGCTGACATAACTGGGGCAGCTTATTTTGTTTCCACGATTCAAAAATCAAACTGGGGCCAGACTCTGAAACTGATAAAAGCTGAGTCTCCCCAGAAATCATAGAGTGTTTTTCAGCTCAACATCCATCTTTGTTCAAGATGACTTTTTCTGGGGAAGGGGCATCCCTTCTTGACAAGGAGATACATTCATATTTTCAAGACCTCACTGTATACTTTAAGGCTGAGATGGGGCTAGCTGCTGTGGCCTGGCCTGTGTCATGGTGTCTCCCTAAATGGGTTCCCACGTACTGTTCCTGCCCTGCATTTGCCTGCAGCTGCCAGAAATGCAGCAGGAATGAGAGAGCCCAGGGAGAGAAAAGCTGACCCAGGACAGCCATGGACATCACTCCAGAGGACAGCTGTGTCTGGGTTACAGTGATTAACGTGATGTTAATTCCAACAAACATGACAGCAGAGAGGACCTCTGAGAACATTTACAATCAGTAAATGAAAAACACCACCCCCATCAGACTCATTATCACTATGAAAAATCACCCTGAGATTACACAAGAAACCCGCCATTGAGCCACTACTTGATTGGCAAAGCTCCTCCCTTTAAGCTAATTCAGCATCAGAATCTTCTGCTTGAAATTCAGCTTTAGAATGAGCCCATGGCCCAAGTTCAAACAACAATCTAGTGCCCAATGAACCACCATTCAAGCATATTCTCAGTTATCCATGGGAAGAAAATGCAACTGCAGCCTCTACAGTGGCCCCCACTCCTTATTAGTGCTGAGCTTTGGGCACATTCCCAGTTAAGACCCCAAGATTCATTACCAGAATGGGGCCTCACATATGGCGAGGACTGAATCTAAGAACATGCTTATAACCATTGCTATACTGACAGAATTTGAACACGTGGAAAAGGAAAGAAAAAGTAACTAGAGAAGATACCAGCAAAATGTGGCTTTTCTGTGCTGACCAGTCACCTTTCAGATGTACATGTCATACATTCTCTGACATTATGGTTTTTCATCAACTTTGCTTGCCAAAGTGACCAACACAAATTGTACTTATGACCAAGAAAATGAATGCCATAATTGAGGAAGAGTGATACCATTGCTCTTTTTTGGAATTAACACAGGAAAACCCTCACATTGCAGGATGAAGGTAAGCCCTCAGCCTCTTTCCCAGGGGCCCACGGACTCACAGTGCTGTCGATGTAAGCTTCAGTCCACACCACATCATGTTCCTGATCGATGACTTTGGGCCGGCTGAGCACATGGAGGTATTCCATGACATTTTCCTGCACATCAGCCAACGTAGAGATCTGGGTGAAAAACCCTGCCAAAACCCAAGGGAGAACCAAGTTTAGTAACAGACAGGAAGACCTGCAGTTGAGGAGCATGCACATGTCATGCCTTGTTGCCCTCTAGCTAATTTCTTTTTCTCTTTCCAATGTTAGCTCCTCTCCACCACTACCTACTTCATGAGTAATATGTTCATGTTAGAAAATATAGTCAAGCAAAAGGAATAAAATTAAAATCAACCATAAACCCACCTCCCAGAGCAAGTCCCTGTTAACCCTTTGGAGAATATCCTCCCAGACTTTATATATATTTTTATATATGTGTATATATACATACACATATGCATATATATACACATACACATATATACATATATATACAATGTACATATATTCCCTGGCAGAAATGGGAGTCCTCCCATTTTGAAACTTTCTTTTTTACTTTTCTAAGTTATTTCCAAGGGAAAAACTGTAAACTATGAAAATTAAAAGCTATTTCAATTTTATAAATATAACAATAGTAGTTATTAATTTTTGAGTACTGTCACAAAATTTCTTACATACTTGATAAGCTTTGTCTCATTTATTCTTGACAACATGATAAAGTGGGGATTACTGTGTCCATTTTAAAGATAAGATGACTGAGGCAGACTAAGGATATGTGTTTTGCCCATCGTCTCATAGGTATCATGTGGCAAATACAGAAGATGAGCCCAGGCCTAGGAGTCTCCTAATCAGTCCCTTTTGCTTCTATAGAATTTTGCCCTTTGCATGTTTGAGGCTGAAATTCCAGCTCCTACCCTGATGTAGTGACCAGCCCTGCCTTTTGAATATGCTGGGTAGATTTGCTTTCTAAGCAACAAAAAATGTTCTCAACACACTGCTGTCTGGTAAACGGGGATGCATTTTGATCTCGAGGTCCAGGGCACTGCAATATTCCTCTTCAGCGTGGGGTCCCATTGGCTTTGCTGAGGATTAGGAGATGGTAGAAGGGAAAGTGTGATCTGAGCACAGGCCTGGATCCCCAGGAGGGAGCCCTTCATTTAAGCATTTACAGAGGCTTTCTTGGTGCTTAGAACTAGAGAAGCAGCAATTAACAAGATGAGCAAGGCCCCTGCTCTCCTGGGGCCGGGCAGATCTGAGAAAACAGACAATTATAAAATAGTACAATCACCATTAAGCTAAAGGACATAACAGGGACAGGAAATCAAATTTGGTTACCCTGGGCAAGGGTCAGTGCAGCTGGTACCTGAAGGAAGAGGACCAATTAGCTAGAGGAAGAGGGATTAAAGAGTGTGTCCAGCACAGCAAGGAGGATAAGTAAAAACCCAAGATCAGAGAGAATCAGGCCCTTCTAGGAATTGAAAATAGCTCAGAATGGCTGGAGTTAAGGAGCTGGCAGAGAGAGAGTAGAGGCAGGATGCTACAAAATCAGACAAATGAGCAGGGGACTGTCACATTGGAACCTGGGAAACTTTATCCTAATGGCAGGTAGTCATGGAAGGAATTTCAGCAGGAGGATGCTGGATGGACACAGATTCATGTTTCCTCCCCATGTTTCTAAATAAGAACCGCAAGCTCATACTAGTTCCTACTTGCCAAAAAAATTAAAGAGAGTATGTGTGCCTCTGAAGCCAGTTCCATCACAGCACTAGCTACAGCATTTATAGAATCTCTTAGTGATTAAAACAGCACTCAGAGCAAGGAAACACCAGTCCTTCTGTTGTCCAGAAAGGGTCGGGACCCTCCCAGAGCATTTCCAAACAAAGGCCAGCTGGTTTGAATTTAGTGTGCCAACCCCAAACCAGGTTGGGACCTTGTGGCTTCTGGGTTCCTGATGACAGCTCTGCACAGTGCTAATTAGCATGCATTGTCACTCCTGCCTGCCCCACCCTCCTGGCCAGGGCCAGGGCCTCGCCCATCCCAGGGGAAACAGGGCCCCAAAGGAATAGGCTTTGAGTGAGTGCCTGTTCTAGTCTGAAACCTGGGATCAGAGCCTATGTGTCCCTCTCCCAGAGGGGAGGCACCACAGTTAGGGAGACCCATTTGGGATGCTGCTCTAGCAAGGCTCCTAGGCGGTCCCTCTTAGAGGCATGATGGGAAAGACAGATTTTAAAGAGGATTGCTAGAGGACAGGGAACACACCACACCCATAGATATCATCTCTCCATGCACGGAGGCTGCAATCAGTGTTTGAATGAGAAATAATATATTTTATCTCTTCTTTAGGAGGAAAAGCTTGGGCTCTGAATGGTCTTGACACAGAGAACAAGCTAAGAGGGGGTTGAGCATTTTGCAGTGTAGAACAATTCTGTGCCCAGTGTGGTGTAAAGACGGCATCTTTTAGGAGTTCTTGGTTGTCTGTATCACATTCAATCGTCAATGCCAACAGTAAAACTCTCTGATTTGAGTTTTCCAACACAAGGCCAAGAGAAGAAAGGAGATGAATGTAAGAAGGAGGGTGGAGAGATGGGAGAAAGTGGGATAGAAAAATGGCCACACATTTGGAAGGGGGGTGAGCTGAGAAATCATCCTCACTTGGACTTGCTTGTCACAGAGTTCTGAAAAGTTACAAAAAGCTGACTTCTCTGCAGAGCTACAGACCCATAACCAACTGTATACCTGGCACCTCCATGGATAATTGACAGGATTCTCAGACTGAACTCACCCAAAGCCAACTCCTGATTCCCTCACCAAATCCATCCCTCTCCCTGTTGGTCTTCCCCATCTCAGCAAATGGCACCACTGCCCAGTTAGGCCAAAAACATAATTATCCTTGAGATCCATCATTTCCTCACTCTGCCCCATGTCTAATCCGCCAGCATGCTCTTCTGTCTCCATCTCCACTGCCTCACCTGCTCTAAGACCCTGCCACCTCCCACGGGTCTCCCCACAAACCCCGTCCTTCTTCCCTAGGTGCCTCACATAGTCAGAGGGATCATCTAAAAGCACATGGCAGATCCTCAACTTGCTGGTTAAAATCCTACAATAGCTTTTACTTAAAGTTAGAATGAAATCCAAATGTCCCACTCTCACCTCCAAGACCCTCCCTAATTGGCCCCCATCTACCCGGGTGGCCTCATCCCCTCCATTCCCCCCTCAGCGTGCTGTCTCGGCTCACTGGCCTTCTTTCTGTGCCAAGCTCACTCCCTCCTCAGGGCCTCTGCACTGGCTGTCCCCTCTGCCTGGAACACTTTTCATCCAGTTTTCCCACAGATGGTTCCTTTTTCTCATTCAGGGCTCAGCTCAAAGAAGCCAGCCCTGACCACCCTGTCTGAACTCACGACCTCTCACCTGACATTGCTGCAGCTTCTTCAAAAGAGTCATCCACGGCTGGGCTCTGACTTGCTTGTTTACTGTGTTGTCTTTCATGGGAATAATAGCTCCGTGAAATGTCACAGAAAACCGGTATCCATCTTGTCAGGAGCAGTATTCCCAGAACGGGGAGTTCAGGTGTGTGGGGGCCATTAGTAATACAGGAACATTCACTGAGGTCCTACTGGGATTCACCTTGCCTTTCTGCACCTGGGCCTCATGACAGCCCAACTCACCTGCTTATCGTACGGGGGACAAAACAGAAACTCACAGAGACAGTCATTTGTCCCAGATCAATTCGAATCTAGATTCATTTGATTCTAAACCCTTTGCTCTGAACCATTGACAACACTGCCTCTTGCTGTGCTGGGAAAGGATAGGCCAGCTACTCAGAGCTCCTCCTCCAGGAGGGTAACTCTAATATGCTATTTATGCATTGTGCTGGAAAAGGCTGGGGATGGGGATGGGGAAATATATGATTGTCCTCTGAGGTTCCTGGCAATGCACAACAATTAACACCAAAGTTCTACTCAAAACCCAGGATACAGTTCCAACAGAGGGATGCAGACATATAAAAGGTAAGAAAAGCTGAAATTATAAAAATAATATTGATAATGTTCGCTGCAAAGCTTATGTAAATTTGATCCCAACCTATTAAAATGTAAAACCTTTCTGAAAGAATCTTTTTTTAAAAAATGTCTTCATATACATTTTAGTTAACAAATGTATGGATTTAGTTAACAAATGATGACGAATAGGAAGTTGCTAAGGGCTGGAATCTTGGGCTGTAACCATAGACACTTCCCTTGTTTTCCCTCTGTGCTCTCTGCGCTGGCCACTTTCCCTCCCCTTCCCCCTTTTTTTTCCGCTCTGTTAAGTTCTAGCTCTTGAATGTTTATTCTCTTTTTAAATGTGCCTTTCTGGACTTCATATATCATGTAAGAAAACAGAATCAGCAATCATTTGGTAATTACCAAGGAGTAATTAATGCTGAAATTAGCCACCTATTACAAATGGTCTGCTCATTTTTCTATATAACATTAATTTATTTACCTTTTTCCCTTGCAGAGCTCCTTCTGTGAACTCTGGGTTACAACTTCTCTGTGCGATAAACCATATGCAGCCTGAGTCTTTGATTTCCTGAGATTTTACCACCCTTCCTTCCATACTACTTGAAAGTCTTTTGTCTAAAAGCTACATTGGTGTGAAATGACCCTTCAGCACATCAGGCAATACTCTACTTTGCAACGACACCAGATCTGAGGGCTCCAGGAGTCTGCCCTCAGCAGATAGCTGGTTGTCTACCTCACATGGTGAGGTCCTCATTCCAACTTTAGTGTGATGGATATAGTTTCCTTTGAGCCTTTCCAAAGACTCTCCCCTCTCTTAATTAGGGCAGGATGAAAACCTGACAGCCAGTGCCCAGACTTCAGGGCACTAAGGTGAGAATAAGTTTTACGAGGGCAGTGAATTTGATGGTCTGACTTCATTGGTTTGCATTCCCCATGGAATAACAGTATTCTTACAAGACTCTCCAATACTGTATTCTGTTTCATCTTCCTTCTCCCCATCAACATCACATATACTAAAAAGGCACTTAGATCTAGAGAAAAATGTACAATTTATAAACAGCTTTCTACCTCCGTATCTTCTTCGACCTTCCCAAAGAACAAGCAAGAGGCCTGTTGGGGTTGGGCACAGTGGCTCATGCCTGTAATCCTAGCACTCTGGGAGGCTGAGGCGGGAGGATCCCTTGAGCTCAGGAGTTCCAGACCAGCCTGAGCAAGAGCGAGACCCCGTCTCTACAAAAAATATAAAATTAGCCAGGTGTGGTAGTACACACCTATAGTCCCAGCTATCTGTGAGGCTGATGCAGGAGGATTGCTTGAGTCTAAGAGTCTGAGGTTGTAGTGAGCTACGATGACACCACTGCACTCTAGCTGGGGTGACAAAGTGAGAGCAAAGAGCCCATATTCATGGAGCTGGAAGGAACCGACCGAGACAGAATGACAAGGAGGGCTGGGAGCCCAGTGGCCTCGGTGGGAGAATGTCACTCCTGAGCAAAGCTGTCAGAATCAGCTCAGGCCTTAGATTTAGGTACATGCCTTTTCCTTTCTGACTATTATTACATTTAGACTTCTAATTCCATGTTAAAAATAAGATAACAAGAAGAACATAGCCTAAAGGTACACACTGGGGAACCAGGAAGGCTGCGCCCCCCCCACACCTTGCTGTGCTCTCCTGCTGGTCTCATCTCCTCTTACAGCCTGAACGTCCCCACTGTAAAACATCAGGATCTGGACCACACTTCTATGCAAGCTAAGGCAGTGCCATTTCCAGGACTCACAGGCTGGGTACAAATCCCAGCTCCAGTCTTTATTAGCTATGGCAAGTTAAAGTCCTTTCTCACCCCTAGTCATCTTTTCCTAGGTTGTCTCAAGTGATGAGAGACACATCAGAGTCCTCTATGAATCATAACTTTCTTCTCCCCAAAGACAGGCAGCCCCTTGTCCTGGTGACGAGTTCAAACAAGGACTTTGGATCACCTGGGCCTGAATCCCAGCTCTGCCACCTGCTAGCTGGTAACCCGCATCAAGGTGCTAGTCTCTCTCAGCCTCAGTTTCCTTCTCTGCAAATAAAGATAATTATAACACATACCTCACAGAGCTTTTATGAGGGCCGACAGAGATAATACACAAAAGCACTTTGGACCGTGCCTGGCCCCTAGCAAGCAGCTGGTCATCCTTAGTTGCTGTTAACAACAACAGCCATTATCACCCTCCTCATCACCATGCGAATTCTCATGGTCTAAGAAACGTACACAAAGAATTACACAAAGGTATTGAATAACTGCCATTTTTGCCTTCCTCCACCTGTCCTAAAATAACAAAAATTTTTAATCGCCACTTTTCTCCTAACTGCGCCTACAACCATTGGAGCCTCAGAAATTTGAAGCTATCTTTTGGGGGACACAGCACTTGGAAAAGTATAGCGAGGTTAAGAATTTTTTATTGGAAAAAAATTGGGGGCCTAGATTTCCCAAGAAGGCTCAGGCCACTAGTTCTCTTTCAAATAAGGAGAGAATGACCTTTAACCCATCAAAAAGGGACAAGCTAAGCAGACAAGGAAGAGGGCTGCGTGTGGCATTGCCATTGGCCCTCACGATGACGGATGGGTTCAGAACCCAAACATGAGGGCCTTCTTTGTTTGCACAGCTGGAAAACACTCCATTAGCTGTAATTTTTGCAGAAGAATCATCCAGTGTTTATTTAAAATCTTGGCACACTGAACATTAGAGGTCATCATGGCTTTACGGAGTATCTGGGCTAGTCAGCCCCTCTTTTCTGTTCTCCCAGGTCATGTGTTTATGCCATAGTGTGAATGCACTTAAATTCCACAAGCCGTTCTGCAGTGGCAATGATTGTTTTAATGTATTTAAAATGGCTTGCTGCTTTGCCTCATTAGGGCTGGTCCCCTCAAGATAGGACCTACTTATGCATAAAATGAAACAAACCCATGAGCTCTGGGCCTCTCTGGATTTTGCTAGTAGATTGGAGGAGGAAGAGAACTCCTGCACGGGATGTGAATGTCCCCAGACATTCATCTCCAGAGGACAGTGTCTGAGGCCCACTGGCTAAGAACTATCTCCATGGCTACCAGACTTGCAGGGAAGAAGTTCTGAACCGAGAGCAGGTCCTTGACCGTGGACCCAGGGTCAACGTGATGGCCCTAACAATTCTTGCTCCCTCCTAGGGTCACTCTATGGTCAGGCCTGGTCAATCAACCAGTTGTCTTTACCGTGGGCTTTCCCTGGGTCTGCTCTGCTCCCTGCATGCTAATGCTTCATTTCACTGAAGAACTTGGCTGAGTCAGGGCGAAAATATGTTGGGGGGGGCCCTCTGGACCTCATGTCACATGAGATGAAAAATGTTATGCTGCCTCCATACTATAACAATCTGAGACTATAAACAATGATTTAATTAATGACCGTAGAAGAATACTTGCTCACCGATATTCCGTGGTCCAAAATCCCATACATAACTGACGCAACGTGAAGCCAATGTTTATATGGGCACAGATGATGGGAACCTAACATTTTGATGGCACGGCTACTTGGAAGAGTGACAAACAATGGCGTTTTATTCCCAAGGCCCTTTACAAGAGAAGCAGAGTAGGGAAGGTGAGACTATGGAGAGGGACTGACTCTGGTAGGGAAGGAAATAACTGGGTTTGGACAGGAAGAGAAGGAGAATCATCGTGGAAGCCACAGCCCATCCAGCCAAGCAGCTGCTGTTACCTCCTTGGATTTTCTGAGTTGCTGTGCTCAGAACGTGCAAACCTTAATGGCTATACTCTATAGCCAGGCCATGAAATACTCCGGGCTGACCAAATTTTCTTCAAAAGGATGCCTCAAAGATTCTTATAAACAATGACTAAAACTAAATTATGGTGTAATATTAGTTGATTAAGACAAGACTTCAATTTGAGTAATTTTCATCAGCTGGACACAGACGGTGGTAAAAACAATAACCCATGACTAAACACATACTAGCTGATGGGAAGAACTGTAATCTGATGTGGAAGAAATAACAAAATAACAGCAAAATTTTTAAAAAGTTAAAAAATGGAAAGGAACTTTTTTTTTTTCAAGACCACAAAATAAGGGGGGAAATAAAAGGGAAAAGCATAGTTCACTCAAGGTTTTCAAATGCCGACAAAGTTCCAAAACTAATTTCAGGAATGGCCTCTTTACTCAAAGGAAATCTGGGGTCTACTCAGCCTCCCTCTCCCATGCCTATATTCCTCCTATATTTCCCCCTGAAATGAAGCCAAACGTATAAGTCTGAGACAAGCAGAATTACTGATACCTCTTAGTGAGGCAAGCCAGACAATGAACTAAAACAGTTGTAGAATGTGTTATTTTTCAGAGCTTCATGGAAATGTTAAAAACCTTCCACGCAGCCCTTCATTTTTTCAGATGAGGAAATTGAGACTTGCTTAAAAGACTGTCCCAAATAGAAGCAGATAATTAACGGCAATGCCAAGCAAAGGGAAAGATGGGCACAGGTTTATAAGCCTGACCATGCACCTAACTATTCTCTGAGAACTGCCCCCATGTCCCCACCCACAGTGCTGAGTCCAGCAAGCACTTACTAATTCACTGTGGGCTTTCTCCTGCCCACACCAGATTCAGCAGGCAGAGAGAACTGGCCCAAGCTGGGCATCAGGATATTTGGGGGAGGCTGAGAAATCAGAATTTAGATTTGCTTGTCAGTCTAAATGGAAAAGACATAAATTCTCCTTTCCAATATTGTGCCTTGCCCACAGTATGTGTTGTGTGGATGGCTGGGCAAGCATGGTGCGGGGTGGCCATTTCTGGGTGTGTGCATGCCACAGTAGGGAAGGTCTGTCTACAGAGAAGAATGCCATGGACATGTCAAAAGAAACTAAGAAGGAAAGGAAAAACTAAAACACATCTCCCTGGTCCCTCATGAGACTTCAAGCTTCCATTGCCACTCAGGGTTCTGAGTCACTCCCCTCTCTCTCCAAAACACTCCTCTTTTTAATTTCAGGGAGCAACTTCGGTTGCTTGTGACTAAAATAACTTTGTCTTAAGTCACCAAAACTGGAGCTGAAACCTGTAAACCCTTCATTGAGTCCTCTTTTCTCCACTGAAGTACAAACACTGGAACGTTTATGAAGGATGGCTTAGGAGACCAATATGAAAATAGAACACTGAAATCCATCAATACCAACTTACTGTTCAACAGGTGTACCTTCCTTTGTTAGTATTTATAGTCAATTTACCCATTTTTCGAACATCAAAGCATCACCTACTCTGGGTAAGGTACAAGGCTGGGCTCTGTCAGAGCACCCAAGATGAAATCAGAGTCAAAGCCTGCTTTCATGGAACCTGTAGCCTTAGAGGGGCTGTGTTACCATACAGGTCCACAGATCAATATAACAGAAGAGAATAATTTAGGGCACTTAGGTACCAGGCACTAAGCTACCAGCTTTATCTGTGCAGCCTCTTTTCATGCCCATATGTGTGGGGGGAAGGTACTGTCACTGTCCCTGTTCTGTAAGTAACATAACTCAGACCCACCCAGATGGTAACTTGCACATAGTTGGTGGATGGTGGAGGCTGGATTCGAACTCAAGGAGCCTGGACTCTCCCACCTATATGCTTGCTATGCTTTGCCTTCTTGGCTGTGTGTAAAATGAAAAGAAGCCCTTAATAGACTGGAGGCTCTATTATTTTCCTTCCTGTGCCATCCCCAAAGTATCATTTCTGACACACAACAGGAGATTGATAATCAATTAACCTCATGAATATAAAAAAGCTAACAATTACTTAGCACTTACAATGTCCGAGCATTAAACTAGGCACCTAATGTGCGCCATTTCATTAATAAGAATCAAAGGAAGAAGTGGAACAAAATTTTAGTTAGGAAGAATAAGTTCAATAGATCTATAGTACAACACGGTGACTATAGTTAATAGCAATGCATTGTATACTTAAAAATTACTAAGAATAGATTTTAAGTGTTTTCACCACAAATAAATGATAAGTATGTGAGGCAATACATGTTAATTAGCCTCATTCAGCTATTCCACAATGTATACATACTTCAAAAACGTCATGTTGTATACCATACACAATTTGTATTTGTCAATTAAAAAAAAAAACAGAATCAAAGGAAGAACTATTATTATCATTCTTGTTTTAAATAGTAGAACATTGAGGCAAGTTAAAGTTAATTAGTTATGTAGGCAAAGTTATGGTATGGGAACATATAAAACCAGAAATCTCAGTGGCTTAACACAAAAGTTTGTCACGCACACTGCATATCCAGTACAGGTTGGCAGAAGGCAGGGGCAGAGTGAAAGGCATCTGCTCCATGTGGTAACTCAAGGACACAGGCTGATGAAGGCTGCTGCATCTCTTGACTATTTCATCTGGACCAGGTGGCTTCAGAGTTCACAAGAGCAGGAGAAGAGAGTATAAACACCAACACACCAGCTCTCAAATGCTTTAGCTCTAAAGTGACTCCGGTTGCTTTCACTCACAGCCTACGGGCCAGAGCCAGTCTTGAGGCCCCACCCAACCGCAAGGGAGCAGGGGATGGTGAGAGAGCACATGGATATTTATAGTACAATAAATGTCTCTGCTATAGTAATTCTCCCAAGGTTCCTCAGATACTAAGCAGCAGAGTGGAGAGTCTTAACCACTTCACTTGACTATGTCCTCAAAATTTATAAACATAATTTGGGAGAAGCTGTTACAAGTCTATCAAAAATCATTTAGAAACATTCAGACCTTATCTTAGAATTCACGGCCTTCTCTTAGAACTCTCTACTTTCTCATGACTATTCCTAATTCTGTACGTGCAAGGGGAAGTTATTCAGGGCCGAGCACGTCAGGGAGACCCACCTTTGTTGGCACAGGCCATCCACTTGAGATTGTCTGCAAAAGCAGCCTCTCGTCCAATGAGGTATGTGAAGATGCGAACCTGAAAGGAAGAGAAACACATGGCTGAGCGGTGTTCACTTTCCTCCATCCTGTGCAGACCACATGCATGGCTCACACACATGTGGCTTACCTCTTTAATGTTCCATGCTTCCCATCTGTAGGAGCATATTTAAGACATTTGAAGTACAGTCAGCTAGAAATATATTCAGAACTGAGGCCTTTGATCTTTTAAACCATATGGCACTGGTGGTGGTTGATTTTCAGTGTGCGAGTCATGACAGAGGAGAAGAACCGGAAGTGGGTGGCTGGCAGCATCACAGGCCTGCGTTTGCTCCACACGGATGGGCAAGGTCTGGACAGATCTCCAGGTCTGGACAAAATCCCCCACCACTTTCCTCATTCACATGGGAAACACAGTGTGCTCTTCTTGGGAATAAAAACGTCACCAAAAGACCCTCAACATTCCCCCCCACCCGTGAGGACAGGCTACAGACACTCTTTCCCCATCTGTGGTGTCTGGAATGATATTAGGAGGTAATTAACTGGGACAAGAGGCACAGCCTGTGGCCAGGAGACTAACGGGGACTCTCTCTAGTCTTCCTGAGCTTTTGGCTCCTGAAGGGTAGAGAGCACACGTGCAACCCAGGCCCTGTTGTTCTCTACTGAGTCCTCAATCCTCTCTCACGAAGCCAGAACTCTGAAACAAAGTACGACCTACCTGCCAGAGAGTAGTTGAGGGTTACATGGAAGAATGATAAGGAATTAAAAGGTTCAAACCCTTTAGTTCAAATTTAAAATGTTACATGGGTTAACACTGCCCAGTCCAAACAAAACTCTTCTGGTGGGCCAACTGAAGCCCTCTGGTCCCCTCTTTGTGACTGAAGTCCATGAAGACATGGCACTAGGCGTTTCACAGGTGGCTTTGAGGGCTTTACCAGGTGATGTCCCCCCAACTCAACCAGACTAGTGGCCTAGGCGCTACTACTGCTCCTTGCCAGGCTTTAGTACAATTGTGGTTAACTAGTACCTGCACAGTTCGGTCTGTGAGGTTGATCTTCTCAACTAGACTATCCACTTGACAAGGGAAAGGAAGGGATGTGTCTCCTTTACCTGGCTATATCCTGAGGGAGCACAATAGCACAGTACTTAGAACATTATAACTCAAACATGAATGGATAAAAATATATGAATGCTTACACCTGACTGTAAAAATGAATATTTTGGTTTAATTATGAATATCCTCTAATCTGACATTATAACTTAAAGGCTAATTGTTAGGTGATAGTTTCTTTCTAATTTAAAGAGATGTTTAAATGCACATTATCACTATGTGATGTCTGTTTTCATTTGCGCTTGGTAAGGCCATCATTTCACCCATCACAGCTCCTGCAGGGCTTCCTGGGTGGGTAGGCAGGCACACGGGCCTCTCTTCACTCCCCTGGTTTTTTGCCACATCATTCCCACTACAGTCACATTTGAGAGCAAGGACGTGTTTTGTTTTGTTTTGTTTTAATTGGGAGATTCTGTCTTCTCTTGGGGGAGGGGGGAAAGGCAAAGATCTAGTCTCACATGGCCACAGGTGGTTATCATCAACCCTCCTACATAGAGTTACTTCCCCTGTTCACTTTCTCTGCCTGGCCACTGTCAGCACTTAGCTGAGGATCCCTGATTTAGGGAGAAACCAAGGCCTAGTTAAGTAAAATGTTTTGCTTAGTTGTATCATCAAGGTTTGATCTCATGAGAGGACGTATTCCAAGACCTCAGGATAGCACTGGGGGCTCAACCTCCTGGAGATGTTGGTTAGGTCAATACAGAAGACTCCAACCAGCTCCAAGGCCCAGAGCCTGCACCCACTGGAGCCAGAACTAGAATCCAGTCCTGACCCATGCTTTCTCATAAATCTTTGTCTTTAATTTCAAATTTAAGCTCTTTAAAGGGAAAGCACTAGACTGATAAAAACTTGAATCCCCACTGGCTCTTAGCCAAGTGAAAAAGTATAGGAGATAGCTCTTAGGAAATGAAGCAATGAGTCTATCTTTGTAGGCAATTCTCAACACAAAGCAGCCCGTTAGTTTTTGAGCAAAGGTATCTGTGTGTGCCAGTCTCCTCTGTCGTCCAGATGAAGAACCTTAGTATACACTGAATTTTCTGTTGGAGGCATAGTTAAAACTCCAGAACAATACCACAAGTCACTGGCAAAATGTCTACAATTCCTGATTGAAAAGATGGCAACCTATTTGGAAAACCAGTAGGATTGTGCCAAACTTCAGAACAGACATGACTGCTCAAGAATAATTGTGCTAACAACCGCCACAATAATGAAAACCATCACTATGTCCCCTACCCCACCAGCACTGGCCCTGCCATCATCAACAGCATGGCTTCTATAGTCAGCACCAATCCCTGGGTCAGGTACAGTGCTAAGGGATTTATGGGCACTATGTGTGTGTCGTTGGTCTGTATTTTATTTTATTGTTTATGAACGAAAATCAGAATCATGTTCAACATTTCCATTTATGTGAAGTCGTTGGCTCCCAGTAAACTGACCTCCTTATCTGAGGAGAAATGGCATGGAGATTACTCGCTACATGTCTGCCTATAAAATAAACATAATCAAACAATACTGGGTTCACGCCCTGCATTTCTCACAATAATGCCTTTCAACTGACTACAAAAGAAAAGGGATTTACTTCAAAGTATGAAATATTTTAGAGAGCAATTTTAACAATATCTATAACATTTTATATTTGTAACTTTTTTGACCCAGTAATTCTACCTGTAGGCACTTATCTTAAAGCTGGGATAACAAACAAAATGCCTGTGGGGACTAATAGGTAACAAAGATGACAGGAAGTGGTAGAGGTATTGGACAGCGTATGTCTTCTGGGAGCCCTATAATTCAGATTTAGACATTTTCACAAATATGATAAAAGTACAAGGATGTTCACCTTCATGACTTGTACTGATCAAAAGCTGTTAAATCCTAAGTGTCTCTTGATAGCTGATTGGCTAAACATTTACGGCACATTCGTGTAGCGGGATACCATGCAGCTACGTACTCATCCATTATGAATTGGTAAGGGGAAAAAGCAAGTTGTGGAATTTTGTTTAGCACAGAATTCTATTTTTTTTCTAAAAGAGGCCTCACACTTTTTACTTCATAAATTTTTATACCATTGCACAAATAAACAAGTATTGCTTTAATAATTAAAGATCATTTTAAATGAGGAGAAAATAATGACATTGCTACTTCCTGAACATAAGGACATAGGACAAATAAAGGTAGCAGTAAAAATAAGACACAAAAAGAGATGACATGTGGAAATTAAGTTCTGGCCTTGCATATTATAGTAAGGGCTGCCTTACTTTACTGCTAATTTAACTGGGTGAAAACCCTCTATGAGTAACAGTCAAATTGCTCCTCATTTCCATCACTAACAGATTCTATAACCTGATGGATCTGTATAGGAAGCACCACCAAACAAACTTTCATTGGCCCACCTTGAACCCAACTACTTTCTGACGTGGCAAGGAGTGTTAAGCAGAGCCAGACCTGGGGTGGTCCTGAAGGCCAGGTGCACAGCACAGACAATCACAGGGAAAACCCTTGCACAGTTCAGGCCAGGGCTGTCATCAGGACACACCAAAGCACCCCAGAAAGCCAGGCCTTTGCGCACAGGCAGGGAAGCCACCCCTTTCATTAACTTCAGTAATGCAGCCCAAAGGCAGGGCTAAGAAAAAGCCTGCATCAATCTATTAGTTCATTTTGATCTCTCATTTAAGTTTGGATGGTCTTTAAATGTTTTACAAACCCAATTAAGCTTAATAAAATGTTAAGACGTAGACTTTCAAAGTTCAAAGTCACTTATTTTAATCTACTTAGTATGCAATTCCCAAATGAAACAAACAAAAAACTCGATCCAGTTTTTCCAAAATACAGATTATGCTTTTTACTCATATAGATGCAATTCCCACCAGAAACTTAGAGAAGTACCATTCTTCTCAACCTTTAGGGAATATAGATAGTGTGAGTTTGCAACGATATTGGACCAAGTTCTCTCCTTTCTGCAGCCATTAAAATAGGGAAAGAGAAGTGGCTACCAGTAGAGTTATAATGGGGCAATTACACAGCTGGAAAATAGGCTGCTGCTGCCGGCATATCTCCTTTCAATAAAGCACCACTGCCCCATGCTTTTGAGATAGCTCAAGAAGTTACCTGCCGTAAGTAACTTCTGCATGCCTACCATGTGCAGGGGCCATGCTTGGTGCTGGATGTTTGGTGCTTACCATGGGTAAATAAACTCCACCCTCAGGGAGTTTATATTTTCTTGGGAAAGAAACAGATAATACATGGCAAATTCATATAGAACGTTTATTTTATTTGTTGGATTAAATGCTGATGAAAAAATCAAGCAGGATAAAGTGATGGCTGCTGTGTTAGAAAAGGAGGAAGGGAAGGCCTTCCCGATGAGGTGATATTTGAGCAGAGAACTGGACAAAATGGGGCTGGGGGGAGAAGGGACAAGCCATATGGCTATTGGGGAAGAGTGTTCGAGGTGAAGGGAACAAATGGTACCAAGTCCCTGAGATCCCGAAGAGGCCAGTGTGGACATAGTGGAATCACCTAGAAGAGGTTGTAGGGGATGAACTTGGCCACTGTTGGAATGTAGGCTTTTTTTGCAGCAAGAACAGAAGCCACAGGAGGGACTGGGTAGAAGCCTGACACGAGCTGACACATAATGTAAAAGGGTCATTCTGGCTGCAGTGGAGAGACTAAGCCATAGACAGCTGTACTCAACCTGGCTGCCCATTCGATTTTCCTGTGATGTTCTTACAATTCTGAATGCTCAGGTCCCATCCAAGAACAATTAAATCAGAACTTCTGGAGGCAGGGCCCAACTTTTCATCTCCCCTGGGAGATTCCAACGTGCAGCCAGGTTTGAGAGCCATAGAGAGGGAAAGGTAGAAATGGAGACACTAAGTCAGAGGCCACTGTAATGTTCCAGGTGAGAGATGACAGTAGTGGCTCAGACTCCACTGTGCATTGGCCTCCCCAGGGGCCTTGAACCACATGTTGAAGATGGAGTCCCAGCACCACGTTCCAGAGATTCAGATGAAGTAGGCCCAGGGATAAACATTTTTTTTTAAAAGTGCCCACGGTGGGCTTGATACAGGTGATCTAAGGTCAACACTTTAAAAAATGCCACCAAGAAGATGAGGCCTGAGCAAAGGGAAGAGGGACTGGGAATAAGAAATCATTGGAGCCATTTCCCAAAGAGCTATTTCTACAGATTGCTAAGGATTGAGGTGAAACTCCAAGGAGTTGACAATCCAGTGGTTGAAAAAGAGAGAGAAGCTGGATCAAGATGACATTTTTTAAAAAGCTTGTGTCGATCTAAGAAGGCAGGAATGTCAGACACCAGCCGGACTTGGCCAGCAGGATCTGCTAACTACACTTTCTTCCTTCCTCAAGAAAGGGCAGATGCGTACCCAGCTAGTTGTAGCTGCTGGGCTGCCTCTTCACACCTGAAGCATTACTCCTTGAAATTACAAGAACCCCACCCTTGCTCCCAGATGCAGAGGAAAGGGTTGGGGACAGGGCACTTAGGAACCTCAAATACATAGTCTATACTTTTATAGAAAAAAGGAGGCAAACTTTTATTTTAAAATAACATTTAACTACAAATCCATTATTTCCACCTTTAAAAATATGCAATTTATATGGATTATAGGTATAAATGACATTTGCTACAAGAATCGTCCAGTACCTATGGATTCTAAATTTTAATTCAGCTAAGCGGCAGCTTCTGCGTTAGGCGTGTGGGATTACCTTCTAGTCTTCTCACCTGCTCATGCCCCTTCAGACTCACTGCCCAACTCAATTATTCCCTAATATACCTCCAGGATTTATCAAAATGGTGAATGACTTCAGCTTTAGAAAAGAGGGGTCCTGATGTCTTTATGTTTTAGAGTCATTTTGATGCTATTGAATATGTTCTTAATCTGTATCTTCACAAAAGATATCCATAACCAACTTCTATTGTTATTTGCTCATTTCTATGATTTCTGGTGCAAAGAAGCATTTCTGAATAAAATCCTTAATCTCTAAGCAGAAGATGAAGGTTGGAACCTGATTACCCACAAAAATGCTTCATAAATCATTGCCACTATATATCTTCATGAGAATTCTACAAGAGTAGAGATGGGCTCGAAGAAGGTTGACTCCAAAGGGAACAGTTATAATATATTGAGCAGGCTGCTTTAATCTAGAAGCCATCAGGCACATAATAAAAGAAGAAACATCCTTATTCAGAAGGACAAAAGAAACAACTAAGGTAATACCACTCTGAGCAGCAATAAAATGGGATAAAGTGAATTAAATTACAAAAGTAATAAAATTTCAACAACTGAATATCATAGATCATTATGAAAAATGGACTGCCATTTTGGGAATGCTCTAAGAGCCAATATAATCTCCTTCCTCCCAAGCACAAATGCCTAATACCTCATGTGTGGTACTGAAAATATCCCAATTCAGAAAAAATTGTCATTTATAATCTTCTGGCCAGGGGGATGTGTTTTGTCAAGATGAAGGAGACAGTTGTCTCTTGGTCACCCAGAGACTGTGACCTGGGGTTGGTGCAGGGTAACATAGGAGATTACATAACTCTTATAGAGTGGTAAGAAGTCAAGCTACAAACATCCTCAAAGGTATGTGATGCAACTCATTAGACTGTCCAGCTCCTTTGACTTAATTCAGGGGACAGAGCCAGTGTATTAACTATGTCTTTTGATTTTCTGCATTGTTATTGCTCTGATATCTGGGGCCTTCCTGACCCTGGATGGACTGCCCTCTCAAGGCAAATGGATCTTTGCTAAGCAAACCAACCAATCCATAGCCTCTGCCTCCAACCACTTCCTTTCATCAGGTTCTCAAGCTCTGGGCCATTACCTACCTGCCCCAATCAACTCAGGTCAGGTATCAGACAACTAGGGACAGCCCCTACACCCCAATGCCCACTGAGGTATTGACTATCCAATCCTAAGCTTGCTTGCCTCTTTCTTTCCATGGAAACCACAATAAAGGCTTCTGCCTTCCAGTTCCTTCTCTCTCTGCCCACTCATCTTGCCTTGGTGCTTCCCTGTATGGCCCTGCATGGTGTGGTATACCTCCTACTTCTAGGGAAGACTATATATCATATGCATATAAATTTCTTCCTTCATGACAATCACTTCCATGTCTGTGTGCCTTACCATACTCGATTAAAACAAATTCCAAGTATCCTCAAAACAACCAGGAATCAGGAGACCGGGGTTCCCGGTGGGTCCAATGCCACACTTACGCCTTGACGATCTTGAGCGAGTCATTTAAACCCACTGGGCTGTGCTTTCACCACCCCTAACATGGGGACCCTCCACCCATCCCCCTCATCGTGACTGATGGCAATAGAGATAATAATAGATGAAAGGACAGGACAGAAGCAACAAATTCCAGTCACTAGGCTCGCATCCCACTTGTGTTTCAGACGACCTGCTGCAATAAAACTAAACAGGGTGAGCCAAGGAAAGTCACGTCTTCTATCCATAGACACTTCCCTCATCCTGCCCAGAGATTTAGTTAAACAGGAAATTGACTTTTGTGGGTGAACAAGGGGATTTTTCCTAGGTGGGGGGGTTTGACAAGCTACCACTGATGTGTGCGATTACCAGGAATAATGGGATTAACAGTCCCTAACACAATCAGAGTAACACTAGAGGTATAACAATTATAACTTCTATTAACCTTTGGAGAGTCACAAGATCCACTGATAATTTGGCAGGGGCTACAGACCTTCTGTCCCCACCCCCCAATTCCCAAGGCTATACGCTCACAATTTCACATAATATTCATGAGGTTTAGGGTACCTCCTCCACAAAAGCCCAGACCCAGATTTCCTAGGAACCCCTGGATCCCAGGTTAAGAACGCTTGTCTTATATATCTCTTATATTTTGCACTATTAATTCCTCAAAATCAAATTAGGTTCTTTGGACAATCAAGACGGGCTCTCTTATCTGAAGTGCTTGCCCAATTGAGAAGGAAATTCACTTGCTCATTTACATGCCCATTCTCTGATGATCTACTGAGTACCAGATATCAGCCATCCACAATCAGATCCAGAAAAGTCACATCAGGAATGAGTCCTCAACATGCAGGAACAATGTGGAGATACCAGGAGCCCTGAGACAGAATAGGCATCGCTGTAAACCTTGGGTGTTTATGGTGCACATCACATTATGGAGCCTGTGCATGACTACATTTAAAGGAGTGGGGATTGAATGGAAAGACAGGACCCCTGTCTCATTCATACTTGAATCCATAAAATCCAACACAATGCCTGGCACAGACCCTGGACCAAGAGCCAGCACTCAAATGCTTGTTTCTTGGCCCCAATACCATAAAAATCCCCTTCTGCTGGTACCAGGGCTCCTGAAACAAACCTGTCTCCAGGCTTCAGGCTGGGCCTAGCATTTGCATGGCTTGGAACCCCTTGCTGCTTCTCTTGCCCTCTAAGACCTCTGGAGATCAAGTGGTGACAGTTATTTGTTCATAGGTATGTCCCTTCTTCTAAGATTCAGTACCATGAATAAAAAGGCAAACTCACATGTGTAAAAGCCATCAAATTAAGCAAAACAGAAAATCCACTTATGTCAAAAAGAAACCAATTAATTGTTCCACAAATTGGGATGGCAATAGTTACATTCATGAAACACCATGGATCATGTCACTCCCTAGCTTTGAACCCTCCAACACCTTCCCATTGCACTTGGAATATATTCCAAACTCCTAACACCACAGCTAAGATGTCCTGGAAGATCCAGAAGCACCACAAACTCCTGGCTTTGGGGTCTCTGCATCCACCTTTCCCTCCGCGTTCCCCATGCAGTGGTCCTCACCTCCCACTTTGCACAGCTAACTCTCTTTCATCCCACTCACCACTTTTTCATTTCCTTCATGACACGTGGTACATTTTAAAGTTATCTTAATGATTTATTTGTTTGTTTGAGTTATATGTATTTCTACTTCCACACAAAAACATCAATGTCATGAGAGCAGAAAGAAGCACCTGTGCTGAACTCAGTGCCCGGCACATAGTAGAGTCTCAATAAATATTAGTTACCCACCTTTTCTACATTTCTTTCCAAAAATTTGGGAAGTCAAACCAAGTCAGCATGGGACATACTTGAATTTATTAGCATAGAGCTCACTCCTTCCTAAGCTACTTCATTTTAAATACTTCGTATTTTTCCAGACTGATCTGGTGTCAGTCAGCTGACGGTTTATCTTGCCCCTGCCCAGTTCCCTTGGTTTCTTTTTACACTGAAACTCAGTGATAAAATATGAAAAAACAGAGGTATGAAAAAGCTCTGGTCTTTGTTATTACAGCCTCGTATTCAGGGACCATAAAACTGTGTCTTATTCAAGGCCTCCCAGGGATGGATGATCAGGTTTAAAATATGTTTCTTCCTAGGTGTCTGCCCCTTGATGCCAGATGGAAGCCATGCAAAGATTGGAGCCAGCTGTATTTAAATAACTGCCTGCTTCGGGCATTATCTAGTAGGGAAAAGATTACATCTTAAAATGGTGATGTTACACTTGCTATTCCAAGCAACTTTCAGTGGAAATCTCTTCTTTTCCCTACACTTTGTAATAGTGCACAGACAGCATCATTTCGTGGAAGACAGAAATGAGTGGGTGGACAGGTTAGCAGAACTCAAGGGTTACTACACAGGGTTGAGAATTAGACACCCCTATATTCAGAATATGGGTCTCTCCCAAATGAGCTGTGACGCCTTGGGTGAGTTACTTGATCTTTCTAGGTCTCATTTTCCTTACTGGTAAATTGGTTAACACAGAACCCAAACGGTAGGGTTGTTGTTAAATGGATCAAGTAGAGTACATTGTCAGGGGTTGCGGGGATTAACGCTGCAAAGGAAGAGGGTTCTTTCTAAGAGGAGATCTCCAAAGGTGCTCCTTGCCTGGACCCTAAAGAGAGAAAAATGAACCAGGGAAAGGTCCAGGGGTGTGAAGCTCGATGACATGATTTGGGTGTGTCACTCTGGGCTTTGGAGGAAAGCTCCCTTGTCTCTCCCTGTCTCCCTCTGCCTCTGAATCAGTGAGACCCCCATGGCCCAGGTCACGGTGCAGGACAAGACCCACTTGGCCTTGGGCACAACTGTAGTCCTTGAGATTTCCTCATTGGGAACTGGGGGCTGGAGACCCACAGTAGGCAGCAGCGTGCGTTGGGATAGAGTGTCTCCGTGTGCACCACCCTGGTGAGTCAGCACAACAGCAGGTTACAGGTCGAGGAGTTAGGAGTTTGGAATTCTGCCCAAGTCATTCTCAAACTCGTTAAAAGCAACAGCTGTTGTGAACTCTAAGATAGTGCAGTTGCTTATAGAAGGTTCTTGTCATTTCTGTTTCCCAACCAATCCTCCCTGTCACTAAGAATTAGTCCAAAATAGCAGTGGCTGCTGTCACCTCACCTACTGCCTTCTGGGGCTTCTGTCAGTAAGAAAAGGCAAGGACTCGTCAGACAACTGCAAGGATATTGTTGAGGACAGTGTTCACTCTGTTTTACCTGTGATTCTCCAAAAGGGAGACAGGTAGGGGCATGGCTCCCTGTGAAGGGAAAGGAGAGCTCCCGTATCAGCATCATTTGTGGGTTTTTGGCACTCTGTACAAGCTCATTATCTGTACAGCAACCTCTGCCCTCTCCCGAGTTCCAAGGATCATGAGACCCCCAACTCCCACTATGGAAGTATGTCCCCTGGCCCAAGACCCAACTGTAGAGAGCAACTATTGTGGCATCAGTGAGTAGTAGCCTCGGGGGGATGGGGCAGGAAAACAAGTCAAAATTCCTAAGGGTTTGGGAAGACCATTATCTTCTTTTTGAGAAACCCCAGGGGAAAGCTTATTTCTTGTCTTCAGTAAGAGTTGTATTTTATTCTAAGCAACCACGATGTTTTAAAGTCATAGACCGTGAGTCTTACAGCTGTCCAGGGTCCCTCTTTGCACAGGCAAATTGGCTCAAGCAGAGGGCTCAAATCCCTCAACAGAGATGAAGTGTTTTATGGCTTCCCTGCCTTTGGTGTCCTTTTTTCCCTCCTGCTGACCCCCGATTGGTGTTACCTTTTCTGTTTTATGTTTCCCATCCACCCACTCTCCCACCTACCTTTCTACTTATCAAGTACTAACTGGATACCTGCTAGATACCAAACATTCTGCTCAATGCTGCAGGCACAATGGAGAGAAAAAAACCCTATGTCCTCTAGAAGTTGTAAGTTCTTGAAATACCTTTTATAGAATGAGAAAGGCAAAAAAATATATATATATATTTGGAGTAGGAGGGCCTGTCATTCTGTTATTGGTTATTCCTGACTTCTCAAAAGTCACTGGTTGAAGATTCCCTTCAAGTTTTACACTATTTCTGCCCTAACTTTGTGACCTGCACTGGGGACACATGCCTGTTTTCTCTCTCTGGTCAAGGGGCCCGGGGTAGAGCCCTAAAGAGCATCATCTCCTTCCAGAACTCTCTTACTGCACTCATCCCCCCAAACTTCTTGGTTTCCCCGAATATGACACATACAGTCTTAGGCTCTATGGCCCCAGCTCCAGTTGACAAGGAAGATCATATCATTGCAAAGTTGTCTGGTTCCTTCTCTAAGTTTTGTGCACTAGTAAGATGAACATTTGAGGCCAGAAGAATCCTTCCTGATGCTCTCCCCAACTCTTCCTTCCTAGAAAGGCCCTCTCAGGCACTATCCGTGTTCTTTTTCTTTCTCTCCACAAGTCTTACATGTAAGAGAAAAGCATAGAAAGTTAACTGGTATTGGTCATACAATAAGTTGGTGAAAAGGGCATTTCCACAGACAAGGGCTGAGGAAGGTGAGGTCACACAGGATAATATATCATCCCTGTCTTCAAGGAGCTTTCCGTCAGTACAGAAGCTACAAGCCCCTAAGCAGAATTTATATAGAATGCACAGGGACAGGATGCTCTGGGAGGCAACAAGCAAATCAGGGAAATGCAAACAAAGTACAACAACATATTTTAATAGAAAAATACACACAAACTATTCAGTTGACAGGCTTGAGAGCTAGTCTCTATCTTGTTTCCTCACCCTTATGGTTTTATTTGTTTGTTGTTTTTATGGGGTCAGGATTTTGTATGGGGATCAAGAGAAGAGAAAGAAAGATACTATGTGCTGCAACTGACTTGACTTTTTCAAAAATATGAAACATTTGGGAGCCTAGAGACTGCTCAAAGTGGCTCTAGTGGCTGCAGGAAGTTCTGTAATCTTCCATTTCAGACACACTTTTTGGGAGACTGGAGCTTTTCCTGGAGGAGTAAGTTTGAGGACATGTTTCTGGTACCCTACTGCACTGGACAGAGGGGCTGGATTATCCGCCACAGCGTGGAAACCCACTCTTTCAGAGCACTGGGTGACTTCTAATCACAGCCAGTGTTAAAAGTGGTCCTAATTAATGACATGGAGTCAAAACTATAAGGGTGAGGAAACAAGATAGAGACTAGCTCTCAAGCCTGTCGACTGAATAGTTTGTGTATATTTTTCTATTAAAATATGTTGTTGTACTTTGTTTGCATTTCCCTGATTTGCTTGTTGCCTCCCAGAGCATCCTGTCCCTGTGCATTCTATATAAATTCTGCTTAGGGGCTTGTAGCTTCTGTACTGACGGAAAGCTCCTTGAAGACAGGGATGATATACTATCCTGAGTGGGGAAATAAATAACTTATTCGGGAGCTTCTTGCTGAATACAATTCTGGTGATTTTCATCTCCTCTGCCAATACCCTAGTCCAAGCCACCAATGCCTCTCACCTAGGCCTCTTACTTGAGCTCTTCCATTGCTATCCAGCCACAGAGACAGCTTTTAATAATGGGAATCAGATAGTGTCCCTCCTTTGCTCAAAGTTTTGCAGAGGCCTTCCCTTTATTTAGGATAAAAATGAAAATGCTCTGGCCCCTGCCGTGTTCCGTAATCCCATCTCAGGTCACCCTCCAACCCCAACTGCCAAATTCCCACCCACTCTTTTCCTCCCAGGCTAGCCTTTTTCTAATTCCTCCAAAACCTGAAGTTCTTCTCTGCCACAGGGCCTTTGTACAGACTGTTCCTTCTGCACTGAAACATTTTAGCATGGCTATCTCTCCCATCTTCCAGGATGCATCATAAAACTTTCCACCTCCAAAAGGCCCTTCCTCCTTATCTTATCTATAGTAAGTCCCCCTTTTATTCTCTGTCTCAGTCCCTGTTGGTTTTCGCATAGCATTTAGTGTAATTTATAGTAATTTCGTCTATTACATGGTTATGTTCTGTCCCTTACACACACACACACGAATGTAAGCTTCATGATGGACATATATTAGTTTTGTTCACTGTTGTTTCCCCAACTCCTAATTCATAGCAGATGCCCGCTATGTGACCCATAGCAGGTGCCCCAAAATATTTGTCAGATAAATAAATGAATAAGGTTATTGAAGACAATTAAAAGGTATAAATACTGGTTAAGTGGGGATAACCTATCATGATATATGAAGTAAGAACATGATAAAAGAAATAGAGGGATTAAATAAGCACTAAAGTATTAAAACCAGGCACGTGGAGCATCAGCCCCATGCCAGGAACCACGAATGGCACAACTGCATTGAGGTGGTAATTATCATTATTCTTACTTAACAGGTGAACAAACTGACGGTTAGAAAGGGTGAGAACCTGTCCCAGGTCACACAGCAGGTAAGTGATAGCTATTGGACCCTTTTAAGGCACGTGGGCTCCAAAGCTCATTTTCTTAATTGCTACACTATGGCATGAAAACACAATAACAGGGCAAAAGATATGAACCAGCAGATCACAGAAGAAGCAGTACCCCTTGTAACAAAAACAAACAAAAGACAGAAAACAAAATGTCTAACTTCACTTTTAAGTAAAAATAAAACTAAGAGTTTGGGGTACTTGTTGTTGTTTTTTTCCTATCAAATTGAAAATGACTTGTTAACAACAATGAGGGTACTGGGAAATATACTTTATGCTGGTGGGAATATAAATTGGCATAAGCTTTCTGAAAATAACTTGGCCACATCTATCAAATATTTTAAATGTGCATAACCTTTGACACAGCAATTCCACTTCAAGGAAATCAACCCAAGGAAACAATCATTTAGAGAAACAAAAATTTAACTTAAAGGATATATGTTGCAGCACTGTTCATATTAGAGAATAACTACAACCTAAATGCATCACAGAAGGTGATTACATTATAATATATTCATTCATGAACTTTCATGACACCATTACAAGTAATAGTAAAACTGATCACTTAATGACTTGGAAACACATCAGTAAATGAACAAAGTAGGTTCCAAAATGCCATATACAGTCTGATTCCATTTATAAAAAAATAAAAATATACATGTATACAAAAATAATGGAATGATATATGCAAAGAGCATCTAATGCTATAATCTCTGGAGGTTGGGTAACAGGTGACACTTACTTCTTTCCCAGTACCTGATTTTTTACACATTTTCTACAATTAACATGTAATACTTTTTTATAAAAAAAATTTTTAAGAAAAAGACATAAATTTCCATTCAATCCTATTCAACAAATATTTATATAGTGTCTACTATGTGTTAGGCTCTGTGTGAGGCACTGGGGATATAATGGTGACCCAATCTCCAACTCCAACTCCATACAGATGACATTCAGTAGGAAAATGTACCACTTAGGACTTAAGTATAGATGCTTAAGAGTAGAAGCATAGATTATAGAGGTGATGTGCCGGTAAACAGGTCTCACAAGGATGTTCTACTGAAAATTAATTAGAAGCAGTACCATCCGACAGTTCATCAACCATGGATTAGGACAATAGCAATGTGAAGGATCAACCAGAGCTGTATGTTTGCAGCTGAAAGCGTATTTCCATGGAATTTCAACCCTCATTTCACTTCATGCTTCTCCCCTTTGGAAAACTTCTGACCTGAAAGGTGTCTTGAGCCCAACGTGATGTGTCAATGCTAAGAGTGATTGTGGGTATTTGAGATGTGGGGGCACAGCTTCCCAGAGGCCGAGCCTTCCGAAGGCTCCGTAGCTACCTCTGTTGTCTTAAGGTAACTAGAGAACAAACTCTAGACCCACAAAAAGTGCTGAGAGGACCCACCAAATCCTATGGCTACAGAACTATGACTGCCTAAGAGACAGATCTGCCACTAAGAAACCTAGGAAATGAATAAATCCATTGTCAGTACAGCTTACTATGGTTAATGCAATATATTTCAATTGTCTTCAGAGGTCGAAGAGCAGAGAAGAAATGCTGGCGTGCCGCTGCCTGTCTCCATGCTAGGACAGAGAAGGACTGAGGTAGTGGCTTAGTGGCTACAACTCGAGCCTTGCATCCCCAGGCCTGAGGCCGGCCTCCTGCCTCGGCAGATAATGAGCTTGGCAATCTCTGATCGTCTTTTCTGGGTACTAATCCCCATCACAGAACTTCTATAATGCATGATATAATTCAATACACCTGGCAGACTCACCACTCTTTCATCCTTTTGTTATGTAATAGCCCAAAGTGAAGTCGAGGGTAGTTAATGCTCTGACAACCAGTGATTATCCCCAATAACAGTATTTTCCAAGGATTATTGCCGTCAGAAACCATTTTGTAATAACGGGCAACTGGAAGACAATGTAGCAAAGTAAGACGGTCTTTGAGAGTTGCCATTTATTTTGTATAGATCTGCAAAGATGCTTCATGCATCCCCAAGTGAAACAACCAGAGTCTTCATGGGGTTTCACGTGCCAAGACAAATCACTTCACTAGAAAGGTTCGAGGGATGCATGCCTGGGGGGCTTCAGAGGCTTTCTATTTTATAAGCCTTTTCATCTTTCCCCTCGTCTTTGCCCTTTTATTAATATATTATTCTGGCCTCCTCAAAGCCTGCTTCCGGGTAAGTTACAGCAGTCTTGGGAGCGTTCCTGTGAACTGATTTCACTGTGAAGAGGCTCTACCCTGTGTGAGGCCCCGAGGGAAGAGCGGTCATGGCATTGATTTTGAGGGATGTCTTTCTGATATGCATGTCCTGAGTTAACTGGATCCCACTACAGGAGGATATTTTGAGTTGGGTACGACAACTCAAATGACTTACTGTCCTCAGCGTACAGGAGTTTAGGTATCTGTCTAGGACAAAGTCAGACTTTATCCAACACAATACTACCCCATTACCAAGCCTGCACAGCCTCCTGGGGGAAGATTTCCTTTCGGGAAACAGCTTTGTTAGACACAAATCCTCCCTTTTAACAAATGCCTATGAATGAGATACCTCCTTGGGATAGTTCCCAAACATGCACTCATATCATCCAAACTCAAACTCCAAAATCTGAAATATCAAGAAGGTGGGTTTTTTTTTTCATGTCATTGCTTTGATAAAAATCATCGAGCTCTTTGTACTTTTTACGCAGATTGCATAAATCCCAGCTGTTTGAAATTGGGCAACATGGTTCACTGATGAAATTAAATCGACATCATCTTCCTCTATCTTGACAGTTCAGACGACTGGAGGCAATTGCCGCTCTGGCTGTCAGGTTAGGCTAGTCAGTGCTAAAATTATTATACCGCCTTAAAGTTTATCTTTGATTAAAAATTAAATTTAACTTCCCTTTATCACTTTCCATACCCCAACAACACGCATGTGTTCTCCATGTTAAATCAAGATGGACTAAATATTTAATACCCTGTTCTAATTAGCTACAACTGTTACCTAATTTCTCTCTGTAAATGAATGTGAAAGGGCCCGGGAGGCCTAACGTTAACCTTCATCCACTCTCCTTATAGGAGAGAAATTACAGGTTCTAATTAGTTGCTTCAAATTGCAAAGAAATAGAATTTTCATAACTAGCTTATTAAAATCCTAGGGCCCCTTTGGGATAGGGCAAATTGCTTCTACCCTGATCTGCTTATCCTGGTACAACACCATACAGAAGACTCGTGTTGTCTGCCTACACACAGCTCATATTTCTCCCAAATTAATGAGGACTCAAATTATTCCAGCTGCCCTCTTGGCACAAGGAAAAATTGAAAATCTATGACTGCCAAGTGACGTGGGTAACTCAGCTGCTAAATAAAATCCGCTTAAGGGGACACAGCTGTCGAGGTGCCTATTTACATTAAGATTACTAAATCCATGAACACAGAACAAACGTCCCAAGATGGTTAAACAGTGTTCAACATTTGGATTAACCCTTTTATTAGTCCAAGGCCCACAAGGTGCAAGTGTCCGGCATAGTGAGGCAGAAATACAGGTTTTTACCAAGTGACTTTTTCTCTCTAGGACAGATCACAGATCCCTAAGCATTATGGTGGGAAAAGCCTGGTTCCCAGTGAATTCCCACTTTTGGAAGCTCTGATCAGTTTTACTTCCACTAATGTCTTAGTACAAGCCAGTCAAAGCTTTCATTCTTAATGAAATTAAACACAGATCTTAGATTTGTTAAATTTTGACATTTCATGAATCTTCAGCAGGATTCTCTCTTCTGTGTTCAGACCTCTTAACTTCTTCGAGGGCCCACATAAAACTCTGACAACTAAGATGTGGAAGTCTTAGGAAATGATGTCCCAGATGTCCTCAGCAGTCAATGAATGGTATCTCAAATAGAAGTGATCAGCGTTTGGTGGAACTTCCTAAGAGGCCCCTGAGTAATTACTTTGGACCGGGAGAATGAGAGAGCACGGGAGAACAATGAAGAACAAGAACAACAGAGCATAGGGGAAACGGCACAGCATGTATTTATTCATTTAACACTCATTAACATTAAATTAGTATGATCTTCCATTATTATCCCAAAATTCTAGACACTAAGAGATTTTATCCAAATGTCTCTAAAATCCCTGATTATCAATAACCCTTGTCCAAATCAAAATTCTTAACCCAGGGTTCAAAAGCTGAACTCCTACCCATGTCTCGACTACACACAAGCATTTAAACCAAATACCCCTCAAAGTCAGTCTTGTGCCACCAAAGAACCTATTGGCAAGGAACATCTTCTCTTTGTTGGGTTTGTGTGTGTGTGCGTGTGTGTGTTTTAACAAGAATCAAAAGTTATAGCCTGGGTTTTCTGGCTAATTAAAAAAACATGTTCTGTTTTCCATCCTGAACATTCTGCCCTGTGCGCTTTGCATTGTCCAAATCATGTAAAATTACAGAGTGATGTCATCAAATAGATCAGGCTTGGGGGAAACAGACGAAGATTCTATAAACACTTTTCACCCTTAAACACGTAGCCTAAACAGAATACTTCCTCTCCCTGTAAGAGAAAAATGGCAACAAATGAGATTTAAAAAACAGAATGGGGACACGTGAACATCAACCCACAAACATTCGAAGATGATTAAGGAAGCACAGACATAAATGAAGATAAGAGGGAAAATGTTGTTCTCAGAAAGAAAAAAGACCTTGACACTGAAGGAACCCAACACAAAGTCAGTTTCAATTACACGGTGATACTTTTGATCCACGCCATTGCTCTACATATTTTTGCTGGTACTGAAGTGTTTGTCTAAATACCTGAGTATCTCCACAGAAGATATGAGCTGCCTTTGAACAGTCCTGCCTCACTTAAAATCTGAGAACTCAATATTTTAACACATAGTCACAGAGTCCTGGGTCCTGCTGAAAACCCAAAATTCTGGAGGGGTGGGTATTTCACTAGGATGGGTGTTACATGCCCCAATAAAGACAAGATTCTCATGAAGGTATACCTTTCCTAATTATTTAGAAGCAATGTTAGTCTGGGAATGTGGAAAAAAAGGTATATATACACAGGTCTATATATATGCCTACATACACAATCCTTTAGATCTAAAACTATATAAAATCACAAGACAGATTTTTATGCAATCACTGACTGACTCTTCAGACTCTTTCTTTTCTGCCAAGTTGACTCTTTTGGGATAATTACCAACTTAGTTTTGTACGGCAGATCAAATGGGCTGACAGTCTTTAAAGCATAGTTCCCTACCTTTCTTCTTATAACGACACTGTTACTTGATCTCTTGACAGTTTCAATTTAGAAAATTAAACCACAAAATGTGTTTAAAGAGAATTTAAATTAATTTTACTTCAGTGATGCCGCAATGCTTATTGAAAGGTGTGACAATGCATAGCCGGGAGCCAGACTCACTGTGGTAAGTTAAATATTCTTTTCAATCTAATCTATTCCCAGAGGCAGCAAAATGCTCCAAAATGACGATTTCTATCAGGCAGGCTTCCATATCTACTAGCCTTTGGAACAGAGGAGCCAGTGACCACTGGAAGCAGAAGAAAGGCGCAGTGGTTGTCCACAGAGACTAACTCAGTGTTTCACACACGTCTTCTGTGCATGGTCACAGGTGCCACCAGTGGATTCCGCAGGCAATTTCAGTGCCTCCAGAGGATGTTTTCTGTCTTGTTCATTGCTATGCTTTCGGCACCTAGCACAGCAAGGCTGAACACATAAGTGTCAAAGATGCTGGTCTATGCCTTTAATATGCTAATAATGTGTAGTATACATTTGTTCAAGGGGAGACTATGGCTTTCTAAGTTTCCAACACATATTTAACAAAATAATAATAATAATAAAAAGGCCTCTCTAAACACTAATTTTTAAAATAGCACCATTAAAACATACAGCACCATTAATAATTAGCCTTCAAAGAACGTCATACCTTGGAAAGAACTACTTTATGACCAAACTGAGATAAAGGCAAAACTCTTATTGATAACACTTGAATGGAAAAAAGCTCTAGCATTTCTGTGCTAAGCATTTGATCAGCAAAGCTGCATCTGGATGCCTACCACCACCTGATGACTCTGTACACAATCAGTGAGAACAGATTTGAGTCCAGCTTCCAGAATGAAGCAACTTTTGCCACTAAATTAAACAGTGGAAAAATTCTGCTTCTGGCTACGATGGATTAGCTACTGTTAGATGAACTCTAACACTGAGAACATCTATCTACTAAAATTGGATACACTACGAAAAACAACTATGGCAGCCAGGAATTGAAGGCAGCAGATCCTAGAGTGAAGAGAATGACAAGGAGCAAAGCCCTACGTTCACTTCCCATTTCCCACATCACAGCATTTGCCAACTCACGGGGTAGGGCATGAAAGCCAAGCAGAAAACAGCAATCTAGAGTTAGTGGCAGCCTCACTAGGCTAGGGAGATAAAAAGTGGGTTTTGGGATGCAGAGAAAGCCATAACATGAGGGAAAAGATCTCAAAGAAAATTGAACTCTGGGGAAGTAAGTCCATACTCTGCAGGCAATTTCTCCCTAATGCATTTGATAATGACTAAATTGTACACGTGTAAGGTAAGACTCCATAAAACCAAGCAGAAAGCAGATGCAAAGAGAGTGAAATGTTAAGCAGAGAAAGTGACAGTCACAAAATGCTGGGAAATCAAAATTTGAAGTTAAGCGTTCACCAAGGAGGAGGGGGGTACAGGTAGAAATTACAAGCTTTCAGTTGAAAACTCTGAAATGTCTATGACCTAGAAGTAAGGACAAATTATAAATAAACAAATTGTAATCAGATCAAGATCCTCTGCCTGTATTCTATTTGCCTGTCACATAATTTATTCCTTTCAAGAGGAAAGATGAGAACAATTTTTCATATACATGGTCAGACAAGCAAATAAGAATTACTAGGCATGCCAAGAACCAGAGCCAAATAACTGAAAATCAAGAGGAAAAAAAGCAAAGACATAATAGACCTACAGGGAATCCAGATATTATAGTAATCAGGCACAAACTCTAAAATAACTATGATTAAATATTTTTTAAAAGGTGAAAAAAGAAGTATAAAAAAGAGTCAAATGAAATTCATATAATTGAAAACAGTGACTAAAATTAAGAATTCAGCATATAGATTTAATAGACAATTTGACACTATAGAAGAGAAGATCAATGAACTGGAGGAGAAGTCAGTAGAAAATATCCAGCTTGAACTGTAGAAAGAAAAAAATAATGAAAAACAAAGAGAAAGCAAAAAATAAATATGTGATCTGGTCAAAAGACCTGATAAGTAATTGGAATTTCTTAAGGAATTAAGGGAAAGAATGGGGCAAGGGAAATATTTGAAGAAAACGAGCCAAAATTTTACAAAATTGATAACAAACATCCAGCCATAGATTCAAGAAGATATATACACTCTGAGTAGAATAAATAAAAAAGAAAAACATACTTAGATATATCATAATAAAAGAATTCTAAACACTAAAGAAAAAAATCTTAAAGTCAGCTTAAGAAAAAAGATAGTACCCACTAAGGAGCAATAATAAGACTAATGACTGAACTTCTCAATAGAAGAAATAAAAGGCATAAGACAACAGAATACATCTTTAAGGGGATGAAAGAATGTAAGTCTCAAACCAGAATTTTGTACCCAGTAAAATGTCCTTCAAAATGACTGCAAAATTAAACACTTTCAGACAAATTTATCAGCAGAATTCAAAGAAATAATTCAGGCAGAAGGAAAATGATCCCAGTAGGGAGCATGGTAATGCAGAAAGAAATTAAGAACACAGAAAAGGGGGGGAAAAACTATATGAGTAACTCTAAGAAAATATTATCGATTTAAAATGACAATAATCAGGCACAGTGGTACATGCCTGTAGTCCCAGCTTCTCAGGAGGCTGAAGTGGGAGGATTGCTTGAGCCCAGGAGTTCAAATCCAGCCTAGGCAACTTAGAAAGACCCTGTCTCTTAAAAAAAAAAAAAAGAAAAAGGCAACAATAATCATGGGGATTGGGGGTTAAAATGCCACCAAGGGCAGGTGGGCTTAAGCAGAGTTGAACTGTTCTAGGGTATGTGCATTACCTGGAAAGTGGTAAAAGTAATAATGTAAGGTAGTCTCTAATAAATTGAGGACAGATGTTATAATCTCTAGGGTTACCACAAGACTAAAAAATAAGATAACGTATTACTAACAAGCTAATAGAGGAGAAAATTGAATAATAAAACATTTTTGCCTTCTTTCAGATTAATAAACTAGAAACACAGATGAGAAAAATATCAAGTGGTAGATAAGCTTAAATATATAATAATTATATTGAATATCCACTAGTTTTTAGTATATTTTGTCCCTTCTTTTTACTTTCAAACCATATAAAGCATATGTAATTATAAATTACAGTATCTTTTAATAGATATAATAATAAAAGAGCTGATTTAACAGGAAAATATGACAACCCTAAATTTGTATACTGATAATAACAGAGACACAACATATAAGACAAACACTGATTGAATTAGAAGGAGAAATAGAGAAATACAATATAATAGTGGGGGATTTTTAATGCACCTCTCTTATTGATAGAATAAGCGAATAAAACAATCAGTAGAGACACAGATCTGAATATTACAATTAGTCAATTTAACCACACTGACATATAAAACACTGCATTCCTCAACTGCAGAATGCATTTTGTTTACAAGTACTCAAGGATCATTAACTGAAACACACCATATGCTCATCTATAAAGCAAGTCTAAATATATTTGAAAGGGTGGATGTCATACAGAAGGTATTCAATATCTCAGTGGAATAAACTAAAAATCATAAAATATTAACTAGAAAACTGGAATCTAAATTGCTTTAAAATTAAATAATACACTTTAAATAAGTCATGGGCAAAGAGAGTTCACAATGAAAATAAGAAAACAGTTTGAATTCAGTGATAATGAAAACATGGTATGTGAAAGTGAGATATTACTAAAGCAAGTAGAGGGAAATTGGTGTCTCTAAATGCATGTAATAAAAAAGAAGGAAGGCTGAAAATCAATGACTTAAGTTTCCATTTTAACAAGCTAGACAACTGTCAATTTAACCCAAAGAAAGTGGAAGGAAAAAAAGAAATAAAAAATAAGAATAGAAATCAGTGACACAGAAAACAGATGTACAATGCCAAAAGTCACTTCTTGAAAAGTCATAAAATTGATAAATCTTTAGGCAAGATGGATTTAGGAAAAATGAGTGAAAATACAAAGTAACCATGTTAGAAATGGAAAAAGGAAGGGCCCTTTTATGTGATCTTTTCTATGTGAAAAAGAAAATAAGGGGACTTTATAAACAACTTTAGGCCAATAAACATGAAAATTTATATGAAATGGACACAGTCCTAAAAAAGCACAACTTACCAAAACTGATTCAAGATGAAATGCCAAAATCAGAATAGTCTTACATCTATTAAAGTAATTGAATCTATAATGAAAAATCTTCCCTCAAAGTAAACTAGAGTCCCTTGTGGCCTCACCATTGAATTCTTCCATACAATTAAGGAAGGAATAACAATCTTACACAAATCCTTCCAGAAAATATAAAAAGAGGAAACATTGTCCCACTCACTTTAAGGCCAGCATATCCTCATCAAAAACCTGAAAGAGGCATTACAAAAAAGGACATTTTCAGACCAATATCTCTCTTGACATAGATGCAAACATCTTAAAATTGCAGCAAATCAAATGCAGTGAAATGTAAAAGCTTAATATAGTATGATGAAGTTGGATTTATACCATGAATATAAGGTTATTTTATTATTTGAAAATAAAACAATGTAATCCATGACATCAAAAAAATAAGAAAAATTATATGAATTTTAATAGATGCAGAAGCACTTGATAAAATTCAATACTCATTCAAAATGTCTTACCAAGCTAGAAATAGGATAGCACTTCTTTAATATAAAAAGCTTATTGTTTTCATATATTAGGAAACAAAAAATTAAAAACCGTATCATTCATAATTGCAGCAAAACCCCTCAAATAACTGGTAATAAACCTAAGAAAAGATGTGTAAGACTTTTAACACAAAAATCGCAAAATATTACAGAAAGAAAATAAGTGGAGGGGTGGACCCAGTTCATGGACTGGAAGACTCAATATTGTAAAGATGTGTCAATCATCCTCCAGTGGATTTTTATATTCAACTCAATCCTAATCAATGTCTTAGCAGATTTTTTTGCAGAAATCAATAGATTGATTCAAAAATGTGTATGGGAATGCAAAGGACCAAGAAGAGCAAAGACAATTCCAGATGAATTTTAATAATGAAGCTAAATAGTGAAGCTTAATAATAAAGCTTCTAGAAGATAATATTGGGGAATATCATTGGGGTAGAGAAATATGTCTTAAAGTGTATATACAAGAACACTATATATAATGGAGAAGATTGATACATTGAACTTTATTAAAATTAAAAAAACTTCTGTTTATCAAAAGATAGTATTAAAAGAGAGATAAAGCAAGCTGCAGGGTGGGAGAAGATATTTTCAGTATATTTATATATCCAATAAAGGAGTGCAGTCTAGAATACATAAAGAACTATTACAAATTAATAAGGAAAAAAAGCATATTACCAAACTTCTTAAATGGTCAAAAAACTTGAACAGACACTTCACAAGAAAGGATATCCAAATAGCCAATACACATATGAATAGCTGATCAACATTAGTCATCACAGAAATGCAAATTAAAATGACTCTTACATACTAAAACACACACATAGGACACACACACACACACACACACACACACCCAGAATGGCTAAAATTAAGAAAATTGAGGATATCAAATGTTGGCAATGAGGAACTAGAACTCCCCTTGTTATAAGTACTTTGGAAAGCTCTTTAGTAGTATCTTCTAATGTAGAATATAGGCATACCTTGTGAGACAGTAATTCTACTCCTAGGTATATCCCCAACAGAAATGCAAGTGTGTAATAAAAGACACGTGGAAGATTTTTTAAAGCAGTATAATTTGAAACAGCCAAAACTGGAAAGAACATATGGGTCCATCCATAGTAGACAAGATAAATAAATGATGGTATGTCCATACCATAGAGTACTACATAACAATGATAAAAACAAACCCCTGGAACACACAACAACCTGGATTAATCTCAAATGCATACCATTGAGCAAAAGAAGTGAGACATAGGAGAGTATAAAGCATATGGTTCTATTTAAACAAAGTAAAGCTAACAGGTAAAACTAACCCATGGAAATAGAAGTCAGAAAAGCAGCTATGTCTGGGGACAGAATGATTGGAAGGAGACATGGTGAAGGAGGCTCTGCGGGTGCTGGCAGTTTCTGTTTTGATGACTGTGGTGTTCACCTGGAAATGGAAACCTGGCAAAAACTCACAGTTCCACACACTTAAGTTTTGTATACCTTATCACATGCATTATTGAAACATTCAATACAAAAGGTCTTCAAAAAGTTAACTGACTATGCTTACCTAAGATTGTATCACTAGGGGACAAGTTGGGGGAAGGGTACACGGGAACACTGTATTATTTCTGCATTTCTTGTGAGTGTAAAATTATTTCAAAATAAATTTTTTTAATTTTAAAATATTTAATTGACAAAGATTAAATACATCCAAGATGTACAACTTGATTTAATATACATAAGCATTTTGTAATGATGATTAAAATCAAAGTAATTAACACATCTATCACCACCCATGCTATACATCAGACACCCAGAACCTGGTCATCTTATAACCGAAAGTTTTTAATCTTTGATCAACATGATCCCATTTCCGCCACCCAGTATCCTCTGGCAACCATCTAACCAGCTATTCTGCTCTGTATATTTTTAGATTCCACATATAAGTGAGATCATGAAATATTTGTCTTTCTGTGTCTGGCTTAGCATAATATCCTCCAGGTTCATCCACGTTGTCAAAAATGGCAGGATATCCTTTTTTTTCCTCCAGACATAAGGTCTTCCTCTGTCACCGGAGGCTGGAGTACAGTGGCCCGATCATATCTCTATGGTTCTAACTCCCAGGTTCAATCAATCCTCCCTCTTCAGCCTCCTGAGTAGCTGGGACTACAGGCACACACCACCACGCCCAGCTAATTTTTTTTATCTTTTGTAGACACAGCGTCTGGTTACGTTGCCCAGGCTGGTCTCAAACTCCTGGGCTCAAGGAATCCTCCTGCCTCAGCCTCCCAAAGTGCTGGGATCACAGGTGTGAGCCATTGTACCTAGCCAAGGATTTCCTTCTTTTTTATGGCTGAATAATATTCTATTACCCACACACACATATATATATATATGCATACGTATATATGCCAATTTGATATTGTGAAATATATATTTGGTCTTCCTCCCTGTTTCCTGACATATAGCTCCTAAAATCCTTGGAATGTCAGGAGTGAGAAGAGGCACTTTTGTATGCTAATGACATGATTAGTGGCTGGCGCCCCATAGATAGCCTCAGGATGGGGGCTGTTTACCCACCCCCCACACTTCTTAAAGTGTTTATAATAAACGTAAGTAAAGTGTGTCCCAGAGTTCTATAAGCCACTCTAGCAAATTAATAGAAGCCGAGGAGGGGATTGTGGGAAACCACAATTTACAGCATCAGTCAGAAGCATAAGTGACAGTCTACTCCTTGCATCTGTCATCTGAAGTGGGGGCAGTCTTGTGAGACTGAGCCCTCAACCTGTGGGACCTGACGCTCTCTCCAGGTAGATAGTGTCAGAAATGAATCGATTTGGAGGACACCCAGCTGGTGTCTGCTAGAGAATCTGCTGGAAAATTGGTTGCTTGGTGTGTAGGGAAAAACCCGCAGATGTCCAGAGTCACAATGTTTGTGCTGTGAGAGTGTAGCAGGAGAAACTGAGTTTCGTGTTTCCTACATCACCACAACCACAATTTCCTTACCTTTCATCTGTCTGTCGATGGACACTTAAATGGTTTCCATACCTTGGCTATTGTGAATAAGGCTTCAGTAAACATGGGAATGCAGATATCTCTTTGCTACTGATTTTATTTCCTTTAACTTGGTGCTACAATCACCCTCACGATCATAAGTGTAAATAATTCAGAGGTAAGGAACTGGCCTAGCGAGGAAAGAATCTATGGTTATGGTATTTTTGCCAAGAGTGTGAACACACCAGAGAATTTGGAAGAGCGGGACTGAATCACAGGAGCTCCAGGGGAAACCCACTGACCTTTCCGAGCATGGCCACTGGCCTCCCCATTAGGAGCCTAAGGAGTCTTGGGGTATATCAAGTCCGTGAAGCAGTCCTGAGAGTGGCTGCGAGGCAGTGGATTCTAAGGCTTGTTTTCTGGGTAAACCATCCCGGTAAGACAGCTCACTCTGAAGGATGCCGCGGCCACAGAGCACTCCCCCTCCATCCCAGACATACAACACGTTCGATAAATGGAACGGCTTCAGTTTCGATGACTTCGCTTCTGAACTGTAATCTTAAATAAATTAATGCCATTGCTATCTTGCACGGATGAACAAAGGTTGTCTGCAGACAACAGCAGCCTTGTTTCCAGGCCCAGTGACATTAAAATATCATCTTGTCTTTCATCATCTCTGTCTTTATCTTCAGTTTATTCCCGCTGTGGGATGAACACAGCTCAAGACAAGACATAATTCCTGCTGAGTCCAGGACCTACAACATATTTCTTTCCAACCAAGAAATCACAGCTTTCTGCTGTCTGTCTCTCGGCCCACTTGTCACAATCCACCTCAACCAACAAATCTAGCCTCCTTCCCACCAAGGAGGGTCAGAAACCATCATCACTTATGTAAAACTTGAACAATGGCTACATTCTCCAGATAATATTTTCATCTTGTAATTACATATGATGCAATCTGGGGGGAAAGTTTAATGGAATAAATATTCATGCTAAGATTTAACTACATGAGAGTAGGAATTTGAAGATAATGCTTGGAGTCCACACACTCTTTGGCCCCAGACTAGCAGAAGAGTGGCTCTCTCAACAGTAATTATTTTCAGTGAGGTCTCTAATGTGTACAAAACATCCCACAGCAATCCCTGATCCAGCACTTACTGCCTGGCCCTCCTTGTGCGGAGCTCTTGAGCGGTGGTAGCTCATCCAGACCTCACCGCACATTGAGGTAGGTACTATTTTTATGCACATCTGACAAATGGGGACACTAAGGCTTGAGATCACCCCATTAATGAGAAGAGAAGAGAAGCGATTCCAATACCAGAGCCCGTTGTACTAACCACACACTGCATTCCTTCTCTTACAGGGGCTAACACAACGTGCTCTGGGGAGGGGTGCCTCTTAACCTCTTTCTACTGACCACTTCTCTGCAAGGATAATGTTATCTGCTTGGATCTTGCCCAGTTTGTTTCATTCTTGTTACTTATAAAATTGGTTTTGCACAAACCACATGTTTTATGTGGAGAATCACATAACTCTAAAGGGATCTCAGACCTTGAGCTTTGGCTTCAAAAACAAGGAGGAATTTACTCTCACTATGATCTCTACCCTTTTATCATCACTTCTAGCAGTGAGCAAGATGGCAGCAGATTCTTCCTCAAGACAGAACTGCCCATAGCCTGCCCCTCTGCAAAACAAACTCACAAAATGGTAAGATATAATGTGACATAATGGTCATGGGGGACAATTACTGAGCATATGCCTATGTGACTGGCATTGTTCCAAGCCATTGTAGGAGTCATCTCATTTAATCATCACAGCATTCCTATGGGGTAGTATGCTAGGCAGAAATGTACCCCCCAACCCCCATCCCCATGATGTCTAGGAATTTGTGATTACGTCATGTTACATGACAAAGGGGATTAAGGTTGCAGATGCAATTAAGATCGATAATTAGATGATCTTAAAATAGGGCCAATTATCCCACTGGGCCACTACAACCACATGGTCCTTTTAAAGCAGCAGACAGCATCAGTCAGTGCTGCAGTGTGAAGAAGACTAAGCCAGCCATGGCTGGCTTTGCAGACGGAAGGGGCTGTGGGCCAAGAAATATGGACAGACTCTAGAAGCTGGAAAAGGCAAGAATATAAATTCTCCCCTAGAGTCTCCAGAAAGGAATATAGTCCTGCTGACATCTTGATTTTAACCCAGTAAGACCCACATCAGATTTCTGACCTAAAGAACCAGAAGATAATAAATTTGAGTTGTTTTAAGCCACTACGTTTGTGGCAATTTGTTACAACATAAATGGGCAACTAATATAGGTAGGGTTTATTATGAAGATAATCTCCATTTTACAGATAAAGAAACTGAGGCATCAAGAGTTTTAGAATCTTGCCTGAGGTGACCTAATTAGTAAGTGGTAGAGTTAGAATTTTAACCAGGCTGTGCAGTGCCCTCACTCTTGTTATATTATACCTTCCCCCCACCAAGGCAGCTCCTCTTCCTACTCAAAATTGCCCCTATTATTTCTTTCATTAAAACAGAGGCTTTGTTTAATATGTCTAATATTCATTGTGTAGCACTGAAAGGGAAGGGAGGGGAGGGAGGAAAACAATCTTTACCTAGTGTTAGGTCCTTTATATTCATGTGCAGAAAGCTATGCGTGACAAGCACATCATCAGAGTTTAGGCGGACTGATAGTGGCAGGTAATGAGAGGCAGATACTGCTGACTTTCTACCTAACATCATCCCTATTTCTTCTTTCTACAAGACTCTCAATTTTGTTCAGATATCCACTCTCCCCTGTGATCAGATATGATGCTTCCTCCCAAGTCCCAGTGTGGAATCATGATTGGCTTAAGCTAACCATGGCAATTCCATGTCTTTTTCCCATGACTGGTTCTGGCATGAGCATGTGACCTGTTCCTAGCCAATGAGACCTACAGAGGTGCCTGTTTGGGGGTGGAGAAGGACTTCCTCTTTAATAGGATAAAAAGAGATATACCAGAGGTGTCTGCTGGTGACTCCTTAAACTGCTGCCACCACTACGATGATGTCACTGTTTACATGCTGAGAATGGCAGAGAGCATCACTATAAAAATCGCTTTGAGCTACTGAATTAGCCAGCCCCAGAACTGTTCTGTCTCCAGATGACAAACTTTGAAAGTTGGCTCACCCTAACTGGTGCAACAGATCTTTTCTATGTGTGCTATTCACTTTATGTTATTTAACTAGACAATGTGAAGGGCCTATGCACAGTCTTACTTACTAGAGACCCACTGAACAATAGCTATTACCCTTCTTTTTATTTGAGAGAAATCTGGCTCAGAGAGGTAAGCCATCTTGAGAAAAATCACATTACTTTATAGCAGAGTTAGGATTGGAATTCAACCCTATGTGAGGCTAAAGCTTGGGCCCTGTCTACCAATCAGACAGTCTCTCCCCTGTTTGTTATTTTATGGCAAGAGCCCAATTACCTTCAATCAAAATACGCTACATAGTCATCGCAGAATGATACACAGTTAAGCTGGTCTTTCAGTTTACCCAGACTGCAATTAAATTGCCTCGTCAGATGTGCTCCGACTTTTTAACATTTTCAATTATAGGTAAGGAGGTTTAACTAAATATCCTCAGTAATATCCTCCCAAATGGTAGCAAATCTATAGTAATGGCTGTAAGGTCTCTGAACACACTTAAAATGTAATGCATTCCCATTACACTCTTAATGTGGTTAACAATATTCTAATTACTGGTTAAAAATCATTTCTGCAGAGAGATGCTCCTGGAGCTTCTGGTCTAAACGAGGCCTCCCATTAAAATCAAGATGCTCACCAATCCCATTACCTCCTCCAGCGCACTCAGGAGAGCTGTGTTTCCCACTCTCCCCTGAAGTTATGTTGGGTCCGTGTGGCTAAGATCTGGCCAATGGAATACGAACAGAAGTGATATCCCGCTTCTTAGCTGGTCAAAAACCCGTCTGTGCAATTCTCCTCAATCTTTCTCTCTCGCCACAATTATAGAAGCCACAGGTTGACCCGGTGGCGCCAATGATGGAAAGAGGCTGGACCCTCAAGTCCCAAGAGAACTACCCAACCTGCATCATATTGGCACGTGAGAAGAAAGAAACCTTTGTTTTGTTAAGTCATTTAAATTTAGTATTTATTACTGTTGTCATTACTGCAATATGACTCAGCCTCGTCTCATTAGTACAATTCTCTCTTCAAGGCATTTACTTTTCCTTCATCCCACTTACCATGATTTGCTGTTAAATATTTCATTCGGAGTTGGTTTGTTTATTTCCTGACTCCTCAGTAACCAGTGTCCTCCTGTGCTATCCTTTGGTGCTAATTCAGTGCCTGGTACACAATAGATGCTCCACAAATATTTGCTCAATGTATGAATAAATGGATGCTTAGCACATGAATGAGCCCACTTTATGATTTTTGTCTCCCACATCTCTGCCTGGCTTTTTTGTTTGTTTGTTTGTTTGTTTGGGTTTTTTTTTTTCCTTTGAAAACCAAAGGCATATTTTCTTTTTGGAAAACAGTACCTCTACCAGGTGGTAGGCATTGAACTTTAAAAGATAAGACCTTAATCAGTCTGCAACTAGAATTTAAAAATGAGGACAGGTGTGGAGACAGGTTTTAAGGTTGATGAATAGATATAAAGAATAGTTATTTAAAATTGGTCTCACCTCATCATACCAGAATTAGTGGAAAACCAAAAGAAAAAAATTGTCTCTTCAATCAACAGGGTTACAGAAAAAGAGGGAAACTTAAGACCCAAGATTTAAGCCGCAACCAAACTGGTCTGGTGGAAAATAAGTGAGTGCCTAAAAGCCTGGCTGTGCATGCTAGGGTCTCACTCCTCCACCACAAACTCAGGTGTTGGAGGAAATTTTAGGGCCTCCTAGGATTTGGGCATTTAAATTATGGCTTAACTTACAAATGTGCATTTAAAAGCACTTTTCTCTAAAAGATTTAGTTAACTGTCTCTTTTCCAAATAGCCCCAGCCCTCTACCTCCTGCATACTTGGGCCAAGGCTGGGGGTATTCAGTGTTAAGATTCCAGCTTTCATGTGTCTCTGCTCATTCAACACATACGTATTATAAACAAGCAAAAATCCAGATTGGCAGTAATCACAAGGTCTGCAGTCAAAAGGATCTTGTTCAACTCCATCCTTTTGAAGAAGTGTTTACTGGGGTTGTTTTTCTGTCACTTTGTTTTTGGTAGCTCTACAGAGTGGGTTAGACAGCTAGTACTCTAAACCTTAAAATTTATCTCACTGAATCAAAACTTCCATGTTTTATTAGAACATGCAGGTAAAACAATGGTGGCTTGCCATCAAATTAGATAACACCTTTATATATACATCAAGTGATACCTTCCAGCTATTTCTCATTCTCAGAGATTAAAGATCAGTGAATTGGAAGGGATTATTCAGTTGGAAATCGAGAAAAGCTTCACTGGATGGCTTTATACGTTCTTCGATTGACTCAAAGCCAGGAATATAAGGCACCTGAGCCTCTTAAATTATGTCTCCTACATCTCTGACTTTGGCTTCAAATAAACAATTACTTTGTCAGCCCATAACCCTTGTCCATTGTTCAACATGGGCAGCACTTCAAAGCTGCAAACAATGCATATCTATAGCCTCTCCATGCATACAGTTGGGCCTAAAGTCACATACCCAAGTCTTAATTATCATAGCTGTGGTCTGACTCCAACAGGAAAAAGGGAATGAACACAGGATCAGGAAGGCCCTTTCCATCAGATGAACATTTCCTTTGATAGACAAATAGAATGTGCCACTTACTTTTCTCACTCCCCTGATGAAGTCAGACAAGCAAATAAAAACTTATAGCCATATGCCCCAGAATCACCCCCTGCCCGCCTCCAGCTACCCCACACAGTGAAATTCAAGGATGGGCAGACCATAGAAGTTTAACTGTCAGCAAGATCCTATGGGCAGCCCACCTAACTCAAAGGCTTCATCATAATATGGCTTTGGGGTAAGCTTTGGAGACATTTGGCACACCCTGATACTAGGACTGCAAAGAAAATTCCACATATGAAAGACACAGTCAGACTCTTTTTCCAGCCAACAAAATCAATGTCAATCTTAAACCATCACTCAGGGGTCTCTTTCCCATTCAAATCCTCAGTTGCTTTGTGAACCCTTTTCAAATATAAGGACAGGGGTGTGAATGTCTTTTGCACTGAGTCATTGGATTGATGGTATCATGAGCCAAGGTTGACCAAATTATCAGACCTTTGTCCAGAAATTAAAAGGCAGTGGGCACATCCGATGAATGCAATGAACAAACTTAAACATAACATGCAGGAAACACACATAGCAAGCTTCAAATCAAACCTCTCCTCTGACCTCCAAAATGCCAAGAATATCCCTTAGAACTATACTGGACTGTGGCCAATTAGAGCTGAATTCATTACATATGTTTTGGGGGATGGGGCTTTTGCCTGGACTCACCCTAATGAATTGTTCAGCCTTCATAGAAATGCTCTAATGACAATAATTTTCAGGAAGTAGCTGGCTCTTGGTTTCTTTCACTTGCTACCCATTAATACACCTTCTATGCATTGCTTAGATTAAGGACTTTGTAAAGGAGGCCTTTGTAAGAGAAATAACGTGGGCAACAGTGCAGCAGAGCATGAAATCCCAATCTGGATGGTTGGCTGCTCTGTAAATGTGGCCAGGAAAGGAGAAGCCAAAAACAGAGGTAGGAACAGAGTGATGGAGCTCACAGTAGCCGATGGAAAGTTTCCCAACCATATCATGACAGTTGGCCTATGCAGGGCTCCAAATGAAATCCATTATGTTGGCCACAGAGCATGGGATTCTGGCACAGTCAGTGCAAAAATGTTTCCCTCTGTGAGCTTTAAAAGTTATCAAACAGCCTCCCACTGCTCCTCACCCTGGCAGTGAGGGCCTAAAGCTGGACAGTATCAGTTCCCACAGTGGCCCTGGCAATCAGTTACGAGATCATTTTTGAAGGGGACCAAACACATAGCACTTCAGTAAGAGGTACAGCCTTCTGAGGCATTGTCACTCAAGGACAGCTGGTCTCAATGGCAACATGCCATTAATGAAAGTCCAAGCACCAAAGTCTGAGAATAGATACTTAAACAAGCGACAATATACTACTAATATTTTGCTCCATCCATTTGCATTCTAAAGGATGATCCTGCATGACAGGATCAGGGACTGACTGATGCATAACCCTAGGTGAGCATCGGATATGCTCAGGCCCATTCTAATTTTGTTGACAACATGCTGAGACTGCCTCTACTTTGGAAGAAAAATCCATCAGGATAATGCCTCTATGCCAACTTCTGTAATGTCATCCAGAAACCTATGATGGCTTTCCCCATTTAGTAGGATCAAAGTATCCTTATGAAAGAGACTTATTGGTATACAGATGTGTTGCTGGGTATTCATGCCCATGTTTCTAGTCAAGGGAATGCTGGATCCATGGAAGAACTGGACTTAGATGTGGGAATGAGGTGCTAGTTGGTTGGGCCTTATAGTGTGTGAACAAGATGGTTCTTAAAACATATGAGCTAGTGATGCTCCCTCAAAGGAAGCAGAGAAACCAGAACAGATCAGTCTATTCTTTCAGGAGAACTACACGAGGAGAAAAGGGGCCATGTAATCATCTCCATCATCACTTTACGAGGGTTGAGTTTCAATACCACTGAAGTGCTTGTCCCAGACAAGAAAATAGGCTTCAGACACATATCCTCATAGCAAATCAAAACTCATTAACTTAGGATCAGCACATTATTTGAAGCAACTTATATTCTAACCAGGAAAATATCCTATTGTTTTGTTATTATATCAGATAATTCAACAGGGTTAATTCAAAGCTTTTAGTTACAGAAACATTGTTTGGGAGGCTCAGACTGTTGAACTAAATGATTCTACAATCCTGTGCTAAAACACTCTTTAAAAATATTAGTCATCCATGAGAAGAAAGTCTGCCAATGTGTTGTTGACAACCCTTGAGTTCTTGGATTTTTCTACTAGAGAGTCATCCATTCATTCAAAACAAACAAACAAGAAATAATAACAACAAAGAACCCATGAGAACCAACTGCAGCACTAGCCTTGTCACCAGAGGTTGGGGACAACATATTGACAAAGGCTAGGATTTTATTCTCAAGCAGTGGGGGAATCTAGAATGGGCTGAAGATAAGTTACAGTAGAACTCTAGTTCAACAGTAAAATTCCTAAGACACTGACACAAACAATATAAATTGGCAGCACCAAGAGCTAACTCTGCCTGGGAAAGGAAATAATGTGAACCCTGGAGAAGGAGAAAGGAAGTGAGGACTTAAAATAAGGCCAAAGGGTTGAAATAAATATGGCAAAATGTGAATATTTGCTAATTCTAGATAGTGGGTATTCGGCACATTTTAAATATTCCGCAAATTGAAAACAATGAATTTAATTGTTTGGAGATTGAGCCATTTTTAGAAATAATCAAGTGGGAAGACCCAAGCAGACAACAGTGCAGGGCTATACCCCAGCTGCACTTCCAGGGTCCATGCAGCCCTGTGCACAGCGGAGCTCACAGAACACAGGAAGCCCATGAGGAAAATCCATTGCTTTGACTTCAGTTCACTCTCTGCTCTCTACTGGGCCATGAAATAAGAGACTTGAAACAATAGAAAGTCCCACCTTTGGGTCACTGCCCCACATTGGAGGGGTTATGTTTGTGACTCTTGGCCTAAACGCCTCTTGTTAAAGGGATTCCACTCCAGTACGACTGTGTGCTCTTTCTGATCACCAACATCTGAGTGATCACGAAAACTGTTCTCTAACAAGTCAAAAAAGAAAATGACTAGCTCAACAAATTTTTATCAAGACACGTAGCTCCCAGAGATCCCTGAGCCTGCAGCAATTAACAGGGAGGAAAGGCAAAAACCTATTTGCCGGGTATAAAAAAAATAGGAAAAAATAAAGAAATGGAAACTATGTATGAACTGGGGATTCAGTGTCCCACCCCCAATAGAAGGTTTTAGCTGTCCTTACAAGTCAGTTAAAAATGTTTAAGGAACATACTTAGACTGCAGCATTTCTAATGCGGCTGTCACACTACATTTAATGCAGAAAAGATGTATTTTTAAATGATCCGGTTACTCTGAGGGCTTTGGCTTATAAAAGCCTTTTTTATTGAGATTCTAAATTCCAGTCTGAATAACCTTTCAATTTGTTCCAGTAATTTTTCCCCTCCTGCATTTGCATTGGCAATACAGCTGGAGTCATTTCAAAGCTTGGGCCCTGAGCACTGAGCCTTTTGTACCAAGTGTCTCCTTCAGCAGAGACTGTGGGTGCCAGATTTGACATTTCTATGAAGCTGTTTGCACAAGAAAAACCACTTGCTTTTCAAAGATCAAGATTAAAGAGAGCTTAGGAAAAGAAAGAGAGCATGTAGTATTTTTTCATCACTCCTGTGATTACCTGGGGGTTGAGGCAGGGGTTTGAACTACGAATTAAGTCACTTTAAGATTCCTTGAGTAGTTAAAAGTGCTGCAAACAAACATGGCTCTCTGTTGATATCTCTGTCTACCTCTCAAAGATGGTGTTTCACCATCTAACCATCACTTTCCTTTGTGCTCTATTGTGAGCTCTCTGACTCTACATTTTCCAACCTGGCACTTACGTGACACTTATGACAAAGCGTTAGTGCAGAGATATGAACAATGTGGAAACGCTACGGCTTTTCACGTGGCACCTTCTTCCTAAATATTGACATAAAAAAGAGACCTTGCAAAGATGGGAGAATTGTGAAGGGATTCTAGTTTTGATTTGATTCCAATCAAAACTTGGTAGGAAGATAGCCAATGTTTATTAAACTTCCACTCTGTGGCCAGTGCTGAGCAAGATGCTTTCAGGAATACTTCTATCCAAGACGGAACATCTAATAACAAAAGTTGGCCACCATTCCAATTGTGAGGACAATCGTTATTCTGGAAAAAGTGTAATACCACCCAAGACTCTAGAAACTACTATTACATTGAGTTTGTTTGAGTAGCATTAGACCTGTAAAATTCTTAAAGGTAAATTCTAGCCCCAAATGGCTAAAATGAATCATGTGTAGATTGATAAAAATAATGTAAACTCCAAACTAAAACTTTTAAATGGCCTTTTATAAGGGACATACGTTTACAGCATGCATTTGCATCCTTCAAGCAGAGTTAGCAGGAGCTAGGTATACTGGGGTGTAGAAAGAATGGGGAAGAAATCCCAGTAGAATTCCTGAAATTCCTTGTAAATAGCTGTTAGGCTTCTTGCACACAGTAGGGCCCATTTTATTTTCATTATGATCACCAGTTTCCAAAGCCTTAATGACATAAAACCAGTTTCTGATATAATTTGTTTCTGATCTACTTTCAAACATCAGATGGTCTTTTTTGGTGGGATGCACTCATTTTAGTTGGTAGAAATAAAGACAACTTATAGAGCCAGAGATGATTTTTAAAGCCCAAAGGAAATTTCACTTCAGTGGCCAGATTGCTTTCTTTTAGGCATCAGAGGCACTAGACAAGCACTCATGAAAGGAACCTGACTTCTTTCCTGCAATATGGCCCAGGTCCTTTTAAATTTAGAACAGAGAATTCTACTGCCTCTGCTTTTAGAACAATTACTGATAGCGCTTCCTTTCTGAGAACATGCAGTGTTCAACATGCAGTGACTTTTGGGGGAGGCAGTGTAATGGCTAAGGGCTACTGCTCTGGAGTCCAGTGGATTGGTGTTAGGTCTTCATTTCTTCACTGAACAGTCCCGAGACTCGGGCAAGCAACTTTCCTGCCCTAAACAAAAGGACTAGTAAAAGCACCTATCTCACAGGGCTACTACAAGAACATGAGACAACTCACAGAAAGCACTTTATAATGACCCCAATGCATAAGATAAAGTCAACTAAATAAAAATGTAATCTTTTTATAGCACAACTATTTACCATTCTTCTAACAACTAGTTATTTATTTAATGTCCCATGAATTATAAAACACTAAGGGTATATGTGTCAAAAAAATTAAAAACTCAGCATCTTGCCTGTGACTCAGCATCTGCATGTGACTCATTTGAGGCATCCTCGGGAGCAGCACTGTCCAATAGAAATTTTGCTGTGATGAAATTACTATATATTTGTGCTACCTTGGCTGTCATGAGCTAAATGTGACCACTGAACGCCTGAAATTTGGCCATGCAATCGAGGAACTGAATTTGTAATTTTATTTAATTGAAATTAAATTAAATTTAAATTTAAGTGGCCACATGGGGCTGATGGCCACCATACTGGACAGCACAGTCAGTCCTAGAGTGAGAAGAAAATAGGCTGGAGAACATAAATAAATAAATAAATATTAGCGGGAGAAGCTACATTTGGATGAGAATGATTACTTGGCACTCACCCAGCAATTACTGGAGAGTTACATGGGTCACAAAGGTGAGAGTGAGTTGGTAGTCAGACGGTACTGAGTTCAAATTCTGGGTTTATCACTTACAAGCTGTGTGAGCCTAGGTGCATCTGTTATCATCTCCTTAGCGAGGGGCTATGATTAGGCGGTACAGATAGATAATAAAGGCTAGGAGTGGGTTCTGCTCTCCAAGGAAACTCATCAAGGACAACCTTGTGTGCACCTGAGTCACACTCAGGTCACAAGTATGCAAGCACCCACACAAACACACAATTTAACCTCGTGGTCAATATGGTGGTTTGAATTGACATATTTTCAGTCGTTCATTCAGCCAGGATATAAACTGTCAAATAAGTGCCCTTACTGTGTGGTGGGATCCAAAGGGATTGAGGAAAAGCCAAACTAAGATTATTTAGCACACACTAAGTACTTTCCATTTAATTTCGTGGCAGCCAGGATGAAGTCAGTATTATTATCCTCATTTTATGTAGACTACAAAGTGAGGCATACAGTCGTTAAATAGCTCACCCAAGGGAACACAGCAGAGCTAGAACCCAAAGCCAGTTTGATAAAGTCCCAATTCAGAAGAACCACTGCTGAGAAATACAACAATAAATGGAGTACGCCCTTACATTAAAATGGTGCTGGTGTAATAGGGAAAGTAAGACATAAATGCAAGGCAGAATGACACAAAGTAAAAAGTGAGACATTCATTGTCATATGGGAGAGGAGAATGGTCAGAAGGAAATGCAACTTGTTAGTGGCTAGGTAGGCAAGTAGGTCATTTCCCATAGGAGGGAAAGGCTTTGGTTAATAATGACAAGAGTGGGACACTCTTCTGCTCCATTAAAAGAGGAGCTCACACACCCTAAGATCTTAGCCGCTGGTGGAGATGGCAGAATCGAGCTGCATCCTAGGACCTCCAGCTCCTTCCCCTGGCTCCTCCAGTACCCTGTCCAGCCTTCGTGCTCCTCTGGTCCTTTCTTGCCCGCTGTGTCTCCCAAGTCTCCTATCAGAGACTGGTGAGCATGGGGCTAAGGGAAGGAATAGTTTGTGAAACTGGAAACCAGATGCCACCGGCTACCTATGACTCATGAGTTACTTTTTTACACCCTTGAGTTTTGTCATGCCTTAGTGCCTTTGTCTTATTTTCATCTTAAGTCTTTTGGGCAGGTTCAGGGTCGTCTTCTATATTTCCAATGAAGCACACTGTCAGCACCAGTAATCACTAAATAATATCAGTAATTACACCCTTGTTACCTAAACGCCTCCTGTGGTTTCAATAACTCCAGTCTAAAACCCTTGCTGAGCCGCCTGCATTCAAGTGGTTTTTAGCGATTTGTACAAGCTTTCACTCACTCTTACACTTCTATAAACGGTTATATTTGGGGGGAAATACATAGGGTGGGAGAAAAATATATATGCAGGCCGTTGCCCATGTACCAACTTATAAAATGCATCATAAGAGATGAAAAAGTGTTAGGCAATGTATTTGCTATTTCTATGCTGTTCACATTTCCCTCAGTCACGTTGCATCTCCTTCCCCAAATGTCCTAGTCATGTTTGATTCTGACTGTAAGAGTTCTGCTTACTTGCACTTGCTCATCTCTTCAAAGACGACTGCAAGCAAGCAGCAAATTCAGTTTTAATCCTTTGCTTGACCTCCCAAATGTCAAGTATTTGTGTTCAGCATTTTCCAAATCAATAGGGACCAAAAACATATCAAAATGAATATCAGATCATTCAGAGCAGAATATTAAACATGTCTTATGTTTTTCTAAGGCAAATTTTAGAAACAGGACAGGCAACAAAGCAAGTTCAGAGTTTATGAAAACAGACAACTCTAGCTGTATTCTATTTCCCTTTGTCTGGAAGCCAGTTGTTTTGAAAGAGATCAAAGGAAAACTGAATTGTGACTCCTCTTCTAAACAAACAACATCATCCCCGAGTGTCAATAAATTAACTGTCCCCCCAGCACCTGATGTCCAAACTTATTCCCCCCAATTTGCTATTCACATTCCTGAGACTACTTGGTTACAAAGCTACTCTTGTTGCTGTTTACTTCTGCATCCACATGCGATTTCCTGAGAAGCACCCCTAAGTAAACATTTGTCACTATGATCTGATAATAGCTTGAAAATATTTCTTGGATTATTTGCAGTTCATTGTTTTATTTTTTTATTTTTTTGAGACAGAGTCTCACTCTGTTGCCCAGGCTGGAGTGCAGTGGTGTCATCATAGCTCACTGCAGCCTAGAACTGCTGGGCTCAAGCAATCCTCCTGCCTCAGCCTCCTGAATAGCTGGGACTACAAGTAAGTGCCACCACACCCAGCTAATTTTTTCTATTTTTCATAGAGACAGTTCTTGCTGTGTTGCTCAGGCTGGTCTCAAACTCCTGGCCTCAAGTGATCCTCCCACCTTGGCCTCTCAAAGTATTGGGATTACAGGTGTGAGTCACCGTGTCCAGCCTTGCAGTTCATTGTTTTAAATGAAAATAAGGAGAATGAGCAGCAAAAGTGACAACAAAGAACTCAAAAAAAGGGGCAATAAATCTTATTTTCTGTTTGTTGAAAGTGTTGCTAAGATAACATATCGTGCATAATTTAAAAAATTACGGGCCAACAGTGCAGATTACCATGCCCACTGGCGAAATGAGACTCTGGAAGAAAAAAATAAGTCGGGCTAAGGGAAAACTGAATTAACTGCTCCACCTTAAAGATATTTAGCAAAGATTATTCCTTCTTCCTTCCCCAATCCGCTTCCCAGCAGTGGCTTTGGCATCCATTAAAATGGGTGAGTTGAATTCATGAAAGGTAGTTAGGAAAGGACTAGAAGTATCTTGCTGACAGCACTCTTGCTCCAACTCCCTCTCTCTGGAATGCATGAAAAATAAGTTAAGTGTGCACACTGCCTCCCTCCCTTCCAGGCCACAGGGGTGCCAGGCACCTTGCAGCTAGGGGAGGGAAGCAGCAGGACTGAGGAGAGGCTGAGGAAGACCAGCGGAAATGGACTACTGTGAGTGAGGATTCCATCAAAGCGGTCGGGGAGGGATCTTTGCTTACCCCTTGAAACTGGTAGGATTAGGAAGAGCTGATGCTACTGCTCCCAAAGAATCTTGGAATGGAATGTTCTTCTCAATCCTGCTGTGAGGAAGGAAATTCAACTGAGGTGAAGACCCTCCCTGGAGGCACAAAGGTTTCCTGTTCCTCTTGAGTCTCAGAAGGGGTCCATGGAAGATTCCAAGGGATTGGGCTCCCACATGAGGTACTGCCATCATTTGTTAAAATCAGAGCGCATCTCCCCTGTGGGGCTATCTCTACCTCCAAGTCCAATGTCCCTGGTCTAAGCCTAGTGCAGGTGGAGTATGTGAGAAAGCAACTGTAAATAAAACCAATAAATAATAAATAAGCCAATAAAACCTAACACTTAGTCACCTAGCCCCAAAACCGGTCCTCTGACTTTGCTCCACATGCCCGTAAATACTGAAAGGAAGCATGAGGGAGGAGCCACGTGATCTCATGAGCACCATGCTGCCCCAAAATCCTCCCATGGTGAGCTCTTGTTTCCCCAGACGCTCATCACCCATGACACCACGTTAATCAATCCTTTCCAAGCAGGCTTTAATAAAGGAAGAGCAGTAGGGACACACACTAGCTTCAGGGTAAGACAGACCTGAGTCTGAAGGGGCTTGTGGAGAGACAGGTGGGGGGTGGTCCAGTTCCTACCCACATCCTCTTCACTTGTGAGATGACCAGTGAGGGAAACCACTCTCTGGAGTTGGCAGAGACAAAGGGGGTTCACTAAACCAGAGGGTCTCAAACTTTATTGTAGATAAGAATCACCTTGGGTGCCTGTTAACATGCAGATACCAGGGCCCGACCCCAGACCAAGTTAGAAACTTTGGAATGGGGCCAGGAATCCAACTTTTTAAAAGAGAGCTCCAGGACACTCCAAAGCTTGGGGCCCTCAAATTACAGATTCTGAAACACTGCTTCTTACTACTGGGTTCCCCAAACAAAAGAACTCTGTGGACACTCTTGGACCTATAGGAACAGGCCCAGAGTCAATGGAAAGTAAGAAAGAATGATTTTTAGCATAATGTTGGTGGCTAATTTATGATACCACCCCCACTTTAGCATCCTTTAAAATATCTTCTGGATGGTTCGGTTCTGGGGCAGAGAATAGGGCCTTTCATGAAGTGGAACCACTTCAGGAAGCTGAGTTTGTTAAGTGATGTGGTGATGGCAGTGCCCATCCAGCCACTGGCCACAAGCAAGAAGAAGAGTAAGCAGAGGACAAAGGAACTGTCTCATTCTTCCCTTCATGATGTACTTGCTAACACCAACTTCCCTGACTACACACCTCTCTGATGATCACATCTTGCACAAAAGCCTCTGGACAAATTCTACTGGAGAAACAAAACCCTCTCCTAAGGAAACATCCTATGACAAGTAAGAGCAAACAATGTAAAATACAAAATCAGTTGATAAAGGAAGTCAAGTTCATTTATATGCATTTCAATGCATTACAGATAGCAGTGGGCCTCAGAGGCATTTGAAAATCCTTTCCTAAGGCCAATGTAGCAGGAAGCAGATGGCCTCTTCCCCTGCAATGCAGAATGTCACTGCTGCTGGAATGGGGACCTGCTAGACAACCATCTCGAGATGAAACCGTGAAGGCTGCAGGGAGCCCTCCACAATCTGCTGACATAGGGAGGCGTTGACCCAAAGCACAGATAACAGCAGTAACCAACTGTGAATTTACAAGTGTCAGCAACTATAATGGAAGCTACTGAGGAGATGTTTATCTGATTATAACAGTGAAGTTACTAGAAGCCAGACAAGAACACATCCCATTCCTTGACCGGCCGTACTTCCCACCTCTTTCCCCAGTCCCCTGGACCACAGTGGGGACAGAAGTGAAGAGACAAAAGAGAAGGAGAGGTAGAAAGAAGGGGAATTAAAAAACCCGAGGCCTTCTCAGGAACATCAGCCAAAGTAAAAGCCATAAAGGGAATATCTGGTCATCTGACTTCAAAAAATTTTTAAATTTTAACATGGCAAAACCACCATAAAAATCAGAAGGGAAACAAAAAACAGAAAAAAATTTTTGTGGACAGTGACAAAAGTTAATATCCTTCTATAAGAAGACTTCTTGCAAATCAATAAGGAAAAAGATATATTCCTTGAGTTAAAACAAAAGGAGGCAAAGGATTTGATAAGTCATTCAAGGAGAAGACAACACAAAAGACGATAAAATCTTATTGTTAATGAAAGAATTGCAAAGTAAGAGGAGGTTCCACTTATTCTGCAATCCCATTAATGTTAATGGCTAATATTTTTTGAAAGTTACAACTAGCCCGTAATGGGAAGATAACACAGGTACAGTGCTGGTGGGGATGTGCATTAACAAGACTCTCCTGGAGGGCCATTTGGAAACAGGTAACCGTAGTTTTAAAATGCTCTTAACTTTTGGATCCAGCCATGCACGTCTATGTATTTATCCTAGAAACAACTTGCAACATGCACAAAGATTATGATTTAAATAAAAGGCAAAGAGAAAAAGGAAGAAACCTAAACTTGAATATTATTCAGTCATTGAAAACATGTTTTTATAAAATATTTCATGACATGACAAAGTGATAACGATACAATAGAAAGGGAGGAGGAATCAAGATACAAAATTGTGTAGAATGATCCTCATTTTCTATGATCCTCATGCAGAAAAAATGGCTAATCAGGATTTTAGCTATGTTCCCTAGAAGACATGTTTATAGGAAAATTTTATTTTTCTCCTTATATTTTTCTATTATTTCTCAAAACAAAGAATATAACAAAGGTATTAAAAGACACCAGAAAAGAAAAGGAAGTAAAATTAGAGAAGGGGGAGGGTGTATAAACCATCTTAAAGGGAAGGGGTCCAAACACAGCTGGCAGAACCTTGGGCCCTTTCTCAAAGGAGCTCCTTGAGTATTTGAATTTTGGTGTTTTGAGTATATTGACTGCAAAGCATCCCCCAACTGTCTTATCACAGGATCTGAGCAGTAGGTGGACCGAATCCTCTTTTTACCCGGCCCTGCGGCCACCAAGGGCCATCAGGCAGAGCAGCCCACCTAGGACAGCACATCTTCACCAGTCCATGAATAAACAAGACGAGAGAAATAACAGGCGTGCACAGAGTTTTCTATAAAGTTAAGTGTACAGCCATGTGTCACCTAACGACAGGGATATTATGTTCTGAAAAATGCCTTGTTAGGTGATTTTGTCATTGTGCAAACATCAAAGAGCGTACTTACACAAACCTGGACAGTATTGCCTACTGCACACCTGGCTATATGGTATAGCCTATACTCCTAGGCTATAAATCCTTACAGCATGGCACTGTACTGAATACTGTAGGCAATGGTATTTGTATACCTAAACATATCTAAACATAGAAAAGATACAGTAAAAATACAGCATAAAAGATAAAAATGGTATATCTGTATAGGGCACTTAACCATGAATAGAGTGGACTCCACTCTATTGCAGGACTGGAAGCTGCTCTGGGTGAGTCTGAGTGAGTGGTGAGTGAATGTGAAGGCCTAGAACGCTACTGAACACTACTGTAGACATTATAAACACTGTACACTTAGGCTACACTAAATTTATTTAAAACATTTTTCTTTCTTCAATAATAAATTAGCCTTAGCTTACTGTAACTTTTTTATTTTATAAACTTTTAAATTTTTTTAACTTTTTAACTCTTCTATAATAACACTTAGCTTGAAACACAAATGTGTTGTACAGCTGCACAAAAATATTTTCTTTCTTCAGATCCTTATTTTATAAGTTTTTTCCTATTTTTAAAATTTTTATTTATTTATTTTTACTTTTTAAACTTTTATGTTAAAAATGAAGACACAAGCTGGGCATGGTGGCTCATGCCCTTAATCTCAGTACTTTGAGAGGCTGATGTGGGAGGATTGCTGGAGGCCAGGAGTTTGAGACCAGCCTGGACAACATAGAGAGGCCTTGTCTCTACAGAAAAAGAAGAAAAATTAGCCAGGTGTGGTGGCACATGCCAGTCGCCCTAGCTTCTCAGGAGGCTGAGGCAGGAGGATCGCTTGAGCCCAGGAGTTTGAGATTTCAGTGAGCTATGATAGAGCCACTGCACTCTAGCCCAGGCTACAGAGAAATTCTGTCTCTTAAACAAACAAACAAAAAACAAAAACAAAAAACGAAGACACAATAAGACACAAACACACACATTAGCCCAGGCCTACACAGAGTTAGAATTATCAGTATCACTGTCTTCCACCTCTACATCTCGTCCCACTGGAAGTTCTTAAGGGGCAGTACCATGCACAGAGCTGTCATCTCCTATGATAACAATGTTTTCTTCTGGAACACCTCCTGAAGGACCTGCCTGGGGCTGTTTTACAGTGAATTTTTTTTTTTAATAAGTAGAAGTACACTCTAAAATGATGACAAAAAGTATACTATAGTAAATACATAAACCAGTAACATAGTCATTTATTATCATTGAGTAATGCATTTTGCTATGGTGTTAGGACAGCTGTGACATCACTAGGCGATAGGAATTTTTCAGCTCCATTATAATCTTATGGGACCACCTTTGAATATGCAGTTGACTGTTGAGGGAAAATGTCGTTATGTGGTGCATGATCGTATTTCATTCAGAGGGTCACCTTTTATTCCGAGATAATGACCTTCCTACATTTTAGTGTTAAGATGTCCATTCTTCTATGAGGTGATAAGATAGTAGATAACAGTTGCTCCGTTTTGTTTTTCTTAACATCCTGACCAAGCAAAATAAAAACCTCCCAACTGCATGCTATTACACGCTGTTCTTTTTTACTTTTTACATTTTACTGGTCCATGAAATCTAGATATCTGGTAGCAAACTCTCAAATCCATAAGCCCTAATTAAAAAGAAAGAGTTGGCCATTTCATATGTGGGAGCAAAAACTCAATGGCTTTTTTCTTCAGGCCCTTGCTGGGTAAATTCTCAGCAGCAGATGACAGACAACTGCATTCAAGTTGAACAGGATTGCCAAGGCAGAGACTTCTGTAGAATAAGAGTACTCTTTCTGAAAAGGCTGCTAGACACACACAAATCTGCCTGCAGGATGAAAGAAACCTATAACTGGGCAACAGCCCCTCCTGCCTGTTGGTGAGCTGAAAAAGGTAACTGTGCTTGAGTCCAGAGATGTTGCTTGTTGATGGGTTGTGTCCAGAGAGCTGAGGCTTGGGAGTTTCTGTGAAGTTTCAGTAGGATTCACACAGAAATGGAAGCTCAGTTCTAGCTACCGTCTGGAGAGTCACTGGACTCTGCACAGGGAAGAAAGAAAGCAGAGAGCATGTGAGCCCAAAGTACTCGGGCCCCAGGTCTGGCACAAGAGTTTGTGGCTCCCTGCTCCTTCTGTATACACAGCACCCAGCAGAGTGGCAGAACAAAGAGATGGGGTGTGGGCTGTGACATTCTGCTGAACCGCTCTCCTGACTAGAAGGGGCATTGACTAAAAGGAATTCTTAAAGGGGGAGAGGGAAAAACAAATCTGACTACAGAAGCAATAGAAATTAATATTACTAATTACTTTAGTTATCAGCTGTTTGTGATGAATGCCATTGTGGCAACTTGTGGGCTATTCACAGAGTCAAAATTAAAAGATAAAGGAAGATTGATGGAGACTTCCACTGCACTCTATTTAAGCTCTTGAGGCTTAACAAACAAACAAACAAAACTGCAAACATGAACCTCTTCCTAAACACACAGTAAATAAATTTAAAACTATGTCCTACAGGAAAAGGTAGCAACTCATCCCCACTCCCTAAGGCCTAGAAGTGGCCCCTCTTCCCTTCTCCCTGACACTGGGGTCTGAAGGAATTTAGCACTTGTTCATTGTCATGTTGATAAACTAAGGATTTTGTGTTAGAGATTACTATAATTACTTTTCTTTCTAAGCTGTCTACTGGAAATATACTTTTGGCACCTTTCTTTGGCATTCTGATAACCTCTTCTTGGCAAGCAATCTGAATATGGTCAGGCTTCCACCATACGTTCCTCTCTCTTCCTCTTCTCATTGAACTGAATATTGCCTCTGTATGTGGCAGGAAGCTAATCAAGTCAGCCGCCACAATATGTTCTTTTGCTGATTATACACATCAGACTATTTGTGTGGCATCTTACAGCCACTGGGAAGTCTTCTGGCAGCAAAGTGCCCAGCTGCTGCAGAAATTTGGACAGAATACCCTGCGGAGGGGAGTAGAAGAGTCAGCCCCATGCAGGACCACACTTTCAGCCAAGAGAAAGGCTATTTCTGTGGCCTAACATTTATTCAAGTGGCCAGGCTGGAGATACAGGAATGAATGGCATAGAGATGGGGGCTCTTTGTAAGAAACTGGCTTCTGTTCTGAGAAAATGGGAGCCATCAGAGGGATTATGAGCAGTGGAGAAACATGAGCTGACAAACATTTTCAAAGAATACTTGGCTGTTGTATGAGCACAGATTATAGGGGAGGGGGCATCAAGGAGGCAGGGAGACCAGTTAGGATGCTCTTGTAGTAGCCACGTGATGGGGCCGGTGGCAGGGCATGTGTGTCAGAGTTGATATAACCAAAGGTAGAGCCAAGAGGCCTTACTGATTCACTGGATGAGGGATATGAGAGAAAGTGAATCATCCAGGATGTTTCCAAACTTCTTTCTCTGCGACAAGAAGGACGGTATTATCACCAAACCCAGTGGGGCAGCTGAGGGAGAACCGGGGCGGGGAGTGGGGGGAGGCAGACGAGGAGCTGAGCTCTGGACATGAGGAGTCAGAGGCCGTGAGACATCCAGCTGGAGATGCCGGGAAGCAGCTGGAGGTACAAGTCTGAGCTCTGGGAAAGAGGCTACCCTGGAGATACACCTTTGAGAGGTGTGAACTTGGAGGTGGAACTGAAAGAGGGGAGCTGGATCAGATCACCATCTCAGGGAGGACGTGTGGAGAGAGCAGCACCAAGCACTGTGCCTGGAGCATGTACGGTCAAAGAACTGAGAGGGAATCAGAAAAGAAGGCTGAGAAGGACAGGCTTGATGAGAGGAGGGAAACCAAGAGACCTAAGCATCCTGGCAGCCAAGTAAAGGACATACCTCGAGGACAGGGAGAGACTGACTGCGCCCAGTGCTGCTGCAGGGGAAAGACTGCAAACGGACTGCTAGAGTTAGCAACTATCACTATAATTATTAGCACCAACAGTAGCAGCTAAGGCTCTTGAGCTTTCTCTGTGTCAGGAACTATGTTAAGTGCTTTATGTATATTACTTCATTCACTCTTTACAACCATCCTTAAAGCCTGTTTTACTGTCACCATAATGCAAAGTTAAAATTGAGGTTCAAAGAAGTAAAGTATACTCAGCCAAGCAGATACAAATATAAACCTCACTGAATCCAACACTGATGCTCTTACCAGCTGTGTAATCTACCTTTTTTCTTCCTTCCTTCCTTCCTTCCGTGATATTCACAGGAAGAAAGGCAGAATGAAAGGAGAAAGTGACAAAGGTAACAAATAAAACATAAGTATGGAGAAGAGGGATAAGAGAAGGAAATAAATTAGTGGCTCCTTATGGATACAAATGGCTTCTATTTGGGCTAACATCAGCAGGCAATTTGGAAGACATAGGATATTTATAATGAATATCTGACCAATTAATACCAAGTAAGGAATAAGAGCTCCATGCTCTTGGGGACAAAGAGTCATGTTTGCCATTAATTAAGGATACACCTGCTAATTCTTTGCTTCTGTCTTTAAAGGCCAATGTGATTCTTTTAAGTAATTAAATATGAAACACATGATGTTGCTAACACAACATGAAAGATAATAAAACTGGGAGAAGGAAATCAATGCATATCATTGAGTAAGAACATCCAGGTTAATGGCAATGAAAAGATAAATAGGTTCACAGAGTTTTCTCATGGGTTAAAAAAACCCTGTTGGCCAAGGTGTTAACTGCGACTAAGGGTGCCTGTGGGGGGGTGTGTATGCAGAAGAATTATTCTCAATAATAAAGTTATTCTAGTGACTGGGTATATCTCACACCAGTGTGATTTCTCAGGAAGAGCAGCTTGCAAAGCACTGCACTAAATATTCCTTTGAAAATCAAATTCAGCTGGGTGTAGGAGACACAAGGGTTTAGAAAGGCAAGTTGCTTTGTCAAAATGATTCCTACAAACACAGTTCAGTGTCGTGTCTTCAACATACAATGAGCACTCAATTATTATTTACTGAAATAGCTGAACCCAAGTGATTCCTTTTGGTTTAGATACTCCATTCCAAAACTTTTCAACATACTAACCAGCTAGTTTTAAAATGATCAATTCCCTGTTTTCCCTTCTTTTTACCAGAATTTTTATTTCCTTAAAATATATGTAGAAAAATTTTTCCCAAGAAAAAGGAAAGTCCCATTTAAATATCAGAATATATTGAGTTTTTCTTCTTGGCACTCAGATATGCCCCCTATAAAGACCATATACCAGAGCTTCCCAAACTTCCTCAATTCACAATGACTCTAGGTCAAAACAAATATCTAATAGTCCCTTTTATTAAATAATTATGTCCTAACAACTTAATAGGCATTTGAAAAAATAATATTTTATGTCATTCTTAAATAACCATATTTACACCTGATGGATCAAGCACAAGTTCTCAAGTCTTGAAATCAGCCTGGATACCAACCCTCATTTCCTGTTCCACATTAATTTTCACATGGTATTTGCTGTTTTAATCACAGCAACTGCCAAAAAACCATCTTCACAAAGATGTGACATCACAAAAAGGAAAGAGCATGATCCACTGAAGCTACTAGTTCATGCAATGTCAACCAGTGTTGAGTATTGGAAATGGAAAATATCCTGTAGAGCCCCTGTGATTTTGCTGTCACACCCCATGGTACCTTGGCACATAGTTTGGGAAACTCAGCCATATACTAATCCTAAATTTCAGTGTTTGAAACTTAATATAATGTAAATTGGGAAGACATTTAAACTTTAATCTAGTAATTGAAATTTTCCTCCATCTCCTGTTGGTTTGTAGATTCAATCTTAACACTACTTTAACATTTGACCATGAATCTTGAGATAGACTGACAACTTTATATCTTTCCTGCACACAATGTGAACCATTTGCAGTTTAATGACAAGTGCTAGTCAGAGTACTATTGAAGAGTTTGGCCCAGAGGTCAGCAAACTTTTTCCGTGAATATTTTAAGCTTTGTGGGCCATATGGTCTCTGTTGCAACTATTCAACTCAGTCACTTAGTGATAAAGCAGCCATAGACAATACGTAAATGAGCAAGCATGGCTGTGTTCCAATAAAACTTTATTTATAAGAACATGTGGCAGGACAGACTTGGCCCATAGGTTGTATTTTGGCAAACCCTGGTCTAGCTAGATAGGGAGATTGCTTTATTTCATGATTTGAATTAACACAGTCCTACTATGAGAAACAGGACAGTTACAATGCCATAGTAAAAAACATTTCTGTAAAAGCCATGTAATTCAGCAAGTACTTGTTGATCACTATTTGGGACAGGTGCTGGAATGGGATACAGAAGCGTAAGGGCAGTCCGTGCCCTCTAGCATCCCACAATCTACAAGGAGGCACATGTACAAGTTAATGATTACAGTATAAAAGCACAGAAGAGGGGGTGATGATTTTCACCTGATGAGGTGGCAGAAGGAATCAGGTGACAGCCACCGGGAAAAAACCCACAAAACACAAAATGACCCAGGGGTGGCCTTTATGAACAAGGAGACTTTCTGCCATTGTCTATCATAATAGCTAACCACCACTAGTCATTATGTAGCGACTCTGAGTCAGCCACCGTGCTAAGCACTTTATATGTATTATGTTACTTTCTCAGATGAGAAGAGAGAGGTTAAGGTTACATTGCTATTCAACAGCAACAGCAGGATTTGAAGCCAGGTGTTCTTTCTCCAGAATCTGGCTCTTAATCACTGTACTATACAGTTTCTAGAAAAAGGCATTTAGAAGGAAAATAATTATATTGACTGATTGATTCATTCCAGGGGCTGGTAAACTATGGTCCAGGAGCCAAATCTGGCCTGCTGCTTGTTTTTGAAAATAAAGTTTTACTGGAACACTGCTACGCCCATCATTTGCACATTGTCCATGGCTGCTTTCATACTACAACAGCAGAGCTGAGTAGCTGCAACAGAGACTGCACTGACCTACAATGCCTAAAATATTTACTACCCGGCACTTTGTAGAAAAACGGTCAGGTCTCCAAATACCTTCATTCAATTAAAGGGATTTTCTTTTTTTCTTTTTTCTTTTTTGCTCATTTTATTCTTTCTCATTTGCAGAGCTAATCCATGACCTCCTAGCCTCACAGAGTCCACCCCTCTGCACTTTCAGCTGCTGAGCAGTCTTTCGAAATATGCCCCACAGGCCTTTGTTCTCTGGAGCCCTGTCATTTCCCACATTTGGCTGCCAAGATGCACATGGAGGAGTTGATAGATTGTAAGGTGACATTTAATCAAAGTCAGGGTTCTCAAGTCTTGCTGACTTTGAAGGTAAACAGATGTTGCTACAGATTACTGCACTCCAAGTGGTGGGATGCATGCATCAAGTACACAGGGGGATTGAAGGATAAGACGACTTTGTAGACCCTCCTCTTATCTGGCTGAGACTCACATCAGCCAGCCAACACTGAACCCACTGGACCCACTGGGCTGCTCTCACAACTTCTGTGATCACTTGAGAGCTTCTCAACACAGACGAGATTTTTTTGAACATGACAAACATTTAACAATGGTTTTCAATTTTGCATGCTGTCTCCTGGGCCTTACAGGAAATGAGGAAAGTAAGAGTATCTCCTGCCATTTGATCAGATATCTACAATATCTATTCAAACCACAAAATGCATAAAAAGAAAACAAGACAGAACAAGCCCAGAGAAGCAATCGCTAAGCAAATGTTAGTACTATCTGCAATATCTGCAATATGCAGAAAGGAGAAGATACAGCAGCTGGCAAAGCAGGTAACTTCAGATCATGTGTCTGATCCACAACGAAGCCAAGGCTTCCTCCAGCCTAAAAAAAAGATGTTGTTTGTTGTTGGTTGAATTGTGTCCCCTAAAAAGATATGTTGAGGTCTTACCCCTCAGTACCTGTGAATGTGGCCTTAGTGGAAACAGGGTCTTTGCAGATGTAATCAAGTTAAGATGAGGATGTACTGGATCAGGGTGGTTCCTAATCCAGTGACTGGTATCCTTTATAAGAGGACAGAAATTTGAGCACAGACACACAGAGGAAAGACAGCCATGTGAAAAAGAAGGCAGAGATTGGAGTTATGCTTCCACAAACAAAGGAAAGCCAAGCGTTGCTGGCAACCACTAGAAGCTAGAAGCAGGGCATGGAACAAATTCTTCTCTAGAGCTTGCAGAGAGAGCACAGCCTTGCTGACACCTTGATTTCAGACTTCTAGCCTCCAAAACTGTAAGAGAACAAATTTTTGTTGTTTTAGGCCACCCAGTTTGTGGTACTTTGCTAAGGCAGCCTGGGAAACTAATAGCACTGGTGGTGGTGGTGGTGGTGGTGATCAAACAGGAAGAAGGGGAAGCAGAGCAGTGGACACTGAAGGATCACTTTCCCCATTCCAAGTTCCATGCCAGGGGCGCAGTATGCATTATTTCAATGCTCACCACTCTTGAGATGAGTACTGGTAATTTCCATTTATAGTTGAAGAAACTGCTCCCACAGAGTTTGTCCACCAACACAGGGTTAGCAAGTAGCAAGTCCTGGATTCAAATGTTGGTGCACTGGGGTTCAAATCCATGCTTATGACCTCTACTTCATACAAGCCCACATTGAAGGGTTTTGTCTGGATATCTGTTTTTGTGTTTTTATTTGTGGACCTAGCAAGCTGGTCCATACAGAGAAGGTGGCTCCAAGAGAGGCCTTACCCATGGGGATGGGAGACCCAGAACTCTATCTGTGGGGAGCTGCTGTCTCATGCAAGTTCTCTCCTAACAACTTGAGGCTTCAGAAAGCAGGTAACACTTACGAAGTTCATTAGTACTGCAATGCTGAGTGTTCCCTTTCAGAAATGAATTTCTAGTTCTATCTCTTTCTTTTTTGCTCCCGTCTGTGAATCTTTGTAGGGGGAGTGTGAATAAAGGGGAAGAGGATACAATCTATATTGGTTTGTTTATAAGAACCTTTATCTAGTTGCCTTTGCAAGATAACCAGCATTCAATTTTTGTTTTCATATCTTTGCTGCACTGTTGTCATAGAATTTAATCAACTCAGAAGCTAAAATTAATAGCTCAGCTTCAAAGATGTCATCAGGGCTGACTCAGCTTTGGAGAAGGCAGTGGGTCATGGGGTGGTAAAAGCACATTCGGTCTCAGCTTTGTCTCTCCAAGTGGAGCTCAGCCCAAGCTGCTGCTTTGGAATCACCACTGATGACCTCGTGAGAAGAAGATTAGATGTGCATTTCTGGGTTTCCAGACATATTTATGAAAGAGGGTATATTTAAAGGCCATTCTGAGAACATTAACTACATTCACTTTTTGAACTTGCAGTTCTTTAATTCTACTCCTTATTGATTTCATTCTCAATGTTCTAACAATATAAAACATATAGAAGAACATTAAGTCCATACATAGTTACGATTCTCTGTTTCCTTCTCATAATTATCAATATATTAAAATACTTTTCTTCGTTATCATGACATTACTAAGGTTTTGTGGGGTGGGGGGGTGTTTGTATGGTGTGTTTTTGTTTTGTTTTATATAAACAAGACACAATAGGAGGCAGCATGACACAGTAGAAACACAACACTTTGCAATTCTGCCAAGGTGGATTCAAAGTTCCCTACATATTAGTTCTTGGGCAAGTCACTTATTTTCTCTTAGCCTAAATTGTTCACCAATTAAAAGCTTGGATCATATAGACATTTAAATGTTAAAACACATTCTCCCAGAGATCCAACCTTCTACCTTCTTCTATATGTCATCACGTTCACCTTGGCTTAATACTTCAACCATTCTTTATATCCATGCCCACGATGACATGTGGAGTGTTCTTCAGAGGTGGGGTCACAAGTCAGAGCTTTTGTCTGTGTTTTTCCCTCTCACTCTAGATAGTCTTTTACACTAACATAGAAAGGAAGATTTTAAAAATAGGAATTCCATATAGCTATTTAGGGGGAAAAAGTTATTAGATGACAATCAACAAACAAAAAAGATATGTTCTCTCTCTCAACAACAGAACTCTTACACTTAGAAACAACATTCCGCGGATCCAGGTATCTACATCTCCCCAGGGCTGTCCTGTGCTTGGCACAGAGGGGGCAAGTGCTCACTATGCTCTTGGGGAATAACTGGCCTGGACGAAGAGGTTTCTTACTTCTATGCTTTATTGATTATAACTTCATTTTTAAAATTTAATAAAATAGCTCAACTCTGAAAAAGCTCCCAGGCATCCAAATGTTCTGAATGCGATTTGGAAGGATCATTTGTCTCTGCAAAAGATGGCCTAAGGGGACCACTCCTGGAGGACCACCTCTATTGGGTCAATCCTGCATATTATGGTTGTGGTCCTACCACTAAGTTCACAAATGCCATTTTCCCCTTTTTAAATATTTTAAATAAAGTAGCATATGGAGGCACAAGTCAGAGGAAACCTGAGGATACTAAGACAATAGAATAAGTTTCCTCAGGCAAGACCCAGGCTGGGGGTAGGGGCAAATTGAAGAAGCTTAAGCAATTTTTCACTATCTGAAAGCTACATATAAATTCAATAAATACTCCATTCATGAGCACAGCCTCAGAAACCTGAAAACATATAAACACACCCAGAAAAATTAAAAACGTCTGTGCAGCCAAAAGAACAAAACCTTATAATAAAAAGGAAGTGTTGTTGAGCTGAATGAGATTATTAGCTTCTCCTTTTCCACAATTAGCTGAATGCATATCTTTGAAAGCATCTACACATTTGATCCAGGGACAGAGTTGGTGATTATTTTTTCCTAGTAAACAATTTTTAGCTTCTAAATGAATTTGGAGGCTATTTTACAATTCCAGCCTCCCCCAACCATGCCCTACAACCCACCCTCACAAAAGTTATTTGCATGAGGAAATTATCTTTTGTTCCTATATTAAAGAGAAAGAACTAAAACTATCTATTTCCACTGTTACTAGTTTTTATGAAGTACAGGTTTTAGAATTTAAATTAACAGCAACAAAAAGTTTTACTCAGATCTATCACACTGGTTCAGGGTCAGACAGGCAACAAAATATTTGTTTCTGCATTTTGAAAGTTTCAAAATTTGAATTAATTTACAAATTTGGCAATTTCCAAAAAGATAACTTTATTCACTCTAGGAAATATTTACAGTAGGTCTGCCATTTTATTTAAAAATAAGGAATAGTTTCTCCTTTGGACTCTATTCACCTACTCAGTGCCGATCAGGTCTCACACTTTGTTGACCTTGAACCCACTGTGAAACACATTTTCAGAGAATGGTCTACACGGACTTCTGAATTCATTTCCTAAGTCAGCAACTGGCAGAAATGAAGGCACTTCTGAGTAGGGCCTCCAAGGATGAGTAGGAGCTTGAAAGAGAGATAAGGGGCCATCCTAGGCAGAGGGTATGGCATTGAGCAAAGAACAGAGGCACACCACATTTTGGAAAGCCACAAGAGACTTGACCGTGTGTGGACCTCTTGCTGCTCCAGCTCCCCCAGGAAGATTCGGAGTCCTCAGTCTCTGTCTCAGTAGTTCCCTGAAACTATGATATGATATGAAAAGGGTACTTTGAGTAGATCTGGGAAAAGACAAAGCCTCTTTGAATATCATAATACCCAAGAATATACCCAGAGCAGGCAAGTCTTGGCATCCCTAAAAGTCTGATTATTTTGCAGTTGTTATACCCAGGGCATCCAAAAGCCTCACGGCCCCTCCCCTCCCAGTATGAAGTCTAAGGGAGCCTTAGGGAGCGCTAGGAAAAGGACCGGTGGGACCCCAGAGGCTGGGGCCTCCAGAAGGAGAGGAGTTTTGTTCTCACAGAGCATGAGAGCAGCTCACAGTTAAGTTTTGAACCTTCTTATCCGTCTTCCAGACTCTGTGTTCTTGGATGGCCAAATGTAAGGGCCTTTAGTCATTATCTGCGCTACTATCCACTAAGAATAGCTTTATTCCTGAGTTTGGAATATTTGTGTTTTATAGAACAAAATTCCTTGGAGTTCCAATTCAGACCCTCCCTTGAGCTACTCCTGCATGTCTTTCTCACCTCATCATGATGCCAGTGTTTGTGCCTTTAATTCATCACCATTTAGATTTTTAAACCGGAGGAAAAAGCAAAGAAATATTTATGCAGTTAATTAACTTGATCACCTACTTTTTACTGTGTTCTTTTCCCTTGTGTGTGATTGGAATTCCAGGATCTCCTATATGTCCCTCCTTTTCTATTAAATTCTCTCTCTCTCTCGAATTCTTCAATTTGCAGCCTCCCTTCTTGTCACCTTTTTCTACAGGGACAGAAAACCTGAAGTCATACAGTCACTGAACTTTAGCGCAGAAAGCCCTGTAACTTCTGCTGTGCCCAGACTGCTTCACTCTTGGACACCTCAAGCTAAATTAGGAAGGCCCATCTAAAACACAGAGCAAACCTACTGTCATAGGCATTCCCTCGGTCCCTCCCTTCCCCCGGATCTAAGCCCCTAGAACTTTTTTCAGACCCGTTAGATTCAGATTATTATATTCAAAAGAAGTCTTCGACAACAAAGCCCATCTATTGCTACCTCCATCTATTCCCTGTGCCTTTTAAACAAAAATCAACCTTTTTGTTCTGTGAATTTCTCACCTCTTGATTCACTGCTGTCTCTGTCACACATTTATCACTCAAGGCTCTTAAGGTAACTCAACTTTCGCTCCTAAATACCGTGGTTCATCACCCTTTCTCTGTCTCTGATGAATATCTATTTTTAAGACTAAAATGCCTCTTTCTTCTCCTCCCACAGCTTAGTCAATCAAACTTTCCTCCTATGATCACTACAACATGATTCCAATATTCTCTTTGGTTCAGAGATTTGACTCTTTTCCCACCCAAGTAATGAATCAACTGGGGTAAGAATAGTAATATTTCATAATAGTAACACACGATTTACAACATATTCCTGGGACAGAAGAGTAAAACAGAAAGTACTTTGGCCACAAAAGACAACTCCTCAAATATCATATCATTATTTTAATTATTTCAAAGCATTAACTGAATTTTCATCTACTGACTCTATACATCCATAATTAATATATTGCTTTTGAAGGTATGTTAAACCACAACGCTTATTTGAAGAAAATTTCAATCTGTTTGTCTTGAAATAGAGTCCAATTCTTTTTATTGAAGAGAACCATTTGTAAGCTCAGGTGATGACAGCTAATTTTTCCCTAAGTTCAAATATCAGCTCAGTCTTGCCATTTACAGATCTTGGCCATGAGAAAGAGAAAACTTAGAAGACATCACATATGCTCAGGTCTGCCTTTCCTTTTTATTTTTCCCCTTCCTACAGAACTACCAAAATTAGGCTCCCTTATATAAAATGAACCAGCTGAGTTTACCTTCTAGTAAGTGGCTATAAGGCTTATGGTACCCAGTACTATTACTATTTCCTTTTCAAGAACACTCAGTGTTACAACAGTTTTAAGTTTAGCATGGCAAGCTATGTATTTGGGGATACAAAAAAAGAAAACAAACTTGTAAAGTAAATTGGATAAGTTTTGTTCCAGGATAACACCTATTTATTTATCTGGGGGATTGCTCTCAAGGGTATGGATACATCAACTCCTTTCTGAATCTCAAATACCACACATCATTTGCGTTTAAATAGAGAGGGAAAAAAATGCTGTAACTACCTACCAACTCCCTAAATGCGTTGAACCAGAACTAAAGCAGAGCGGATGTCTGACTCCCTACCTGGCACCAAAAAAATTCTTTTACCTCAGTTGTTTTAGGGGTCAAAGTTAAATGCAAGGGAGATGGCCTCCAAATTCTTAGCCCTAGCTAATCTATCTTCTCTCCACCTACAAGAGCAATTTCAATCGAAGTTTATTTTTAGGTTTAATTAATCCACTGTCCCCTCTCTGGCAGGCAGTTGACGGCACTCCTCCGACCTTCCTTGGCTAACAGAACTTCAGGAGTGTTCCTTACAGAAAGTGGGTTGGGTCTCTGCTCTTTGGGATTCCTGCCAGCCCATGGGAAGGGCAGTCCCAATGACCTAGATACCAAGATGCAGCAGAAGGTTGTTTCTCCAGATTCCATCCATTTGGCTCCTTTATCTGAACCCTTCTGTCCTGCAAACAGCCCAGCATATAGCACCCAGCACATACCCCTCTCTACAACCCCATAAAATACGTCCTGCCACAGGAGGGACTGAACAACCCAACAGTGTCCAGGTACATAGTCAGGGTCTACCGGGGTCCTACCAAGGCTCAGGCACTGTACTGAGTGGTGGGAGAGATGTAGAAGATGTCACAGCAGGCGCATACACAGGCTGGCGATGAAACCAATGCAGGCTTCCAAACCCCCGTGTACCGTTCCTTCCATCAGCTGTGTTATATGTAAAGAACATGGTTCCTTTAACAGAAGGAGTATGCAATTTAAGTTCCAATGTCCAAATATCCAAGGAGCTACTAGGGAAAGAGGAAGAAGGGGACGAAGGTTTATTGAAGACCTGCTACAAGCCAAGCATCATGTCAGGACTTTCACGTGTGTTAATGTACAATTCTCACAGCAATCCTGCATGGTTGATGTCACTAAAGATGAGGAACCAGAGGCTCAGGGAAGCGAGCGACAGCCAGCTAGTGCTTGAATTGGAACTGAAACCCAATACTTCCAGAAGCATGTTCCAAAGAAGACTACTTCTGCAGAATAACAATAGGGGTTCTGTAAAAGGAAAAAGAAAAGATCCAAAGTCTAGGATATAACCATGGGAACAGGTGGTTAAATAAGGGTGGAGGACACCGTCATTGCAAGGGAAAGTGTTCAGGAATTCAGAGACCAGGTTTGGGAAATGCTGAGGCAAACAAGGATAAATGGGTGTATGTGCTCGAGGGCTCTCAGAGGCTTCATTTCTGTCACTCTCCAGAGGGCACACTGGAGGCAGCATCTCCCAAACTTCTTTGACAGTTGAGACTTTTTACTCATCGTTAATCTCAAGTAGGATACAGGACTGCACAGCTGCGGGCGGTGCTCACACAGACCACAGTGGGAGCGGTGCCTCAGGAACGCACACCACGATGGCCTTCCTCCCCCGGGGCTCCTCCATCCACCTCAGCACTGTACTGAGCGGAACTTGAAGAGACCCACAGAGTCCCAGTCTCATCCCTGCCCACTGCCTATGCCATGAACTTCAAGAAGAGACGATGAAGAAGATTGGCTGCCCACCTTTCCCCAGGGGCCATGAGACCCTTTCGCCATTTTTCTCCTCTACCAACAGGGAAGGCCAAGCCCTTCAGGGCAGGCTTCATCACCCAGATCTGTATCCCCACGTGGGTGCCTCTGTCCATCCTGCCCTCTGCTGTCCAAACTCACTATGTGTGCCTTCTGTAGCTCCTGGTCCAACATCAGCAAAATCCTCCTTACCCTCAACCTCTGCTCTCCACATTACCTCCACCTTCATGCTCCACCTGGCTGTCAAAATCTGTCTGTCCCTGGAGAACTCTGCTGCCTCCACTCTTGTCAAGGGATGGCCCTGGATCTCCCACGCCATCCGTACCACGCCACCTGGAAGTCCAAGGGGCATCTTCCCTGCTACTTATTGCCAAATCCAAAAATGTCTCTTTCCTCCTTCTGAAAACGCCCAGTTCCTTTGCTACACTCTCCATCAGGCTCTATCACCCACTCTTGCTGCTGCTGGCTCGTGACCTTCTAATCCTTCATGAATACTTCAGCATTGGGCTCACCAGCTCTCTCTCCACTACCTTCCTGTTGTCATTCTTTCTTGGTGACATTAAATCCTGGCCTCTGAATTCCTTAAAACCATCACCCTCAAAAATCATCCCTCTACCCCACTTCAACCACTGACTCCCATGATTATAGCCTACACTTTGTCATTGTCAATACTGGTTTCCCTCCAAAATCCTAATTTTCTGAATTCAGCTATCAGACCACCAGTCAAAATAGTTGATCCTCCACTGTCTATCACTTCCTTCTTATCCTCACTTCCTTCCTTACCCACCTCAGATTCCAAGGCTCATTCCCTTTGAATCCACTCTTAATGCCATTGACTCTCCCTCCATCCGATTTGAGCCCCAACCCTGATTAAACCCAATTTTCCATTTCCTCTGGGCCTGCACCCCAGCAGCTAAATATTGCTGGAGAAAAACATACAACCATGTCAGCCAGTCTCATTTTAAATGTATAATTAAAACTCTCAAATGGTTCCTCCCCATGGCTGGGCATCCTTCTACTTTTTCCTGATCAATTCTCTGCCCAACTCTCCTGAGACAATAATATACTCACTTCTTTCCTCAAACCTCCATCCTCCTTCCCCTTCTCACTCTTAACCTCCACATTCCCATCTCTTTTAACTCACTCGCTTATGAATGAATGAGGCCCGTGCTCTATGGAACCTCTTTGAAGAAATAATGCTCTGTATCATCAGCAGAAGAAAAGAACACTGGGAATCACATCTATGTTCCAGGCATGTCCTAAGCTTACTGGCTAAAAGAGACCAGTCACCGAAAGTTATTGTACAGCATGATTACTACCCTAAAATAGTTTCAACAACCTTCATGCATAACAGCTGACAAGCGTCATGCAAAGTGAACAGTTATCTATTCACGGCAAGCCTTTAGATTTCCAGTGCCATCCGGCTGCTTCTCTTGCCTATGCCCCACTTGCCATAGAACACACGTACGTAAACACAAACTAGGTTTTTCCTGTGCCTCTCAGGCAGCTTCGACAGGATGAAGAGGCGGCTGTATTCTTAAGACCGAGAGGAGAAAGTGAAGCCTCTCACCTTGCGGGTCCCCCGTGCAGACCAGTCCAGAGAGGAAGGTCAGATGTTGAGAAAGAACCTTTTTAGCCAGAGTGAGCCAAACACATCAGAATGATCTGCAGTTGAAGCTGAGATTCAAAATGAAGGGTTTATAAATGTTAAGGATTAGTGCTTTACCAAATAATACCTTTGATATTTTTCAAAGTTATTCCAAGCAATGAAGGATTATCATTTAAGTGTGGCCTTTAAGAAGGAGTTTCAATTTTGACAACATGTGAAAAGTTCACGGTAAGGCAATGCCATCATTAAATCACCTAAGTGTTTGAGACTTACAGATTTCAAGAATTTGGAGAGAAGAAAATGGACCCTGAGAATCATCAATTTCTCAAAGTCCATTCTGTGCAACATTAGTCTCACACATTGCTATTTGAAAAACAAATGTGTTCATGATCAGGTAAGTTTTGGAAGAATGATATATTCCCCTCTTGAAATTTTCAAGCACATTAGAGATGCTGCAAGGTCCTGCAGAAAAGAAACCTGCCTTAACTTGTTATGTTATACACAGCATTTCTAAAACTTTCCCAAATAATCTTTTCTACCCCCACCCCCAACATCTTTAAACACTTGGCTGTACATGTCCAAGAAAACTAATCTGGCCCAACTTCCCCATTTTATGGATTTCAAAAATAGACTCTAACTGAGGTGAATTTACCCCCAATTATACAGCTACTTAGGACAGAAGTGAAACATTAAAGAGAGGACAAATGCATGGTGTGTGCATCACCCTTGATTCTATCTCCAAGGGCAGATATCCCTAATTGATTTCAGTACTCTCACTGAGCCAATACATCACCTCAGAATCTTGCACAACACAGTCCCCCCCATCAATAGAAGTTGGCATGTGAGATTAAATTTACTTGTCATCCCTAAACTAGTTTCCAGGTGTTTGAACTCTGGGTTCCCAAAGTAACAATGTCAGCAGCATCATTGTTGTCATCACTCACAGCTGTTGTTTCCTGAATATTTACTTTGTGCCAGCCACTGTGCCATGGGTTTACAAGCATTATCTGCTTTAATCCTTGCAAGAACCCTAAGACAGAGTTAACACAACCATCCCTATTTCACACACAGAAGAGCTGAGGCACAGATGCCTTATGAATTTTGTACAGGGTCACCCAGTTTGAAAGTGGCTTAGCTGATATCTTGGCAAAGTCAAACAAGTTGCCCCCAGAACACATCCTCAGTCCTGACCAACCCATAAATGTGATGGTCAGTTAAAGAACCACCATATTCAGGCCTGCAATAGCACAGACTATTCCCAACAAATCCATTTTGTCCTTAGTTTTTATTCCGGAAATGAGCCCTAAGATGAGGCCAGAGTCCCCATCAGCACACTTTAGAGATGAGAAGTGTGGATATAAGAACAGGTTCTGAGCTCTACCCATGATCTCAGACGGAGGAAAAGGCCTAAGTGTGGGGTATGAACTTGCATGGTAGGGTTAGCATGCGGCACTGGGGGGTAGGGCACTGAACCCAGACCCTTTGGCTGTTTTCTCAGCTTGCCCTCATCTCCCGGGACGTACAACATCCCACCTTTCTCTAGACTCTCTTCCCAAAACCTGCCAGCCTGATTAAGATACTCCAACCAATAAAAGCACTGCTTGCTCCAACAGCAAAGGTGCTAATTACCTGCTATGGCTCAACCAGTTTCAAATGGAAACCTTAAAAAAGCAGCTGTGTGTGTTCAACATCCTGTACCAAATGAGGTCTCCTGATACTCACATGCTCAGCCCCAGAGCGAGAAATCCCAAGCAGAGCAGGTTCCTCATTTGGTTCTGAGGCCTTGATAAAGCAGGGCAATGACAGAACTTTCAGAGTTTACCCGAAGAATCCCTTTGAAGAGTAGACTCTTTTTCCCCTGGCAGAGCACAATCATCTCAGTCAACACATTACTGTCTTTTTGTGACCCCACCAAGTTTTGCTGACTTTCCCATGACAGCAGGGGCAGACGGGAGCAGACCCACTTGTGGTCAGTTACTCCTCCAGGATTTTACTTTCTTCCCGAGTCTTAGGTGCTGGGCCTTGGCAACCTCCCAATCTACAAGCAACCCTTGGCTTTGAGTCTACAGTCCCAGGGCTGCTTCAGCTAGGGAGTGACTCTGCCTCCTCCCTGCACGGACTATTACAAAATTCTGCTGGGAGAGAGCCCAAAAGATCCCCCGTGCCTGCCCTAGGGCAGCTGTATTTCCGTGCAGAGACCGTGAACCTCACCTGGCCATCTGCTGTGGAAAACACTGGAAGGAAAGGTGTTGTGTAAATATGAGGGTAGCTCAGGGCTGATGGAGGAGCTCTGTTCTCCTTGTCACTTTTGATAAATCACGCACTCCCTCACTGGCTTTCTCCTCTGCCTTCCCAATAGCAAAGTGATTATTGAAGAGGCACCAGCCAAGACTTTATGGAATAGAAATAGGTCTGGCTGGATATATTCCACTCTCCAAGGGCTCCCAAAAGCCTCTCTGTGAACACAAACAAGCAGCCCAAGTGTCTCCAAAGCTCTTCAGTAGTGCTGCAAAGGGCAGGAGCCCAGACCAGCTAGACTGGAAAAGGAGGAAAAAATAAGATAGTTTCTTTGACTTAACTGGATGTAAATTTTTCTCCAATGAAATGAGACCCAGCTACTAGACACAAAGGAAATCATCAATATTGTTAACTTCCAAAATGAGGGATGAGTCTTCTTGTGAAAATGCAGAAAGCACAGAAAACAAATTCCTTGCTTATTTCTAGGTGCTGTTTTAATATGATTTATGCCCTTTTGTAAATATGACTGATAAACCTCCACTAGAGACAAGTTGATTTCCTGGCCAAAATAATGCCTCTGTGTCCATTGCCACATTATCAACAAAAATTTTCATATTTACTTTGCTTTCATCATGAAGGCCTCCGTGCTGGTGAGGGAAGGGCGGGGGGGCGGTGACCAGGGCCGGGTGGGCAGATCCCTCTCGCTCTGCTCAGCAGCCATTCCCAGTTAGCAGGCAGTGTACCTTATCAAGGTAATGAAACATAAATCCAAGTGAACAGGTCCACACACCACACTGAAGATGTATGTCTACTCGTGCTGTTTACAAGACAGCAAACCAGTCTGAAAATTACACGTGAAAAATCAGCAAAGACTGAGGTCCATCAAAGGAAGGGAGAATAGCACCCTGGCAGTCCCGCTAATGCCTATAATCACAGTGATCAAGGCTCATAAATGGCTTCATTCCACCTTGTCACTCACAGCTCTAGTTGCCTCCTCTCAATCCTGCTACCTGCAATGACCTTTGTCATGCTTGAGAGAACGGCTTCCCATTGTGAGTTCTCTCTTACAGAGTGGCCAGATGGGGCGGTTTTGCTCCATTATTTGTGCCTGTAAAGGGAAAATGCCAACAGAAAGATTCATTATGGTCCAGCCCATCTCTGTAAAGCTTCTCTGATTTATTAGGGCATAAACTGCTGTACGGGCTATAATGAGACATAAATGTTCTGGAAGGCCTATGAACTCCAGGAGGAAACGCCTTGCCAACACACTTCTGTGCACCTAATTTATTAACAGCTTGTGCCAACAGAGCCTGGAAAATCCTGCCAACTTCACAGTCTGCAGCAGTCACCTTTGGGGTGGGCAGGAGAGAATGGGAAATGTATGTCCAAGTCAGACAAGTGACATAAAACTTATGGGCATGCTGTATAAAACTGTGAAGAATTGAAATTTCTCCATGAACTCCACGGCAGACTTTTGGCTAAGCTTGCTGTGGCGGAGAGCAAGGTTTCCCCAGCTATGTGATGGGAAGATCAAACCAGGCATTTTGTTTCTTCAGTGTTCCCTTGGTTCCTGAATGAATACAAGGGAAAGTATCTATATTCTGCATTTCAGAAGATCCCCAGTCACTGTCCAAACTTTACCTTTTGAAGGAGTCTTTCTCCAGTGCAGTATTTGCCCCAGCTCATTACAGCACCCTTTGCAAGAAAATAACATTTTTGCTCTCTAAACATTACCCTTTAGGTTCTAAATATAGAACAAAAAAAATTAACAACAGACCAGTCCATTTTTATACTTCCTATAGTTTGCAACCAATTCTTTTACTTAGATCATAATATGCATGTCTCTTCAATTGTGGTTGCATTTGCTAAACTTTATAAAAAGAATGAGATTAAGTAGTGAGCCGCCAGGAAAATATGTAACATCCTGACTTGATGTTCGGTATTAGAAATTTTATACTTCATGAACTATTGAAAAGAGATTACCTTTTGTCACTGACACATTCATTTACACAATGCTTTTTGAGCACGTGTCACATGCTGGAGATCCAACAGAAACGGACGTGGCTCCGGCCCAGGACTGACTACATGATTTGCTAGGCCCAGTGCAAAATGAAATTGTGAAAAGTATTATGGATTTCAAGATGACAATAGCAGAGCATTAAGCCACATATGGGGCCCTAGGGAGTGTGGAGCCCTGTGCAACCGCACAGTAGCACGCCCATGAAGCCAGCCTGAGTCTCCTGTCGTGGAGCTTATAGTTTAATGAAGAAGCCAAACAAAAAGAAGACACCACCACCAAGGAGAATGTAAGAAACAGATGTAAATTCTCAGGAAAAAAAGGAATATTGTCCTATGTGTAAACATGACAAAAGAATATGACTGAGGCTGTTGACACCTGAAAGGTGCGTGTTTGCCGCTGGGTCCTAGGAGCCCTACAAAGGATGGAGCCGCACATGCACACGCCCTCTGGGGTTGGGCGGGCAGAGCCTGTGCCTTGAAGCAGAAGCAGCCCAAGTTCTAGGTGAAGCCTGACAGAGACTAGGTGTCAGACCCCTGTAAGGCCTTGCAGGCCACATGAACACTGCCATCTTGAAGGAACATTTACAGAAAGCACAGAATTGAGTGACTCCCTACCGATTGTATTGGGTCTTCTTCCAGAGTCCTTGTGCCTTGCATCAAGTGGCTGAAGTGACAAACTCATTTACCACTACAGCAATTCGTGTAGGTTTGTGAAGATATTTACATTTGTAACACCAGAAGGAACAGAATAAATTTGTTTTTAATTTAAAAGACTAAGAACTCCCTTTGCTACAAAGCAAATGCCAAGAGTGAGCTCAGAGTGCGTTTCTCCACCTGAGCAATAAGCCTGTGTAAACACTGACTGAGATTTTGCCACAGTAATTAAACACAGCAAAAAGGCCACAGACGCCTCCTTGAACAATGGTGGAGGCATGCCCACATGTCACCTTCATCGTTCTTGGTCCCCAGGGTATTGGACCCATCATGCTAGTCCTAGCAGCACTCCTGCTGGCAGATCCTGGCCTTCTGGACTCTGCCAGGCTGTTTGCACTTGATTAAATGTCATTGTGCAAATGGAGAACAAAAGCTAGGTATTCTGCCTCTTGTACACTAATGACTCAGCCTAGAAAAAGGAGAAGGAATTCAAGGCACTGCATGTTTGATTGACCTGCATTTTTTTTTAATTAGACCTAATTTATTACTAATATTTAAGGCATTCTCTCATGCTCAGATGATTTGCTTTTTTGTTCAATCTTGTTTCCTGAAGCCTACTGATGATATTTGCTCTTACAATAGTTTTCCTTACACACAGCAGAGTTATAACAAATAGCCCTTTGAATTTTTGAATAAGAAAATTCTTTCTTCTTGCCAAAGCTACTTTTTTATATTAATACCATCTCAAGTTGACACAAAATTCAAATTTAAAAATGTCTATTTTAACTCTTTTACTCTATGTTCCAAACATTTATCACCATTTTTCAACAAACTAGGCTGTGTCTCTCCTTTAACTCAGCAGAAAGTGGCCTATGCAATGACAGGCACTGCATCAGTTTTCAGGGTTCAATACCATCACTTGAAGGACAGTAGGGATGTTGTCTCCGATGGAATAGAAATAAAATGAAAACATATTCATCTAACCACTGCAAGATTTGTCCACTGAAAATGGTATCTAACCTAACTCTTACTGCTCCCTCCCAGCCTCTGCTTTGGAGGATAGTTACTGATTTTATGTATCCAACCAGCACAAAACAAAACTGACCTGCAGGTGTAATAATTTGGTCTTAAAAACCAGTTCATATCCTTCACTCTTTTAAGTTTCCTTTAAATCCTGAGGTTTTAGGATTCCAACATATTTGAAAAAATAACTCAAGAAAGGGCTCTTTTTATGTGAGTGACTTATGATGGATCCAATCAAAGGTTTCTTGAAACAGTGTCCATGCAGCAATTATGGTGTGCCAGCCAAAATGTAGATTAGCGACTAACATGAGGGGACCTGATCTTTGGGAATGTAAGCTGGAATGAGCTGTTTCTGCTAAAAACATGAATGAACTAACCCTTTGGTCAAAAACCCTTTGGAGAAAAATCCATGCCTAGAGCCAGAGAACTGCCCACAGATGTTCCACTGGAATTCAGCCACCATTCACAGGGGCAGGTTCTTATAAAGGTTCTGCTGCCAGACAAAGGAGTCTCATGGCATAAAGTATTTTGGTCCATGCTGGGGGTAATGCAAGTCCAAGTTCCCCGCACACTACCAGGTGATCCCCCCTTCACCTTGAATCATATGTCACAAAATAAAGACTGATCTTTTGTCTTAGGCAAACTTGGTTTAATGCCTTTTAAGTCCTTTCTTTCTATATATAATTTCAAGGGACAAATTTGGAGAGGAGGTGACTTCACAGCCACCATGCTTTTGGTACCTTCAGCCATCAGAAGAGATTAATGAGTCCTTAAATTGGAGGAGAAAAGCCAACAGGCATCCCTGACTTTTCTTTATTGCTGTGTCAGCAATAGGGTTGAAGAGATCTCCTCATACGGAGCATCTTCATTATTAAATATAGAAATTGAGGTGGTAACACTCCATAAATGTCACTCTGAATGGCTCCTTCTTGGCTTGGGTTCCATTCACTAATAGGATACAGAACAATTCACTGCTAAGGGAAACTTAAGCAGAGCTTTGTTCTAACTTTGTGAGGTTACCAATGACTTATTTATAAAGAATATATTTATGTCTTATATTTTAAGCTATTGGAATGTAAGACTCTCTTTTACCTGGTTTTTCTCAGAGACATTTATTCTATTTTCCTCCAAGTCAACTTTTCCTACATCTTTGCTGTTACCTTTCAAGCTGTCTATTGAAAAATTAAAAGAGTCTTAAGTTTCCCTTTTACAAATAAGAAATTATTAGGGAAAGAAAAACCTCTTTTTCCTCATTTTCTCTAGCAATCAAATACTGGATAATATATCCAAAGGTGGATTTTCCTGAGTTAGTTCTCTTCCATCAATATCCCTCCCTGAGTAAATATTCATCCATTCATCCAAACACCCATCCTCCCTCCCGTCCATCCACCTACCCAAACATCCATCATCCAACTCTTTTACTGAGTACTAATGTTAGAGTTAATAAAATTTGGGGTCAAAGAACTCATTCCCTTTGGCCTCTGTCATTAGTCCCTTCCTATCTCGGGCAGTTTTTGTGGTATCACAAGCCTCACTAATGATTTTGAGGGGGGAATCTTTATGTTTGGGCATTAGCATAGCTACTGTACACATGGCCATTTACACAGTATATGAAGCTCAGGAAAACTGATTCTTTTAGAGGAAATAAAAAAGAAGTACATCATAAAACAACTTTGTATTTCATTTCCAAGTTCTGTGGCTGTAAATAAAGCTTTGTTCATTGAGCGAGAAGGCGAACCCCAAAGGATTGACTCGGCGCTTCGTGCTACCCAACAGACGGCTTGCCAGAGAGATGAATGCATTTCATTATCTTGAGCTTATTCCATAGGCATAATTAGAACTCCTTTGAGAAGTAAACTAATTATGTAATATCCAGCAAAGTATGTGAGGATTTCATTTTGGCATTAAGCAGAATCTATCAAGCTCCCTTTTAATTTATGATTCCCTACTAGAAGGGGACCAAACAGGACAAGTCGTTTCCACGGCAATGGTTTCTGATTAGTACCACTGGATAACATAAAAGTGGAGTATATATCTTCTCCCTGGGGCATCGCTGGAGAAAAGGCAGCTTAGATCAGCCTGATATATTATTAGATGTCCCCATTGTCCTACAGAAACACAGCTGCAGGTATATTATTTCTGGCTGGAACAATGGTAATGCGAGGGAACAGCACAGATACCAAATGAACGACCTTTACTAGCTGGCTCATTTTTCCCTTCTATACATAGCCTGCATGGAGCATGGCAATCTGGTCCCAGAACCAGAGGTTCCAGTGAAGCCCACGTGCCCCACCCCACAGCCAGCACCTCTACCTCCAGCCGTGGGTTGCCCTGCTTCTTGCTGAGCTTCTGCAACCTTGTTTGTCTCCCAGAGAAAGCGCCAGCCTCTGGACCCTCCCACTCTGCCTTTGCCCACGTACAGGGGTTTCCCTGCCCAGTCGAGGCCCAGGAAACGGCTTTGGCACTTTCCAAAGAGTTTCGCAAGTTTTTGTAAAGAAAGGCAAAAAATGGAGGAACACAGACATTTTTCAACAGAGGAAAATGAGAGGCACGACCAGCCACTTTCATTTGCAGGTAACTTATAAAATGAATTGTGACTTTTCCCCACAAAGACCGAGTTGCTCCTGGATAAATTAGCTTCAGATGATGCTTAAAAAAAAAAAAGTGGTGAGGAAGTAAGCAGTCCAGCTGCTCTGTGACTGCCAAGCCGCCAAAAAATGGTTCAACAGATCTTTAAAAATTTCAAATGACAGAATATCTTGGAATATGTAGATATGGCTTTCTGAGTTCAGAAAGGCAAGGTTGGGCCTTCAGCACACCAGGAAACCCCGGGGGAAAGGGGTGGCAGACCCGAGGTGTGAGGGCCACTGCTGGCCTTGCACAGCGCAGACTCTGCTCACTGGTGCCTTTACTGGCCACACTGGCCCTTAAAACCCTTCCCAAGTTAGCCCTCCTGGGAGATATCCCGGAAGGCCTGCAGCTGGCCCTTGGGACCACACCTCTCTGCCATCACCCATTCAACACAGCACAGCTGGAGTTAATGAAAGAGTTAATGCGATTTTCCACTCTCCCCACTGGCTTTGAGGGACTCTGGTGAGAACTGGGTCTGCTCAAATCACCTTTAGGAAATGGAAAAATCTGACTCACCACGCATGAAGGCAAGCACAGAAAGGAATGCTGGAGATGAACCAGGACAGGCTGAACATGACTGTACCATCAGGCCGCAAGAAAGGAAAACACAGACTGGAGGAGGAAAAGAAGATGGCAGTGACGCAGCCACCTTCCTGACTGCACACAGACCAGCTCCCTCTCACACGTCCAAGCCCCGACCCTTGGGGTGCCAGGTTCCAGGACTGGTGTGCACATGGCTAGGAAGGGGCTCAGCCCCCACTCCCTTATGCATCCCACAGATGTGTCAGCTGGTACGAGTTAATCCAGCAGTGACCACATTTTGGGGAGAAATCATCCATTGATTTATCACAGGGGGCATAAATCATAAATGCATTTAGTTGTCTTCATCGCCTTTCTTGTCATCCTGCCCCTCTGAAGTGAAATTAAGAGGCAGATGTCTTATCTGGGATCAATTCCAGATCCCATTTGTGTTTTAAAAAAGAAAACCAGGAAGGGTTTCACACAAACCTTCTGCCACAGGTTGATCAAAATCTTGGCACCCTGAAGGCCGAGTCACCACACAGATAATTCTGAGTCCCCTCGAGTCCCAGATGGACTGAGGACAACAGGAGGTCCCGCATTGTCTCTAAAACAAGTCAACCCTCTCTTTGGCTCACAGACACTGAGGCTCACAGAGCTTCTTGCGCAACTGGGCAGGCCCTAGAGGCTGGTCCTAGAGGCTGGTCAGTCGTGGCCATAAATTTTAAAATTAAGTCAATGAAAACATCAGCCAGAGCAGGACAGAGAGAGATCCTTCCAGAAAGGTCTGGAGGGCTCCTCTTAAGCACTTTCACATTCTCAGGCCTCGACTTCCATTGAGGACTTTTTGGTATCCCAACTCACTCACCCCGTTCTCTCACCTCAAGAATTTTGTCCCATTACCCTCACTGGTTCCGGGAACAAAGGTACTGCCACATGCCTTTGCTCATTGGGTTCTTAGACTTTTTACAAATTAGATGCTCAGAGAGATTGAGTGGCTTGTTTGTGATCACATATCTCAAGACTAAGTTGGACAAGATATTCAGCTTCTCTGTCCTTCAAACATAAGATTCTTTAACTCTTGGTTACTCCCACCAGGTTTCCCCTTCTACATTAACATTGAGAAAATATCTTCCTTTGCTGTCTCTTCTAAGTACTCTGCCCCACTCCACCATGGACACCAGCCATGTGGACCTGAACAGCACTGGAGTTTAGAGAGAAGCAAGCGCAGTAAGCTCCTTACCTTGAGGCCAGGGACCAAGACCAACAGATGCTCTTGCTGGCTTGTGGCTGAGGGAGCAGGACTTCCTAAACTCTTCACATCCCTCAGACTCAGACGTGTTGTGCCCAAACCCTGCTGGATGTTATGCACAGTATTTAGTCTATTAGGACTAGGGCATGCTCACTTCAGACTTTTTTTTGTTCTGGTCAACAAGCCTAGCCACCCTGGGATCACAGATAAGCCAGCGGAGGGAGTGTCAGGCCCTATACCTGAAGGTTTGAGCATTTCAACCCTACAAGTACATACTTTGTGTTCAGTCCTCAGTGACAAAGAGGCTTAAAGTAACCACCCCCACCCACCCATCATTCACCCATACACACACACACACACACGTACACACACACACACAGGTGTGTGCAACTTCATATTAAGCAGCTACTGTGTGCTGACATACGGAGTGCTGGGTGAACACTGGTGACGGAGAAAGACATGGTATCTACCCTTATGGAGTTTACAATGCATGAAGAGTTAATAATCAGGCAAACCCCAAAATGAATATCTAATTTTAACTATAACTGATGGTGTCATTAAGGAAAATAGCACATGCTATGAAAGGGAAGTGGTAGTCAGGGGATGCTTTGCTGAAGATGTGGACTTATTATTTTTAATACATATATATACACACACAGACACATATATATACACACACTCATACACACACACACATACACACACATACATACATACACACATCAACACAGCCCAGGTCAAAATTTTGAACTGTAAGGTGTCTAGTAAGCTGCAGGGCTGTTCCTCTGGGACTTTCGCAAAGGCTTGGAGAGACCACTACATCAGATTTTTAACACCTCTGGTGACTCTATAGCAGCAACAGAGGAATGAGAATCTTTTAGTTTTCTGCCTAAAAGAGGCAGAAGCAGAGCCCCACATTCCAGGTCCTGTACTCCATGCCTTTTTCCTGAAGTCAGGGGGCCAGTTGTCAATCCCTAGTTTAAGTCAACTTTCTCCAGATTTTTTTTTCCCCAGAAGCCTAGAAGTTTTGTTTAATGAGAAGAGCTCCTAAACGGCCATCTCCTAAGTTGAGAGGAAGGGAAAGGATCACTACTTTAGGAGAGTTAAAATAATTATTCTGCAGGGAGAAAACACATTGCGGTAAGTATCTCCTTGGCTCACACAGACATCCTTCCGTTCGGAGTTCTGAACTGAACAGTCTTCTCAGAAATTCTAAAACCATCCGTTTTTTTTGTCTCTGTCCCATTGAGGCACAGAAACAAATTATGCGAAAGCAAAATTAAAGTAATTCGAATCTTAAAAGCCCTAAAGTTTCCATGAGTTCCCAGGGTCAGCTTCATAGACGCAGGAGAGTGCCAACAACTCAGGCTCTGACCCAGAGGGCTCCAGATGCTTCCAGCCAGGCCAAGCCTCCCCAGACCAGAGCGCACCTGGGAAATCTGTTCCAGGGCTCTCTCCGATGGGCCCCAGGAGGCCTCGTGGCCATTCAGCCAACCCCCCCAAGGGCTTGCTCTCAGCCCTCGCTCCAGCACGGTGCCCAGTAAGGCAGGGCAGGCAGCAGGCAGCAGGATTTGCACCGGAGGGTTAGCATGCAGCTCATGCAAGCCTCCCCCAAAGAGGGCCCTTAGTCACCGCCCCCAGCTGTCCTCTTTCCTAGACAGAAACCCCTGAGGAGTGAAGAGAATAGAAGGAACAAGGAGCTGAACTCAACTTTAATGTGGAGATCCTGGGAGGGAGGGAGCGTGAAGGCTCTTGTGGGAGACTCTGGACTGAGAGAAAGGTCTGGAAGGAGCCAGGCCCTGAAGCACTGGGCTGCAGGGGTGGAACATATTCACTAAGCCCTATAAATTTCCTCCCTTCATATTTTTTATGGAAATGATTAAGGTAAGGGAAGTTGGGCGGATAATCGGTTGATGGCCAAAACCACTTAGCATTGGGAGCCTCAGGTGTTATCCCCAGATGTCTGAAGAGGGAACACAAGTGTCAGCCTGTGCAGAATACAGGATTGCCCAAAATCTACTAGAAGAAGGAACCTCATTTATGAGGCATAAAGGTGATTTCTCTACCAATAAAGTTAGCTAAGAAAGCAGAAGTTTCCTCTGTGATGAAGACCTAGCCAAGTGGAAAAAGCATCAAGTACTAGGAGATGCAAAGCTCACAGTCAGGTTTTGGGTTGGGAATCCTTCCGGTTGGGCTGTTGGGATCAAGTTCAAAGGGTAAGTCATTCCTCTGTGCGCATATGCTGTTAAATACACAAGGCAGTTCTGGATCCACAGGGGGATGCAGAAACCTTGCCTTGACCTAAATCTACTTGTTCTTACCTCCTTCCACAAATGTTTACTGAGCACTTATGATGCATCTGGCACTGTGCCAGGTACTAAGCTTTGAGGGAGAACAAAACAGGAACTGATTCTTGTTGTCTACTAGAGAATGCAAACGCTGCAGAGATAACAACACCAACCATCACCAGTGCAATAAGTGCTATGGAGAAGTTCAAGGTGCTGGGAAATTCCACCACCCGAAAGCCTTTCCTGTCCAAGGTCATTCCCTCTGACCCATGGCAGTTTTCCTGAAAGTTAGTCCACTGCCATTTTAAAACTCAGGACACACTTTGCAACTCTCACCAAGTCCCTGGATTCTCTCTGCATTCCCAAGAAGTTCAACAGGGAAGCCCTAGGTAGGTTACTATGCTCTGTGTCCACCCCAGGGTCTCAGACCAGGAGGAGGTGCTGGAGCAGGTTAAAGGTATGGGCTTTGGAGTTGAGTTACTTAACTTGCTTCCAACTCAGTTTCCTCCCCTACAGAAGGGATATACTATCACTATCTATATCGTAAAAGTGCTGTGAGGATCAGTGAGGTGGTGCTTGTAAGGTGCTCAGCAAAGTGCCCCTGGGAAGGCAATCTGAGTGCACGCTGTGTGCCAGGCACTGCTCCAGAAGCTTGGGCTACGTGGATGGACAGGACATACACAGCACCCTGCTAGCATAGCGTTCCGTGTTCCACTTCTAGCAGATGAGACAACAATCACGATTCACTTCCTTATGCCATTTGCCTAATTTGTAACAAGATGGAAAGTGCTACCAATGAAAGGAGAGCAGTAATTAAGACAGCTGGAGGTCGGGGGCAGGGGTGACTTTAAATCAAGTAGTCAGGGTAGATCTCATTGAAAAGGTGATATTGAAGCAAGGACACGAAGGAAGTGAGGAGTGAGTCAATGTGGAAATCTGGGGGCAAAGTGTCTCAGACAGAGGGAACAGGAAGTGCAGATACCCCACAGTGGCCATGCACCCAGCATACCTGAGAACAGGGGCTGTACAGAGGGCATGAGGGGAATGAACAGGCACCCATCAGGCTAGGCCTTGTTGACCACCACTGGGACTTTGGCTCAAACTTGGCATGGAGTGGGGAGCCCGTGGAGATTCGGGGGATCACTGGCACCATGTGCCTCCAGTCTCCAAAGGGTCTCTCTCCCATTCCATAGGTGGCATCTTCACTCTGTTGATTGTTTCTTTTGCTGTGTGGAAACTTGTTAATTTGATGGAGTCCCACTTATCTATTTTTGCTTTTATTACTTGTGCTTTTGGTGCCATATCCAAGAAATCATTTGCAAACCATATCTGATAAGGAGTTAGTTTCCAAAATACATAAGAAACTCCTAAAATTCAATAGCACAAAACCAAATAACCTGATTAAAAAATGGGCAAGAGACCTGAACAGACATTTCTCCAAGAAGACATACAAATGGCTAACCAATACATAGAAAAATGGTCAACGCCATTCATTACCAGGGAAGTGCACATCAAATTCACAATAAGATATCATTGCACACTTGTTAGGATGGCTATTATAAAATAGATAAATAAATAAACAAACAAGTGTTGGAGAGAAAATGGAACACTTGTACAGTGTTGGTGGAATGTAATACAGCCATTATGGAAAACAGTATGGCTAGTCCTCAAAAAATTGAAAATAGAAATACAGTATAATCTAGCAATCCCAATTCCGTGTGTATATCCAAAGGAAGTAAAATCACTGTCTCAAAGACATATCTGCACACCCATGTTGACTGCGGTATTATTCACAATAACCAAGATATGAAAACAACCTAATGTCCATTGGCAGATGAATGGGTAAAGAAAATGTAGTGTGTGGTGTGTGTGTGTATATATGTGTGTGTATATATAAAATGGAATCCTATCCAGCCTTAAAAAGAAGGAAATGCTACCATTTACAACATGGATGGACCTGGAAGACTATATGTGAAATGAAATAAGTTAGTCACAAAAGACAAATATTGCACGATTTCTCTTAAACATGGCATCTAAGAGAGTCAAAGGTATAAAAGTAGACAATAGAATGGTAGTTACCAAGGGCTGGGCGGGGACAGGGATTGGAGGAGTTGTTCAATGGGCGTTAAATTACACAAGATGAGTAAGTTCCAGAGATCTGCTGTACAACATAGTGCCTATAGTTAACAATATGGTATCGTGCACTCAAAAATTTGGTAAGATGGTAGATCTCATGTTAAGTGTTCTTATCACAAAAAAACAAAACAAAAAAGAAGGGACACAAGGAAACTTTTAGAGATGATAAATATATTTATCACCTGGATTGTGGTCATGGTAACATGAATGTATACATATGTCCAAATGGGCCAAATTGTATACAGTAATTGTGTGTAGTTTTTTGTGTACCAATTATAATTAAATAAAACTGGGGAAGGGGTAAGTGTTGTTCTGGCTGCCCTGTGGAAAACAGGCCGCGTGGTGCCTAGTTCTGGTGAAACAAATCTATCTGAGAATTGGGAAGACATGTGATGTGTCTGCAACTTATGAGCAGGTATGAGGGTGGCAGGGTGTGGGAAGCACAGCTGGCTGCCAGGCCTGAGGGCCCCTAACTCCCCATACACAGGGCATTTTCCTAGCTGCAAGGGAGCAGTTCTACCCTCTTCTTGATCCTGCTTAATCCCCCTCCTTGGCCCATCCTACAAAGGAAATGCCAGGAAAGTGGGCAACAGTTTACCTGATAAGATAATGAACATGCAAGATGGGGCTCAGCCTGGGTTGGTGCTCCCAGGAGGCCACCAGCAGCAAGGATCTTCTTAGAGACCTCCATTTACAGGAGTTCAGCCAGCTCACAGTCCATGGTCCCTCACAAACAGGCTGCTGTGAGGCTTCCCATCCAACCACCTATGGGGGCAGTCTCTCCAAGGGAGCAAATGAAGTAAGAAAATAATACAGGGCTGCTTAAGAGAGGTAGGTGCTTCAAAACCCACTCATCTGGCCACATACATTCCCAAACCTATCGTTCCAAGTCCACATCCTCTTCTGTCTTCGCAGCAGCACAGGCTGCCTGAGGAATTTTATTTGGATGCACCTGCTGTCCAGGATCCCACGGACCACAATCCGCTTCTCCATCACTAACATTCCTGGTGCACTTGCTACTCCCCAAGGACACACTAGATGCTGGGCACTACTCATATGTCCCCCGCAACACTCCTGCAAGGAGGGCATGGTTCTTTCCCCTCATTTTCTAGATGAGGAAACTACAGCACAAGGAGATTAACTCACTTGCCCAAAGTCACCCAGCTCAGAAACAGTAAAGCCTGGACACTCACCAAAGTAGTCTGAGCCCCGACCCTACTCTAGAAAAGGGATAAATAATACAAAGCAACACTACTTTTCAAGCCTCCTTTTCACATTTCACTAATACAGACAGGCTTATCTTCCCTGAAGCTCACCTGAGTTGATGAACATTAGTTACTATTTATCACTAAGCAATGATACAGAATGATCAAATATTTCGTAGTATATTTGGAAAGGTACCAGAAGTTTAGGTAAAAAAAGATACCACATATATATTTATTCATGAAATAGGTAAAAAGGAAGGCTTGGAAATGTTTTGAAAATGCAGTTGAATACTTTAATCTTCTTATAAGTCAGCCAAGACACTGCATAAGATTAATCCATATTCAGGGATAAAAGAGCACTTTCTACTTCCCACTTCCAAAAAATATTGCAACATCATCGTGAATCCATTTAGTGCAACTACATTTTAACTATAGCAGAGGGATTTTAACAATGCATGTGGTTGAAAATGATGGCAACTATGATGAAATAGAGCCCTCATGTATTCTATCTACTGTGTGCCCAGCACTGAGCTTGGTAGCACATCATCTTGTTTAATTCTTAACAACACTGCAAGGTATGTCTAATTAGCCCCACTTTACATATGAGAAACAGAGTTTTCAGCATCCAGACACCATCCTCTTTCTGTTAGGCAGCACTACCCTCCCACTCCCCCACCCACACCCACACCCTGAGAGCCCTACTCAGTAGTCCAAGACAAATAAAAACCCAGGAAGTAAGAACTAGACATATCCTTAGCTTGCAAATAATGCAGAACTTATTCGGCAAACTTCAGTTATTACTGGGTGTGCCAGCTAATAAGCTAACGTGTCTCTGCACCAAATCCGCTGGGCTCTGTGAGGCTGGGCCTGGGGCAGGGGCTGGGACTGGGGCTCTGCGAACCACATTTCTGCTTTGCCAGCTGTTCCTGGCCTGGGTCTGCTCTAGGGCCTTGCCAATAGCGTCAATAGGGGGTTGCTGCACCCAAGGAGGAAAGGGAAGGACTTGTCCTTCCTGCTTCCCCCCTGCTGGCTTCTCACTCTCCATGCCTTCACATGGCTTCTTCACCCTGGCAGGGACAGTTCATTCCAGCAGCAGTGAAGGAGCCTAATTAGTAGTTCTCCCAACACTCACAAAATCAGTCCCATTTCATCCCCCTCAGGGACCCTAGCATCCCCTCCTTAAAAGTCTGGGTCCCAGCCCCTTGGGTCTTCTCCTCCAAGCCTCTAAGTTTTTTTTTTTTTTTTTTAATTTAATTTTTAAGTTTTTATTTTTTTATTTACTTTTTTTTTAAATTTCAGAGTGATAACAGACATTTATGTCACAGGTATTGCCTTTACTCTGCCTGAGTCAGAGCTTCAAGCGTGCCCATCTCCCAGAGAGTGTGCTCTGCACCCCTTAGGTGTGAATTTACCCATCCCTTCCTCCCCCCTCCCACCTGCCCAACACCCGATGAATGTTTCTTCCATATGTGCACGTAAAAGTTAACCTCTTCCCTTCCTCTCTCCTTCCTCCTCCCACCAACCAGAGGGGCAGCGGCTATTTCCCACAGCTGCGACTTCCATGATACCCTGGGGTTCTCTTTTGCCCTTTCATCTAACCAGTGGCCTAGTAGCACTTCTTAACATTAAATTCTCCTTGTTCAAGCAACTGGCAGGTGCCCAACCCAGATGGGACCTGTCTGATCCACTGGGAACATAACCACGCAGAGTAGCATTTCTGAGCGAGCTACAGCTTGGACAAATACTCTTCACCAAGCTGTGGAAGGGGCTCTAAACCCCTCATAACTCACAAAGTGTAGTCTTTGAGCACCTATTAGCATTCAGATTCCAGGGTCCCATCTGCAGAGAATGGAACCCAAGAAACAAACAGTTTTAGCAAGTTCCCCACTGCCAACCCCTCAGTGACTCTGATGTGCCACAATTTGAGAGCACTGGATGTAGAGACAGTCTGACGTGGTAAAGGTCAAAGACTTCCAGCTTCCTAGTGTGGTCTCTGGAGCAAGTGACTTATATCCCCTGAGTTTCCTCACCTGCAAAATGAGAATGTCAATCAGGGTGCTGCCCGAAAGGTGGACCTAAACGTTAAGTAGTGAGCTAAAGCAAGGAGAGTATTTGACTCGACCCTAACACCAGGAGGGGGGCTTCCCTAAAGAGTGGCTGCTTGGATAGCCATTTACTGAAGGACGGGTGGGGGTCACCTGGTGGGAGTGTGCACTGTCCCCCCACCTGCTTTCCAAAGTCAGCAGCACCTGGGCAGAGGCCAAGGTGCCAATGCCAAGCCCAAGGGAGTGGCCAGGCGGCTGCCCTTCGTCCCTGACGTGAAATGATTTTTCAATGGCTGGCAGCAACCACGCATCAGCAGACCTCGTTCCTAACTTGTCTTGTCATGTTCTTCTTGCTGGAGTCACAGGATGTCTAATACCAGCAGAAGTAATTAAAAATAAACCAGAGACAACGAACCATTTCGACTCTCCCTTCAGCTGCAAGCAGGGCCTGCGTGAGCTCTCACACGGTGACTGACAATGCCTTTCCCTGTCACACTGTTGACTGACCATGAGAAATGAATGTTCCTGCTATTTCCCTAAGACAGCTTTAGGATTTATCACCCTTGAAAAAATACAGCAGCGACACAAACTCATTCAAAACTTTCAGACCAAAAAGTGGCTTCAGTTAGGGAAGGGAGAGAGAGAGGGAGGCAGGAGGGGGAAGAAAAGAGAGAGAAGTAACTACACAAGTGAGGCCTGAAATGAAACAGCAGTGAGAAACAGGAGCATCCAGGAGCATCCACGGGAAGTAAGAGGGTCTGCTATGCAGACCCCTGACCTGCTGGTGGCAATTACGATGGAGAGGATTAACACCAAAACTGCACACACAGCCCATGCCAGCTCCCCTCGGCTGATGCCAGGTGGCACTGCTGACACAGCCAGCTCATGTCTCTCCCCTGTTCAGAAGCCTCCCGTGGCTCCCCACTAGCCTTGGTTCACATCCCAGCTCTTCACTGTGCCCATCGAAGCCCAGAGGGGCCAGCTGCTGCCTGTCCTGTCCACCTCCCTGTGACCCTTTCCCCATGCCCACCCACTTCCAGCCATCTGCGAGTCATCCTGCTCCTCCTCAAGGCCTGTGACTATTGTTCACCCTGCTGGGGACAGCCCTCCCCACCCAGCTCCTTCCTCTTACACATGCTCTCCTCCAAGAGGCTTTCCCTGGTCACACTGTCTACAAGGGCTGCCACCACCCCATTCGCTGTCTCAGGCCCTTGTTTGTCTTATTCATAAGATTTATCATGATTTCAAATTAATTGGTCTTCCACTTGCTTGTTACCTATGACCTGCTATCTTTTCTCTGTGATTGCCATGGAGGTATCTTAGCCCCATACTCTCTGGCTCTGTTACAGTGAACTGCCAGACACCATGGCCCTAAATAAGTACCTGTTGCATAAATGAATTACCCCCGTGTAGATACACCCTTCCTCTATTTCCTCTGCCAACAGCCCTTGCCATTCGAAAGCTCCCTTATTAGTCTAGTCCTATGGGATGAAGAGGGTAGACAGAGCCAGAGTGGAGGTGGTGTGGGGGCCAAGGTGGGTGGGGCATTTTGAGAGTCCCCCCTCCCAGAAGTATGATCTTATTGTCTTCCTAAGTTGCCTGTGGGCAAATCCCTTCTCCTCTAAACCATCCAAAGGAAGGCAAAGAAAATGCTTTGTAAAATCATTTGAAGAGAAGAGAACAATGTCAGAGAAGAGAACAATGTAGTTTAGGGGGAGAAAAGAACAAAACCTTCCTTCCAAATTGCTTAAGATGATTGAAGAGTTCGGTCCTTAAAAGGATAAAACCTGACTCAGCTCGGAAACTCCACTCCCCAGGATGGCATCTGCCCCAAGGGAAGATGAGGAGGGAGAGGATTCCTGAGTTTCACAAAACCACCTCAGAGGCACCAAGGCAGAGCTGAGCCTTCCGGCACCCCAGAGGTCACCGGGACAAGGCTGACTGAGGCTTTATCTTCCAAGTTACGCCAAGGGAGGGAGGCCTGGGACAAAGCCCCCAGATAGTCCCTTCTTGGAAATGTATGTGACACCAGTTCAAAGAACAGTGATTTCCTACAGGGTTCCACAGTGCTCCAAAGCCAGGTTCCCTGAGCCATTCTATGATCAAGGGCTCCTCTTTATCCCCAAACCAAAAGCTGCTTCTGTCCCCTCCTTGTAGTCCCACCAGGCCACCAAGGATCCATCCAGGATCCTCCAAGGGCCCTGAGCCTCTCGAATGGCCTCAAAACTACCATCCTTGCTTTTGTTCTCAAGATAACGGATAACAAAGCACACAGCACACATCACTGAAATAGCATTTACCTTTGAAATTCTCCTGTCTTTTTAGAAGAGGAAAATCATTTAATCACACCCAGACAACCTCATCCTGAGCCCATGCAATTCGCTCTCTTGCTCTCTGCCTGCAACGCTGATGCATCTGAGATCACCAAGTCCCTGACATTCTGCAGACCCTCCTGCACTTTGGGGCAGAAGGCCAAGGAAATGGACTTATTGTCTGATGACAATGTGTGCAGTATGGACAGCTCATCCTTGACCTATGGTCATTTTATTTTGCTTTACTCGAGATGTCTGCACCCTGGTTGAGGGAACAGGCTCAGCATTCAACTGCTAGGGGTGTCACTTCAGCTCCATCAAACGCTAGTTAGGGAGCTCTGAATCAGATTTATAGCCTCTCGGTGCCTCAATTTCCTCACTGGTGAAAAGGAGATAAGAATAGTACATGTCTCATGAGGTTTCTGCAAGAATTAAATACATCTGAAGCATTTAGAGCAGTACCTGATGCTCAGCATTCAATAAGAATTAACTATCATTAGTTTTGTTTTATAAATTTAGGTATAAGAAATTGGTTTAAAACATTATCTTGTTGAGGGAAACTCACAGGGGAGTGGAGAAGAAGTAAATAGAGCATTCTAGCATGCCTCTGTGGCTCATCACAGAGCCATGTGAAGGACAGGCCATGCAGTGACATCTAACAGGAGTGGATGGGTCATTACCCACCTGCACACCTAGGTCGTGTATTCCTATTTTACCTTCAGTAGAAAAAAACTAAGATGTGGTTTGTTACTTGACAGTTGCAGGCCAAATCTCATCCCTAAAGTATAACACAAAGCAAAATAAGGCTTATTAACCCATGGGTAGGTTGATTCTGCCCCCACAGTAACAGGGAAAGAGTTATGGACTGTTTACAACCCCTCAAAATTCATACGTTGAAATCCTAGCCTGCAATGTGATGGCATCAGGAGTTGGGACCTTTGGGGGGTGATTAGGATTAGATGAGGTCATAAGGGTAGAGCCCTCATGAATGGGGTTAGTGCCTTTACAAGAGTCATGAGAGAGCTTGCTTCCCCACTCTGCTCAGTGCCATGTGAAGATGCAACAAGAAGTCAGGAGTCTGCAACCTGGAAGAGGGCCCTCACCAGAACCTGAGTCTGTTGGCACCCTGACCTTGGACTTCCAGCCTCTGCAGCTGTGAGCAATAAATTTCTGTTGTTTATAAGCCACCCAGTCTTTGGTATTCTGTTATAGCAGCCCAAGCTGACAGAGACAGGAAGTCTTCAGCTTCCTGAGTCTCTGCAAAGAGGGATTCTCTTCAGGGTGTTCCCTCTGTTACTCTGGTGACCTGAAAGCTGTGAAATTCTGCCCCGTGCCCATGTCACCACCAAAACAGGGTTCAAGGGACAGGTCAAGTGTAACATTTATGAAGACCCTGCATTCTACGCCCTGGCTTCCAGCCTTGCAGCCCACTCTACTTCTGAGCAACCCCATCACAGTGTAGAGTGTCCCACCCCTGATGATAGCAGTCACGGGGAAGCAAGGAGAGGGGGAAAGAAAAGAGATCTACTCATTACAGAAAAGCAGAAAGGGCCACTCGACATTTTGGGGAGAGAGAGCACAGCACGAAGAGAAGTATTTGCCATCAAGTCTCCCACGCCCTCCACCATTTATTATATAGCTAACATAATTTATTCAAGTAGAAAAAAGCAAAGGAAAAATAGAAAGAAAACACCACTACCACTTTGTGTTGAATTCAGCCAATACATAAAATTCTGAGGGTATCTCAATGTCTCCTGGCAATCCACTGGTTGGTCTAAATCTCTTCAAAGATTCCTTAGATCAGGGCTTGGCAAACATATCTTTAAAGAGCCAGGTAGTACATATTTCGGGCCTTTTGGGCCAGTTTCTGCCACAATACTCAACTCTGCCCTCAGCCACAGATAATATGTAAATGAATGGATGTGACTATGTTAGAACAATACTTTATTTAAGGACACCGAAATCAGAATTTCATATAATTTTCTCATGTCATGAAATAATCTTCTTCTTTTTGTTTGACCACTTAAAAATGTAAAAAGCATGCATAGCTCATGGACTGCAAAAGCAGGCAATGGGCCAGATTTGGCCCACGGGCCATAGTTTGCCAGCCCCTCTTTAAATCACTTAACTAATCATTTTCTTCTCTATCCAGCTATCACTTCTCCATCTTATGCATCACGGGGAAGTAATGATAAATAACTCCATGGCCTTTTTTTGGTTGTTGTTCACTGGAAAGATCAACTACATAGATGGTGGGCACAGCTGCTTTTCTAATTTAAATGTATGCAGCTTTACTTCTTGAGCAGATCCTGGAACGAGTAGTCCCTTTGTTATTGAGGAGTTCATATTTTATTGCAAGTATGTAAGAGCTGCAGTTAAATCACTAGCCAACAGATATTAGGCAAAAGTAAACGGCATGCAATAAATGAATAAGTAGCTCCTCATTTCTGCTCTTAGAAATGAAATACTGGCAAGGGACATATTGCATAGGCAATCATGGTGCTGCCTTCAAAGACTCATGGTTAAATCACCAATAATGCATTCTTTCTTCCAACTTACTCTAAAATGTTTTCGTAAGCAGTTGTCTTGAGCAGGGCCCTGGTTGGGTAGTAGATACCTTTTATAAATGACACTCACAAGTGCTTGGCTGGCCTGTTCCCCCACTTCCTTCTGCTTTGCCTTTTCTGGAACCCAACTGCCAAGCTGTAAGAAAGTCTGGGCTAGTGTCCTGAGAAGAGTGGACACACAGTGGAAGGTGAGATGCCCTGTGGAGAGAGAACCGTGGGGAGGAGAAGCAAGGCAGACAGCCATGCTTCCAGCCGACCCTGCTCAACACCACGAGGAGCAGGACCACAGAATCACAAGAAATAATAAACTGTCATTATTTTAAGCCACTAGATTTGGGGATATTTTATAGCATTGCTATGATTAATGATTTTCTTTCCTTTCTCCCTTCTCCTTGCTTCTTGTATTAGTTTTCTATTGCTGCACAACAAACCATTACAAATGTCGTGGCTTAAAACAGCGCATTTATTATCTCACAGTTTCTGAAGGTCAAGAGTTGGGGCACAGCCAAGCTGGGTCTTCTGCTCATAGTCTTACAAGGCTGCAATCAGGTGTTGACTAGACTGTGTTTTCATCTGGAGGCTTGACTGGGGAAGAATCTGCCACCAAGCTCACTCAGAGTGTTGGCAGAACTCATTCCCTCGTGGATGTAAGACTGAGGGCCCAGCTTTTTTCTGGCTTTCAGGTGGAGACCACCCTCAGATCCTAGAGGCTGCCTGCAGTTCCTTGCCACACGGGCTTCTCCAAACAGCCGCTTACTTCATCACACCAGCAAGGAGAGTCTCTGCCCTCAGGGAGGCTCCAATCCCTCCTTTAAGGGTTTTTAATTAAATAAGGCCCACCCAGATATCCCTTTTGATTAGCTCAAAAATCAACTGACTTGAGACAGAATCCCTTCACCTTCACAAGATTATATTGGTTAGAAGCAAGTCATGGGTCCTGCCCACACTCAAGGTGAAGAGATAACACAGGACATAAACACAAGGGTGCAGGGCTAGGGAAGGGGCCCCAGGCTCTCTACACCACACTGTTAGGCAGGGCTGGGATGTGGTGCAAGGTGGTGAGATTGTTCAGAAGTAGAGAACCTGTCTTCATGGACTTACCAAAGAATGAAAATCAAAGACAGGCCCAGAAGCAATTACAGTATTGGACATGAAGCTACACTTCCCTTACGACAATTCCCAGGGATTTTGGAGTTTCAAACTCAGGCAAGGACAAGATGGCCTCTGGCTGAAGGAGAAGAGGGAAAGCTCAGGGCAGACCTAAGAGAAAAGAACAAACCCCAGGAGGCTGGGAAATACAGGCCATGCCTGGGAAATAGCAAGTACCTGCTTAATCTAGAGCTGTGGTCAGAGACTCCACACCTATGGGCAGGTAAAGCATGTGAGTGAAGTGGGCTGAGAAGGAATGACAGAGAGTTGTGACGAGAGTCACAGCCAAAGGAAGCATGAATTTGCTGCCTAAGGGGGCAGCGTTTCTCAGCTCCAGCCATTTGTTGCCATATGGGAATGTTGGCCCCAAAGTACCAGGTATATTCCACTATGAGAGAAACTAAAACTTTAGAATTTTATATAATATCTCCAGATTTTAAAATGTCGATCAGTAATTGACAGTTTTAAAAACAGGTAATGAGCCAAGAAACACACACCTGTGCACTGAATTCAACTGAGGGAACAGGTCTTTGTAAAGGTAAACAGAGTGAAGCAATATGGCAAAGCCCATGGAGTAACCAAACCCCATTCCTTGGGCTATTTCTTGTGGTAGTAGTTCACCAACTGTGGTTCCCCCACCAGCAGCAACATCACCCAGGAACTTGTCAGAAATGCGAACTCTCAGACCCCGCCCAAGTCTCCTGAACTGGAAGCTCTGGATGGGGCCTAGCAAGCTATGACAGAGCAAGCTCTCCAGGTGATTCTGAAGCCTGTTCAAGCTTCAGAACCACTGCTTTATGGGAATCATGTTCCAGCCTTAACATAATTTTCTCTCTGTTGAACCCATTTCCTGTTTTTGTAATCTTAAAGATTGTCAACTACAGCATGACATAACCCTCTACTAAATAGCTAACGTTCAAAATAATGGAGAAAGATGGCTGCTTAGACATCATCTCACTTTAACACAATGCTAATCATACTGGGGTTTTGTGCAATTGTGCATATTGGGGTTTTATTACCTGCACCCTCACATGGAAGTTCATAAAGGAGAGAATGTATTATATATATCAATAACTATCCAGAATGGGGCAGGTAGGAATGGAGCCTGCTATTAATTTCTAATCATAAACAAAAGACCCTCTTACTACAGAAAGAAAACCTGCTTCTGCTTGATAATACTTTATAGTAGATGAAACTGCTTCATGTAATGTAGACATTTCCAGGACCCTGGTTTCAATTAATCCAAGAATGCACCTGGCCTAAGATCAGTATTGTTCATCTGGAAAGATACATTGAGCTCTGTGTTTTATCTGTAGAATTAGGACTTTGCAGCCCTTATCCTACACCTCTACCCACAAGTAAGGACAAAATGTTCAAATACCAATATTCTTGGTTGAACGTTATCCATTGAGTAACACCAAGTGGGAAAAATTCATGTGAGACAACACATTAGACTCACATGGTGAAACATTTGGTGCTCATGGAGCTGTTTATTAAAAAGCCACTTTGCTTTCGTCTTATTTTTTCTAAATGATCCTAAATAATGCAAATTATCCTTCACCATGTTGTGAGATATCATGGCACCTGTGAACATTTTATTTGGCTGCAAAACATCCAAGGCCCTACCCCTGTTCACTGGCGCTGGGAACTCCCACCTGGCCCCCTCATCACTCAGCCATCCAGTAGGTCTGTGAATTAGGACTACCATACACCCAGCACTTGCTGTGTGCTGCACGGATGCATCTGTGTCCAGCATGCTTCTCCCTTCACATCAAGTGTGTTTATCGGGAACTAACCCTGGCCTCCGCCCATCCCTGGAAGTCACCACCCAAAATACTGTTGGCATCTAAAATCACTGTCCGAGTGAACCTCCATCTTATTCAAGGGCTGGGTTCTAAACTCAGTGCATATGGTGGGTCAAATTTATTCCTGGATATCCTTTGGGCAGGTGCCATGTCAGAGTGCCACATACTCAGTCAGCCCAGCCAGCTCTTCCTCCAGCTTCAGAGGTGACGGCTGTCTTCAAGGTTGGGTACCAGGGGAATGAGTTGGCATCCAAACACCAGATTCACACTTGGTCAGGTGAGATGTCAGTGTTACAAGAGACATGTGTAGACCAAGAATGACTAAGGGAATGTGGAATAACATCTCCCATCTCACGTTCCCTCAAGAGTATGTGCCCCTTGGATACAGTGGAGGACAAAGTTATCATTTATCTTTTGCTTCTTTTTGCCAAATGTGTATGGCTAGTTTAATTCCCAGAAATTATATACATGAAACAGACAAAGCAGGATAAACTCGGACTGGTCTATCTCACACACCTATACAGACAGTCAGGATGATTCAATTGTCACATGGAATAGGAAAAGACCCTTTGTGATATCCTCAGAATTGCACCCGCTCTGACCTCTTTTCCCTGCTAAAATTCCACTGGAGACAGTGGCCACCAATTGCCAATCCACTGGTGCCCACCGAGGAACTTATTAAAAATATGGATTACTGAGCCACATCCCCAGAGATTTTGGTTCTGTAGGTGTTGGGTAGGGTCCAGGTAGCCATAACTTTTAAAATGTCCTCAGGGAACTCAAACTAGCTAAGAACTTGAGGAACCTCTGGTTTCAGGCAGTCAAAAGGCACCAAAAATACTGACAACCTAACATACGGGCTCAGCAGATTAATAAATGTCAACTTAGAAATCAAAGGAAGGATTAGAGCAGAGAACAGACAAGCTTTGACAAGGATGGAGAACAGCACTGGGAAATGGAGAGAAGGATCTGGGTGGTAAGGTGGGTCCAGGGAGGAACTATAGAAACACAATACGTAAAGGAGATGGCTGTAGGGCCACCATGGCTATTCTCACCATTCTATAGATGCTAGGCCCACCAAGCAGTTCTGGCTCCAAGGAAAATAAAAACAAAGAAAAACACTGCCCAATATGGATGAAGCACAATGAATCTTTTTACTGAACAGATCCAACATGTCTTTACACATTTCTTTTCTCCCCCAAAAAAGTTTCATTTTGAAAACAAGTAAAGCCATAGTCTTCAGTTTTGGTCAACCAAAAAACACAAGGCTGAGAAACCACAGGTCATTATGAGCTTACGTCTACACGGGGCGCTTATCCACGGAGAAACTGGAGAGTACAATAAGGAGTCTTGATGAACACCACTGAGTGGATGGCATTGGCATCAACTTACCTTTCGATCTGGCCAATTGTATTTCGCAAAGATCGTATCATAGGTGTCCACTGCCCCATCGGTTATGAGCATGATGGCCTGGCTGCAGATACTTCCTTGTCCCGTGTGGTTGAACTGTGGAAAGAAATAAGTTCAAAATAAAACATACATGAGAGAGTTGTGTGTACCTGTGGGACTTCAGAGGCACGAGGTCTGGGACTTAGAAAGCCTCTCAAAATGAGAGCTCATTGCGCACCACGAAAACAGAACCTGCACCTTTCTGCACTGATCACTATATTTGCTGTGACAAATTGGATCTAAAAACAGACCACATATGATGTGAGAAATAAGATTCTAGGATGCACAACCTCTCTTACCTTCAAGCATCGACTGCATTTCAGAAAACAAGTCCAAGGGAGTTAGAATAATAATCTTTTAGGGACACATCATATGGAATATAATGCTATCTGAGAGGCAACGTCTCTTTCAAAATCTAAATGAGGCTGGTTGGAGTGGGTATGACAAGTATAGAATGTACCACATAATAAAATCAAGGAGGTTTTAGACATATGGAGAATAAAGTCCGGAACAGGACACTTCAGGTTAGAAGCCTGAGAACTCTTTTTTAAGGGTTGTTTTAAATATACATTGTTAGCATGTAACATTATGTGTTAGTTTATTTGTTAGTATGTATGGCATGTTGAATTTCCAAGACTGTGTTCACTGGTATACAAAACGCTAAACTTCTTCAACTTTCAGTTTTATATAAGATTTTAAAACTCCCAGCCTTTGTAAGTGGTAGTGAGAATGACCAAATATAGTTGCCAGAGTAGTGTGTCCTTCTCTTGATTAGGGGTGAAAAATTCCTTTAGTGAATGCTATTAATGACAGTATGCAAAGCAACACCACGTCCTTTAAAAACCCTACAATTACATGGCAATGCTGAGGCATGGGAAATACACAAAAAGTATTTAACCTTCAGTAGTTAAAAACTCTCTCCATTATAATCTGCAAAGTTTATTCATTTATTTTAAAATTATTTGCTAAGTGACCACATAGCACTGGTCATGAAACATACAAACATCTCTTCCCTTGTGTAGCTTTGTATTCTCTTTGGGAAGACACACAAACACAGGTAAATAAGTAAACTATGTTGTATGTTTGATAATGATGCTAAGGAGGGAAAACAAAGAAAGGAAAGAAGGAAGATAGAAAATGGGGGAGGGGAGGGTGGGCAATTTTAGAAGCCATCAGGGAAGACCTCACTGAGAAGGTGACGTTTGGATAATACCTGAAGGAGGTGAGTATCTGGGGAAGGGCATTCCAGAAAGGGCAAACAGTAAGTGCAAAGGCATCGAGTGGGAGTGTGCTTGGCACATTTAATGTATTGACCATGACACTGGGGAAGGATGGAGGCTGCTGTTGGCTTTGCTGGCTGGCTACCGGTGAACCAAAGAGCTAATAAAGCATTCAAGATGAAGTTGTTAATGCCCAGTCTCCATGCACTTAGAAGTCTAATGTGGAGTTTGAAGTTGTATTAACTTGAGAGAAGACTATAAATATCTGGATGGATGGATGGATGAATGGATGGATGGACGGACAGATGTGTGGAAGGATGGATAGATTAATGGATGCGTGGATGGATGGATAGACAGAATTGCCTTGTGGCCATATTGGGACAGAGCAAAGCCAACTCAAAATATGCACGGAATACCATGGTATGGTGGAAAGCACTCAATCCCATCCCAGCACCACACATGTGTGCCTGGGATAAGTTCTCCTTCCTAGGCAATCATTTCTTCATTTATTAAATGGGAATAACATCCTTACATGGTTGGTATAACACAGGTTAAATGCTCATTATATGCTGGGCTACATGTATAAACTTACTTAATTCTTACTAGCCCCTGAGGTAGGTACTATTACTATCCCCATTTTACAGGTGGGGAAGCTGAGGCACAGAAAAATTAGCTATCTTGCCCCAGGTCACATACCTACTACCTGACATAGCCTGGATTTGAATCCAGGCAGTATGGCTCTAGAATCTACTCTCAGATTCAGCATATCCTATGGTCTTTCAGCAATAACAGGAAGGTCCTTAAGCAGATGGCAATATGTGGTAAGGCTCCACACGTGTTAATTTCCTTCTCCTCCTTCTTCTTCCTCTATATCCTTCAGGGTTCCAGGGTCACAGGGCAGTCACCAGGGCTGTGACTGTGAGTGTGAATATCCTTAAATTCTGTGTCCCAGGCACTTGTGTCACGTTAGTCCTGGCCCTGGCAGGACTCCTACAACTCAGACTGGACATGTGCACCTGAGTTAATGAATAGACACGGCCCACGATACTACCAAGTTAGTAGGTAGAAACACCTGAAAACTAAAGCCATCCCACCACAAAGTTTTCCATGTGACTACTATTCTACTATCTTTACTAATATAACTCACTACTCCAGAAAAAACTTTCCCAGGAAGATAAAACTTGCAAGGAACTTTATTGCTTGTTCCAGGAACTTCCTGAAAGAGCCATCAAATCTTCAATAGAAAGCGTCAGAGGACAATTGACACCCTAAGACTCTTTGAACCCTAGACCTCAAAATCTTCCTCTTGCCGTGTCCACCAATCTTCAACTATAATATTAGGATTTTTACCCTATGCTAACAAAGCCTCCTCCCTCCTCTCACACTGAAAGGCCCACCTTCAACCAGACTTTAAAGTCTCAATAAATATCCCGACTTTGTCCTTCCCACTTTGAGAAGCTACTAAGACTCTGTCATGGAAGTGTATTTTCTTCCTTACTACAATAAGAAAAAATAGCCTTGTAAGCCTGGTCTTATCAACAGGTTGTTCTGGAGATGTTCTGGGGAGCTTGCATTGAACATAGGCTTCACACAATTGCATAAATCCAACAACCACCCACTGAATAAAAGTGATCTATGCTTCAGGTCATAAATGCTTCTGGAGAGAAGAAAACCAGAATATCTTTAAGGCTATTTTTCATACAACTCATTTGGAAACATCTTGGAAAAACTTTTCCAAACAAAAGGAAAGAAAGGGAGGGAAATGAAGGTATCTGAATAATATAAACTGGAATAAAGGGCTGCTAGGAGCTGTTTATTTAAAAACGTTACTTTCCTCTCTGGCTGGGCCCCTGGTATTCTCTGCTGCAATCTGTAGTTGGAGAATTTTGAAGAATGCAATTAAATTCAAATGCTTTGATGAGTAATATCTCTTCTCTTCATATTTGTCTAAAACTTTTTTTTATTGAATAGCAGGAGTGATGAAAGCATTTTCCATAATAATAACAATGACAAGGGCCTGATGATGAACTACAATTAGCTCAGTGATTCATCAGTTAGCAGAGAAAATTTCAATGCATCCTGACATTTAGAGCATTTGGTTGTGATTAACAGCCTTTGAAATGTCACCGAATTTTATTTAATTGGCTAAGAAAAATTTTTAAAAGGTAATCACTGCAAAGATCACATTCATCGCCAAAAAAGATAATTGCAGTTGTCACATGACAAGGTAGATGCTAACTACTGTAGCAAAGTGGCTCTGTGTTCTTACAGAATCTAACGAACGCAGTGGAGACCAATAGCTAGACGGGGCTTAGAAGTTTGTTTGAATGCTCCTTTCGAAGCCATTTGTATCAAAAACTGCAAGTCTTTAAGTCATCTGAGCAAACACTAAAACTGAAATGCAGGTAATTGTAAGACAGAATTAACTCCATTTAATTATAGTAACCTCTGAACCATTCTAAGCCCCAGCCACAATCACAATTTCAATTTTGTGTGTGTGTGTGTGCACGTGCACATGCGTGTGTGCAAGCATGTGAAATAGCTTTTTATTTCATATTGGCTTGCAGAGGCAGGTATAATACACAGGAAGAGAATTATATCACTTAAAGGTCATATTGATGAAGTAGAAAATAGATAAAGCTTCATTTTCATGGGAGATTAACCATCTCTGAGTTTGTCAGAGAGTTTGGCTGTTGACAAGCCCAGTGGCAAGAGACAGGATGGAAATTTTTTTCTCTATGGGATAAATGTGCATTCAAACAAATATAGTGCTGACTACCAACCAATCTCAAGCAGGGACATTTTGTAACATTTATTGATGCTTCGGTTTCTTGCTTTCCAGGATTTATGTTTAGCCCATCTGGTTTTCTGATTGGCCAGGCTCCAGAGGGGTTTTTACAGGGGAAGGCAGAGCAGGGAGGTGTGTAGAGGGTTTCCGTGTTCAGAAATATTTCCCTCACAAAGATTCAGGAAAAAAACAACCCACCACATGTTGCTGATTTCTCTGGGTCTTAGTGGTCCTTGTGGGAGTGTGAATATACTCACTTGGAGTATACAATGATATTCTGCCCAAAAATGTGGTCAGTGACCATGACTTCTATATAAGATGCTAATATTGAGCTCACGATACGATATAAAATGTTCCTGGGTCACTAAACTTGAGTACAGATATAAACACATTTTAAAAGGTCCATTCACTGTAGAACTTCTCAAGGCTTTTCATGTGCGCAAGTACATTGTGAGTCTCCAAGAGGAGGATGGCATCTCCCCACCTTGACCACAACCCCTCTGTTGGAGTATCTCAGCAGACCAGTATCCAATTGGGCAGGCTATGGGAAACGCTGGCTTGGGAGCGTCTGAGAATAAAAGTGATACATGGAAGAGATGGACAGAGAAAAGTTTCTAGGGCAAGGAACGGAAGAGAGGGAAGGACGAAAGGAAGCAGACACTCCTGAGGTCTTGGGCAGGGAGTAGGCCCAAAGCGCGGGAGCGGGAGCTGCGTCTAGAGATCTGGTGTCCCGGTGGTCAAGGAGCCCCAGCCCCACGCTGCCGAAAGGGGCCAGGCACCGCCTCGTCTGGCTGCGCTCTCAGCCCCACGAGAGGGGTCTTCCAGGACCGTCTCACGGGCGTGGGCCACGCACAGCCACATCGGCCCACGCTGAGGGAGTCTCCACACTTGGTTTAACATGCTGCTATCACTCCCTTACAACTCTTAACAACTTCGAACAAGGGACCCTGCCTTTCCATTTTGCACTGGGCCTTTTGTTTGCGCAATTTATGGGGCCAGTGCTGGGTCTATTCCCATCTTCATCTTACAGATGAGAAAAATAAGGGTGGGACTAGGAATCCTTTTCTCAAGGCCGTAGAGCGAGCTCTGAATCGGGCTTCCCACCAGCCCACCTGAGTGCAGAGGCCACACACCCGACCACACAGCAACAGTCTCCTGACTGTCACTCCTCCACCACCTGGCCAGAGAACAGGGAAACAGAAATTCACTGCGGGGCAGACTTCCAAACAAGGGACTCCCTAGCTCAGAGGAGCCTCCCCTTGCTCCAGGCACTAGGCTTTTGAGATAAAAAGGGAGCGAATTTTCCAGTTATGACAAGCCTTTTCAGTGTCACCACCTGGCAACAGCCTGCTGCAATGTACAGCTCCAGCCCCGAGAAGGTGGCTGCTCAGGGCTCACACCAGAATGTAAAGGTGCAGCCTGGCACTCTGCCCTGGCCAGCTATGCTTCTCAACATTAATGTGCTGGTAACAGATGCATTGTCCAAAACACGGATTCTTACCTAAGTGTTAATCACCCGTAGCCACAGCCGCTGGGACTGAGAGGAGAGGAAAGGCTCTGGGTTTGTGTTGAGGAAGCTGACCTGGCCTATTTTTCTTATTCCTTACTTTTCTCTCCTCCTTTGCAGGCATGGCACCGGCTTGGGACTGAGACCTAAATACCCTTCTTGGCGCCAACTGGTATTATTGGTAAAGGAGAGTCTAGAAATCAGGGCTGACCCTTCGCTTGAGAGGACAGTGTAGTCAAGTAGTAAAAACCCAAGTTCTGGAGTTAGGTATAACTCACCACCACATACAAGCTGCGCAATGTTGAGCGAATGACGCGCCTGCCTGAGCCTCTGTTTACTCACCTGCACAATGGCAGCCTGCCCTACAGAACTGCCTGGGACTAACAGCAGCAAGGCCTTGGGAGCCTCGGGCTGGTCTTCCAGCTCCTGCTGGACACCTAACGTGGATGTTGCTCCATGTAGTGCCTGTTTGTTCTCAGACCATCCCATGCCTTTTTCCTGCCAACCACAGGACCCAGCTCCCCGACAGTTTCGACGAGGTTCATCCAAAGGGGAGACGGAGCAAGGAAGAAGACAAGGTATGTCTAAGTCTAAGCTACTTCTCTCTGCTTCGGGGTCAGGCATTTTTCTGGCCGTGACTGCTTCCAGAGGACAGGTCCTTCCCTCCAAGGTCCCAGTTCTTGCTGGGCAGCCTCCTCCATGGTCTTTTCCCGTCTGGATGGCCACAGTGACTAGGTTCTGATGTCACCCCTCCCGCCTGCTATACCCCCTGCCCTAGAGAGGAGATGCCCCCTGTTGGTGCTAATCTGTGGATTGCTTCATCCCTTATTTGGTTTCTCAGCTTTTCCATCCCCTGTGCAATCAATTCCCTGAATTAAACTCCTACTATTTGAATTACCTTGAATGGGTTCTATTTTTCTGCTTCTTAGCACCTTAGCTGCTATCTCCCTGGGCCAAGCCACCATTATCTTCCACCCAGATAGTTGAATGGCCTCCCTACTATTGTCCTTGTCCTCCTAGAGTTGCTTCTAAACACAGCAGCCAGCAAAATGCTGATGAAACCCAAGATTGTGTCATTCTGTGCTCAGACTCTCCAATGGCTTTCCACTCCATACAGCAAGAGTCAATGTCCTCACTAGCATCTCTAAGTCTCTGTACGACTGGGCTCCTGCTACTTCCATGACCTCATTCCCTAGCACTCTCTCTTGCCCACTTTGCTGTCCTCACACTGGTCTTCTTGCTGTATTGTATGTATGTTAAACATCCCCGCTCAGGGCCTTTGCACTTGCTATTCCTCTTGCTGGAAGCTCCTTCCTCAAGATGCCCACATGGCTGCTCTCTCACTTCCTTCTCTACACCAATATCCCTACATCAGTTGGAACCTCCCTGACCTCACTGTATAAAGTAGCACCTCTCCCTCCTCCCGGCACTCTCACCATGCTGAAACAATAGTGCGGTTGTTCTTCATAGCACCATCCACCTCATCTGTCTCTTCCCACGAGAACTGAGGTCAGCAAATCTTTGCTGTAAGAGCTACAGAGTAAATATCTTAGGCTTTACAGGCCATATGGTCTCTCTGTCACAACTACTCAACTCTGGCCACTGTAGTGCAATGCCACATGTAGTGCAAAAGCAGCCAGGGATGATACATGAATGATGGGCATGGCTGTGTTCCAACAAAACACTATTTACAAACACAGGATGCAGGCTGGACTTGGCTCACGGGCCTTAGTTTGATGACCTTTGCACTAGAACATGAGCTGTTAAGGCAAAGGCTGTCTCTTCTGTTCACTGTTGTATTCCCAGTGTCCAGCATAGAAAAGCAAGCAACACATAGTTAAATAAATGATACAGGACCTGGATTAATAAAGATAGTCACTATTTTTCCCACTACCCCTCCCAGAGTAACAAGAAAACAATAGTAGCATGTTGTTCTAGCTTAACACAATTGGATTCAAGGGTCAGAATCACCAGCCCAGGATTCCCCAACATGTTTTGCATGTTAACAACGTGCTACTTGAAAAAGAGATTCTTTGTTCAAAGAAGAAACACCAGGTTAAGCAGGATTTTTTCCTACAGTACTTATTGGAGCCTTGAATATTCTACTGCATGTTATAATCCTCCAAGGGGCTGGAGGAGGGGCAGGATAGGTATAGCATGTGGCGCTCCCTGAATATACTGCATAGAGAAGCCCTTCTCCTTTGAACCTCCCACCGATGGGCATTCAGTGAGACACACATGAGAAATGAGTTTACTCTATGAGGAAATTGAGAGTTTCTCGAGTGGAAAGCAACGTGCAAGGTGTTTGAATGCTGAGAGACACCCATAACCCTAGAGCCAACAAGCATGGTGGATGAGTCCGATGACCAGACTTCACCGTCCACTCCACCGGCAGTGGGCTGCTTTGGCCTCGCCGGCTGGCACGTGGTTCCCCTAATGACTTAAATCGCTGGCCAGCCTCACCCTCCCATCCATGCCTATGGCTCCTGGTCAGTCACAGCCAGGGCTGACAATAATACTGGTCCACAGTTTTTTTTAAACATCCCATCTTTCCTCCTGGAGATGAGAAACGCACGTCAAAAAGGAGCTTACATCGCTGAGAATGCTGAAGGCCTCACTCAGAGCTGTATCCAGCATTCCAATTCCTTTGGCAAAAAGTTTGTCCAGATGCTCCCTGAAGTGCTGAAACAACAAAGCAGAAAATCCATTAGTGTCTGTCCTGTTGTGCAAAACACCAACCTTGAATGAATTAGACATATGCCACGGCAAAACCAATGGTTCTCAGACCCAACCAGTCATAATTTATTTTTTTCCATCTACATTCAAAACGTAAGACCTTATTCAATGTAAAATTTACCTTCAGCATTCATGTTTTAGCTTCTATTAGAGTTTAGGAAAAGAAATTAGTTGAACTCTGGTGAGAAGTACTTAATTCATACAAAATTGCCACTTCCTGTTCCAGTTTCATCCCCTGTGACTCTTCCCCTCTCCTACCCCCTACTCTCCCACTCCTGGTCACATTCAGGACCTTGCACATGCTGCCTTCCACTGGGAACCCACTCTTAATCCAGTCCTTGCCCTGCTGTCATGCTCTCTCCTGCCTGCTTGGGGAGCCTTCCCAGACTGGCCTCTGAGATGAGCTTAGAATGCTTCCTTTGCAACCCCATGCTCCACCCCACACTCAGATCCATGTTGCGCTGAGACTCCAGGCATGCAATTACCTAATTAAATTCTGCCCCCACTCAAGACTGTGAAATTCCTGAAGAAAGGGCATTACTCTGTGTCCCATGTCTACCACATATTGATACACACAGGAGGTGTTCAACAGGAATCTCTAAGGAGCAAGGATAAAGACTGGATCACAACATGAAAACTGTAATTATGGCACGGGAGACCCCACAGGCTAGAAATCCAGAAGAGCTTCAAAGACTCAGCAGAATGGCAGCGAGCCTCTTCTGGAGCAGGTCCCTTCTGGCTGTGTTGGCTCTGCAGAAGCCCAGCATCAGCTGGAGACTGAAGGGGACAAAAAAAGTAACTGCAAAACCTCACACATTTCTGCCGCCCAACAAAGGGGCAAGAGTGGGTCCAGGCATGTGCCCAGTAACACGTGTGTGTGTATGCAGTGCCCCCAACCCAGAGCCCATGCCCACAGCACACAGCTGCCTGGCAGCACTCTTTAACCCACCCATTCTTAAACCCTTCCTTTTCTATTGAAGTGGATTATTCTCTCCCCAAAGGCATCCACACCCTTGCCTGCTGGGGAAACTGGCTGGAGGAGTTACCAGGAGGGAGAGGGGGAGAAGGGTGATTTCCTGGCCAAGGAGTAGCTTTCCTTCTCTTACCACACCCTGGGACTCAGCAACACCCCCAGCAAGCCATCAGCACTCAGGTGGTGACACCCATTCAGGATGTGTCTAACATACTGCCTGAGGACCCCAAACCTGATCACACAATTAAAACAGATCACAAAGACTGATCAGGGCCATAGCAATGGTCCTAAGATGCTGTTCAGCCCGTGCCTGGGCCCCTCAGGAAGTGGCAGAGGCCACCAGGCATTGGGTTGGGCTGCAGGTTTGCTGGCAAGATGGTGCCAGTGTGGACTCCAAAGTTTGGGTGGGCTCCTCGTGGTGATTCAGCTTTACTGACACCAGGACAAACATGAATGAAGGCAGGCTGGGCTTGAAGTTGGTGGCTCACCCTGAGGCTCACCCACAAGCCCCCTTCCTTGGTCCATTCCTTCTCCACAGCAACCTCGCCCTCTGGTGTCCACCAGAGCAGCCACTATTATTGAAGCCTGCTCTGTGTTAGGCCTGTAACAAATAGAGTGCAACTGAGAAATCACAACAACACTGTGAGGTTCCATTGTCCCACTTTACAGATGGGGGGCACTGAGGCTCAGCACTGTGTCCAAATTCACACGCCTCCTAGCTGCCTGGCTCAGGTTTCAATCCAGGTCTGCTTCACCTACTCTAATTCCCTCATTCTCTCTATTATATATCTGTTACTTCTCTAAATTAGCAAAATAAAAGCTTTTTTTTTTTTTTTTTGAGCACCTTGTATGCCAGGCACTGGGCAGGGGCTTAACACACACCTAGGCAATCTGGCTCTAGAATGCTTACTCTTCATCCCTGTGCCTGGACCGGGGCTGAGTCTACAGGTGATGATCAAGTGGCTCAAGCGATAGGGAGAAAAACGCTAAGGGCCAGAGAACCAGGAAAACCACATGGCCAGGAGCCAAGCCTTGTGCTTCTATTTTCTTCCTGCCCAATTCCCAAGGCCCAGCAGGATGCCAAGTACATGGCAGGTCCTCCATGAACACTTGGCAAACAAATCCCGGCAAACTCCATGGACATCTGGTAATGAATCCGTGAGGAAGCCAGGCATCCCCACTGCAGGTGGGCAGGGTGGGAGGCGGGGAGTCTGCCTTCACCAACAACCACCACCCTAGGAAACCAGCCAGCAAGAGGACTTAGGCTCAGCAAGCCTCCCTGCACTGAGGTCCCCACACACATACCCCAGGACATGGAGCATGGTGAAGCACACATCACACAGCTTGCTGAGATCTGGTCTTTTAACTGGCCCCAGGTTCACATCACTGTGGCCAGGCTCTGCCTTTACAAGTTCATTCCATTCATCTGATGTCATTTCCATCAACTGCATTTAATCGTGCTCCATCACACAAGTTTACATAGTATGTTTTGTTTTGTTTTTTAATAACACTGAACAACATTTAATTTTTCTTTTAATCTTTGTATAGCTGTGTGTCACATGCCACTTCAGGTAGTGGTCATCTTTATTATCGGACATCTAGAGTTAAATGCAACAACAGTTCATGGTGTTCCTTTCACTTTGCTTTTATAACAAGGTCAGTTGTGTTTTGTTTCTTCCTGGTACAGATCTGGTTCATATATTAGATGGAAAAAATATTTCCTCAAGTTAAGGGCTTCCAAATGATGCCACAGAGGAAGGACTCTATGTTTCTTTCTCTCTCTTCTGTCTGTCATTTCCAAACTCCCTTTTCTCCCACTCCATAACCTGAGCCAAATCAACACGCTGGTCTTTTGGGCTGCATTTAACCGTCCACCCAACTCTCCTACACGAAACCTGGTCTTGCCTTCCAGGAAATTAGCTCCCATGATGTGACTTCCACTAAGAGCTGCTCTGTTTAATACAGTTGCCATGAGCCACACAGGTAGCTATTTACATTTAAGTTTAATTAAAATCACCTATCATTAAAAATTCAGTTCCTTGGTAGCACTAGCCATGTTTCAAGTGCTCATCAGCCACATGTGGACGGCCAGTGGCTACTGCATTGGATGGTGCCGATTAAAGAACATTATCATCAGTGCAGAAAGTGCTACTAGACAGTGCTGACCCAGAGATGCAAGGTTAAAATGGTCCTTCCTCCCCACCAAGCCACTGACGATGAATGATGAGTCAGAGGAAAGCGTAAGACCTACACCCAATGGACATGTGTGATTTTTGCCTGTCCAGCATCCATTCTCCTCCTTCTGATTCCCCTTCTCTCCCACCACCTTGTGATTTATATGGTTTGGGTGAGGCTAGCATCTCCCTCCATCCCAGATCAAGGGGTGGGTCTATTTATCAGGCCTGTCTAATCTGTGAATTCCATCCATGGGCCACAGTCACACATGGTCATTGACCCAATCCCTGGACTTTTGCCGGAATGGGGGGGGAAAGGCTCTCTCTTTCCACTGGGATTGCTGAGAGGTCAGGGAGGAAGCCTGGGGCTGCCGGCAGTCACTTGCCACCACACAGGAAGAGCACACCACCCAAGGAGAGCAGAGCCCACAATGGAGAAGCCAAGACAGGATCAGGACCACATGGCTCGAGCCCCTACATCCAGGCATGCCCAGTCTTTAGGTAAGTGAGCCAATAAATTTGCTCCTTTGCTGAACCAGTGTTAGCTGGATTGGGGCCACTTGATTGGAAGGACCTCTGTGATTATCACAACCGTCACAATGGCCCTACCTGCCAAGACAATGCCTCTCAGCTGCGCTCCTTCCTCCCCTTCTTAGTCACTGTCACTGTCCTGTGTGGTTTACTGTACTTGTGCCAGACAGGGCAAGACAGGCTCAGCGCTCCTGGATTTAACAGCCATTGCTTTGACTACCCGTGGCATGGAGGAATTTGTGATTTTGCTGAAGATGAATCCTAGCCACATGCACCCCAAAGGTAGATTCTGAAAGCGAAGGAAGGGGCCTGGATGACTGCCCTGCACCCTCCTCATCACTATTGATTTCTTTTTCTCCATTCCCAGGTGCAGCCATTGTAAGATTCAGAAAGTGTTATATTTAATGCTATCATATCATCATCCTTGTATGTCAGCAATTGGTATACAGTCCCTATGGACTCTGGGGGAAAAAAAGAAAAACTGAACCGGGAGGCAGGAGACTTAGCCTACCATTCACCCGCTGAAACCCCGAGGCAAGTGGCTTTAGCTCCCTGGCCTCAATTTTGCCCCCTGTGAAATGGGTATGGGAAAGCACCTGAGCAGTGAGCATCAGTGCCTCTGACCAGCAGGCAGGACTGCCTTCCAGTTCCCGCTCTGACACACACCCTCTTCACAAGCCCGAGTCAGACACTCCCTTATATGTGCCTTTGTTTCCCTCTCACTGCATGGGGGTATTGCGCTGACCTCTCACTGAGAGGACAGAAAAAAAGAAGTCATCTGAAAGTACTGTGGGGACAGAAAAAATGTAAGACTACTTTCATTTTATATTCACTAAAAGAAAGGACTGTCTTCAATATTTGAAAATTAAAAAAAAAAATCCTAGAAAGCTTTATACCTCAAACACCTTCTATGCCAACTTCCTTGTTTACAACTTTACAATCTAATGCACCTTGGGAAAGGATTTATTTCACCCTTCAAGGGCCAGGTTTTCTTAAGGGGATCGAGACTCCCGCTGATTTCACTGCCCCCTAAGACCTGAGTGTCCTCAAGAGCACAGCTACAGAAGAACAGAAGGGTCAAGATCGCCCGAACCAGGGACACGCTCAACCACCGTGTACCAGAAGGTGGCCAGTTTTCATTATTTTTCTCAATTAAAATAAACAGTTTATTGGAAATGGTGACAATTCCATTTTATTATTAAACTTCAATAAAGAAGGTGAGGGTGGTTTTTTATCTTTGCTTCAGGCAACTCATGCAGCATATGCCGCTGCCCAGGAAAAGGCCTCGCTTCCAAAGCAATTAGTGCAGCTTAATGCCTGGGGAGATGAACCCACGAGAGCGCCACCACTTCCCGTGCCCGAATGCCAGCAGGCACGGCTGCGGCCGCTTATCTCCGTCAACCAGTTGCAACATTCAGACCAGGGCAGGATCCCAGTGAAATAACCCTTGCCTTCCAACAGCGTTTGGCTTAGTTGAATCATCCTGATGACTCTCTCTGTGATAACAGCAATCACGCTTTTTCCTCTATGTAATTATAATAAATGTTTGAGTCCTCCCAATTAAGAACAGGGAGTCAAATGAAAAGTGGACCTCAGAAGACAAAACAATACCCCCATCTACAGAGCCCCTGAGAGTTGGTGGTCCTGGCTGGGGGTACAGCCGCTATTTGGGGGAGGGCTAATAGCCACCTATCAGTGACACCCATCAGGGTCACTCGAGTACCGCACACATGAATAATGTACCCACTAGGCATGGATAAGAGTTGCCGCAGCAATTCAGTCATGGGAAGGCTTTAGAAATTGCCTCGCTAAGTCCTCTGATGTCAGCCAACATTGGCTGAATGAGGTCTGTAGGTAGATGCAGTGCTTTTTATATGTTACTCCACTTGATCCTCCTAACACCCCTAAAATAAAGGTACTATTACATTCCTATTTTACACATAGGCCAACAGAGGCTAGAAAGGTGAAATAATTTACCCAAGATGGCACAACAACTATGAGGCAGGGTGGGTTTCAAGGCACTGAGCCTTGTATCGAAACCCCTGTGCAATAGGACCCCTTCCCAACACACAGGGCACAGTTCTCTACGTTCCTAATATAGTACAGCATGTAGGAGGGTACAGAGACAAGTTCATGTGAAAGCCATGATCCCATTCAGGGCTGGTTTCCTGGGTATGTGACCTGTGCAGTGGCCGGCCCAGGGTCCCATGCACAGAAGGGCCCTGTGTTTGGTTTAATGCTTTGCTGCCACTGTCCTGAAGTTCTTAATTTTACTTTCAAATCTGTGATTTGTAAGTGAAATCCAGTGGACACAATGGAGAACGCAAGTGAGCAAAGGAGATACATGGAATATGGTGTCCCCGGCTCCTGGCTGTCTGTTCACATGCAGCACAGAATTCTGGAGGGCTGCTGCAAGTGTAGGTGTCCTCAAACGTGCTTGACTTTAGTAGGTCACTTTATACTGTAGTTTTCAGGTGGTTCAAGGTACACATTCATCGGAAAACTTAAATTAAGGCATTAAAGGTAAGAGTACCCTGTAGATGCTCTCCAATTTTTAGCTCTATCAGCAACAGACATGGTACCACTTGCCTTATTCTAAAATAGAGAATGACTTGGCTCCCATCAGCCAAGTCAGCCTGAGTAGATGAGCAGTGTTCCCACAACCATGTCTACCCATTCTGATGCTCAACTCCTCAGTGAGATTTCCAAATCAACCTTCACAGAGCTCTGGTCCCATTACCACTGAGCTCTAAACACAAACTGCAGAAGCCCATTCGTCAGAGACCCAGAGGGTGCTCATAACTATCTTTCTGCCTGATATGGATGTTACACCACAAGACTATTTAATATAAATATGGACTCTTCATCCTGATATAATTCCTCCTGACAACATTCCCAGCCCCCAACCCCAACCTCAATCTGGGATGAGTCTCCCATGTTCCCATTTAGTCTGAGAACTCTCCTGGTAGAATTTTACAGCCTCCTTTGGGCAAATACCTCAGGGATCTAGGGTAGTGCACAGGCAATACATTTTACAGGAAAGGTACACATTTTGTGATGTTGCTACCTCAAAACCTGGGCTCCAGTAAATCAGACAGTCATTTGACTCTGGTGGGGAAAGTAGTGACATGGTATTTCTCAAAGATGAAAACAGAATGGCTGAAGAAGGCCGGTATGAATGAGGGAGGCCCAGCTGTTTGCAATTTGAGGGAGAAAGTACAGACACCAATAGAACTGTGTCTGAACCATTCCCCGTTTCTCCTTCACATTGTGTATAACAAATTGATGTGTCTGAAGGTAGCAGCTGTTTAATGCCAATGCCAAATTAGAGAAAAGATAGATCTCCTGGATGTGAGTGGTGACTGTTCTCCATACCAGGTAGTCCGATTAGCTACAACCTCACTTCGATGGCAAAAGCACTAATTATTTCATGTAGGATAGTGGTGGTGAGCCCAGAATTGGCAATTCTCTGCAATTGGGAAATACCTAAAGTGGAATGGCACCTCCACCAAAGCAGTCCACGTTTCCAAGTAACTGCTGAGACGGACATGCTAATCACCCCACCAGCGAGCAAGGCAGAGTCTGAGAGGACTCTCGGTCATACTGTATGAGCTCATCGTCCTCCTCAAGAGGTCACACTGACTTGTGAGTGTGTCTCAGGGAGCCAGGCTCCATGAACCTCTGAGAGACTGAGGAGACGCTGCACGGACAGGAGTGTCTGCTTTGTGTCTCCACACGGTGCGGCAGCGTGTGTGCAAACAACAGGCCTCCCCCTTCATGTCTTTCTGACATTTCTGAAGGTCCACGTTCATTCTTTATAAACTTTATGAAAACCTTGATTTAATTCAAACCTATTTCTCGCAGGAAGAATGCTTTCACCAGCTGCGGTGTGCCAGAGCAGACAGAAGTCAGAGTTTCAGTTAATTCCAAACACAGTGCCAAGCTCTGAGGACGCGTCGACTGTGAAGAGAGATGTATTGGTAGGCAGCACCCAGGGACAGTGTGCTGCACGTGCAACGCTGTCGGTGCTGCAGCCGGCGGACTCATCTCCATCCAACCACCACCCTGCAGTCAGGCTGACAGTCCTTTGCACCCAAACTCAAAGCCCCGGCCCAGGGTGCAAGGGCGGTGGGTGCTGAGACACACGTTTGGAGTCACGCTCGCCCGTTTAGTGGGGGTAATGTTCGTTTCTGGAAAAGCTTGGCAAAGACATGGGACCCCAGGAAACAACTAGATGATAACTTTTTCTGTGTGATCACTTGGAAGACTTGTATAATACGTTTTATCAAACTTGTATTCAATTAAAATGTTTGTTTCAGTGATCTCTGTATTTTGCCAAACGTAATTACATACGAGCAGTAAACTTAATTGTCTGAATTTCTTCCATTCTCATTCAAGTCTGTGAATACACAAATACTCTGTTTAGCACTATATTTTTTTAAGGTATGTATCAACATTTATTTGACCAGTTCCCTACTGATGAAAATTTAGGTTTTCAGCATTTTATTTTTTCAAACATTACTACACTAAACACCTTTGTACCCACATGATAGCACTTATGTGTAGTAATATCATTATAACAACTTCATAGAAGGTAAATTATTGGGTCAATAATTTCTTCATTTATACCATGCAGAGTTACTGTGAGGATTTAATGAGGCAATTCAGACAGAGTACTTAATACAGAGTCCAGCATATAGTAAACGTTAGGTCTTATTTTTCAGCTTTATTGAGGTATGGTTGACAAACAAAAATTATATATATGTAAGGTGTACACTTGATGTTTTGTGTTTCAGTGTTCTTTCAGCACCCTCACACACTCTTGAGTCATCAATTGTGCCACCCTACAACTTCAATCCAAGATTTTCACCAAAACATGAGTTTTGAGTTTTAATTATAGTAAGTCTTCACTTAATGTCAGCGATAGGTTCTTGGAAACTGCAACTTTAAGCAAAATGAGTAATGACAAAAACAATTTTACCATAGGCTAATTGATAAAAACAAGAGTTAAGTTCTTAGGGCATATTTCTGGTCATAAAAACATCACCAAACTTTTCTTTTTTTTTTGAGACAGTGTCCCGCTCTATCACACCAGCTAGAGTGCAGTGGGCTCAAGTCATCCTCCTGCTTCAGCCTCCCAAGCAGCTGCAACTACAGGCATGCCACAATGCCAGGCTAATTTTTTCTATTTTTTTAGGAGAGATAGGGTGTCACTCTTGCTCAGAGCTGGTCTTGAACTCCTGACCTCAAGCAATCCTCCCACCTCAGCCTCCCAGAGTGCTAGGATTACAGGTGTGAGCCACCAAACCTGGCTGCCAAACTTCTAAATAAATACCAAAACACTTCTAATATTAAACATTGAAATAAATATGAGCTGTACATATATTTAAGAAAGATTAATAAAAACAAATAACATAATTATTTACTCAGTTATTCCAAGACAGGGTCACAGGTAATTGGAGCCTATCCCTGAAGCTCAGGGTGCAAGGCAGGAACCAACCCTGGACAGGATGCCATTCCATCACAGGGCACACTCTCACACACACCCACTCTCACTCAGACTGGGACCATTTAGACACACCAATTCACTTCATGTGTACAGCTTTGGGATGTGGGAGGAAACCGAAGCACCCGGAAAAACCCACATCTCAGACATGGGATGGATGGGGCGGATGTGCAGACTCCACACAGTGGCCCCACTGGGAATCAATTTTTTTTCCCTCATCAATGACATTATAGCCAAATGACATTGAACGAAACGATGTTATTTGAGGGCCTGCTGTATTTCACAATCTTGAATGTGTTCAGTGTACCAGACACTTATTAGACACACAATTCTACCACAAGAATTCACTTTTAAGAATTTTCTTTGGCCAGGCATGGTGCCTCATGCCTGTAACTTCAGCACTTTGGGAGGCCAAGGCAGGAAGATTGCTTGAGGCCAGGAGTTCAAGACCAGTCTGGGAAACATAGCGAGACTCCATGTCTATAAAAATTTTAAAAATTAGCCGGGCATGGTAGTGTATGCCTGTAGTCCTACTCAAAAGGCTGAGACAGGAGGATTGCCTGAGCCCAGAAGTTCAAGGCTTTAGTGAGCTATGGTCTTGCCACTGCACTCTAGCCTGGGCAACAGAGTGAGACCCTGTCTCCAAAAAAATTTTTTTCAATTAAAAAAAGAATTTCCTTTAAAATGTGAGATTTAGACAATGTGGTATTAGGAAAAGGATAGAACATAGACCAACAGAATACAATAGAGAGCCCAGAAAATTGTCCCAAACATATATGCTCAATTGATTTTAGACAAAGGTGCAAAAGCAATTCGATGGAGAAAGGATAGTCTTTTTAACAAATGGTGTTGAAACAATTGGACGTCCCATGCAAAAAGAAAAAAGATGAACCCACGTTAGGTCTTATTAGTAGGGTACCTATGCCTTGCAATGCCTTATGACACTTTATTTTGAGCCTATTAAAGTGTCCAAATTGAAATTCTAAAAACAAACCAACACCAACAACAAAAAACTCAAGTCCACATACAGAAAAAGGCGAGTCCTTGGCCTGGGAGTGCAGCTGCCTTGGGGAAGGGAGGGACCAGGACTCAGCAATACACTCGGGGCTGGGTCCTTCTTATCCATCTCCTGGCTCTACTTGGTTTCCTTCTGCCAGCAGGCCCTTGGCCACACAGCTGCCTATAACATCCATCTCATATCCTCCCAGCTCAGCCTGCCCGCTGGCAACAGCTACGGCTCTCAGATAAATATAGGACGCCTAATTAACTTTGAATTTCAGATAAACAACAAATAATGTACTAAAAATTTATTCATTGTTTATCTGAAGTTCAAAGTTAACTGGGTGCCCTGTTTCTTTGTTTTCCTAAATCTGGCAACTTTATACAAGACCAGTTTCAGCAATATTACTATCAGAAATGTCCCCAGAAACACTGATTAGTCCAGCTTAGGTTACGTGTCTGGGCTTAAGCCAATCAGGTGGCCAGAGAATGGGACCCCTGACTTATTCAGGCCTGGATCATGTGCCCATGTCTGAACTTGACAGTTTTGACCTTTTGCAGTAGATGAACTCTAAGATGTAGCAGAACTGGGGAAAGTTCCACCTCAAATTCACCAAATGGGTTTTCTAAGGACAGAGAGATTTCATGGAGAGGAGGAAGGAAAGGGGATGCTCGGCAGATAGGAACAGTCAATTCATTTTATTTCACTTTTCAGAGCTAGGGTCTCACTCTGTCGCCCAGGCTGGAGTGCAGTGGCACCATCACAGCTCACTGTGACCTTGAACTCTTGGGCTCAAGCGCTCCTCCTGCCTCGGCCTCCTGAGTAGCTGGGGCTACAGGCACGCACCACCACACACAGCTAATTTTTTTTATTTTTTCTTAAGATGGGTTCTCCCTATGTGGTCCAGGATGGTCTTAAACTTCTGGCCTCAAGTGATCCTCCTACTTAGGACTCCCAAAGCCCTGGGATTATAGGCATCTCCTAAAGCCTTGAGGTGACAAGCGTGAACCACTGCACCTGTCCAGAACAGTCATTTATAAGTAGCTTCTTGGAGGGAGTAGCCCTTCAGTGGCAGTGGCACAGTCCACAGTCCCAGAGAAACATGCTGATGCAGCCCAAGGGAGCAAAGACATGCCCAGACACATTTCCACACTGTGTCCATGCTTTCCTCTGCAGCAGCATGTGCAGTGGGAAATACATGTACGGGGGGATAAAAAACAAATGGCAGTGTCTCCAGGGAAAATCATAATATGCCCCTAAAAAGGGAGAGAAAAGGGTTTCTATAGAATAGGTGGGTCCTGGGATGGTTTGAAGCAGAGAGGCAGAAGAGAATTCTACTGACAATGAATATTCATTAGGTGTTCTCTGCACACCAGCCTTGTGCTGAGCACTCCCAAATTGTTCTTCTTCAATCCTCACAATAATCCCAAGAGATGAGGCAGGCACTCTTCTTACCCTCCTTTTACAAATGAGAAAACAGACTGACAACACTTGACTAGGTCTCACAGCTAATAAATGGTAGAGCTGGCACTTAAATCCAAGCATTCTGTCTCTAAAATACATAGTTGGGTTTTTTCCCCAGAAACTTTTTATAATGGAAAACTTCAATTACCAATTCATGGCAAATCTTGTTTTATCAATACCCCACCACCACCTGCTTCCATCTCCCTTGTAGTAGCCAGCTTTCGAATGATCCTCATCTCCTGATACTCAGACCCTATGTAGGGCCCTCCCACATTGCACCAGGGTTGGTCTCTGTGACCACAGCAGAAATGATGGTGTGCCACTTGCAAGATTAGGTTGTAAGTGATACTAGAGTGTCCATCATGGTGGCTCTTCTGATCACTGCTGGATACTTCACTCTGGGGAAGCCAACTGCTTTGTTGGGAATAGCCCTATGCAGGTGCCATGGAATGAGAATCTGAAGCTTCCAATCAACAGCTATCAGGAACCAAAATCTCTTGATAACAAGCACATGAATGAGCTAAGATGTGAATCTTCCATCCTAGCCAACCTTCAGAAGACTTAGCCCCAGCCGACATCCTGAATGCAGCCTCCTGAGAGACCCTGCACCAGAACAGCCTGGCTCACTGTTCCTGGATTCTTGACCCCAGGAACTGTATGAGACAACTCATTTTTGTTGTTTTAACCTATTAAATTTGGGAGTAATTTGTTCCGCAACAATAGATAACTAATAAACCCATCCAGATTATTTTGAAGCACATCCCAGACATATTGTTTTATCTGTTAACATTTCAGTATATAATATGTGTCTCTGAAAGAAAAAAAAAACTTTTAAAAACAAAACCACAATACACGTTTCACTTTACATCAGTCAGAGTTACATAGTTTGAATCAGGATCCAAGTAAGGTCCACACATTGTGATTGGTTGAGAGGTCTCTTAACTTTCTTATTCTAGAGTTTCCCCTTCATTACTTTTCTTATAAATTTTTGTAGATGAAATCAAGTTGTGGATCATGAAAAGTATCCCAGAATCCATATTTTCCTTAGGTGCCATTTACATGTTCTTCTGTCCCCTCTATTTACAGTAAATTGATGGGTTAGATTTAGCAGCTTGACCAGAGTCAGGTTTGACCACCTATTTATTTATTTATCTGGCATTTGCTTCTCATGGTGTTGTGACCTCCCTCAGATAAATGTCTGGTAGTCTCCTTGTGATAGTGCTAGCCATGGATGCATTAAATCATTAGGGGCTACAACATGGTGACATTATAATACTATCAGTCCTCTTCATTTATTAGATAAAAAATTTCTATGAACAAGAGCCTTCTCTCTTGCACTGTTTATTTGAGGAACCACTTGCAGACGAAAGTTGGGTAAATGCTAGCCTCTTTTTATTTGTTTGTGGGTTTTCAAAATAAAGATTGGTCCAAAGGTGACCAATGAGGAACGCCCAAACCCTTTTTTAGTAGTATTAATGCTTTTTCTGCTTCATTCTTTTTAGTATCAGCATGGGTTGTAACAGATATTATGTGTTTCTATCTGTTGCTGAGTTTCTTTGTTTGTTTTTGGGGGGCTGGGGGAATGCTCAGTTTATCCCATCTTTGGCTAGTGGGAGCTTCTTCTCTTCAGGGTTGCTCCCAAGGTTTTCTACAGTAGATGATAGCTTCCTGCCATCACAATGGGCAAGATGTTACAGGCTCATCTTGTTCATCTTCTGCCCCTGACCTGGAATCAGCCATTTCTCTACAGAGACCAATAAATTCACCATGCTTAACCATATACTCTCTCTAGTCTCTGTATTCTCTTTGGGTACACACCTAAGGAATGAGAGGGGAAGGGAGGCAGAAAAACAGAGCTGAAAGGGGCCAAGTGGGGGCAGAGAAGGAAATTGGTAGCATGGCAGTCTGGAGCTCAGGAAGGGCACAGAACATGGTTCAGATCTTATTCCAACAACGTGACAGGTGAAATGACAAGGAATCAAGGGGGGAAGCACTTGCTTGACCCCGGTCAGGATTTTACTCCAAGAACAGGAAACATGGTGAGGGAAAGAAATGTTGGTGTTAGAACAATTTGATGAAAAAGGTAGGAAGTTCATGCTTTAGTGGGACAAGTTCTGCCCTTGGCCACTACCATAATAAGAATACAGATTCCATCCCCAGAACTGAAAGGGACCTCCAAGGACACCCACTAAGTCCAGCCCCATCTGTACTAGGTAAAGTCAAGTCTGACTATATTAACCCCACATCTTTGCTACCCTGGGCTCATCTTCTCTCTCCTCATGGTACACATTTTATTTCAATATCCTTACCCTGCTGCTGCCTTATATTCATTCATTGAGTCATCAAATGTTTATTAAGAATCTACCAAATGCCACATACTGTATTTGATCAATTGAGCAAGAGCAAATGGGTCTCCTCCCACAGAGTTCACATGCCAGTGGAGAGAGAGACTCAATCAATAAGCACATAGATACATGCAAGAGTAACAGGTGCCATTAAGGAGAGGCCAGTGGTGCTTTGGTATTATAGAACAGGACACTAAAGGAGGACCCAGAGCTAAACGTAGTGATGCTAGGGCATAAGATTTGTAGGTAAGGAAATAGGATGTACCAAGGCCCTGGGGCAGGAGGAAACAGTATATATAAATTACTATAATAAGGTCATTGAGGCCAGAGTACAGAAAGGGAAAAGGAACATGGTATATCATGAGCCTGGAGATGCAGGTAAGAGCTCAACTAAACCAGGAACTTATTGGCATTCAGGGTTTGTGTTCATAAGTTATTAGCTAGAATGATTGTTTAAGGATCAAGAGATCTTAAGACCTAGAGGTAAGACAGAATGACAGGCTGTGGGGTTCATTCTAAGGGACAGAAAGCCCAGATCAGCAGTAGGTGGGCCATGAGAGTAAACAGGAATATGCACCTCAAAGAACAGGGCAACAGAGGCCCAGGGCCATTCACATGCTATAAAACAAATAGCAGTAATCCACAGGAAATGGAAGTATGGATTTTCCACCTCAGGACATGAAATCAACAGAGAGCTTTACAGACAAAATGCATGCCCCCATTACAGAAAATTAAGATTCAATTACTGGCAAGGGAAACAAAACAGAAGAAATCTCTCCAACAAAGAATTTTATGGTATGTCAATAAAGAAAATTTTTTTCTTTTTTAAATTCACTGTCGGAAGATTAAAGATGCACCTCTTTTAAATATCCAAGTTGTTTTCTGAAGCAAAATGCCTCTTTGCAAATGTGCAGTCTACCTGACAGACAGAAATGAAAATTAATAAACATAACATGCGCTATAAGAGGTCTTGTAGCTCAAAGTCACAGGTCAACTCAATATCCACTGTGCTAAGTTCTGTGACTTTGATCTACTTAGTGAAGACAGTCTCCTGACATTTACTGTTTGTATCCACCTGTGAACACTGCCCATGCTGCACACAAAACCCCTCCTGTGTCTCCCAGCCCCAGCAGATGCAGGGGCCCTTCCTCTGCACACAAACCACCTGCCCCAGCAATGTAGGATTGTGGGGGTAATGAGAGGGGTTCTTCTAGTCTTGTCTGACACTGTGGATTGGTGCGTCAATTTCAGCTGGCTGAAAAACTAAGTTCTCATGTAGTGATTAGCCAGTAGGTAGCCTCAGACTCATTAGCTGGCCTTATCCCTTCCCAGAGCTGGCTCTTCCCCAGTTGTTATGACATCTTCCCGGTGCCCTGGAGGTTATCTGCTTTTCAGCCTGGTAGGCAGTAGGTTTCATGAGTTTAATTAACACATCTCACCACTAAATTGAAGATAAAGGGACTTTAGAAAGAAAATCATTATTCCCATCACGGAGAGAAAAATAGCAAAATATGCTAATCATGTGACATCTGGATAGTACTCTTCACAAATTTAATAAATGCAAGAGCTAGAGTAGGTCTTTCATTTGGGATTCAGGCCCTCCCTGGGCCTCCCCTGACTTCACCTCCACAAAGCCTACTTGGCCTTTTCCTCTGTTGCTCAGGGTCCCTGGGTTGTTTCTGATTCAAGGTGGACCACAATTATGAGTCATTAGAACAAAATGATTAATGTCATTGCAATAGCAGGGAGAGTGCATGAGAGGGTTTCCTCAAGAAACCAGGAGGAGAAGTCCTTGTAGGCTACCGAGGTCAAAGATGTCCAACCAGGAAACATCAGGCCATTTACGAGAAATAAATTCTCCTCCGACTCGGGGCAGGGGGGTGATGGTGCTTTACAGAAAGCATCTTATCAGCTCTGCTGGTTTCAGGTTGCGAGCCCCCACTTCCCTCCCTAGGAAGCCTTGGGGAGAGCAGAAGAAGGGGAAGGAGGCCAACCCTGAGACAACCAACTGGTAGGGTGGCAGGGCTGGTGTGAATCTCCACTCCTGGGGCAAGACAGACAGTGAGGGCATGGGCATACTTTCTTTAAATCTCATCCTTTTAAAGTAGTCCTTCTGAGAATGTGTATAGCACTAAGAGTCAGTTAATACGATGCATTATCTTTTTAAAAAGATAAAACAAACATCCCTTTAACATTATGTGTGATGAATTCATTTATTTAAGACAGAAAATGCCACATAACTCCAACACAGGATTCTGCAATAGGAGCCCAATTTTTTTTTTCACTTTTCCCTCTGCACCCTGCCAAAATATGAGTATAATTTTCAAGGTAGCACCATGTATTAAATACTATCTTCCCCAAGATGGTAATTCTCGTCCAGGTTTGAGAAGGTTCTTCTCTGTACTCATCCCCTGTCTGATTGCAAGTCAGAGAAAAGAGTGGATAGTCCTGTGCCCCAGGCCTCAACATTCCATGTTTCTAGTTTCACGGAAACCTCTCATTTGAGCACAGGAGCAGGCACACTCAATTAACAAAATGGCTCTTCCAGTCAGCATTTTAGAAGAAAAAACGACTCCACTGCTGAATGATTCTAAGTGGCACCCCGAGGATCCTGAAGACAAAGACAAAAGACCACCTGGCTAAGGTGACACGGTCTATGGAGGGAAGCCATTTGCAGTCTGAGTCTTCAGCAGTGGGACATAAGTTGACATGTGGAAACTGAGAAACAGTTATTTGAAAGCTGCTTAGCAAAGATCTTTCAAATAACCTCCTGAAGCAGAAAGACAACCTGAGAAATGGTTGACAATTATAATAGAAACATGTGACTCTAAAACACAGCTAAACTCCATGCATCCCTCTGAGTGGAACCCCATGCACAGAGTGCATTTAGTTGTAACACGTATTTCAGTCCAGCTACGCTGTATTCACACTTTGCTCAGGCCCAGTGGTGACTCTGAGAGAAAACTCTCTAAGGTTTTTGCTGTAGGAGGCTCGGTTGAGTCACTTGATTAGGATAAACCCCGAGATACAACGCTCCCCTACACAGTCTTCCCCAGATTCCAGGATGAGACCAGGACACACATGCTGACAACATACCTGCAAAGAGGGCAATAATACTTTTAGGTGAAGGAGAAATTATGAAAGCCAAGAGTTGGAGAAGACGTATTTGAAAAGATCCAAAACATGGGTCCTGGAAAACTCTGGAATATAGAAACCAGATATAGTCATATAGTCTCTCAAATGCTGCAGTCTCCATATAAACCTGCATTAACACCCATCGCTCAGCTCCCACTGGATCAGAATCTTGACATGGGTAGGAAATGGAAATGCACTTTGTTTAAAAAAAAAACCCAACATTGTATGTAATTCTCCTGTGCACTGCTGATTAAAATCCTCTGTTTTAAGGAATGTAAAATTAAAATGAGCAGCTTACCCTGAAAGAAACAAAAATGAAAGACAATGAAGTAAAATCTTAGGGCACTTATTCCAATAGTTGCCAAGTACTTATAATAGGGATTAAGGGTTAATCTGTGTCCCCCAAAGAGATATGTTGAAGTCTAAACTCCCAGTACCTTAGAATATGATCTTATTTGGAAATAGGGCCATTGCAGATATAATTAGTTAATATGGCGTCATTGGGATGAGCCCCTAATCCAGTATGACTGGTGTCCTTATAAGAGACACAGACACACACAAGGAGAAGACAGCCATACGAAGATGGAGACAGAGATTAGAGTGATGCATCTATAAGCCAAGACTTGCTGGCCACCTCTAGAAGCTCTAGGAGGTGAGGAAGGAATCTCCTCTACAGGCTTCAGAGGAAGCATGACCTGCTGACACCTTGATTTCAAACTTGTAGCCTCCAGAACTGTGAGACAATAAATTGCTGTTGTTTTAAGCCACTTAGTTTGTGGTATAACACTTTGTTATGGCAGCCCAAGGAAACTACCGTAACATTTCCTAAATCGTCACCTACAAAACTTACTTGATTAAATGGTCTTCCTAGAAAAAGTTTTGGAAATGCTGCAAAGTAAATTATTTAACTCTCAGAGAGTCACAATGTACATGAACATATTAAAGACCCTGAGAAGTCCTGGAGCAAAGAAGCTTATTTAAACTTGTTTAATTTGACATTTCTAAGCTTTCTTTGATGGCAAAACCTCCCTCTCCCTGCTCTCCATCAGCACCCCTGTTAAGATCTCATCATAGAACTATCGCTCCCTCAAACACATTTTGGAGAAACACCAGCTTAGCCAATACAAAAAGAGAAGCATGGTACAGACTTGCTCTTTCTAGGAAACACAGTTGGATGCCAGATTCCAACAGCCACCCTTGTCACTTGATGTGCAAGCAGCATTTGAGACTTTTCTAACACTTTTCAGATCCTATCTGAGTTATCCTCTGTAGTAGTCAGCTCGGGCTGCCATAACATAATACCACAAACTGGGTGGCTTAAACAGCAGAAATTTATTTTCTCACAGTTCTGGATGCTAGAAGTCCAAGATCAAGATGTTGGCAGGGTTGGTTTCTCCCGAAGCCTCTCTCCTTGGTTTGCAGATGCCACCTCCTCACTGGCTCTTCACATGGCCTTTTCTCTGTACATGTGTACCACTGATGTCTCTCTTATAAGGACAGCTATCACATGGGATCACGGCCCCACCCTTACAACTTCATTTCAGCTTAATTTACCTCTTTAAAGGTCCTATCTCCAAATACAGTCACATTAGAGGTTAGGGCTTAAACATACACATTTTGGGAGGACACTATTCGGTTTATAACACCCTCTCAACTGCTCAGTCAGGAGGACTATGCCCCTGTTTTGTAGGTAAAAAAACAAACCAAAGAGGCTAAGTTGGTCAAGGTCACTAGCAAGGATCAGAGCCCAGATCCAGGGCTCCACTCAACTCAAGGGCCTCCACATCATGGGTTTCATTTACCTCCCCATGCCACTTAGTCCCTACCCCAGCAAGTTTCTCCTATGGCAAGAGGTTTCTAGTAATACATTGCTATGATAGATTATGCATTAAAAAAAAAACACATCCTTATTACTTTGTTGTGAAAAGAAATTTGAGCCAGGACACTTTTAAATCTGCAAGAGCCATGTTCAGCATAGCAAGCAGCAAGGGCAAAAGCCACATTTTTCAGTAACACCATCGAGATCTCCAGCAGAGTGTCCTATACACAGTGTGGGCTACACTGATCTTTGAGTCTCAAAGCTTGGTCAGGGAGGAAAAACCTCATAGTAGTCAAATACACAAATTCTGGAGCCAGGCTACTTGCATTCAAAACCTAGCCCTGTTACTCTTTTTTTGTTTGTTTTCCTGAGACAGGGTCTCTCTCTGTTGCCCAGGCTGGAGTGCAGTGGAGTGGAGTGGTATCATCATAACTCACTGCAGCTTCGAAATCCTGGGCTCAAGCAATCTTCCTGCCTCAGCCTCCTGAGTAGCTGGGACTACAGGTGCGCACCACCACACCTGGCTAATTTTTTTTTTATATCTTGGAGTGAAAGGATCTTGCTATGTGTCGCCTAGGCTGGCTTTGAACTCCTGGCCTCAAGCAATCCTCCCACCTTGACCTCCCAAAGTCTTGGGATTACAGGCATGAGCCACTGATTTTGGTAAAGTCTCCTTACCAGTAAAATGGGGAAAACAGAATGCTCCAGACAAGGCTGTTGGGAAGGTCAAGTGAGATGACAGATGTAAGGCACTGAGCAAAGGGCCTGAAACTTGTAAATATTCAGAAATTGTTAGCTGCTATTAAGAGAATTTTTGAAAGCTTTTTATTCTGAAATAGTTGTAGACTCACATAAAAGTTGCAAAACTAGTAATAGAAAGTTCCCATGCCCTTCCCTCAGCTTTCCCCAATCATAATATCTTTATCATAGTAAAATTGTCAAACCAGGAAATTGACAGTGGTACAATACTCTTAATCTAACTATAGACCTTCATTTGGATTTCACCAGTTTTTATATTAATGTTTAAAATTGTGTATACAGTTTTATGAAGTTTTATCACAAGAACAGACTCACGTAGCCACCACCACAATCAGGACTCAGAACTGCCCTGTCACCACAGAGAAATTCCACTGCAGTACCCCCTGTCTCCCACCCTCCCTCCACTCCTGGCCCCTGGCAACCACTGTCACTTTCTGTCACTAAAGTCTTACTTTGAGAATGTCAGATAAATGGGATCATACAGCACACAACCTTTTGAGATTGTCTTTTCTCACTCAGTGTAATGACCTAAATATCTATTGATCTTAACATCAAGTTGTACGCATCAGTAGCTCTCTCCTTTTTATTCCACTGTATGGATGTAGCACAGTTTGTTTACTTATTCACCTGCTAACGGACGCTTGAGTTGTTTCTAGTTTTGGTAATTACAGTTAAAACTGTTACGAACATTCATGTGCAGGTTTTTGTGTGGACATAATTTTCCACTTCCCTAGGGGAAATATGCAGGGGTGGAATTGCTGGGTCATATGGAAGGTCACATGGTAAGTGTACGTTTAAACATATGAGAAATTGTCAAACTGTTTTCCAGAGTGGCTGCACCAGTTACATTCCCACCAGCAATCTCTGAGAGATGCAACTGTCCTGCATCCTGGCATTTGGTATGGTCAGTATATTTTATTTTGGCCATTCTGTGTAGTGGCATTGTGGGGATTTTAAAGCACTTGGAGAGTGTTGCTGGGCCATGTATGAGGGGATGACATTGATGCAAGGAGTCCAGATAAAAACAGCCTCACCAGGAGCCATTCCATAATCAGAAGGACTCTACATCTTAATCTGGAGGCATCATGGGAGACAAAGTCACTTGAATGAGCTGGAACAAAATCTCACCAAATTCATAAGAAATGATGTCTCCTATAGATGATTATTTATACATGCTACACAGCTGTCACTAAGTTCCTATCTGCATTTACTGCCAATTCACTGCACATTCAGGAATAGCTGTTTTACACCCTGACAACTTTAGGGACACTTAACAGGAGGCAGGGAGAAACAGATCTATGGGGACGTAAGCATGCCCACCGAAGGTACAGAATGTATGTCCTCCCTTTGTACAGCACCAGTTCCTCTGCCCAGGGGTTCCCCAATGTTGTATGCAGTAATATTTCAGTAAAATACTATTTTAGTAAAAATCTTAAAATTTGGTTTTTGTCTACTTATTGCTCCTGTGGCTCCAAGGATTACACAGAAAATATTTCCAAGTTCACTTCTGAGACAGACTAAAAATACTCTTTCCAAAAACTCATATGAAGGAGGGAAGAAGGTGTGAATATTATCAGAGCAACATGCAGGCAAGCATGAAGCAGATGTCCATGTGTAAGACTGGGAGACACGAGCATTTTCCTTTAAAGTTTGCAGATACCTTGTAAGTATGTTAATTTAGCTTTTTATACTCAGAGTTGGTGCTAAGAGGAATTGGAGAGGGGATGAAAAGAAGTGTTCAGGCCATGTTTCCTTCTGGTCCAGGTCCCAGGGATGCAGTCCTCCAGCGTGTGCTGCACAGGGCTACATCTGCAGGGCTGCAGCACCACAAATGTGAGCTGGAATGGGCCCAGCGGAAGCCTTTGTGAATTCAACTCACTTCATGTGCCTTAGAGCCCTGCAGCTGAAAGAAACTTCCTCCATCCACTATGCCAACCTCCTTGATGTACCGAGACTAACTCCTTCAGCCCCAGAAATGCTGCTCTTTGGTCCCCCAAAGTGTAAACAAGAAGCTCACAGGAGGAAGGCACTAGTTGTTATGTGACCAATAAATGGAAAAATATGCAAAACAATAAAACAGAAAAAAAGAAAGTCGCATTACATAATCAAGTAAGAACTGCAGCCTTGATAAAACCTCTCCTGATTTGTTGCTATTGTTCTGCCTTAAAATAAAGACAAGGAGGAATAGTTATTCTAGGCTAGAGAAATGGACTAGACTCAGCTCTCACTTCAGAATTAAAATGCACTTTATTCTGCTAGGTAAGGACTATGCATCTTAATCTGGAGGCATCATGGAAGACAAAGTCACTCAAATGAGCTGGAACAAAATCTCACCAAATTCATAAGAAATGATTTCTCCTATAGATGATTGTTTATACATGCTACACAGCTGTCAGTAAGTTCCTATCTTTATTTATTGCCAATTCACTTACCTAATTCTGACATGCAGTGGAATTTATAACAGTGTTCACTGTAGTGTTGGCACACACTTTGCTGGGATATTCACAATATATTTATTGAACATCTGTTGTAAGTGCTGGGAGAATTAGACAAGGTCCTGGGCCTCATGGAACTCATATCCCATTTGGTGGAGGCAAGAAAAGGGCAAGACAATAAACAAATTTAAAAAAATATTTAAGGTAAAATAGCTTAACAATAGGTAATAAGTGTTCTGTATGGTGGGTTGGTCAAGAAAGAGCAAAGTAGGGTACACTGGCTACCACAGGTTGGGTGGTCAGGGATGTTTCACTACAGAGGAGAGGTAGTATTCCAGGCTTAGAAGAGCAAGTTTTAGGCTGAAAAGACCATGATGCATCTGACAAGGCAGCCCATGTCAGTGTGGTATGAACAGCAGAGGCTAGTAATACATAGGGTTAGAAGGTGAGTCCACAGTAGGACAAGCAAGGGCCACCTCATGCATGGGGAGGAACCTGAGACTTCTTTTAACTGTCATAGGCATGTGGGTTTCGACCAGTGTCATGGGTTGAATTGTGTACCACCAAAAAGATGTTGAAGTCCTAACCCTCAGTACCACAGAATGTAACCTTATTTGGAAGGGTCTTGCAAATATAATTAAATTAAGATGAAGTCATACTGAAATAGGGTGGACCCCTAATCCAATATGACTGGTGTCCTTATAAGAAGATGGCCTGGCTGGGCAGGGTGGCTCATGCCTGTCATCCCAGCACTTTGGGAGGCCGAGGTGGGAGGATCACTTGAGGCCAGGAGTTTGAGACCAGCCTGGGCAAAACAGCAAGACTCTGTCTCTACCAAAAAATTTAAAAATTAGCCAGGTGTAGTGGTGCACACCTGTGGTCCTAGCTACTTGGGAGGCTCAGGCAGGAGGATAGCTTGAGCTCAGGAGTTGGAGGCTGCAGTGAGCTATGATCACACCACTGCACTCCAGCCTGAATGACAAAGTAAGATTCTGTCTCTAAAAAAATAAAAAAATTTTAAAAATTAAAAAATATTAAAAAAAAAAGAAGATGAAGATGGATACAGGGAGAACACCACACGAAGACAGAGGATTAGAGTGATGCATCTACAAGCCAAAGAACAACAGAGACTGCAGGCAAACCACTGAAGCCAGGATTCCTCCGTAGGTTTCAGGGGGAGCGTGGCTCTGCTGAGAATTTGATTTTCAGACTCCTAGCCTCCATAACTATGAGGCAATAAATTTCTGCTGTTTTAAGCCACCCACTTTGTGGTACTTCATTATAGCAGCCCTTGCAAATTAATACAGCAGCGTGGCGCAAGCTATAAAATTGTCTAGGTCTCAGAGAAATTCACGTCAGTGAAGTCTGACAAACCCACTGACTCAAATTCCTGAGACCTTGAAAATTATATAGTTTGAGATATTCTGGTCATATTGCTTATATTCCTTAGCAGTAATCTTCTAGACTTTAGCCCATGGGAGGCCCATGTCACACGGAACATTCAGGAGCCACATGCTCAAGAACACAGAAAGGCCTATGGGAAGGAGCTGGAGTCCACGCCTCTGCCCCTCAGAGAGGCTATGCAAACAAGAGTGACACTCTTACAGTGATATCTTTGCATGTGCTCTAAATTATTGAAAAGTTCATTTGCCAATGCATTGCATTCTTTGGTTGCAAGCAACAGAAACAAACTCAGTCTAGCTTGATATCAGATAGCTTTTAGAACAAATGAGAAGACTCAGGGGGCCGGCTGCAGTCAGGTCCCATAACTGGAATGAACGTGTTGCCAGCGGCTCTTCCCTGCCTTGGCTTTTCAGAGTCCTGGACGGAAAGTCTCATCCGCCTCTTTTGTGAGGTGGGGCAGGGGACATCAGCTGATCAATTTATGGTCCTGCCAAGACTTCAAAGTAAAGCAGTCTTAGCAATGAAAGGGAGGGATGGATGTAGGGCAGCCCAATGCCCACGGCAACTGGGACGAGACTGCAGGGATAACAGAGCATGGGACAGCCTGTCCCTGCGAACAGACCTTGGTGACACCTATTCTTAAAGTTAAGAACTCAATTAAGTTAAATATATCTGTAAGATTTTCCTCTCATGAATAACTATCACGACCCCATTACAGACCTTCAATACCACATCTCTTCCGTTCTGAACAAAGGTTATGAGTCCTCCTTTCTGGGGACTCATTTTGTTTTCAAAAATGGATCTTTGGATCTCTTTTCAAGAGTGGTAACTTTGTAAAGCTCATTTACCTATGAGTGCAAGGCCCTTCCTTCCCTGCAGATGCTAAGCAATTCCCGGGAGTGGGGGGAGTGTGTTGGTTCATACTCACGCATCAAGGAGAACATGCAAAACTGAAATGGCAAGATCTGAGGCGGGGCACCGCTGGCCTCTGCCTCATGGTCCCCTCATTTCTTCTTCCGTACAAATCTTTAGTAAATAACAAAAGCCATATTTTCAAAACTCCAAGTCAGTGACCTTTTCCTCACAACACTAGCAACCGCTTTCCTATAAACCTTACAGAAGTTATCAAAAGTCATTACCAGCTCATTGCAAATGAATGAAGTCATCCTAATTAATAGTACTACTGTTTACACATACAATAGATTAAGAGATTTTTTTTAACCGTCTTATTAAACTGTGCCTTATTTTGATTTAGCAGGGTAAAATTTGAATGTTATATATCTGATACCCGTTTCTGAAATTCCTTTTACAAACCCAAATTTAGTTGCAAGCACAGCAACACATATTTCAGTCCTTGAAGCTATCTCTCACATTGACCCATGAACATGAAAGTCATGCGCTAGTGAAATCAACACCATCATGTATTTACTTGCAACTAGGTATGCCCAGGGAAAAAAATTACAAAAGCAGCAATTTGCATGAGTACAGTTCTTAACAGTTTAGAATGTTCACTTATGTTGTCCGTGCATGGTCCGTTCAAGGTGCTTCTGTGATCCTCTGTCCCTCAAAGAATCATGCCCTCATTTTTATTCACATGTTCCTATGCTCCTCTTCTTCCAGTTTGTCCTCCTTCCTTCATTTTTACTTACACTGAGAAAGAGTCATGGCACTTGCTAAACCCCAGCTCTTGGTTCTCCTCCTCCCAGGAGAATCTGGGGCTGCTATGGTAGCCTGATTGGTCCTGTTCTCCCTGGAGCTACCCATGCTTCCTAAGGGGACACTTCAGAACCCTACATGTCCAACCTTCCTGGGGAAAAAACAGGGGGACCCCACTCAGTCTAGCAAAGCTAACCAGGCTACTCTTCTTTGACATTAGTCAGTGTAGTATATAGTCATCTAGTACCCTATATGCATTGTATATATTCATATAGTACATGAATACTGTGTAGTATATACTTATGTAGTAGATATGAATAGCCAGCTCCACACAGCATGGGCACCTCCACATATGACCATGGGATTTAGCACCATCCCCCTGAAGTGTACAAAATTTCTTTCCTTCATTGTCCACGTTCCACCATCAAATCCTGCCAAGTCTATTTCCAAAACAGGCTCTAGACTTATTCACTTTTCCTCATCTCCATTGCATCCCCCTGGTCCAAGTGACTGCTCTAGTGCACCTAGACTCTGAGAAGAACCCTCCTCTACGGCCATCTGCTTCTGTTCTGACGTGATATGGCGCATTCCCCTTGTAGCACTCAAAGGGACTTTTTAAAAATGTAAAGCATTTTATGCCATTCCCCAGTGTGAAGTATTCCAGGGGCTTTGAGAAGTTTTTTATATGGAATGTGGACTCTTCAGAATGGCCCAGGACATGCCCTCAGCTGACCTCTGACAAGGCCCCACACAACGCACCTTCCCTCGTGCAGGTCTCCTTCCGGTTGGCAGCTCCTCAGACAGTTCTTCCCTGACAGACAATCTGTCCCCCCCCAAGCTTCTCTCTGCCAACTTACTCTGTTTTATTGTTTTTACAACACTTGGCACTTTATTTCCGTGTATGTTTAATTCACTTAGGAGATACTTATTGAGCCAGGCCCTCATAGATCTCATACTCTAATGTGTGAGGGAGACACTAAATGACTGAGTACGAGGTATAACTCTTGGTGATTAGTACATTGGATGGATATAACGTCGGAAAGAGGGTAACGAGGCTGTGGTTTTAAACAGAGAGGTCAGGGAAGGTGTCTCTGAGGAGGTGACAGGTGGATCAGAGACCTGAGGCAGGGAAGGAGCCAGTCGCTTGGACATCTGGGGCAGATCCTCTAAGCAGAAGGAGCACAAGGGCCAACACCTTAGAGTGGGAACCAGTCCTGGGGGCTCAAGGGACAGCAAGGAGACCAGCGTGGCTGAAGCCAGGTGAGCAAGAGGTAACACAGAAATGAGGTCTGAGAGCTAAGGGGTGCTCAGGAATGGAGATCAGCACTGGGCACCCGAACAGCTTGGGCTTTATTCCAAGCGAGGCCCAAAGCCACCCTGGGATGTTGACTACAGAAGGGGTGTGATCTGACCTTTGTTTTAAAAAGATACAGCATCCTTGTGTCTCCTGAGTGGAGACTAGACTGGACGCTGGGCAGGAGGAGAGGGTGGGAAAGGGTGGAGGCAGGAGGACCAGGTAGGAGACCATTGCCACACTTCAGGCACAGAGGATGGTAGCTCAGCCTTGGGCAAGTACCAGAGGGGGTAAAGCATGGCCAGATTCTGGTTCTCTTCAAGGTGGAGGTGGCAGGACTTGCTGGCTGTTGGGACGTGAGATGATGCTGGGATCTAGGGCCCGAGTCTTAGAAGTCTGGGATTGTCATTTGCTGAGATGAGGAAGACTGGGAAAGTTATACTTTTGGGAGGTAAGACCAGTTTCAATTCCATAAATTTATCGTAAGGATTTAATAAAGCAAATATCCAAATATTAATATATAGATGCTCATCACAGTATTGTTTATAATAGCATAAAAAAGCCCCAAGAGCAAACTATATTTTTGACAATAAGAAGGCTGGAATGCTATGTAGCTGCCAAAATTATTGTAGAATATTTCAGGGTCTGCAAGGGCTATCACAACTGTTAATTTTAAAGGACACCTAAATAAGTTACAATTTAACTTTCCTTTTTTAAAGCATGCATGTCTGATATATGATGGCCCTCCATATAAACACAATAATAGTACAGTTGGTTCTTTGTGGTAATAGATCTACATGCAACTTACAATTCTCTTCCTTTTGCTTATCCGTATTCTTATTTTGTGTAGTAAGAAATGAGTGGGCCTTTTTCTATGTGAAAGCACCATTACACAGGCAAAGCCTCACTGCTGTGGATGAGCCCCTCTTCCCAGAACGTCTGTATCTGTGGAAGTATTCCATATTTTGAAATCTTAGCCTTGAAGCCACCTTCCCACTTGCCAGCAATACCAGCTTGGTCCATACAACAGACAGGCATGCCATTGAATGCCCACTGGACTCCTGCCCAGGGCCAGAAACAGGGGGACAGTGAAGAAAAGATGGCCTCTGCCTTCAAGAGAGCCAGACTGATGTGGAGGACACAGTCGTGGGAGTCAGCAAGACCTCAGAGTCCCTCAGAGGGGCAGCCCTTGAGAGAAAGGAAGGGATTGGGTAGATGGAGTGGAGTGAGCCTGGCAGGTAGCAGGAACTCTTAAAAAATCTGAGAACTGAAAATAGTTGAGTACTATTTGGGAAACTCAGCAGTCCTGGAGCCTTATTTAGGAGAAGGTGGGGGACAGTTCCTCTTCCTGTTCTGTGGAGACACCTTCAGGAGCTCTCTGTGCCTGGTGGGCAGCCAGGCCAGGGCTGTCTCCGAGCCCAGCTCCCTAATTGATTCTGCCTGTGCTACAAATGCAACTCACTTGCCAATTAAAGCAGAGCTGATTGAAGCCTGCCCGCATCTCTGGTTATTTCTTCTTTCCACACATTTGTTGATAATGACACCGAACAGAGGGGGACCACCCACAAAAATCTTCAATTTCAGACGAGAATGTCTAAACAACAGCAGAGACTGCACTGCTTCAATTCCAGTTTGAAATCCCAGATTATGGTGTTTCTTAAAGGGTCCCAATCCAGGCCCCTTCTGGGGTTGTGAGTAAAGAAGAAGGTGCCTCATCTAGTGGTAGGATAAATGTTCACATCATCACAAATGAAGTGGAAACAAATTAAACACTGGTTTAGCAAATATTAATAAAGACAGAGGATCCTAAAATTCAGTCCATTTACCATGAAAATCTCTATCATAATCCATAACTCTTTTCTCTTGTTATTTAAATACTCTTTGGAAGACATCTTATAAATAGGAAGAAAAGAGGAAATATTTATTGTTAGAGTTAATAAATTTGAGTCCAACTCCAGGGTTGGCTTCATGGACATGTGACCTGTATAATCACACATGCCCTGTGCTCAGAAAGGCCCCATACTTGGTTTAATGCTATTGTTGCCACTTGAAGTTCTTAATAATTTTTGAAGAGGGGGTCCTGTATTTTCATTTTGTACTAGGTCCTAAAATTATGAAGCCAGTCCTGACGGCAGCTGTGGCTTAGGGAAGATACAAGGATAGGAACCAGGTACTGTAGTAGAGGACTGTTTCCATTATGGACTTTTTGACTCTACATAAATGTCTACCAGTGTTCATCCATGCCTGGTTTTACTCCCAGTGTCCTGAAAGGCTAAAATAAGAAAATGGTATTTTTTTCTTGAACTGTCAACTGGGCACAGAGTCCTTTACAACTATTAGTTTGATGTGCTAGCTATTAAAATTAGCCAGTGTCAAACATCAGGAAAAAAGTGGACATATTTAGAAGGCAACTCATAACCATGAAATTATTTAATATTTTAACTCCAAAAATGAGTCAAACATATAAATCAGACTCCAGAGGTGCATGCTCATGATGCTTCTACATTCAAACAAATCCAAGCAGAATTGCTAGAGTTTCTCATAGGGTGACTGCAGTTTAAGATTTGCATTGTGCTGGATCCCAGTGGTATCTAATAGTATGTTGTTAGACAGACTGCAATAGAATCCCCTGGAAGCTTGTTAAAAACATCCTAGGTCCCCACACTGAGAGGTTCTGATCCAGTAGGCTTTGGGCAAACCCAGGAATATATACTTTTAAAAATGTTGTCCATGGGATTTTTAGGCCTCGCCAAGTTTTGGTCATCCTCTACCTTGATGACCAGAATGGGAATTCAGAAAGCATTTAAGTCAAAATGCACACAGTCAAATGTGACCACCTCTCATCCAGCATGGTGTTGTCTACAATGAAAATGTGGCAAGTGTGTGGTCTGGGTTAGCCACTCTGGATTACACAGTTCCGTGTGCAAGACTCTGGGCACAAGATCTGGACATCACAAACATAGCAAGATGAAACATTTGATTATCCATGAAAATGAGTCAAAAGTGAAGGAATCTCCAGGCAGTGAGATCAAGTGCAGGTCCCAGGAGTGTAGTGACAGGGACGGCTCCAGACCCTGGGTCCGGGCTGCACTGGGTGAACTCCCACCGCTTCCACTCACGGCTCATTAGATGCACACACAACGGAGCCACGGCGTAGGAGGCGCATCGCAACCAGCAAGGAAGAAAAGCCAAAAACAAGTACAGCAGGAGGCTCCTTTTATAAGCCAGCTCCCTCAGTGCCTCACAGCACACCACATTATCTTGGTTACTCTGCAGTCTGCACGTCCCAAAAGGGGTCCTTGAGGAAAAGTCCCGGCGCTGGGTTTCTGACTCCCCAGTGCAATGATAATGAGAAATCAGCTCCAACCAGGGCATACTGATTTGTGCTGGATGTTTCCCTTCAAAACCCAGCTGGCTGTTAAACGAGGTCAATCCAGCTTGACCCAGCAAGAGTTTGCAGCAAATACCCAAGAAATCTGCTAGACTTAGGCAATTCTTTTAAGTATTACCAATAAAGGGACATCTTCTCTAAGGATAAGAAAGAGCCAGTTGCACAAGTGGAAATACCTCTGCTTTGTGCAGTGGACATGTTTAATGGAGAAGAGATTGCTTCTGAATTAGCAATAGGACCTAAACAGAGTGAGGGAAGCTCAGAGGGTTTAGGCAGGAGGGAGTAAAGCTGTAGGAGGTTCCTTCCACTATTTTTCAGACCTCCTACCCAAGACATTCCCCGCCCCCCCCCCACCCCCCAGGAAGGTGAAATCAGCATCACACACTGCTTGAAGCTGAATTGGTAAGGCTTGGGCAAGACAACAGCTCCTTCCTGGGAAATGCCTTCAGCGCCAACCTACAATCCCTAAAGTGTTTCGGGCAACAAAAATGAAAACCCTGGGGCCGTGCACAGTCTATGCCAGCAGGCTTACACTGCCAGGGCCCTGGCCAGCGGAGCACAGGGCCTGAGCCTGGCATCTGGATGGTCCGCCCCACCCTCAGTATCACAGCTGAGGCACAGACCCTGGCAGCCACCCCTCTACCCTTGCCCCAAGGCTGTGCCAGTGTGACTGTAGAGCTAGTTAATGCTCCGATGGCGTGGCACCCAGACCCAGACCTAAGGAATGAGCACAGAATGAAGTCACGCGGCGCTAAAACCTCCCATGATTTCTCATAGCTCATTTTAACCAGGCTTGGCAAAAGCAACAATTTAATCCTGCAGAAATAATTAAGGTTAGAGGGCAGGCCAAAAGGCTGTTTGCCCCACATTGATGGGGTAATCTGCATATCAAAGTCTATTGTTTTGGCTGCCAGGGCTTTTTTTTTCCCCCTTATTAATTAGTTACTTTACTTATTTACTTGAAGCACCAGGAAGGAAAACCAGATACTCAAGTATGCTCATGTGCAGCTCCCTGTTAATGGAATGCATGATGCAAATTGGGGAGCACACGGGTTAATGTGTTACACCTGACGTCACTGCCCAGTAAAGGGACTGACTATAGCAATATCTGATAGAAATGCTGAACTATCAGGCTGCACTCACGTGAAATTGCTGACAAGTGACCATTTTTTGATCTACAAAAATAGCAATTTAATATGGTTCCTCCTAATAGCTTTTTATTCTGAGCAAGTCATCCTGGATTCATTTCATCCAATATAAAATATGAGATCCAAGGGCTTGATTTCCTCTCCCACAGACTCTGTGATGAACAAATGAAAGGAGAGATAAGATGAGGCTTTGGAATGGCAGGAGTGGCAACCCAAGCGTGAGGGGACGGCAGGACTGCATTCCTGTCATCTTGATCACACTCACAACGCTCCAGTCACAAATAGAATAGCCACAGTGGCTGCACCTGCAAGCCACTCAATAGGGTGGGATTTTAAAATCCATGGTGGGATCTCTCGCCAGCTGCATTTTCTTTCTTATCTTCCTATCAGTAACACCTTCCATAAAAATAACATGAACTTTTGTGTAAGACCAGAGTTCCTTGGACATTAGATGGTGGCCACTAAAACCTAGAGCCTTACAAACAGTATTCTGCTAATACTCTCTGGAGTGGTCTGTACAGTGGGCAGGTGCTCTGGGTAGTTGAGTCACACTTTACTCAGAGATTATGTCTACTGATGGCCAAGGACATACGTGCAAATTGAAGTGCTGACCTGTTTCTGTGCCACATTCTAAAATCCCCATTATCATTAGCTAAATATTTGTGGAATCATGGACAGCACATTCCAGCTTAGTGGTTTGGGTGTTTCCATTAAAAATGTCAAAAGGTAGAAAACATAGAAGTAATGCATGTGCACGAGAACTCCATGCAAAAGGATCCATCTTCCTGGGAGAGAAGACCTGGGAAATGGCTTATTCTGAAAATTGCTGTTTATTCTTTACATACTTTATCTTTCCTACATGTTAATCATTGGGGGTGAAACATCTCTTAAGAAAGCTGGTGGGACTGCAAATTAGTACAACCTCTAAGGAAAGTAATATGGAGATACCTCAAAGAACTAAAAGCAGAACTACCATTTGATCCAGCAATCCCACTACTGGGTATTTACCCAAAAGAAAAAAGACATTCTATAATAAAGACATCTGCATGCAAATGTTTATAGCAGCATAATTCACAATTGCAAAGATGTGGAAACAACCCAGGTGCCCATCAATACATGAGTGGATTAATAAAATGTGGTATATGTATACCATGGAGTATTACTCAGCAATAAAAAACAACGGTGAATTAACACATCTGGTATTATCCTGGATGGAGCTAGAGCCCATTCTTCAAAGTGAAGTGTCACAAGAATGGAAAAACAAGCATCACTGGTACTCACCACCAAATTGGTACTAACTGATCAATACTTATATCACACATGGCAATAATATTCATCATGGGGCGGGCAGGCAGGAGGGGGGTGGAGGGGATGGGAAAACTCTCACTGAATGGGTGCAGGGTGCGTAGTGTGGGGGATGTCCACAATTGTAGCTCTGACATGGACAGTGCATGGGCAATATATATAGCCAAAGTGTTGTACCCTCATAATATTCTGAAATAGAAGGGGGAAAAAAAAAAAGAAAGCATGAGTAATCATTATTACTTAAGTAAATAATCACATTTGTTAAGATGCTGTGCACTCCAAAATGGTCTGAATGCTATTATCCCATTTAATAAAAGAGCACTTTTGTGACAGGTATATGAAGGAAAGGAAGTATTGATCCTCTTTCTATGGATGGGCTAGCTCTCAGGAATGTAGAGTGACACACCCACTGCCTCACAGCTGGTCACCATGGCCAGGACTCAAAGCTACATTAACCTAAATCTTAACTATTAGGCATTTCCACCTTGAAAATTATTCACTTCCTCCCTCTAAAATAGAGACTACTGATCAGAATTTAAATTCACCCCAAAGACTCAAAATTGCCATGCAGAACAGTACCTCCAATGGGATATATGTGTGATGCTGTAACTTATATCAAAACCCTAGACAACCCAGGCTCTAGGGCTCCAAATACTCTTGGCTGTTTTATCTACACAGATATTTTGGTCTTTCACCCTAAACATCATGCTATCAGCTCCCATTCTTTCAGCTGTCAGTTTGCCTGCCTCTCATTCTTCCCTTTACCCTTAAGACCATTTTAAACTATAGCAGGATGAGAAACCTAATATTCCTTTACCCACTGTAGTCAGTAATATCTGAGCCCCTTCAGTGGGATGAACTCGGGACCCTCTAAGAGATACAGCCGTGATAAAATGCAGAGTATAAGTGTCCACAAAGCCAACTTTCAGGTTGGGGCGATACTGCGTATCTCCGCACAAGCTTTAAAGCTCTCTCAGCGTCTCCACCTAACCATTCATCTGCCCACTCAGCTGACAAATACATCTAGGCCCAGGACTCTAAATGTATGAGTTGGTAATAATACTTACAATAGTCATGAGAACCAAATGAGAATTATTTTCTAAATTGTAAAATATTATTTTACAGTATTTATTATTGATGTTATTTTTTCTTATATCTACCTCCACTTACAACATATATCCATGTTTTTTTGCCTTCTAGTTAAATATCGATGAACACAGAAATCAGAAATCAGTTAACTGGAAAGTTTATTCAAGGTAGAAAGTCAGTTCAAGGTAGAAAAGTCAGTCCAAGGTGGGTGAGGGAGAGAGAAGGAGCAAGTAGAGAAAAAAGAAAGAAATGCCTGTCATTAGGGCTCCCAAGAATCAGGGCAGGGGACATGGAGAAGAGGGCTCAGGGTACTTGGGTGACCTTGGGACTCAGACGTGACAAGGTGCTGAAGCCCTCAGGAGGGGGGAGTGGGCATGAAGCAGAAGGAGAGTGTGAGCTGGCTAGCAGGGCAAGAGATGGCAAGGCCCCACTCTCCCTGGAAAGGAGGTTAGATTTCATTCCAGGCAGAGGGGGAAGCCTCGGGAGGGTGCTGGTCAGGACACCGACTGATGGGATGTGCTCCTTCCTTCCTTCCTTCAGTGCTGTTTACGGACAGCTTGGCCCTATGCTGGATGCCCTGGAGACAGTGTCCACATCATTGTCCACAAGACCCTAGTCAGTGAGGACAACGGCGAGAAACCAGGTCACTGCGTGGCCTCATGGGAAGACCGCAGGGGGCACTGAACCCCCTCTTACATGGGAAAGGAAGATTTTTCTAAGGGGAATGTTATTGTATCTGAGATCAGAAGATGAAAAGGAGTTAACTGAGCAAAGGGGATGTGGAAGAATAGGAAGGAGAGAAGTAGTGTGTCCCAGACAGGGGCAAAGAACATACACAGTGGCCTGGTTTTAAGAGGGTGCATGGTGAAGTCAAGAACAGAGGAATTTCGATTTGGCTGATTTCCTGATTTGGATCAGAAAAGAGGGTGAGAGAGGGAAAGCTGGTGGAGAGCAGGGGTGGGGGATGTCATCCCTGCAAGAGATGAGAATGCACAGATAGAGAGGAGACATACCATGGAGGGTGGGATAAGGAGGGGCCCAATAATCCACTCATCCCTGTTGGGACACTTCTGAGAGAAAGGTTGTGCTTTACTAACGAGACCTTGATAACAGGCACATATAGGGACTATCCACTGGGCAAACAGGGACGTAGCCTTCTAGTTACTAAAAGGGAGTTTGTCCTAACAGCAAAGGGGAGGTAATGAAGAGGCGTAAGCAGGGAGTCCTGCAGCAGCTCTGTGCTTCACCAGGCCCCTCGGCCTCCAGTGCAGAAGCACATGCGCCGCAGGCCAGAACCGCGGGCAGGGACCTCTGCATGGAAGCCACTGTTGAGATGCAGGGAAGACCATGGTGATGGGAACTGCACGTGGCAAGCGGTGCAGAGATGTGGACAGAGACCAGAGACTATCAAGGAGGAAGAATCAGCAGGACCTGAGGGCTGAGGGTGGAACCCAGGATGGCTTGAAGGTTCAGGCTCTGGGCTTTGTATAAAGGGTGGCACCATTCCTGGGCTGAGGAGTGCTGAAGGAGAAAGCTGCCTTGGATACTTCATCTGGCCGCTCCCTCCACACCCGATGGCTTTTCCGTCATAGTTAACAGTCCAATTTGTTGAAAGTGTGTACCAAGTTCAGAGTAAACAGGGTCTAAGTGAGAGTTCAGGGGGCCCCATATAGAATAAATGGCTTTGCTCCCCCACTGTAGTACAAGTAGTGAAGGATGGGTGAGCTCTGGGTGACTGAGGTATGAGCCCCTATGATAAGGTATGGGTATTTCTGGGAACATACTACTTCCTGGGGTCTCAAGATTTGGTCAGTTTCATCAATGCTGCCCCAAAGCTCCACACAACTTGACACAGCGAGACAGGGCCCCAGGGAAGAAGCCTTGGGAAGAGAGCAGTCTGTGTGTTTACAGGACCCTCAGGTGGGGCATGGGCAGGCATGGATACTTCTGGGGCCCAAGCAGCTGTCACAGGCAAGTCAAGGCATATCACTGAAAGCATGGGGACCCGAGGACAAGGTTTACAAGGGGCAGTCTGCATAGTGTCTCCTGGTGAGGAACTGGGGGTAATGCAAGGGCACAACCACCAGGTCATTGCAAGGCAGCAGTAAGACAGCTTTATGCTTCATAAGTCTCCTTCTTAGCTGAGTGGGAGAACCAAGGAGGATTGGACCCCCATGACCCCACACACACACACACAGCTTTCACCAGACCTGTCCATGTGTAGCCACAGAGAAGTCCAAGATAAAGAACTTGACAGATTCCCACAGGAAGAAATAAATGATGAACAAGCTTTTGTATTATTCTTCACTTTGCACTTCATACAAACAAGCAGTTGTGCCCCTCCTACTAAGGTGGGCACCACAGCTCCATAAAGATACCTTATCACACAAACACCCCCAACACATCATATTCAATGATACTCTTTTAAAATATAAATCTGAATTAGGCTTTACTCTACAGAGCAAGACTTTAGAAGAATGAACAATGTCAGTAAGGTAACTCTACCTTCTCAGATACTGAAGGTAACAGAAGGATAGTATTTGAAATCTTCAGATGGGTATTAGTGCTGTGGTCCTGCACTTACTGCGTATCCCCACACAAGCTTTTAAAGCTCTCTCAGCATCTCCATCTAGCCATTCATCTGCCAAATACATCTAGGCCCAGGACTCTAAATGTATGAGTTGGCAATAATACTCATAATAGTCATGAGAACCAAACAAGAAGTATTTTCTAAATTGTAAAATATTATTTTACAATATTTATTATCGATGTTATTATTTCTTATACCTACGTCCACTTACAACACATATCCATGTTTTTTTTGCCTTGTAGTTAAATATCAATGAACGGAGTAATCAGAAATCAGTTAACTGGAAAGTTTATTCAAGGTAGAAAGTCAGTCCAAGGTAGAGATCCAGCCCAAACCCACAGTGAGAAGAGTATAGGACTATTATCCAATCTACTCATGCTGTCAACCACTGATTTCCACGTTCACCTTTCAGAAAGACTTTAACCCGAGGCTAATGTGAGTTCTTTATTGAATAATAGACTTCTCCTTCTAGTCTTGTCTACTGTCCAGACCAGGGGTCAGAGTTTGCCTATCACCTATTTTTCTAAATAAAGTTTTATTGGAATATAGCCATGCCCACTTATTTACATATTGCCTTTGGCTGCTTTCAAGCTACAGTCATAAAGCTGAGCAGTTATAGCAGAGATCATATGGCCCACAAAGCCTAAATTATTTACTATATGGCTCATAACAAAAAAAGCTGGCTGACATCTGATCTAGACTTATACAAGGAATCCACAATTAACACACTGTACTGAAGTGGAGATTAATGACAAATTTTGGTATTATCTTGATGATTTTAATCCAAACTATCCATTGGCATATATTGGCTATTCTCAATAGTTCTTCTGTAGTAGCTTGGCTATTTTCAAACAAAGAAGTTTTATCAAATGGATATAAATATGTAGTACAATATAAAGATGGAAATAATTGAGCATAGTTTCCATGATACATCTCTTATAGAAAAAGTCCCTAGCTCATCATTTGGGTAACTTCAACTCTACAAAACTACTACACAAGAATTAGGAAATATCCGCATTATGCATCATTTGAATCACTGTAAGGTAGCAGCATTCTAATTTATTGAAGCCAATAGAGTGACATGGATTTAAAAAGTGGCTATATCTCTTGCCCTTGGTAAGCAGAAATCTGCCCATTTGCAAAAGGAGAAATCTATCTGGAAATCAACAGAAAGGACACCCTCACTATCATAGGCAGACAATTTGGTTAGTATTTATAGACCTACAGAAATAGTTTCTTTTAAATATTTGTACTAATTTCAATAATAGGAAATTAATTATTAAAAATATTTTATTTATGGCTAGGCATGGTGGCTCACGCCTGTAATCCTACCATTTTGGGAGGCCAAGGTGGGAGAATTGCTTGAGGCCACGAGTTTCAAGATCAGCCTGGGCAGCATAGTGAGACCCTGTATCTACAAAAAATTATAAAAACATTAGCATGCATAGGGTGGCATGCACCTATAGTCCTAGTTACTTGGGAGGCTAAGGCAGGAGGATCACTTGAGTCCAGGAGTTCTAGGCTGCAGTGAGCTATGATCATATCACTGCACTCCAGTCTGGGTGACAGAGCAAGACCCTGTCTCTAAATACAAATATGTGTCTATTTTATTTATGATGGTGAAAGTATTTTGAGCTCAGTGTAAAGACATTGTAACAATGCAGAAATACATCAAGTATACCTCCTGAATCTCACCTGCCTTCCCACCTTCCTTCCTTCATCCGTCCCTCTCCTCTCCTCCCCTTGCCTCCCCGCTTCCTCTTTCTTTCTATATTTAAGCAAGCAAAATAGAAACCATGAAGCATACTAATCTGCAATTTACTTTTTTTTAAACCTAATTATATACCATTGTTACTCTTTTGTGGCAATATATATAAACCTGCTTTATTTTTGTTTAAAGCTCTATCATGTTAAATTATATTGGAACTAGAAGTTATTTACATTTGAGTTGTTCCTAATTTTTCTGTTAGTTATTTTTAATGTACTCATGACATTTAAAAAGCAATGCAATTCTTACCACCTTTTATTAGTTTTGAATTGAATAAAAGTGGGTTAGTGTTTGTTCTCTCTGCAAACTTTGTCTCCCTTGGTGTTCAGGCAGGCAACATTTACCCATGTGCACAAGGGCTACTTTCTGCTTACAGTTCATTACATACCCTCAACACAGTGCCACTGGCAAACTGTACACTGTATGCCTATCAGGCCATAGGAGGCGGGAACTTCTAGAATTCAGGGTGCCTCCTTTGACAAATCTCAGGCTGGAAGAAACAGTACTGGGGCAAATCCAGCAACACTGATGTGTACTTTTGTTAGTTCACGGAGTTGCAGTGACTCCTGATCCCACAAGAAGCGATCAAATCTGCCAAGGAAGATGAGAGTTAAATGGGTTTCTAAGATCAGTTGATTTTGCAACAAATATTTACAAATGAATCTTAAACAGAGCCATGAAATTCAGTGGATTTCAGGACATCTTTATTATAAAACCAGAGAAAAACCATATCACTCTCCTTCCTCCCTCCTTTCCCTCCGCTCCCCCAAGAGAGACCACAGGAGGTTCATTTTAAGGTCTGACGAATGGTTCAGAAGGTCTGAAGTAGATTAGGATGAGAGTTTATTCATTTGAATTCTATATTTGAACTCCAGGCTCACCCAATTTGTCATGGTTTCTTTTTCCTTAAAGGAAAAAAAGAAAGCCAGTTATTTGGTACATAAAACAGCAAAGCAAAATTCTCTCCAGACAGTAAACAATACCTTTAAAAGAGAAAAGCAAAAACTTAATAGTATTTCAAGACCACTTGTTCAGGGATGATGTGCTGTGGCCTATTTCAAGCAAAATCACAGGAAGTCTATGACCCAGGACAACTCAGTTTGACCAAGGCCAGCATTTGCACCCTAACCTTTTCTTCTGTTTTAAGACTCATTGAGATCTTCTTGCTCAAAAATTTCAATTTTCAATGAAGTTTAAATCAAACGCTGAATTATAATTTAAATTATCTATTAATTAATAGTTTTGATTTTTCAGAGGGTCACCTGAGTATTGTGAAACCAGAGTTGGTTGTTGTTGGACTAAGGGTGCACAACATAGTAATTTCTAGATATCACCTTCTGGAAGCCCTTTCATGTCCTTTCATTAACTGGAGGTAACATTATAGTGGTCATCAGGGAAACAGTCCTAAGATGAAAGGTATGGGTAGGAAAGAATCTTGGATTTTTGGCTGGCATGAGAACTTGGCACGATACACATGAATATTTTGATTAAAGAATGAAACATCCCAAAGGATTTGGCACATTCTAGTCAGAATCATTTAACTCAGAGGACAGAAGGCTAGCATCAACGATCACAATGCCAGTTCTATACAGGTTTATACAGAAGGCCAAGATCCTCCATCCCTATCACACAAAGAATGTGAGAAAATGGCCTCAAAGCTGCTATTCAGGGTGTTTGGCCAGAAATAGACTAGTGAGAACTGCCAACCCTGGAACCAGATAATTTCACCCACAGTCTAATTCTTGATTGTCCTGATTCTATCAAAATGTAATGAGTTTCATGCTTTTGTTTTGAATGTTTTGTGGATCTTCTATTGACATAAAAAAAAATTTCTTTTCAGCCAGAATTCTCCCCCAGGTGGCTCATCTATTCATTCATGCATTCATTCACACTTCTACAGAACATCTACTTCATCGGCACTGTCCTGGTTGCCCAGAGAATTTTTCTTTTGGAAAACCAGGCAAGTCTATCCAACACAGGCCTGCCTCCTAGCCACAGCTGGAGGACACTGGAACCAAGCTGCCCCCCACCTTGAGATGCAATGATGGGTCCAGAATGGGCACCTGACCTAGCAGAACCAATCAGCTTTCACAGACACAGGGGAGACAGCTGGGGAGAGGGGGCTACTCTTGACACCAGGCTTGAGGCCATCGGTGCAGTCTTTTCCACCCCAGCGATTTGCAGTTTGGTGAGCTGATATAAATTTCCATTTTGCTTTTTACAAATTTGCTAGTCTCTGTCACATGCCATTAAGTGAGTCTTGAATATACATGGCCTAATACTGAATTGATGATAAAAATGGAAATTGGTTCAAATTAACCAACAGAACATACCTTCATTTTAAAATATCCTAAGATACTAATGAAAAATAAATGCTTTGTCTTCTGAGCTTTTCTACAAATTAAAAGACCCATAAGGTAAGAACATCAAAATTTCTTGCCATTAGAAAGTGAACTACAATCAATATTTTTTATGTAACTATAGCAACCTAACACTCATTATACAACTATTCACACTAATTTGATAAAGCTGCTTTTTAAGAGTTCCTCACATACTTCAGATTATTTTTAATTACACTTTTTAATTATAGATCCACATGCAGTTGTCAGAAATAATAAAGAGAGATGCCACATATCCTTTACCCAGTATTCTCCAAACTACAGTACAATATCACAAAGGACATTGACATTAATAGAGTCAAGATACAGAACAGTTCCACCAACACAAGGATCCCTCATGTTGCCCTTTCGTAATCACACTGACCTCTCCCCATTCCTACCCCTAACCCCTGGCAACCACTAATCTGTTCTATATTTCTATAAACTTGTTATATCAAGAAAGTGATATGAATGGAATCACGCAGTATGTGTTCTTTTGGTACTGACTTTTTTTTCAATCAGCATCGCTTACAAAGATTCAAAGATTCATTTAAGCCATTGCGTGTATCAATACTTTTTTTTTTTTTAATTACTAAGTAATACCCCATGGTGTAGATGTAACACAGTTTAACCATTCACCCACTGAAGGATACCTGGGTTGTTTCTATTAATAGTTTTTGGCTATTACAAATAAAGCTGCTATGAACATTCATGTACAAGGTCTTTGTGTGAACACAAGTTTTAATTTCTCTTGAGATAAATGTCCCAGAATGCAATTGCTGAGAAATATGGCAGTTGAATGTTTAGGTTTATAAGAAACTACCAAACTGATTTCCAAAGTGGCTATACCATTTTACATTCCCACCAGCAATGAATGAGAGATACTATATGTCCACATCCTCACCAACATTTGGTGTTTTTTATTCTTTTTATCTTTTATTCTAGCTATTCGAATAGGTGTATAGTGATATCACATTGTGGTTTTAATTTGCATTTCCCTAGTGGTTAAGAACATTGAATATCTTTTCATGTATTTATTTGCCATCTGTATATCCTCTTCAGTAAAGTGTCTCTTCATGTATTTTGTCCATTTTGTAATTCAATTGTTTGTTTTAACTGTTGAGTTTTAAGATTTATACATTCTCCATATATTTATCCTTTATTAGATATGTGTTTTGCAAATATCTTCTCCTAATCTATAGCTTATATTTTCATCCTTTGAACAGAATCTTTCACATAGCAAAATTCTGGGTTTTTTTTTTTTCATTTTGATGAGATGTATTTTATCAAATTTTCTTTTATGAATTGTAGTTTTGGTGTCAAACCTAAGAACTCTTTGCCTAGCTGTACATCCTAAAGATTTTCTCCTATTTGTTTTCAGAGAATATCATAGTTATACATTTTTCATTTAAATCTTTGATCCATTTGAGTTAAATTTTGTTTAAATTGTGAAGTTTAAGTCAAGGTTAATTTATTTTGTTTGTTTTCATCTATGGATGTTCAATTGCTCCGGAGTCATTTGTTGAATAAGATATCCTTCCTCCATTGAATTGTTTTCGCACCTTTGTTAAAAATCAGGTGGGCATATTTATGTAAGTATGTATCTGTGTCTCTATTCTATTCCATTAATCTGTATGTCTGTTCTTCTGCCAATGTCAGACTCTCTTTATTACTGTTACTATATAATAGGCCGTAACACTGGGTAGATTGATTCCTCCTACTTTATTCTTCTTTTTTCAAGATCATTTTACTATTCTAGGGCCATGATCTCCCATGTAGATTTTAGAATATTCTTGTCTGTGTCTATAGAAACCTTGCTAGGATTTGGATAGGAATTGCATTAAACCTTCAGGTCAGTTAGAAGGGAATTGACATCTTTACTGTGGTGTGTCTTCCCACCCATGAACATGGTAAATCTCTCCATTTATTCAGGTATTCTTTGATTTCTTGCATCAGCTTTTGGTAATTTTCAGCATATATGGCCTGTACATACAAGTTTTGTTAGGTTTATTTCTTTGGAACAATTGTAAATGGTATTATATCTTAAATTTCAGTTTCCATATGTTCATCGTTAGTATATAGAAATGTGACTGGTTTTTGTGTGTTGATCTTGTACATGTGACCTTACTGAACACACTTACTTACTAGTTCTAGGAGATTTTTTTTTTTTTGTAGATTCTTTGAGATTTTCTACATATACGATCATGTCATCTGAAAATAGGGACAGTTTTATTTCTTTTCCTAGCCTGGCTAAAACTCACAACACTATGTTGAATAAGAGTGTTAGTGTGTACATCTTCACTTGCTCCTGGCTCTTAAGAGGAAAAGCTTTCAAACTTTCACTGTAAAGTTTGATGTTACCTGTTGGTTTTGTAGATGGTCTTTATCAATTTGAGGAATTTACCTCCTATTCTTTGTTCACTGAGAGGTTTTTTATTTTTTCAAATCATTAATAAGTGCTGTTTTTTTATCAAATGCTTTTTCTGAGTCACTTGATGTGATCATATTTTTCACTTTTAGCCTGTAGATACATTACATTGATTGATTGAACACTGATGTTCAACCAGCCTTACATGTCTGGAATAATCCTACTTGGAGGTGGTATATTATTTCTTTATATACATTGTTGGATTTGATGTACTAAAATTTTGTTGAGAATTCTTACATGTACATTCATGAGGGGTATGGGTCAGTAGTTTTCTTTTTCTGTACTGTCTTGGTTTATCAGGCAAATAACAGCTTCATAAATGAGTTGGGGGGATTTTCTTCTCGTCTATTTTTCTGGAAGAGATTGTGCAAAATTGGTGTTAATTCTTTTTTAAATATTTGGTAGAATTCTCCAGTGAAAACATCTGGTCCTGAAAATGTTTTTGGGGGAGCTCGTAAATTATAAATTCGATTTCATTAATAGTTACAAGATTATTCCATTTATTTATTTTATCTTGGTTGGAGTTTGGTAGTTTGTAGTTTTTGAGAATTAGATTCATTTCTTCTAAGTCATTGAATTCATGAGCATAAATTGTTTTTAATATTCCTTTATTATCCTTTTAATGACTTCAGGGTCAGTACGTTCCTGATATTGTTTCATTCCTGATATTGGTGATTTGTCTTTTCTCTTTATTTTGGTCAGTCTTGCTAGAGGGTTATCAGTTTTATTGATTTTTTTTTTTAAGAACCAGCTTTTGGTGTCATTGATTTTTCTCTACTGTTTTCCTGTTTCAACTTAATTCACTTTACTCTTTATTATTTCCTTCCTTCTGCTTGCTTTGGTTTTATTTTGCTCTACTTTTTCTAATTTTTTGAGGTAGGAACTTTGATTATTAACTTGAGAACTTTCCTCTTTTTAACATAAACATCTTGTGCTATAAATTTCTCTCCCAACATTGTTATACTTTTGTTTCACATATTTTGATGTGTTGTTTTTGTTTTCATTAAGTTTTATATTTTTAAAATTTCCTTTAAAACTTTCTCTTTGACCCATAGATTACTTAGTAGTGTATTATTTAATTTCTATGTATTTGGGGTATTTTTCTGCTATCCTTCTGCTATTCATTTCTAGTTTGATTCCATTATCATCAGAAAAGATACTCTGTATAATTTCAAAACGTTAAAATTTTTTAGGTTTCTATTAAGACCCAAGATATGTTTTATCTTGGTTAACACTCCATGGGTGCTTGCAAAGAATGTGTGTTCTGCTGTTGTTGAATAGTGTTCTATAAATGTCATTTAGATCTTATTGGTTGGTGGTGGTGTTCAGTTCTTCTATAACCTTGTTGCCTTTCTGTCTAGTAGTCTGCCAATTGCTGACTGTGGAATTTACAAGTCTCCAACTACAATTGTAAATCTGTCTATTTCTACCCTCAGCTCTATTAGTTTTTGCTCTATTTGTATTTTGAAGCTCTGTATTTTGGTTCAAACACATTTAGGACTATTATGTTTTCCTAGAGGATTGATCTTTTTATCATTATGTAATGTCCCTCATTGTCTCTAGTAATTTTCTTTGTTTTAAAAATTAATACAGTCACTCGTGCTTTTTAAAATATGAATGTTGGCATGTTATATTTTTCCTATCCTCTTACTTTCAACATATCTATGTCATTGCATTTCAAGTGAGTTTCTTATAGTCAGTGTATGATTGGATCATGTTTGTTTGTGTTTTTTATCCACTCAAACAATCTCTGTCTTTCCATTGGTGGTGTTCAGACCATTTACATTTAAGGTATTTAATTATATATTAGGGCTTGAGTCTGCCAATTTATTTATTTTTTCTTGTTTATCCTCTCTTTCTTATTCCTCTGTTTCTTTTTTCTTACCTTCTTATGAGTTACTTTTGTTCTTGTTGTTTTTTTTGTTTGTGCTTTTTTTTTTGAGATGAGGTTTCCCAATGTTGCTCAGGCTAGTTTCAAACTCCTGGGTGCAAGCAATCCTCCCGCCTCAGCCTCCCAAGTAGCTGGAACTACAGGTGTGCACCACCACACTTGGCTGAGTTACTTATTAAGTATAACTCTGTGCTGTTTTCTTAGTGGTTGCTCTAGGTATTACAACATAAATATGTAATTTATCAAAGTCCACTCATATCAGCATTTACTACTACTTCCAGTGAGGTGTAGACATCTTACTTTTATTTAGGTCCCTTTACTCTTCACATTTTGAAAATATAACGTTTTAAGTAGTTCCTCAGCAAACATCGGGCACCAACCACATCAGATGGTGTTCTAATTTTTGCGTCAACTTTACAATATAATTTAAGAATCTCCTGAGAATTAGGATACTCTATTACACTTACCCCTATTTTTTACCCATCCCTACGTACTTCTTTCCTTTCTGAAGTCCCAAATCTTCTTCTCTTATTTGCTTTCTGTTTAGAGAATTTCCTTTATATATTCTTTAAGGGTTGGTTTGCAGGCAACAAATTCTCCTATTTTCCTTCACTTGAGAATGCCTTTTCCCCCTTCATTCCTGAAGGATATTTTCAATGGATATAGAATCCTGGATTGACAGTTCTTTTAATACTTGAAAATGCTATGCTACTTCCTTCTGGTCTCCATGATTTCATATGAGGAATCTGCAGTCACTCAAATTGGTGTTCTATATAAGTAACGTGTCCTTCCTGTCTGGCTGCTTTCAAGATTTCTATTAGATGTTCTTATCTGATTATATTTATGATGTGTCTTGGCATGGATTTACTTAGGTTTATCCCATTTGAAGTTTGCTTAACCTCTTGAATATGTATGTTTATGCCTTTCATAAAGGGAGGTTTCAGTTAATGTATCTTTAAATGCCTATTCAGTCCCATCCTCTCTCTCTTCTTCTGGGACTTTGATGTCAGGAATGTTAGTTCTCTTTCTATTGTCCTACTTGCCCCTGAGACTGTTCATTTTGTCCCAGTCTATTTACTCTGTTGTTCAAATTGGGTAATTTCTATTGACCTGTCCTGAAGTTAATTGATTCCATCCTCTGTCATCTTCACTCTGCCGTTGAGGTGATCCAGTGAGCTTTTTATTTGTTGATCCTATTTTTCAGTTCTATAATTTCCATTTGGCTCTATCTTATAACTTCTATTTCCTTGTGATATTTTCTGTTTTTGTATTTGTTTCAGGAGAAGTCCTACTTGCTGGTTGAAGCAATAATCTCAACGTCTGACTCATGTCAATGTTGGCTTCTGTTGATTGTCTTTTCTCATTCACGTTGTGACTTTCCTGGTCCTTGGAATAAAAAGGGATTTTTAATTGCATTCTGGGCATTATGGATTTTATATAATGAGACAATCTTTTTTCTTAGCAGTCAATCTCTGCTGAGATGTAGCACCAGGGCCAAGTGGGTATGGGTGGGGTGGAAGATCAACCTCCTGTTTGGCCCTGCTGAAACCACGGAGAGTTGGTTGTTCTGTTGGTGTTTGGCAGGAGTAGGAAGGTGTCATTACAAAGGTATTCTCTGGTCCTTTGGCTACAGGGAACAGGATTTTTTGGGAGCTTTCTTGGTCTGTGTCTGTTGTTGGTACAGATGCCAGGATTCCGGAGTGCTCTATTTGGGACATATGGGAACCAATAAGGAAACCTAGGGAACTCACCTGAATGTCTCTAAGCCCCAAAGCCCCTGGCATTGTACCTTCTCCTTCCCACTTCCCAGAGTCTTCCCACACAGGCTGAGCAGCCCTAATCCAAAAGTCCAAAATCTGAAATACAAAATGCTCCAATCCAAAACTTTCTGAGCACTGACATGACGCTCAAAGGTCATGCTCAAAGGAAATGCTCATTGGAGCATTTTCAGATTAGGAATGCTTAATCAGTAAGTATAATGCAAATATTCCCAAATCTGAAAAAATCCAACATCTGAAACACTTCTGGTCCCAAGCATTTTGGATAAGGGATACTCAACCTGTACTTGTTTGCTGTGTTATGTCCACGAGTTTTTAATTAAAACGGGGAGGGTCTAATTAGAATGTGGCTACTCAGTACTGGCAGAATCAGAAATCCAGATTAGTTTTTATATTCAAAACTACTCCAGTCTTCAATATCCATAAATTCAAAGGCACTTTAAAATAAATTCTTAGCCCATTTCCTCTAACAGTTTTTTCATTCATAAAACTTCATACCTGCAAAGATCATACTGTCCTTTTTCCTTTGGGAAACCACCTAAAGGAAGGCTTTGATCATTTAAGTCTCTCTTCTGTGTAGTGTTGTAAACACCAGCACTGCACACTTATTTGAGGATCTGGTGGATATTTCAAGGGCTACAACATTGGAAAGGGGGTGGAATTTTCACCCACGCGATGATGAAACAAGGGAGAAAACCCCGAGAGAAATCTGGCTGCAGATTTCAGTTGCTTTTCCTACCTTAGCCTAGACAATAATCACAAATGAATATTCCCAGGATATACTTTTTCTTTGAACCACACTATACTTGGTTTCTCCTTCTAAATATGAAGCTTATTATGGTGTTTCTTCCCCCTCAAATTGAAGCTCAGTTATTAACTCGAGTATAATTTTTCCTTCTCACTCTGTGTTCCAGCTGGAATGAATTTCTCCCAATCCTCTGTTGTTCATTCCCACAAAGATATCAGACCAAGTGCTTCTGCCACCTGCATCTAAGATAGCACCAATACCACTCCCCATTTGGGCCAGGGGGTTCTCTCTAGGACATGCACAGTGTCTCACAAAAGCCTGAGTTATCGCCCTCAGCCACCCCATGTGGGTCTGCTCTCCAGGGGAAGAACAGCCCTGTGTGGCAGGTACAGTAAAACAGCATGGGCAATGGCAACTATGAGTCCCAGGTGTGACATGGCTGCAGCCACAGCTACACCTTCAACCTAAATTGTCAACTGGCCCTGTCCCTGTAGTGGAATGGTGGCTGTGGTAGTTGTACCAACAAATTTAAAAGTGGCCAAAGGGAAACAGGGTTTATTTCACGGAAGTCTACTTTAGGAATTGTCCTAGAATGCTCCAACTGGAAGGGAAACTTCTATCCCATTTCTTAAGATTCTCCTTTAACATACCTTCCTTTTGTTCCAAAATATTTATGGATCAGGCAATGCTTGGAACATTGAAGATACAGTAGTGAGAAGACATCATTCCTATCCTTGTAAAGCTTACCTTCTAATCAGGAGACAAGTTACCCCAATAGCTACCCCAACGATTATTTAATCAATTGTGAGAAGTACAAGGGAAATAACAAGTAGGTTCAATTTTCTTTGAAATCTCAGCAAAAGCCATATTCTTTCAAGGGTGTCAACATAGGTGCCAAGCACAACATAGGATGTGCTTAGCGCAAGACAGAAAAAGTCAACGCAATTGTTTCAGAACTAGCAAGCATCTGAAATGAATATAATTATTTTAGTGTCATGATTTTATTTGTGCCTATACACACTAGGGCTCTAGGTCTTCAATGAAAGTGTAGTACATTTGATGAGGTTTTGTTTTTTTTTTTGATTAAAACAGATCATTGTAAACAATTACTGTGAGGGAGGCAGGGGTGTGCCATGACCCCTTATGTTGCCTCCCAGCGGTAGCCCCTACCTCCTTGTTTGTCCTGTCAGCTTGCACCAAGGTTCCATTCAGGCAAGGTTCCACGTAGTGAAGCTCCTCATTATACTGTACAGGGAAGAAATAGCCAAGAAGAAACACTTAATTAAGGACTTGAAGGGTACTACTTAATAATTTAAAGATATAAACACACAAACAAAAAAGCTGCATAATCACAGGCTCAATTTATTCATATAAGGTGACTTTCCCCATGGGTAACCCTATAGACAGTTGTAATTAAGTGCTAAAGACAAACTTTATTCTTTTCTTGCTTGAAAGAAAAACTTCTAGAGCACATGTTGGTGTACAGTGGGGTTGAGGGTGCACATTGTTTACTGACCACCCTTTAGGTTGGCTCCAAGCACTAGAAGCTCCCTGGACATGGCCGAATGCCCAAGGTCCAGGAGGGATCTGAAAAGCATCCCAGAGTTGGGTGGATACAGCTCCAGCTCCCATCTTTAGCTTCATGGAACCAAGGGACACATGTGGGTCACACATGAGTGGGGACAAAATGGAGGAAAGAAGAGGCCTTGCCGTTTTCTGGTGACTCTGGGAGGTATGGTGTCCATCAGGGCACTGCTCCCACACATTGCCAATGCCTGCATTTCCACCACTTTCATCCCAGAGTACCCAGAATATGACCCTTTATTTTTATCCAAATCTTACAACCAGAAAGCAGAAATTTGAGTATTCTTATCTTCATTTCTCTTGTCAAACTTGATTCTCTGCCCTGTAGCTAGGCTGGTCCTTGCAGAACACAAATCCGATCATGTTGCCTCTTGTCAACTCCTTCACAGCTCCCCATTGCTCTGCAGATGGCCCTTCCCAGGGCTTGGCCCTGTTGACCACTCTAGCACCTTCACTTGCTCCTGGCCAGCCCCAATTCCCTTCCCGTCCTCTGGTGTGCCCCATCTCTTTTTCTCAGGCCCCCACCACTGGGTCTGCCTGGAGCCCTCACTCTGGCATCCCTTCTCTCTGGTTGGCTCCTGTTCACCCTCTGGGGCAGCTCATTGCACTCTCTGGGAAGAAGACTCTGGTGCAGGTTAGGCACACATTAGGCCCCTCTTCTGTATAATCCCTGTAAATCCCAATTACCTGTTGCCTGGATCCCCACCACATCACTCAGGGCCACATCTGGTCCCTCAGGGTAGTCCCTGTGGTAAGCACAGGGCCGGACACATATTAAGTGCCCAAAGACCATTTGTTCAATGACAGTATCATGGTATCTCCACTTTAGTGGCCGAAGGGGCCCAGAGCTCCCAAGGCAAGAGACCAGAACCATCCCACACAGGCCCAGTTCTTGAGCCAAGTCTGGCTAAGGAGTTTGCGCTTTAAGACTGTGGTCAGTTAGGACCATGCGGGGCTGTGAGCAGGGGAGTGAGTGAAATAGGGCAATCACTCTGCACACACTGTAGGGACAGACCGAAGAGGGGCCAGACCTGCAGCTGCTCAACCGAGACTGGGAAGCATCGGGTTTCATTCACATGCAGAGATGCTTACTAACCAAGTAGGAGTAGGGATGACACTGACGTTGGCAATTAGCTGTTATTGAGCACTTACTTCATCAAGACACAGGGTAAACCTCATCTGCGGGTTATCTCAGCCTCATGTGGTAAGTACTTCCAATCACTCCTCCTCTACAGATGGGGAAACTCAGGCAGCGCAAGGAGGATCAACTTGCCCAAAGACACCAGGGAGTAAATAAGGGGTGGAGTCCATGTTCAAATCCAAGCAGTCTGACCTCACAGCCCCCAATTTTTCCTCTCTAACCCCCAAACCTCCATATTTCCTATCACCCAAATTCTTTCCCCCTCTTTAATCTGTGTTCTTTGTCATATGAGAGCATTTGAAAAACTACATCCCAATGATCTTAGACCTTAAATATCCTCTGACGAGGCATGGAGAAAAAATATATTTATGCAGTTCTGAAATCAGCCATTGAGAATGGGGAGTGTGACTTTCAATCAACAAATGGAGTGTCATCTCGGGATCCAGGAAGCAATTGCACAGTTCAGCATAAAGAAAAAATCCTCCAAAGTTCTCGGTCCCTATTGGACTGACATTTTCTTCTATTTCAGCCCCTTTGCGGACTGATTTGGTTCAGGGTGACAACATGCCCATCCCTAAGGCCTGAAGCATAATCGGTCTTAGCCAATCACAGCCATCCAGTTCCCCTCCACTGGACACCTGCTTTCACAGCCTGCCTTGTAGCTAGGGATGGTCAAGTGACCCATTCCCAGCCAATGGGACATAAGAGGAAGTTTTCCGAGCAGTTTCAATGAAACTTTTTCTGGCCATAAAGGAAACTCTTCTATACTCACTCCTTCCTTTCTGCTTGAGATGCTATTGTGGAGTTGCAGCAGCCATGTGCAACCATGAGGTGACAAGACAAAGAATGGAAAGCAAAGCCAAAGGAAGACAGAGCAGGAAGATGGAGCCAGTGGGGTCCTTGAAGACACCACTGGCCACTGTACCAACACTGCAGCTGCCCCCTCCAGGCTTCTTACACAATATTATTAGATGCCTGTATGCCGAACCAAACTTTGTTCACCTGTTCTGTAACTTAGAGCCCCCAAATTTCCTGAGGTTCCCACCTTGGTTCTTCTTCCTCTTATTTCTCTATTGTCCCGGTAAACTTAAAAACTTCATTGTCATTCTACCTAACACACACTCTCAAAGTTGATTCCTGGGGTTGCACTTGGGCCCAAGTCCTGCTTCTGCCATACACTCACTGTGTGGCCTTGGGAAAGTCACTAAACTTCTCTGATCCCAGATTCTTATGCATAAGAAGATGTTAATTCACCTTCTGTTTACCCTCCAGGGTCTCCCCTATAGCGATCTAGTGAGGCAACAGACCTGAAACTGCTTTGCTCATGTAAAAGTCTGTGCATGTGGGGACTGCAGAGGGGGTTTAAAAGTCAAGAAGACCCAGAAGTTCCTTCCCTCATCAGGGAGGTACACGTGCGGTAATCAAAACCATGCTCGCCGTCACTGTATGTGCTGTGGCCTCAGTGGAGGAATCTGCTCTTCTGAACCCCAGCCAGCTTGTTAGTGGCATCATCCAAGCTTGCAGTTGACTAATTTCCCTTGACTGCATAAGGATAAAACTATGTCGAGCAATCTGGTCTGTATCACCGAAGGGAATGGGGCTCAGAGTACGTGTAAGGGAACGGCGCACACCAGGCCGCTGCACCACAGAAGGCCTGTAGCTGTGCATGCTCGTCACACTGCCCAGCCACTGCTCCCGAGGGGTCACCCAGGATGCCCTGCACGTGGAGCTGCTTCCAGACTCCTGGCAGCTCTCCATTTGGAAACCTTTCAGCTCCTGCATGTTTATGTATGTTCTCTAGATTTCTATTTTGTGAAAAAATAATGTAGGATGGCCATATCAATTTACAACTGAAAATCTGGTCACCTCTTCCCTAAGACACAAGAGCATTAAATAGCTCTCCTTAGTCCCTACTTAACATACTAACTACCATGTGAGTTGTATTTAACTCACACTAGTTTTGAGCCCAGGGCCTTGTGAAGCATACGTAGCTCACACATCTCTACCTTGGGAGCCACGTGAACTATTTTTCAAGTTGTGTATAACTCATACACAGAAAACAACAAAAAATAACAAATTTTTCATTAAATTAGAAAGGACTATTTTTGTTTTAGAAGTTTTTATTCTGCTTTCGTAATAAAACATCGTGGCCCCAAGGAAAAAATTTTTTTTTCTAGTGTGGTAGTCAATGTGCTAAATAATCTGATATTAACAATCTGAGGAAGAAAAGGATGCAATGCACATTATCACAGCAAAGAGGTAAATTCCTTCTGTTATTTGTTTTTATTTCCTCCCACTACCAGGACTGAACCCTAAAGAGGCACTCAACTTCCCCGCCCGCCACCAGAGTGGTTAGTCCTTCCTGCAAATTTCTGGGAAATGGGAAGAGTCTCTTAGAGGGATAGGAGAGGGCTCAGGCAGCCCTGGACATAGTCCAGTCTAGCCCACCAACTGCATGGTGAAGAGATAGACAAAGAACTTTTCACCTCTTAAGGAGCTTAGAACCTGTTACGTAACACATAGGGACTTGGTCTGTTAGCTTTCCTCCCCCCTCCTCCTTCCTGGTTGGCTTTCCTCTTCTGATTCACACAAGGGTAGAGCAGTAGAACTAAAGCAACTGAGGCAGACAGGCTTGGGCTCAAATCCTGGCTCTGCCATAAACTAGCTGGGTAACCCTGGACTCAGTTTTTTGTGTTGGAGAAACAAGGATTCTAACCGTACCTCTCTCATGAGCTCACTATGAGGATGAACTGAGATGATTCAGTAGTCAACACAGAACCTGGCACGTAAGAAAGATAAAGAAGTCATGTGGGCACACGTGCACAAGTACACAAAAAAGAAAGAAAATATATATATGAGTGTGATGTGTGCTAAATAGAAAGAAAGGCCAACAGACGATACCCTCCATCTGGAGCTGGTGCTTGCTTAGTAGGAAGGTGGTGGTGGTGCAGGTGATGGCAAAGCGACCCACTCTTGGGAACAGGGGTCCCATGATCTTGGCCTCCTCTAGAGAGCATAGACTAGATGCTGCGCCATCAGGTACATGTGACTGTCTAAATGCCTGAGATAGAAACCCACAGTTCCTGGCCACAGTGTCCCACCCCATGCCACACTCTGAACCCTCCCAGGGACCTGGGTGTTTGGCCAACTGGGAACCAAGATGGTGCAGCCAGCCCACTGTCAAATTGCCACCTAGGAAGCATCTGCCACAGAACCCATTGTTCGGTGTGCCAGGGACTGGCTACATTTGTCAATGATCATTGTGGTAGAATGATTATGAATGACTTTTTCTTACATTTATTGGTAAAAGAATATGTTCATTCCATCTGAAGACAATGTCTGTTTTTCCTTTTCATCATAAAAAGTGATGCTGCAACGTCCCTCCAAAAATAATAGGCTTGAGACAAACCCACAATCTTCCTTGGGCATCAGACCACATTCCACTACTCTCTTCTTGAAGGAACTGTCCCTCTCTCTCTCCCTCATTCAGCCACAAAACTCTATGTGCTGAGGCAAGGGACACACACCATATGCCTCTGCCTTCCTTTTGCCCAATCTCTATAAGCATTTCCTACATATCCCCCTTTACAGATATAGTAAAATTCCCAATGGGAATGTTAATGATGATCTAAAATAAGAAAGGCAACTCTCATTAAATAAATGGCCAGAACATTTTGGAGAAGGATCTAAAAGCAAAGCAAATGAGCTGGACTCTCCCACCAAGATTTGTGCAAGCTTTCACATTAGCGTAGAACCATATCACACATCAGCTCGGGTGAAGTGCAGCCCAAAGACCAGAGGGCAGAGGACAACTGACTTTAGGTTCTGGATGATACTGAGGAATCTGAACCCTACTTCAGGCTGGGAGCTGGACTGGATGGTTGAAAGCAATCCAGCTTTCAGGCCTAGCAGAAGACCATCAGTCACCTAGAAAACAGAGTGAGGCAAGACCTCACTAAGGAGGGAGAGACTTTAAGGAACATGTCAACACCTTACCCTGAAATTGAGACTTGGTCCATGTCCCTCCACTGCCTCCAGACACTGTCCCAGTTCCTTCACGTGGCTGGCCAGGCTAGTTTGATCTGGTCTGCCTCTCTCAATCCAGTCCATTCATTTCCCCATCACCCACCCGGCCTATTCACTCCACATTTGCCCCCACACCAATATGCTCTGGACGCACTGGACTCCTTCATGGGGGAGAGGTTCCTACAACCACGAATGTCATTTTCCTCCCCAGTTGCTAACCTCCTTCCCTCCCTCCTTCCCTCCCTACCCCACCCATCATATTTGCTTGGCTAGCCTAGTTATCACTCAGTCATCACTTTGTCACATCGTGTGGCTCTGTGCCCCCCACCCAAACCCCTTGCTACCTCCTTCCAAGACTGCACTGGCCACACCGTACTGTGAGCCTTGTGAGCACCTGCTTCCTGGCCGCCCCACACACAAAGCTCACACACACCAAACCTAAGGTCTCTGAGAGCAGACCTGCCTTCTTCCTTATTTACAAAGGCAGCCCCAGTGCTTAACACTGAGCGCTCAATATTATTTGCTGAATGAATCAATAAGCAGAACAAAGAAATGAAAAGGCAAAATTGTAGAGAAGATCACTAATGGAAAAGACTAGGAACAAAGCCAGAGGGGGAAAAAAATATAAAACGTTGGCACAGAAATAAAAAAATAAGTTGAGAATCTCTACCCCTTTCAAAAAACAGATAAATAAACAATAAGTAAAGGAAATAAGTAGGTATGTCTTAACGAATCCAGAGTTCCACAAAAGCACCATAGAATTAAAATGCTGGCATGCTCATGTAATGCAAGAAACTGATCCAGAATTGCTAGGACTCCATTAAATATTTTTATGGTTTTATTGGTGCACTTTTGATTAAATAACCTTTAGAATGAAAATGTGTAGGGATTATGTAATGAAGCGGATGAATCCACAATATTTTCACCAAGATAAGGCATCCCAGGGATCTTTTGCATTACAAAAGCTTCTTATATAATTTGAAACACGACTGGACATAATTAGTAGTACAGAACAAATGAGCACTGAAAGAAAATACCATCCTCATACTTTTAATATGGAATCGATTACTTTAAAAAGCAAATCCACAGCAGGCAAAGCACTGGAGAAACAGTTCTAAAGAAAATTCTGCAAATTAAAACCAGGGCACCAGAAAGTTCTGGGTTGAACTAACAAATGATGCTCTTCTCAATTCAACTCTGCACAAATATAAGCTGCAGGAGGCATTTAAATTGATTTAACAGTATCAGCCCAGTTAATACTGTGTTCATTTAATGCATGGCTTAGGCTTCTGTAAAATCATTTTTCAAATTTCAGCATTGGACAGAATTAGCACCCTCATTTTTATGATAATATTGTTAATTTAATGCATGGCTTGAAGTTAGACTTCAAAGCGAATCAGAAAAATATGCCTTTTCTCTTGTCAGAGACATCTCTCTTCATGCACCAGTGGCTTGACCTTAAATTTTTAACTTCAACTGCACAAAATCACTCTCATATTTTAACTATTCTTTTATAATTCTATCAGTTAGTTTGTCAGTTTTAGATAGATTTTTCAATACCTTGTCCATGAAAGCTAAAACAATTTTTAATATTATCTTCCTATGTTTATTCTCTGGGAAGACCTGGATCAGAAGAAGATTTTCCATATAATATTATTAATATAAGATGCAGTTTGCAACCAACTTAATAAAACATGCAAAACTGCAAAACTGACTCAAGTGGGCAAGGAAAGCCTTTCCCACTATTGAAATCTCCCTCGTCCCTCCTCCTTTATGGCACTGAAAATCAAATGGCTACGATGAACTGGATTTGTACAAACAAAAACCTAGAGCGCACAAGGGCTTCCAACACTGATAATAAAGATTGTATTCTTTACTTTCCCTCTAAAACACTGAAACGTCTCCTCAAACATCTACCCAGCAGGCAAAGGAAGGCTAACAGCCAATGAGGGGTAAAATGATAATGTCCTCTTCAGTAAATGGAATCCAGCAGACAAGAACGATGCGTTCAAACAGATTTGCAGGGCATTCTGCATGGAGTCGCAAATATCCCATCCCCCTGCACTTATAAGAACCTGCAGTTGGGTCGCCTTCTAGACAGGAAGCAAGTGACCATTTTAAACAGATTGAGGGAAAACCCACACCCTATTACTAGAGCAATTATGCCAAGTTGGAAACAGGAGGAGCTGATGGAGGAAAAAAACAATAACTCAGCAAGGCAAAATTGGTGAAACACACTTAGGTTGGGAGAGACAATTCAAAGGAATGCACATGAAAATTTGCCAATTATGAATCTACCATTATTTAGAACCCTTAAACTGTTAGTGAGTGTGTAAACATTACACCCTGCTTGGTGGGCATTCTGGTAAAACCGATATGCATACCCTTTGGTGCAGCAATTTCACTTCTAGGCTTTATTGAACAGAAGGACACCCAACCTTGCAAAAATATACGCATTCCATACAGTGAAGAGTCCATTCACTGTAGCACTCTTGAGTAGAAAATGTGATGGAATGCTCCGCTATTCAAATATATCTGATTGCAATAAGAATATAGAAGCAAGTTGCTGAATATTCTATAAATTATGATTCTATTTTTGTGAAAAAAATGATATGTTCATATGCATAGAAAAATTTAGAAGAATATGTGCCAAGCAGAAATGGAATAAAAACATTTCTGAATTGTTTAAAATTTTTACATATGTTGCCTACGTTAAAAATCAATCAGCATGTAAACATTACCGTTAATTAATGGTTCCTTTATGACCTTGGTCTTCTAATATAAATTCACTAACATATCTGATCCATTCTCTTACCCACTAGGGGAACAGATTTTGCTACAAAGGCTTTAAATTAAAAAAGTTTGGAGTGTCTTTCTAGTTGTCCAAATAATTATGTAGGTAGTGTTGATGCTGATTATTTATGTTGAAAACCAACAAACTGATGTACATTAGGGGTTAATGGGACCTCTAATGGGTTTCTTTATATAAGGGGGCAATTGTGGTAATAAAAAATAATTTTTTAACTGTTCTATAGTAACTGGCATGTCTACTTTTAATTATCTTAATCACCCTCTCTTCTTTATTGAGTTGACACTGTTTGTATATCTTAATGAACTTACATAGATTATTTCAATCGATTGGTTTTGTTAACAGAACAATAAATCTTGACTGATAAAGGATTCAGGGTGTAATTAGTTAGCTCTTCTTATTATGTGAATTTCTGATACTTCTGTAATGAGTAATTAAAGATTAATAAGAAAGATAGTCTCAAATTACCTGCTGCTTATCTGTAAATGCTTCAGGATGTGTGGGAATCAAGCCACATTTGCATATTCACAAAAGGGACTAGAGTAACTTTTCTTGATTAGAAAATCCAAAGTTCTAACTATCTGAAAGTCTCCTTCCAAAGAACTATACCCCGGGGCCATATAATTTCCTGATAAGACAGTTGAGTGGATCAACTACATTCTTTTCACTTCTGCTGGGAAGCAGAACAAGGTAGAGCTGAAGAGTGTCTGAGTTTCGACTATGCCACCTTTTCTGGCTGTGTGACTCCAGATGGTCATTTCTGCTGCTTTGTGCCTCTGTCTCCAGGCCATGTGGCACAGAGCTGGGGTGAACATTCAATAAAATAATTCACATAAGACACTTAGCAACGGGCTTGCATACAGTGGGCACTCTGGAAGGCAGCTGCTGTTATTATTCATTCAACAAATGGTTAAACTCCTGCTATCTGCCGAGCACTGTCCTAGGACTTAGGGATACATCCAGGAATAAACAAGACTAACCCCTGTTCCCAAGGAAATTAGTATTCTTTCTTTTCTCTTTCCTCTTTAGGACTTCTTTAAATCTGAAGCTGTAAATCATGTCACCCTGCAGTTGTGCCCTTCTGTTCTGAGAGTTCATCCGAAGAGGCATGCATGCAGGACACTAGCTCAAGCAATCCTCTCTGCAACCCCCATGTCACTTAAACACCCCTGCCCCCTGCCTAGTAAATATAGGTGGGTGTCATGCCCACACAGAAGGCTGCCAAAGCATAGGGTTCCATGACAACCCTCTCTGCTCACGGGGCAGAGCAGACCACAGCAACAGCATCCTCGGAGCACCCCCTTCTTTCCTATGCTCCCTTGGCCAAGGGAGTCCTGTGAACCAGCTCCACACTGGTGCCTCCGCTCAGGTAACTGCAGCAGCAACCCTGTGGGCGATATGGATACACCCACTTCACAGTTGAGGGGGCTGATGGCCTGACCAAAGTAGGTAGCCCCAAGACACACAGCATATGTGGCAGAACTAGGATTCGAAACTTTGTCCCCACTCCAAAGCCCAAGCTCTGCCCCCTCGCCATGCTGCCTCCATTGCCTACTGCAACCACTCCATGTCCCAAATAGATGTGACACAGAAAAACACAGGTGCCCACCACACATGAGCACCTGTTTAGGTACCCAAGGAAAAGAATCAGGCTCACTGTGACTGTGGTCTTTGGAAAGAGAGTGGGAGGAACATAAGGGGTACCATGAGAACCATACCAAAGAATCCAGGAGAAGGAGAAAAAGAGCTGGGGATAGAAACCTGAATAAGTGGTCATTTCCAGACCACATGTCACTGCCCAGCCTCAGCCTTGGTTCCTGGATCTCCCCCTTCCCAGGCTGGTGACCTTGGACAAGTTACTGACACTCTCTCAATCTCAGCATCTTCCTCCGAGAATAGGCCCCAACCACCCCCGACCTCTAAGAGTTGTTGGGAAAAATGAAGATAATGAAAACATGAAGTATAAGGTAGACAGCGGGCACTTAATAAATGCCACCTTTGTTTCAGAAGCAGAGATAAAGTGCTCTGTGAGCCATAAGCCGCCTTCCACATTTTAGTTCTGTCATGATCATGATTATAATTACCATTGTTATCATCAGGCTAATCTAGCTTAAAGTTAATTTCCATGTGAGAAATCCTGGTGGTTTAAGGAAAATCTTGTGAGGTCTATTCCCCAAGGTTCTGAAAAGGTGTCGGCTCCCCAGGGAAACCAAATCTGGTGCTATTATTCCAGTTGACAGTGGCTGTGTGCTAGGTTAAGAGAGGTAATGTGTCCAACCGCATTCCCGAAGAGCCCCAGAGTCTCCCAAGGCCCCTACACTGTCCACAATTCTGTGAACTCGCATGGGGCTAACGAGGTCTCCTGCTCTGGCCTCTAGATGCTCTGTATCCAATAGCAGTAACAATGTCAATCTGTTGCTGCTAAAAGATCAAATGAACCCTAAGTGCAAAGAAAGCACAAAACAGCTGCACTCACAGCAATTATGTTGAAGAAGTCATCGTCCCCAAGCGTGTCCAAAATAGATGAGACCGTTTGCTTGGCGATAGTCAGACGGAGTCCTTTCATGCTGCCACTGACGTCAACTAAAATGACCACGTCTTTCGGAGAAGTTGCTGCCTGGATGTACCTAGGTCAGGGGAAATTTAAGTAAAAATGAATCCTGACCTCTCTTCAAGATTTCTCTTTAAAAAATAACTAAGATGTTTGACCATTGCCTACCATTTTCGGTTCCTGCAGTCAAAAGCAATGACTCCATTCTCATCTGGTTCCCATTTAATCCCTAGAAGAAAAATGGGGTTATAAGAAACCCAGAAACTTCAAATATTTATTCATAGCATTTCAAGGCTGCTCTGCTTTGCTGATTGAATGGACAGGGTGAAAAATCACATGCAGAGACCAACCCTGGAGCTCATCACGTGCTCCATCACCAACTCTGGGAAGGAGCTCTCAGGCCATAACCCCACAGAAACACAGCCCTAGCTCAGCTGCTCCAAAGACCTGCAGAGAGTGGAGAGACATCCTTAGTACTGTGCTATCCGTCAGGAGAGGATGTGACTCCAGCCCCTTCCCCTGGCTAATGATAAAGGTAGCCAAGGTCATTTCTCACTGTCCGGCAGGTTGTCGGACCTGGTGACATTATCCATAGATCTCTGGACAGAGTCAGGCCCCATCCCTGGACCTGGGTGAGGTAATGTCTGTAGGAAGGGGGTTAGAAAGCATATGATACAATGTTTCCATCTCAGCATATACACAGGTCTGTTCCCTCCTCACTCCTGTTTTTAAAATCAGAAATTTTGGCCTGGCTTTCCACACTAAAATGAAATAAAATGGCTTTAATTATCCTGCATAATAAAGTTTGAGTTTCAGCTCCTGAAGCCTGGGGAGTTTTCCCCATGTGTAAAATCAGATCCAACATCCTTAGTCTTGTGGTTCGCAAACTGGTTAGGATATATCCAACTTAATTTTTAAGAATAAAATTTCATTTAAAAAGAAAGGCACTTGCTGCTTAAAAATAAGATAGAAAATCATTGTTTTCAACCCTTATTGCTGCTCAGGGATGGAGGATTTGAAACACAGACTTTGGACATAAGAAGACAACAGAAAAATCATTTTGACAGGAGAAAATCCTGTGGCATTGAGATCCTCCTTTCTAATTAAGGATGGCCAGCTTTCTGGACCACATTGGGCTAATAAAAGGCATCATGTGCTTAAGATAGCATCCCCAGATTATTACACAGATAACCTGGAGATGGCAGTTTGTAACCCAAAGAGGTGTTTTGTTCTGTCCTCCTTGTACCTGAACTTCCCACCTGTATATGTGCCTAATTTAAAGAGTTCCCCATAAGAAGTCAGAAAACAGAAGTGTAAGAAGCTACTGCCAACTGAAGGTCATTAGGTAATAAAGATAAAATATAACTGACATGATATTGTACACTAAGGGACAAGAATGCAATTTATTTTAAAAATATCTAACACACTGCTTTGTATAAAGCCAAGTACCATTACAATGGCACAGTCTTGACACACAATGAAATTATATCCCTGGTGAGTCTAGGCAATGTTTGGATTTGTAATTCCACAAATAATTGGCATGAGTGTGATATAAAGATAATTTTTTACTTTTAGTTTTTTAAATGTGTTGACCTATGGTAGGTGTTCTATGAATGTTTCTTGAATTGAATTGTGGTGAGTGTTCTAAGACCACAGCCATCCCTGCATATACTAGTGATCACCCACACCATTTTCTCACCCTGCCATCCTTTGTCCTGTCACAGCCCCATCATGGTATGCCCCATCAGGAGCAGAAAATGACTACTCTCTTTTACCACCCCAACATTTAGGTCAGGGCCTGGGGGAAAGGAATTAATGACACTCAATGATTTCCAGTTGGACTGAAACCATTTCCTTGCATACGGGCTTGTAACTTCTCCCAGGCACTGCTGAAACTTGGTGCTTTTTGAAAAGTTGATATGAAATTAATATGCTGGGAAAACCAGTACAAGACACAATTCCAGTGTGAAAGTGGGTCAAATAGGATGACCCCAGAGCCTTTTGCCTACTAATTACAATTTTTATTCAACTGGCAAGGGCTCGGCCCATTGGACATAGAGGAGTGACTGAAAAAGATGAACTTGGCTCCTGCCTGCCCTCAGCAAGCCTCACATCTAGTAGGGGAACAGACACTGGATAAGAAACCACAAGTACCAGAGATGTCATGAAGGAGAAGTACGTGATGCTATGTTAGTAGATAAAAGGAGGTGATTCTAATCCCTAACGTGAGGAAGGCATCTTTGAGCTGAGAATGGAATGATGATTTATTATAATACTTTGCTAGGGCTGTTGTAATAAAGTACAGTCGTCCCTTGGTGTCCATGGGAGATTGGTTCCAGGACACCCCCGTCCCTTGGTCCACAGATGTTTAAGTCCCTGATACAAAATGGTGTAGGATTTGCATATAACATAGGCACATCCTCCCATATACTTTAAATCATCTCTAGATTACTTAAAATACTTAATACAATGTAAAGGCTATATAAATAGCTGTTAGACTGTATATTTTTATCTGTATTATTTTTTATTGTACTATTTTTTTTCCAAACATTTTCTATCCATGGTTGATTGAATCTGCAGATGCAGAACCCATGGATACAGAGGGTGGACTGTACTGCCAACTGGGTAGCTTAACAGAAATGTATTCTCTCATTGTTCTGGAGGCTAGAAGTTCAAAATCAAGGTGTCAGCAGGGCCAAGCTCCTTCTAAAGGCTCTGAGGGAGAATCCTTCCTTGCCTCTTCTGAGCTTCTGGTGACTCTTAGCAGTCCCCAACATTCCTTGCCTTATAGCTGCGTCACTCCAGTCTCTGCCTCTATCTTCACACGGCTGTCTTCCCTCTATGTCTGTGTGTCCTCTCCTCCTCTTACACAGACACCAGTCATATTGGATTTAGGGCCACCCTAATCCAGTAGGATCTCATCTCAACTTAACTACTTACATCTGCAAAGGCCCTGTTTCCAAGTAAGGTCACATTCTGAGGCTCCAGGGTGGGAGGACACTATTCAACCTACTACATATGGCTAGGATTTGTTAAACAAAAGTGGGGGTGGCAACAGGGTAGAGAAGAATGCCCCAGGCAGAGAGAATAACACGTGCAAAGGTCCTGAGGCTGAGGAACTGAAGGAGCACTGGTGTGGCTGTACATAGAGAACGTCCCTGCCAGAGGAAAGGAGCCTCGGTGGTAGTAGGAACCGTGAGGCCTGGGCCCTTCACGGTCAGGATGTGAGGTATGCATGGAGTGAGGATGGCGACAGTGCCTCAAGGCAGTTCCAAGCACAGCTGCCCTGGATGTAAAAATAAACCTCATACTTTGACTCAAAGTCAGGGCTTGATGAGCTGGGGCAGGGGGTCGGGGAGTGGGGGGTAGGGTCATTTCGCTCAAACCTGACATTTGGGCCAATATCTTCAGATTTTCCTGAGATGCCCAGTAAGGACTAAGACCTGTTCTCTCAACTCCTATGCCATCATGCTCTTCCTTGCATAGGCATTCCCACAAGTGTGTTGTATGAGAAGTTCTATGTGAGTTAAATGAATAAAAGCAAAACTGGTATCTATGGGATGGGAGGAACATCTGAAGGCCTTTCATCTGCTCAATTACATCTTCAGTATCTATGACAGGAACACCAGAGGTGGCATTTACCAAACTAATTTCACCATTGAGTCCTTCCTTCCTCCCCCAAGAATCTCACAAGAAAATGCTTTAGGAAACCAACTTCAGAATACCCTGTCAGGTGGTTCTGTCTCCCGTAGGACATATCAACTTTTCAGTATATAATTTTATGTACATACAGATATTTTGAAAATGTTCAAGTAACTTCAAATCTCAGAGAAATGATAGTTGGATCATATTAAATCTCTGGGACCGAGGGCTGCAGTCCCCAACCTCCAGGCCACGGACCAGTACCAGTCCATGGCCTGATAGGAACTGGGCCACACAGCAGGAGGTGAGCAGTGGGCGAGAGAGTCAAGCTTCATCTGTATTTACAGCTGTTCCCCATTGCTTGCATCACTGCATAAGCTCCGCCTCCTGTCAGATCAGCAGCAGCATTAGATGCCCTTAGGAGTCTAAACCCTACTGTAAACTGTGCATGCAAGGGATCTAGGTTGCATGCTCCTTATGAGAATCTAATGCCTGATGATCTGAGGTGGAGCTGAGGTGGTGATGCTAGCACTGGGGAGCAGCTGCAAATACAGACTATCATTAGCAGAGAGGTTTGCCTGCACAATAAATGTAATGCGCTTGAATCATCCCAAAACCATCCCTTCCCCAGTCCCTGGAAAAATTGTCTTCCATGAAACTGGTCCCTGGTGCCAAAAAGGTTGGGGGCTGCTGATCTAGGGAATTATATCACTCAACCAAGAAGCAACCCCATGAGCCACGTAATTTCTGGAAGTGCCAGTATGCCTTCCGGAACCCCACCCAAGCTGGATGGGGTGGTGAAACCCAAGACAAGAGGAATGGTGCAGTTCAGCAGCAGAGTTTTCAGCCTTTCCTCTGAGACATTCTGGTCTTCATCATCAGTGTCACCAACTGCCAGCCTGCCTTCTTCAGTTTTCGGAGGACAGGGTCTCTAGAATGTTAGCAGACCCCTAGTTGAAACTGAAAATAATGTCAAAATCTCTACTGCAGATTCAAATGCTCAAATTTGAGTGAATTTTAAATATTGTGCAACATTCCTATATCCTATAGCTTCTCTCCCACAGGCATTAAAGACCAATATTGGAGGAAAATTAATTTCATATAAGACAACATATGACTTCATGTTCTCTTTTAGCACACGAACATGAATAGTAGGGCCAGGAGAGCAGAGCCTAATACAAAATAGTCTGAAGGTCAAGCCACATGCTGCCAACATAACTGCATGTGGCAACAAGATTTGAGACTGTCTAATAGAACTGTGAAGAACTACAATGAATAGCACACTAAAAATCTAAATATCTTTTTTGCTCTCTGGATTTACTTCTTCTTGGCTCTGAGCTCCCCTTTTCTGTCCACCTCAACAAAGGGTGTCTTAGTCCATTGCTTTCTCCTTAGTGCAAAGTGTTTTCCGTACATCATCCCTGGCACTGTCAATGACATCGAAACCATCTCCACAACCCACCAGCTGAATAGATACTGACTGTCCCATCACAACATGGAATTTCTCCTCCCTATATGAGAGCAAAGTCCAGAAAGACATGTAAAGAAAGGCAAGAAAATCAAGAGGTAGTACATGCTGGTTTGCCCCTAACTGAATGGGTTCCGCTCAGTTCCTTCCTCAAAGATTATTTGGAATTTGGCCCATAATCTAAAGTTTAAATATATGCCTTCCAGTATAACTTTAGGTCTAAAATATCAGGCCTAGAATAAATCCTGGCATCCAATGTGAGTTGAGCTGCAGTCAGATTTGGCTTTAAAACGTCTTCTGAGAAGCTAGCTACACACTTCTCTAAAAAGAACGCCTTCATTCAACCAAATGCCATCTCTCGTAATAATCTCTTGAGAGCTTATACACCATGATAAATGAGTATGTAATAAGACAGTCACTATGGAAATTATAAGAAATTATTTTCCATGACCATTTTTTATTGGAGTGGTCCTGTTAAGCTGGCCTAATATCAATCACACGTTACCTATCACTAAACCTGAGCCCGGTGAGGAAGGCGGGAAGAAAACAAACAAACACACAGTAATGCTGTGCACAGAAGCACAGAACCTAAACTTGACACTAGCAAATGGCATGTGTGAGTCCAAACTTGCAGAGAGCTCTTTACTTAGCTGTCTGGCTCCCTCATTGAACCAGCTTTCACCTATGAACCAGCTTTCACCTTTCTATGGTACCCAAATCATGGCACATGGATAAAACAATCAATTCCCTTTGAAATCATCAAGACTTCTACAGGAACAAGCTCCTTGAGACATGGCTCTAGAAAGGTGACAGTCTGATGTTGGGGAAGAAACCGAGGCTTCTTATCATCATGCATGAACCTAACTGGTGTCCTGTGTTGGATTAGGTATTGATCCATCTATGATGTATAGATGTAGTTTTCTCTCTGTGTAGGTAAGGTATGGACAGGGAGGGACAGGGAGCTGTCAGCCAGCCATATCATTTTAGATAAAGCTAAGGATTGGCCAGAACAGGAAGGATGGGCCAGCACTAGTGGCCTCACCCAGTAAACAAATAGAAATCAGGTCCCACAGAGGGTTGTAAAAGGAAGAATTGGCCAAGGCTCACATTGGACATAAGTTGAACTTGAGAAGGCCTATGTGTGAATCTACGCAGTAATGGACTCATCACAGGTAAACTTTCAGCCTAATGTTTACCAAAGTTCTCCTTCCAGGAACTCTTTCCTCCAGCCCAGAAGTTTAGATTGAAGCCCCTTCTCAGTGATCCCCCCACACCTTCTAGTTCCCCCATCCTTGCATGAAATACTCTGTGCCACGATGATCTGTCCACCTGTCCATCTCCCCATGGTGGTCACTGATGCCCCTTCATTTGGGGAGCCACTCTAGGCAAGGCCACAAAAATCCTGACTAGTGCCCATGGTTTCAGACGGCTGACCCTGCCCACTAACCTGTCCCCTGGCTTCAGTGGTGGGCGTGTGACCCAGACCAGGCTAATCCCACAGCCACGTCCCCCATCACAGGGAGATCACCTGCCTGTGAAGCAATGTCAGAATAGAGAAAGGCAGAAATGAGAGATGGAAGGAAAGATTCAAAATCCAAATGACATTGCTGATTACTGAAATCCAGCTGTGCTCACAAACAGCACACTCCCTAGGTTTCAAGTTATATGAGCCAATAAATGTGTTTTTTGCTGGAGCTAGTTGGAACTGGGTTTCTGTCACTTGCAACCAAAATCCCCGATGAATGCATTTTCCCAAAAGAGGGCACTTCACAAGGGCAGAGACCTCTCCTATCTAGTTCACTATTTTATTCTCAGGGTCTCACACAGTGCTTGGTACAAAGTCAGAACTCAGGACATGATTGTGGAAGACTGCAGAAAGGCTCTTTCTACTTAAGGACAGGCACACTTACTGCATACTATTAGGCCACCCAAAAATGGAAAGAGGCACCCTGAAAAGAAAAATATCCTAGCAAAAACGCTCATGATCACTCTTCTAATCACGTTACGTCCAGGAGGCAAGAGGTATACTCTGTGTTGAGAACAAAGCACAGAGTTGAGTGACCACTCTCAGGGCAGTGAAATTTATCAGGGCAGTGAAACACCTTTGGTGGACTGTGTGACCCATGTCTTTCCTAACATAGAAAAGATGCAGACATTTTACAAAGTTAAAATCCTGCCAAAAGTGCATTAAAAGAACTGTATTTCTGAGCCTACTGTTCTGACTGATAAAAACCTTGTATGTAAATTGATCTCCCCTATTACACAAACCTTTTATGAGGATTCCCATTATTTTCAAATGTCCTTGTGACCATAGTTTAAGGACTTCCTGCTGGTGGAGACAACAGCTGATTTGTGGTTTCTACTTATCTCTCCCACCCTCATTCAAATGCTACATAGTGAAATGGTAAAACGTCCAGGGGCTTCCCAGGCAGAGCAGCCTCCCCACTGCTCTGATTTTAGCAACATTTGCATCAAATTTGCTCTCTGTTGCGTTTCTCAAGGCAGACTGCAATTTAGTGGCATTGGAACTTTAATAGTTCACTGTTTATTATAATGTTATCTTTAATAGGATGCTTATAGTTTAAATTTTTGTAAGCTCCAGGAGGAAGTGTGTGTGCCCTGCTGAACGTGGCTCTTGGGAAATGTTGAATAATCTGGCAAAGCAGACACCCAGCAGGCAAGTCTCAGGGGGCAGATGCTGCGCCCAGGGCAAACAAACAGTTCCTCAAGGCAAGGCCGGCAGTCTCTGTGCCTCAAAGCAGGAAGACATCAGGTGCCTAGTCTTACTTAATGAAAACATAAAAGACTCTGCTTAATTGCTCCAAGATTATGCAGGGTGTTTTTTCCTTCTTTTAGGTTGAGCTTGTTAATTTCTACAGCTGTGATGTTGGCACAATTGCAGCCCCAAGTCCTGTTTTCACAACTTGTAAGCAAAATTAAAACTTCCCTTTTTAATTAAAATTCAAACCAAGCCAGAATTAAAATCCTATTGCAAAACAGGCCAGGGAAGGCTCCAGAAGGAACACCTGTTCCAGAGGCATGATGGACAGCCTCTGACAAACACATGGCTTGGAGGTGCTGTTGGTGGTCTTTGCGGAGGGGTTGCTGCCATCAGCAGAGCTTTGGCCATTTCAACTTTTCCCTCCAAGGTGAACCAGCTCTGGGGTGGGGAAAGCCAAGTTCGAATTTTCTTTCTTACATCTTTTAGTCAGAATTTAACTTCCCTAGTATGACTTGATCTTTTCCCCAGTAATAACAACAATAATAATAATCATAATAGCAATAATAGCATAGTAATAGTAATAAAACCAAACTCTTATCTAGCAGGATTAAATATGGCACATTTCACACCCCAGTTCTTTACCTGTGGTGGCAGCTGTATGAATTACTCTACTGATAAAGACACAGGTCCAGGGAGGAGCTCTGAGGTCAATGCCTGTGTGTGTGCATGCACGTGCTGATAGCACCTGGCCATTCCTGTCCTGCACCAGACAATAGATCTGAACATAATCGTTCATTTTCATCTAAGAGAAGGGAGAAACATTTTAACCCTAAACCCTACAGAAAAATGTTACAAGGTCATTAATCTGAACCATCATTGTCAATGCAGGGATACTCACCCGGATACTGCCTAAAAAAGCCCTTTGCACTTCCAAAGTATTGCCATATGAGAGATGGGTCACGGTCAAAATTATCTACAAAAACTTTGTTTAGGGATTCGGACCAATAAACTCCATTGACAATTGCAGGGTCTGGAAAAGAGAGAGAGAGAGAGAGAGAGAAGTATTAGAAACCAAAGTGGAACAGAATCCCTGGCATTCCACATCACATGGCAGATGGCAGATACCGGCATAAGGTACCCCATCTTTCAGGCTGTGAAAAAAGTTACAGCTCTAAAATGGTTAGTTCCTGGGACTTCCAGATGCTAGGGCTTCCCCTCCCGCCCTAGCCCTCCTAACCACCCAGGAGCCTCTACTGATGGCTCCTTATGTGAAAGGCACATCCCTTTATTTGTAACTTTCAATATCATATAACCCATCATTCTTGAGAAAGCAAAGAGAATCCTTCTTAGCATTATTCTCCTGCTTTCCCCCCTACTGAGCCAGAACTCAGAATTAAAAATAGGAAAACTGAGTTTTCTATCACTGTAATCACCTCAGCCAACACAGCCACTTTCCATTTCTCTCTGCCCTGACTTAGAAGTTTGCTGTTTTTAGAATAAATAAGTAAATAAACTGGAATTACATAACTTAATCACTCCACTTTTTCCGTTCAGCAGAATGTGAGCTCCATGAGGGCACAGACCACCTCTTGTTGGTCTTCTGCCGTATCCTTTCACTAGTATAGGGCAGAAACTCCACAATTCTTACGGATGGATGAAGGGATGGATGGATGGATGGATGAATGGATGAATGAATGGAAAAAACAAAGGTTGTTTTCCAGATACCAGACAATCATTTACTCTTCTGCCCTGTGAACCCCTTAGCTAATCTCTTTTCCTCACCCTTGGCAGCCCAAAGATAACTCCTTGCCTTCTGTTCATACATAAGAAATAAGGGCAAAGAAAAAGAAGGAAAATAAACAAGCATTTCTTGCATGCTGTCTGAAGCAAGGTGGATCCCTGAGGAAGCTCTGTGATAGTCCACTTTTCTTTTTTTAACCTTTGCAGACCCTGTTTCAAAATGATGCCACATTAAGCAACATTCTGTCCTAGGAGGGGAAGTGACTGTCGAATCCCACTATGACGAGGGTGAGAATGACAACATGATGAGCACATCAATAATCAGGAATAAGTGGAGGAGGGGAAACTTTCATTAAGTCCCTGCTGTGGGCGGGCACTGTGCTTACCTCGTCCATCAACCCACAACAGCCCCTCAAGGCAGGGTCCCTGTTACTCTCCATTCTACAGAAGTGGAAACTGCAGCATCAGGGAGTTAGGTACTTTCCAAAATGCACCCAACTACTAAGTGGCAAAGCCTCTGATCTGAAGTTTCCTTATTTGTAAAAAAGGGGATTAACACCCACCTCTAGAGGCCTGTTTGGAAAGTTAAACAAATGGACAGAAAATAGCTAATGGCAAAAGGCACTCAGCCATCAATGTGGCTATTCCGTTAGCTCAGAATCCAGCACCCTCACAGGGGTCCCTATAGGGCTCTGAGTCACAGCCATCCCTCTGTGGCATCTTCATTCTGGGATTCCTCGACACCACACAGACGGGGGGGAGGAGGACAGATTCTGTCACTCCAGTCCTCAAGTTGCACAGTAAACAGTGAGCAAAATAATGCTAGAAATGTTCACATAAATCAGGTACGCTAACAAGGAAACTCACAATTGGCCCCAATGCGCCCGACCCCTCCTCCACAGCTGCCTGCCCTGGCACAGCTGGCTGCCCCCAGACATCCATCTGCAAAGCTCTGAGGCAGAGCCCACAAAATGGCACCAGCCCAGCGGGCAGACATGGCGTCTTGTCTTGCTGTCTTACCTCCACCCTGACTTATTCTTTCAGATCTCTTAAGGCCCCTGGGATTCTGACCTCCACCTCAAAGGTAATGCTCCAACTCTTGTAAACTATAATAAACCACATCATAGTCTGGGAGAGCGAAGATACCAAATCAACCTTTTACCACAAAGTAATTTTAGGAAGACTTTATCCTCACAATCCTGGAAAATAGAGCTCCTTATTGTTCCTGTCCAAGCTTGATAATAATTATTGTGACTCAATCCTAGCAGCAAAAGCCACTTAAATTAATCCATAAAGATGCAAACACAATAATGACACTGAAAAACCCATGGTTCTTGCCTCTATCAATGGCCTCAATTATGTAGGCATATAAAAACCTGCTGCAAAAAGAAGCAAAAATTCCATTTCACTAGCTCCCTGCCTCAACATGTTAAGGAGTCAAATAGTTTCTAGTTAGACAATTCTTTTTTCTTAAGTGTGGCAATTTGGATTTGCCCACTTAGACAATTCTTTTTTTTTTTTCTTTTTGAGACAGGGTCTCGCTCTGTCACCCGGGCTAGAGTGCAGTGACATCATCATAGCTCACTGCAGCCTCCAACTCCCAGGCTCAAGCGATCCTCCTACCTAAACCTCCTGAGTAGCTGGGACTACAGTTGTGTTGCCACCACACCCAGCTAATTTTTTTTAATTTTGTTTTTTATTTTTTGTAGAGATGGGGTCTCACTATTGCCCAGGCTGGTCTTGAACTCCTGGCCTCAAGCAATCCTCCCTCCTCAGCCTCCCAAAGTGCAAGGATTATAGATATGAGCCACCTGATCTCTTTTGTCTTGAGTATAGTTAGTTTGGGGGTAGAATAAGGCTGCCCATACCTCCAAGTGGTCCTAGAAACCCAAGATTGCCCCCTGTGGAACTAGGAACATCTTCAGAAATGTAAAGGGAACTGAGGGTGCTTTGCTCACTTCATTTGGACACCAAATCTTGCTCTAAAATTATGCTTCTTCAAGAAGAAGGGGGTTCCGATTTTCTAAGGGCATAGTGAACCAAAGGAAATAGAATCACTGAAAAATACAATCTACTTAAAATGGGGGCTGTGTTATACACACCCATTTCATCAAATACGTGAAATAACACTTCCCTTGGCTTATAAAATAAGCATTGTGTATTGATTTTACAAGCTTGCTTAGCAAGCAATTTTAATAGAAGGGAAAATCTTGACTAGCTGTCCATTGTTACAGTTATTTAAAAGATAAGAAAAAAAGCCAGGAAAATTACATGGGCACTTCAGCTAAGTATTTAGGTTAAAAAAAAAGACAAGTTAAAAACGATTTTCCCAACATCGCTGACAGAGAGTGGAAGTGAAGTAACCCAAGCATTAGTCAATGCTGCCCATCTCCCCCAGGTCCCAGCCCCTTTCTCTGTCCAATGAGGAGGTGCCAAACATCACTTTGGGGTGTGGACCAGCGCTCAGCCTAATGTTCCCTCTATGGTAGCTGAGCTGATTTGCTTTCTTACGGTCTCTTGTGACAATGACAGCATCCTCCCGAGTAGCAGGCTTACCCTTTTCCTTGTTTGTATCTTGTTTCAAATTTTGCTTAAAATCCCCCTTTGCTTCATTTAGAGTTCTTCAAGAGTCAGATTTATCTGAACTCTGGCTTCCACCTCCACCTCTAATCTCTGCAGTCCTTGACATTGCTGGGCTTGTAGCCTCATTATTTCCATCTCTGCCTCCACCCTCACATGGCCTTCCCTTCTATGTCTGTGTCAAATCTCTCTTTCCTTTGTCTCAGGACACCAGTCATTGGATTTAGGCTACACCCTAAATTCAGGATGATCCCACTCAAGATCTGCAAAGAACTTACCAAATAAGTTCACATTTGCAGGTACTGGAGATTAGGATTTGGACATATGTTTTGGGGGCCACTCTTAACCAAGTACACGTACTCTCTTAAGTATCCTACAGCGAACCCATACTTCGTGGTTTGCACATTTTTTTTTTAAAATCTGAGTTTAATAAGTGCGGGACTCTTACCTAATGAAGGATGTTTAAAGGCCTTCACCCATTTCCTCTTTATGAGAACAATTCAGGTTTTCATGTCTGCACTGTATTTTTATGAGCCTGCCATTCTTCCTGACCTGTGTCAGTGGTCCTAATGGAACGCACTAAATTGGATTAAAATCATTTTCCTTACTGTCTAGTGGATATGTCTGTACCCGACATTCTCTATTCAATAAAGTGAACTCCAGGACAGCATGGTCATTTTTGACAACGTTCCCATCCAATCCACATTAACTTATTATTCATATTGGTCAATATGAAGTACAGGAATAGCAGTTGTGGTTCCTCTACCTTCTGAGACATTACATTACCCCCATGACAGTCAAGAATTTATCACAGGTTCAGCTTTTACTAAAACAGACCAGCAGCAGATGTTTGGAGAGTCAGAGTCACACACCACCGTTGTGACAAAGTTTCAATTTGCACGTGAAGAGCATCTCCCACACCCCTGATCTGGCTTTGTCACGTATCACACACCCACAGCAAATCGCTCGTGCGGTGTCCTTCTTTCATGCCCACCCGCACGATTGCTCTCGCCTGTGCTCTACCCTCCAGGTTTGCACTTTGCCACGTGGGGACTCCTGGAGTGGCAGATGGCTGGTGTCCTCACTGCACACCCCCTACACACTCTCCCACAGCTTTCATTTGAGTTTTGCACCTTTGAATGAGGCAGCGCTTCTTATCATCCTATTTCAGTCATAAGTTCCATCCTCCTGAGTCCTGCCTGAGATGGTCAGCCCCCTAGGCCCAAGCAAACAAATGGACGTAAAGCACTCAGCACAGCAACTGGCACATACAAAATGCTTCATAAATATTGGTTCCTACTTACTCCACTCATTAGAAAATAAATAAATGAGGTCTCAAGAAGAGCCGCCAACTTTCGTCCTTGTTGTCTGCATGGAGAGTTGCTGGGCAACACCTTAGCAGTGCAGCAGAGCAGACTGGACTCAGGCTTCGGGTAGCCCAGGTTTGACATCTCACTTGGCATTGTTTGCCTTGGGCTTGTGCCTTAACTTCCCTGAGCTCCAATGTCTGCAGAAGACAGATGAGAGTAGCCCTTCCTCCAAGGCTGCTCTGCAGTGGGAGGACCCCATCCATCACCAGGGGACACCACTCGTCCCCATACTGGGGGGAGCACCTTCCTTCCCCCCCACAGCAGTTCAGCTGCCTGAAATTATCCAGGAAAGACTTAATCTATGTCTCTTTCTCCCTTCCTTAAATGATCAGGACAAGGCACTCTGATGACTGTTTTATTCCTTTGTTCATTCAACAAATGTTAATTGAGCACCTCCTATATCAGGCATTCAACAGTGAGCCAGACAAGAGCTCCCTTGTGTGGAAAGGGCAGAGGGAGTCACTCAGAATGGGTGGTCAAAGTGGACCTCCCAGAGAGGAGAGCCAAATACTGAGAGGGCATCAGCCCCCAAACACCGGGGCCAGCAAGAGCACTGCAGACAGGGGGAACAGCAAGTTCAAAAACCCTGAGTTGGGAAGAAACAGGTCTTGGGGAACAGCAAGGGAGGCAGTATTGCTGGGGCCCAGTGAGGGATGGGGAGAAGTACGGGATGAGGCTGGAGAGGTGGGCAGGCCCCGGTAAGGATTTTAGCAGATCGGCAAAGTTTCCTGCCAAGCATACGTTTTCTAACAGACAAAACCTGCTCCACTCATGCCAAGGCCCATCGCGCCTTTATTCATGGTTCCAAAATCAAATTTATTTTCTGAAATCTGTAGTGAGCATGGCCTACTTCCTCTTCCCAGGACAAGCAATCAGAATCTTCATGGTTGCCTTAGTGCTTATGTTTCCTCTCCAGACCTCAAAGTCATCTGATACACACTCAACTTTTTTTTCAATATCATTTACCCTCCAGTGAATTAGTAGAACTGTATGAATTTAAACTGGCCATTCAATTTCTAGGGAATCTGAGTGAACATGAACAACTATAAGCTGATATAGAATTACAGACAAACTACTATGACCCAACAACCATTGTTTGAAGGGAAAGGACTGCTCAGACTCGGCAGGATTTTTGAAGTGCTGCCCTTGTGAGGAAGGTATTTCCTGCCAGGATGTCAGGCTTTCCTAAATTTCTCTGAAGCTGTGCACCTCCCAGTTGTAAAATCATAGCAGGCACAGGGAGCATGGGGATTAGCCCACGCAGGCGTTTTCTTCGGCATTGTACGTTGGACCAAATTCAAGAGGAGAATGGTTGGATAGTTTTCATGTCTCCCATTTCAGCAAGTAAATGACATCTCTCCCATTCATTCCCAATAGATCATAGATTAAATAATGAGCAGTTTTGATGCTAATTATCAAATACTTATATCTATTGGAAAATAGTCCTTAATGTGTGCTGAATTATAAACCAGGTTTGTTTGCCAAACATTTACCCTTCCTCTAAACTTAGTGATATGCGGGTTGCTTTTCACAAAGCTGGAGCCCATTTCTGGCAGCCCTGGGACCAGAGGGACAAGGATGATTCATGGCCCAATGCTGAATTGCTCTGGATAGAGTCGGGAAGCAAACGGCTTGGAAAATCCCAGAGAATGCTCTAGACTCTCTCAGCCTGTTGCCTCAGTGTGCTAGTCTTCAGGGTTACTTCCCCAATGAGATTTCACATTTTCACTTTTTTTTTTTGCCCTAAATATACCAACTTTAAATAATCTTCCTCTCTTAACGTATTTTAAATTTTTTAGAGAAACTTGTATTTCTTCCTCCTTACTCTCCTGAAATAAACCATTCACAAGTGTTTGTCAAAGCGATTAGGAAGAAGAAAATCATATCACAGAAATCAAGATAATGATGATGATAATATGAGGACAACAGCAGAGGCTACCATTAATGGAGCACTCACAATGGGCCACACACACTATGCACGAACCTTTCAAGGCAGTTACAAACTACTTTTCCTAGCCCCATTTCACAGATGAGAAAACTTATCCTCAAAGCTGTGAAGTCCATTGCCCCAGTACATTTCCTTGCCCAAGACAGAGGTAAGCTAAGTTTCTTGGGCAAATGACATGGTAACAGAGGCCTTGAATTCTACTTAGTGCCTACCAGACAGTAAAGAGGAGGTGGAGGAAAAGGGTGGCAGGGGATGTACAGTCCCAAAGACCAGGTAACACATGGCTGAGAGCAGGCTATCTGCCCCCAGCTGTCAATAGATAAAGAGGGCGATCCCTGGAGGAGGAGGCTCCAATCAGGCTTTCTTGCAGCCCTGACACAGCATCTTTTCACCTAACTCTTGGGACATATAGGTGGGTTAAAGGAGACAGGATGAATAAAGATAAGGTAGTTCTGGGGGCCAATTCAGAGCCCCCCCTCCAAGAGTTCCCCAATGTGTCCACTTCAGGCCTCTGTTGCAGAGCAGGCTGGCGAATCTAGGTCATCACCCTCAGCATTTGGGTTTGGGGCCTGCTTGCAGAAGGGACGTTTACAAGGCATAGAATCTTGGCTAAAACACTCTAGAGTGAAGATAAACACATCTCAAGGGGCTTCTGATTCTAAAATAGCATTTGAAAGACTGTGGTTAAGCTGCTATTCACTAATTTAACACATTAACTGCCATGTGAGTTGTATTTAACTCATGCTAGTTTTGAGCCCGGAGCCTCATGAAGCATATGTAACTCACACGTCTCTTCATCTTGGGAGCCGCGAGAACTATTTTTCAAGTTGCATATAACTCACGTACAGAAAACAATAAAAAATAACAAATTTTTCATTAAATCAGAAAGGATCGTTTTGTTTTCAAAGTTTTTATTCTGTTTTTGTAATAAAACACCATGACTTCAAGGAAAAAAATTCTTTTTCTAGTGTGGCAGTCAATGTGTTAAAACACATGACTTGATATGTGATATTTAACTAAGTCACCCTTGCAGTCTAACAAAAAGCTGAAGAATCAGAGCCCACTTCCTTCCTGAGGTTTTGCTCTGGTTGGAAAGGAAACAAAACTCATCTTGGACAGGTTCAGAATTGGGTGAGCACAGAGTCACCCTCTTCCCACCAGCAAGCACTAGAACAATGCCAGCCCAGTCCAACAATGCCAGGCTCTCATAGCAGTTCCTTGGAATGCAAGCGTGTTGCCTGAGAATCTGTGCTGAACACCACGGCTAGGACACCCACCCTGCTCCAGAAGCATCAGTCATTTCCGATAACCTGAGGCTCCAAGCAATTCTGATCCGGCCCATGACCCCTTTTCAAATTTACTTCCCCTCCAGCTCCCAAAGTACACCCATGTCCACACCCGGGCCAACCTCACGGAGGCGTCCTCTCTCTTATCTTCCAGTTGTTTCGCTTACAGTAACTGTTACTTCTATTGAACAACCCATTTAAAGCGTTTAACACATGTCACATTTTCTAATATCCCCCAAAGCATTTAGCACCTCTACTGGATATAGTATGCATTTGTTCATTCATTCAGAAAATATTTACTGAATGCCTACTGTGTGCCAAGCACATGCTAGGATTTGTAGTGGGCAAAACCGGACATGGTCTTTTACCCATGGGGTGCACAGTCCAGGGGGAAACTGGAATCTGCAGAATAAACAGGCATTGGGGGGTGGTGTAGACTGGTCCTGGCAGGGCCAAAGTGAGTTTAAATTCCTGGAATGCAGGGAATTAAAAGGAGACTGGGCGGGAAGTGGGGTGTGGGGGGAACCAAGAAGGGCCTTGCAGACCCTAGTCAGTCGTTTGTCCTCAATCTCAAGAGCAGTGGAGGGTCCTGGAGGGTTTTAAGCGAGGGCAGGTACTCACTTTTGTGATTTGAAGAGTAACCAAGTGGAGTGCAGGTGAGTGGGGTGGAGGGGAGTGTTTGGAGGCTCCTGTAGTCATTCAAAGGGGACACGAGGGTGCTTGCACAAGGGTGGCAAAGGGAGAGAAGCCAGTGACGTCCAGAGAGGACGTGCTTGCTAAATGCGTGTTGGTCCAGATTTTGAACTCTAAAGGCAGACATTTGTGGAGAGGTTGAAGCTTTCATCTGCACAATCCCTGCATGCAAGTGGGGAGTCTCCAACTGCAGGAAGCCTGGACAACAGTACCCCCGAGTAGCTACACCATGGAGAAATCAGCCAAAGGGGACTGGCATGCTCCTTATACCATGCACAAATGGGAAATTCTATTGCCTGCAACAGGGAAGAGTTTGTCCCTAAACATCTGGATTGTCACGGATTTGCTGATTAAAACTAATTTCTCTGTTGTAGCAATCCTCAGAATGCACATTCCTCCAAGCCGTTCTTCCAGTGTGTCTCCAATTGACAGCAGTTTATCATACGCAGCACGAAAGAATGGAAACGGTGAGAAAGGATATCCTTGGCCGCCCACGTTCGGGCGTGTGAAGCCTTCAGGGGAACTCTCTTGGCGGGTGCTGCCGTGTGCCCACACGGTGCCAGCCGCTCTGCCCCCCACCCCCACCGTGCTCACAGCTCCCAAGAAGGAAGGGCCATCTATTGCTGGGGGGCGAGGGAACACCACACCACCAGCGAGGAACCTAGTTCTCCCTTCACGTCTCCTCAGTGGAGGGCCCTGTAGGGACGTGGGATGGAGGATGGAGTGGGACAGAGCCACTTAGCCCTTGACCCCTTGACCTCTGTCCTAACCCCGCCTCACAAAATAAAGCCAAATAAGATCTTACCCATTCAGTCAACAAGCACTTAAAAAAAAATCTATGGTATTTGAAGTCTTGTCCTATGCTCCCTGGGGGCGGGGGAGCACAAAAGAAACAATTCTGGAGAGAACTGATGTTATGACAAGTCACACAATAAAGGACAACACTGAGTTAGGAGTATATAGCTGTCATCATTTAGTAAGAACCCATTCCCGATATTCACTCAGAATGTCTCCTCTCATTTTAACCTTTCAGAAGAAAGAAAGAAATTTAAACATTCCTTCCTTCCATCTTCCAGACAGGCCTGGCTCCCAGTAAAATATGATTCTGTGAGCCTGCCATCTGGGCTGATGCTATCAGCTTTTTATTGATATTTAATATAAATACAGCCCCGAGGCTAGCAGGTACCCTGACAGGGTCTGAAATATAATTGCCAGGGAACGGTACAAATGCGTGTAGCAATTAAGGAGCTGTCAGGGATATTGCTGGTGCAAAGACAGAAAAGCCGCAGACCGGACAAAGGGAGGCCGGGCGGCGGCTGGGGAGGTGCGGGGAGCAGCGGAACGGGCAGCGCATTCGCGCGTCACTACTGCAGGTGGCGCCGCTGCAAGCCCAGCAACCACAGGCAGGGAGATAAGTGGATTATGAGCATTTAAAAAAGGAAATGGGGCCAAGTTTAGGCTTGCTGTTTGTTTTCAACACCCAAAGGCTAAGAGTTGACTCTCCTGCCTCTAATATGAGATTTATATTGGAGAGACAACATGCAGCCTTGAGTCTGGCTTTTAAGGGAGGTCAGGGTCAGGGCCATGGGGGCAGGGGAAAGGAATTTGTGTTGTTTGTTTGCTTTAACAGCTTTATTGAGGGGTAACTGGAATTTGCAGTATGCACTGCTCTTAACATCTGTCACAGAGGCACCAGCCTGCAAACCTGGCTCGTGGGTGAGAAAGAACGGGTGGATCAGGGAGAGAGGTGAGCTCTGGGCAAGGAAGAAGGAAAGATGCACTAGCTGCAAGGCTGGGCCCCACAGAACGGGTATCTGAGGTGGGCCTTGAGGAGGGCCAAGAATGCCTTTGTGCTGTGTGCCACTTGCAAGTCCTGCCCACAACTCTGCCGCCATTGATTTAACAGGCAGTGAGGAGTGGTAGCGGGGATGCAGATGGCGACCTGGGTGGTGCAGACGCAGTGTCGTCCCTGCATCAGGGTCCATTATAATCCTTTGAGATGCTGGAGAGCCTTGGTTTTTGTAACTGGAAGAGGGGGGGTGAGGAAGGAAGTGGTGTCTAACGAACATATTGGTTTGGGGACTCAGAATAGCCAGGCCTAGTAATAGGGGCATTTGTACCTAATTTGCTTTTAAACTCCTAGGAAAGGGGCAAATGGAATGCTGCTGCCAGAGTATGGGATACAAATAGCCAAGAGGGTAATGGAATAAAGAAATCTTAATCTCCTCTCGCTTGGAAAATGGACAGAAAGGGGCTTATGCCCTGCCCTTCCCCTGCTCCCCTACACATGCACATACCCACACACACACGCCCCACAATCCATCCTAGGTAAGTGACTTCAGGTAGAACACATAGGAACTTTTAAAAATTTTAGTAGTTATGTACTTCATGGTATTAGACAAATTTTAACTAACACATCTAACTCATGGATACTCAAAATCCATTGCTCCAAATGTGGCTAAATTTATTTGGGTGAAAATAAAGAGTCAATTTAGAGAAAAGCCTAAATAATCCCACAGGTGTTGGGCAGAACTGGATGAAGTCCTGAGTGTGGCCCATGACCAGCTGGAGCTGGGGAAATGTGGCTCCCACGGCCCAGGCAGCAAAGCTCCTCTGTTCCTCCCCATTCCCTCCTCAATCACTCCACACCAAAGCCCTGACAGTGCCCAGACCATGTGTGTGACGGCAGGTGACATAAGAACACATTACCCAAAAAATGGGTTTTTTTTTTCTTTAATTAAACATAAATACATCCTCTATATCTTCCTGTTCTGAAAATGCCAAACTACTGAAGCCATTCAGCCCCAAGAACATGAAAATGTAGATGTGGACACATAACAAAGGACATTTCTAGCTCTACACCCATAGGAGAGTGTAAGCAGGAGTCAGAAGCAGGCCCGAGAAAGTTCGGAAAAATGTTCCAAGAGGCAACGTGCTCTGTAAGTAAATCTCAGGAAAGATCCACCCCTCACAGAGTTCCGGGGAGGAAGCCAATTTTGTGAGGTGGTTTTGATGGACACGGCACCAGGGAACCGGGTCCACATGGCTAGAACATTTTAAGTTCTTATCCTTGATGCCCAATTTCACGTGAAGATCTACAGGTTATAAACCCCCTGAACTGTATCACTGGAAGTTTAAATGGCTTCCAAAGTGCATGATACACACTAGGAATGATGCCAAACTTCCAATAATGTTGGCCAAAAACTATTAACAAGGAAACTCCAGACGTCTTTGCACTGGATCTCATTCACCCTACAAATTCTTTTATCAACTATTTCTTTGGCTTGTTGAACAACTTCAGTATAGCCAAATTAAATGAGACCAAATGATTTAGTTTCTGGACCTCTGTAGCTCGAGTACACTAACTCCTCACTCCTGAGCAGCAGGGAAAGGTGCTTGAAGATCCCCTCCTCTTGTCATATAAATGGCTCATGAAAAATCAAAGGGTACAGGTTTAATTCTATTAAGTTATTTGTAACCAGGATGACCACATAATTGATCATCCAGACTGGATGGCTTTTGAAAGTAAAAAGAAATCTTTTTATTAATACATAGAAACAAGTAGTGTAAATTGGGCCTATCCTAAGCAAACCAGGCTGGATGGGCACCCCATTTAAAACCCACCCCATTCCATAGAGAATGGAACTGATTAACTCTGTGTGCGTATGTGTGTGTGTGTATGTTGATCTCTGATGTGATCATGACATTCAGTTGGTTGGTTAATCAAAAAGATCAGAGCAAGGAATCATTTTTAAAATAATACAGTCAACACCTTCTTGTAACACTTGGCCAATCTTCATGTGTAGGATCATGGCCTTTTGAGTCTTGGGGGCAGTTTACTAGCTATGGCCATTCAACATGCTCTAAACACCAGCCAAAGCAATTTACCAACGGGAGAAGAAATGGAGAACGTTAATTAATCCACTAAGTTGCTTAAGTGGGTACTGCTCTAAAAGTTACTACTGTAATTATGTCAGGGAACTCTCCACTTCTTCAAGTTGGGAATCTTCCCAATTTAAGGAACCAAACACACCCTACTCAAAACACCTTAGAAAATGTTAACCCACAGAACTAAAAAAATGAGGATCAAGAATGGCTTCATGGGGAAATTGATTCAGAGATTGCCCATAGCTTTACCAGGGACCTAGTTTCTATCTTTCTTTCTATTCTGCATTCTACATGGCTGGCTCCAGCCTCTTCCTTTCACACATCCTGGCCCTTGACCCTATCCCCCTTGCTCAGCATCTCCAGCCTTTCCCTTTATAGGGATACAAAATTGCTACAGCACGTACAGTCACCACATCTTTTCCCCACTCCACCCAGGGGCAGAATGTGGGATCTTCAGATTTCCTCTGCCTTTTCATTGACTTTGATTGTTGTAAGCCTACCCCTGAACTAGTCAGCACAGGAGGTGAAGGGGCATGCTGATCAGCTTAAACTTATTATGCCTTGGCTCTGAATTCAAGCACAGCAGCCATGAAAGATGAGTTCCTGAAAGAAATTCAGGGTGCTACTGATGCGAAAAGGAAGGTAAGGGTACCAAACCATAAACATCTTTTCCAAGTTTCCAGTATGGTCACAAATACCCAAAGAGTCATCTCCGAGACAGCTCAGGTAACCCAGGACTTCACCAAACCAGTAATTCTGTTAAAGAATTTAAACTGGGCAAGATCATTCCCCAAGTGAAGCATTTCCATACCATACTGGTATACAAGAAATTTGTTGACCCTTCTAAAAATTGCATGGCAGATAGAAGGAACTTTATCAGTCACCAGCAAGGAAAGTTGAATGCAAAACATAGATCTCTTGGGATGCAAAGAAAAAAATCAAAGAAGAGAGAAAGAAGTGCTTCGTCGGAAATAATGCTGCGAGTCCAGGAGATTACATGCTACAAATAACAATGAAAAAGAAGAAAATGTTACTGCTACTAAAATAAAACCAACAAACCATACATATTTAACAGGAAGTGCACCAAGAGAGGAAGAAGCCAGCTGCTACAAAAATGATGTATGACAAGGACAGGCCTTCAGAAATGGAAGTTGAGCTCCAAAAAAAATCTTCAAGGACAGAGCTACTCAGAGATGTTAGCTGGAATTGTTTAAACAAGAATATGTGTTTAAGTAAAGGGTTAGAAATATTTTCTCAAAATACTGAGTAGTCCAAGCTTTATTATTTTCATATTTATAAAAATAAAGTGATTCAGAAAGATCTTCTAGCAATACAGATGCTAAAACCTTTATATCATGATGTTGGTCTATTTAATCAGTTTGATTAAGTTTGGGACATATTTTAAACTGCCAGAAGTACAGAGTAAATCAAACCTTAGCGACATTTAGGAGTCCTAACACATTTAATGACTGATTTTATTACAGCAGCTAACTAGAAATAAGACAAACCGTTTATGTAGTTAGTAAGCAATTCACTTTTTAAATTTAATCCTCCACGATTTTACCTTTTAGTCTATTTGATTATTTTTAAATAACTTGGTTTTATTTTGTATGTGAATTAATGGACATGTAAATTTAAAGTTGCTGCTACTTCAATAGTACTTACATGATTAGAATGTGATACATTTTTATAAGATCTGAAAGCAATGTTACTCATGGAATGTCCCAAAGCAAGGACCATCCAAGATACCAGGTCAAACATTACGAAGTCAAAATAAAAAACAAAAAGGCTAGCGTGGTCACTGTGAGATCAGAACATGGGAAGAATGAACAACAACAAAAGATAGAATAATAAAGCCTGTTTCAAAACAATAGTCCACCATAAAAGGTAAAACTATTTAAAAGCAAACATGTCACTTAAAACAGATATTTAATTCAATATTAAGTTATTCAATATTTGTTCCCTAAAACATATTATGTATTTACCATGTGCATATGGAGATCTTATCTCTTACAATTGAATTATGGATAAGACATAGTTAATTAGCAAATTTGATCAGTAAAAATTCATACCAGAGAGTTAATCCAATCCTCTTGAATAATCCAAAGCCCATTTAAAAAGAAAATGAAAAGGCAAGAAGGATAAGAAAAAATGGGCCCTTTTGTTTTGAAAGCAGCTGACTATGTACAATGAGAGGTACAAAAAAATTAATAACTTTCTAGGCCTTTAACTTTCTCCAGACACTGTCTTTAGTGCAAGGAAAAAGGTTCAAATGTTTTAAATCTCTCCAAAACTATTAGCAGAAACAATATGGAAATATATAACAGATGCACAAAGGCAGCTTGGGGTGAATATATTAAAGACCCACAACTGCAAATTCTGAAATCTACTTAATTGTGCCAAAGAGAAACACAAGAAAGACTTTTTGATAAACGAAATGCAAACAATGTTTCCAAAAAAAAAAAAAGAATCTTGAGGTCTTGCACCAAGGACTTTTCCTTGGGTACTTCAGCCTGACTAGACCCCCAGCACAACTGTGCTGTCACACTGTCCACCTCCGAGAACAGTGACGGAGGCCCAGCCTCAGCCCCGAAGTGGTGGGAGAGCAGAATGATAAATGAATTCTGCAATAAGTTTCCACTTGGGGCATTTTATCTTAAACCAAACATAGAGCTCCATTTTGGTGGGGGGAAAGTGGAAATTACTCTCCAAAAAAAAAAAAATTCATTCCTTCTTTTCAAAAATAACTTAATTAACAAAAATACCCTCTGTTAAAAAAAATCCAATGATCAGAAGGAACATTAAAGTCACCCAAATCCAATCAAGAACCACTGTTAAAATCCTGTCTACTCCCTCCTCCATCTGTGGAAGGACATTGTGTTTGCACTAAGACGGGATTTGGGATTATTCTGTACACACTCCTCTACAGCCCAGCCCCCACCCCCAGCTTTTTGTTCCTTCATCAACTTTCAAAGCCACATGCATCTCTCTCTGATCTGCCATAGCAGTGTAGCATTCCATTTCAAGGGAGAAGTAGAGGGGTCTGTTTTCATGAATGAGATTTTTAGTACCTAGAGTATTTGAAGGTATCTGTCTTAATATGAATAAATATAACTTCCTCACTATCGTAAGCAGGCAAGTGTTCATGAATTGACAGAGATGAAGCCTGTGTATCCACTATGAAAATGGACACATGAGCCATCTTGCCATTCTTAACATGTCCAAGATAATTCCCCCAAACCTCTTTCTGTCCCATCTTTTTCCTATAAACAAATAGTATCACTGTTTTAAATTTTCATTATGAAATAATTTCAGAACCCAAAAAAGTTGCAAAAATTGTAAAAAAAAAAAAAAATCCCATTCATCCTTCTGTAAATGCTAACCTTACTTTAACCACACTCCAACACTAACACTGATGCAATACCATCACCTAAATCTGCAGATCTCATTTAAATTTCATCAATGCCCACATCAATGTCCTTTGTCCAGGCCTAGATTCAATCCAGGAGTGCACATGAAGAGACAGTTGTCCTGTCTCTTTAGTTTCCTCTAATTCAGGAGAGTTCCTCAGTCTTCCTTTGTCCTTCATGATCTTAATGCTTTCCACTTCCTCAGGCAGTACCATATGAAGGTAACATGAGAAATTGTCTAGTAAGACTCAGAGGAGCCCTGGCTAGTTATTTTATGGAATGTCTGGATTAGTCTCCTAGGGCTGCCATAACAAACTACCACCAACTGGGTGGCTTAAAACAACACTTATTCTCTCACAGTTCTGGAGGCCAAAAGTCTGAAATAAAGTTGTCTACAGGGCTGGTTTCTTCTGGAGGCTCTGATGGAGGAACCGCCCATGCCTCCCTCCTAGCTCTGGTTGTTACTGGCAACCCTTCATACTGACTGGCTTGCAAATGCGTCACTCCAACATGTCCCTTCACCCTTAGGTGACTTTTGGCTCTGTGTGCCTCTGTGTGTCTTTTCCTTTTCTTAGAAGGACACTTGTCATTAGATTTAGGGCCCACCCTAAAGCCAGTATGACCTCATCTCAAGATCCTTAACTAATTACATCTGCAAAGACCCTATTTCCAAATAAGGTAACTGCTATGGAATGAATGTTTGTGTCCCTACAAAATTCAAATATTGAAACCCTAAACCCCAATGTGATGGTATTTGGAGATGGGGGTCTTTTGAAGGTGATTAAATTATAAGAGTCGGGCACTTATGATGGAATGAGTGCTTTAAAAAAAGAGACACGAGAGAGCTTGCTTCCTCCCTCTCTGTTTTCTGCCATCTGAGGACACAGTAAGAAGGTGGCCATCTGCAAATCAGGAGAAGAGAGCCCTCACCAGAGCCCAACCATGCTGGAACCTGATCTTGGACTTCCCAGCCTCTAGAACTATGAGAAATAAATTTGTTGTGTAATCCACCCAGTCTATGGTATTTTTGTTCTAACAGCCCAAAAGGAATGAGACAGTCACAGGCTGAGTGGTTCTGAGTGGGGCACAATTTTCAACCACCACGATGTCCTTCAATTCAGTTGTTTTACAATGCATATTACTGGACAGTGACTAGGTTACGAGTCCTATTAGACAATTTCTCATATTACCTGAATATGAGACAACATGAGCAGGTGAAAATGATCATTTAATTTCTGAAAAATAGTATCAAACTCAGTATTACTCGTGGTATCTTGGGGAAGATAATAGCAAATTATATTTAGTTTCACATGTAATACTTCAATTGTAAAAACAACTTAGTAGTGGCTTCACAGTTCAATACTGTTTCTTACTTCAGGTGAATATTTACCAGTAATCAATAACAAGGAGAAACACTTTTATCCCAGGAGGCATCGGGGTTTGAGGCTGCTGCAGATTCAGATGTTCTTGTAAGAGGTCATTATTTCCAAGAACTGCCACAGCACTAGCTCTGCTTCACAGGCCAGTGGAAGGGACAACGGGTACAATCACCGTGTTCAGCAGCCCGGCCGCCACTTGATTAAAGAGGAGATGAGGTCCGCTCGGTAGGATTTGTTCTCTGCAGAAATTCACTAGGGGAGAAACTGCAGTGTGTCCTTCCCAAGACAGCTGCAAATTGAGTTGGTGATAATTTTGCTCCTACCCGTAGGCTTTCCAGGCTCATGTCTTTTTCTCCTCCTGGGGAAAATGGATGGCGGTTCCTCTCTGCCACCCAGCAGCAGAGCCTGCTCCTCAGCAGATTTGCAAAACTGGTCCTGAAATGCCCGGCCATGAGCTGGTTGGCTCTGAGAGTACCTTCCAACACATCTCACCGGACTCCCAGGTTAACTCATTTCTTTCCTCACAAATTTCTTTAATCAAGCAGAGGAGCCCCTCACACACAATTTGTGAGCTGCCTGCCCCAGCCTCGAGTTTATCAAGTTTGAAAAGATAAAGCTTTGACAACAGAGATATATATTCAGAACACACACCCCCCCCCTTAACTCATGTAAGCGTTGTCATATGTGATACGCACATGTCTGGGAGGAGAGTGACCAGGATTGAGATGTCTTTGGTCAGAGAAGGCAAAGAGAAGCAGGTTTTCACGTGGAAACAGGGTACACATGGTGCAAATACCCAAGTAGCAAAAGAAACCATGTAACACACACATGAGTGTTACATCACATACACACACACACACATCCACATGCACATACATGCACACACGCTCAAAATGCAAAAGAATATTGACGGTCATGGACAAGGATTATTTGAATAAGAAATAACACAGGATAATAGAAAAATAGGTTCAGTTTCAAAAACACAGCTCCCTAAAAATAATAACACTGGCCATGCGTGTAGCACTTTTCATTTGCCCAGCTAAGCACTTTCCATGCTGTGGATCACTGAATTGACTATGATACAGGTCCTATTATACACCTTACGAATGAGGAAACTGAGGCCATGGAGGGCAAAAGTAATTTACCCAAGGTAACACCATTAGAGGGTAGTGGAATATGAACACAGCCAACACATACTGAGCACTCAGGATGTGTCACCAAGCTATCCTAAGACATCTATGGATAGGAACACATCTAATCTAAACAACTTCAGGGTGAGTACTAATGTAATTCTCATTTCACAGACGGGGAGACTGAACTTAAGCTGACAAGTAACATACCCAAGGTCACACAGTTAGTAGCACAGCCACTAGATAAGTCCTCTTAACCACATTTTATCGACAGAGACCAATGCAAAGAGAGAACAAGTAAATTATAGGGGCTATATTTCCAAAATTTCAAAACTAAAACACATTCCTACATATAGGATAGACCTTTCCAGTCCTGCTGCCTCCAGAGGGGTGGGCCTGGGATCTCACACACGTGGGTGCACCTTGCACAGAACCAGATGGAATACCCTGCGAATTCCAAACATCTTTGTACCACAGCCAAGGAGAGCGAAAACAAAGCAGCATAGGATGACAGCAAATTCATCAAAATACTGGCTAAGCCTGTTAGGGTAAAGGCAGTCTTCCCTTTAGGTAGCAGCGACGAATGCCCAGAAACTTGGCATCCTCTCTCCCTGCTCCCCTGAATCCTCAAGTCCCCTTTTTGTTGTCAGAGGGGGATTACAGCCCCCGAGGCCAGAGACAGTCAGTGAAGGGGCCGGTGCGCTTCTGCCTTTCCGTAGCCGTGAGAGCATGTCCTCGCGCAGCCTCCTCCATGGACAAATGAGGTCGCCCCAAAGGGCAGCTGAGGGCAAGGGCTGGTAAAGGGATTGAGGAACAAAACAAACAAAACAGACTGCTCAGTGTCCTGGGAAGGTGGTGTGTGACTCACTGGCCGACAATGCAGTGGTATTTGATCCGTGTCCACATCATCGAACTTGCTGCATATTGCTCCAGTCAAGCAGATTGGAGTGATGGGGAGCAGCCCCCAGGGTGGACAGTAGCTGACGTGGCAGGCCCAGGGAGGGGATGTACCGTGGGCAAAGTCAGTTCTCAGCATGTCTGAGACCGGAGCACAGATTGCTCCCAGGCCCTACACCCCAGGTGGACACAGGCTGGGCACGTGACTCAGCAGGTCAGGACATGCCTGGGTGGGAAATGACAGTGAATGAAGAGTGCACAGCCAGGGCTGCAGGCGTGGGTCATGGAGATGGACCCAGAGCCCTTCCCCACAGAGCTCCGCACAGGAGGATGAGAGCAACCAACAGGGGTGCTGATGTCACCAATTTGGGCACTGATGTGAGCCAGGTGCATCCCACCCACAGACACAGCCCCCCACAGACACAAGTCCCAGCTCAGGTCAGCACCACTGCAGTGAGCAGCTGGCATCCTCCCCCTGTTGTCTCACAGGGTTTGTGTAGGTGCTGCCTAACCACAGGGAGCAGGGACCTCAAGTCAGACAAACAGCCACGTTTGAGTTTCCACTTGACTGCGCCTAAGTGTTCGTGAGCAGGTACAAATCCTCAGAGTCCCTGTACAATGGCGCATACTGGTCTCCTTCCTACTGTGACCTGAGCAGCAGAGGTAACTCAGTAGGAAAAGTGCTCCAAATAGAGCCTGGCAGACAGTAGGCCCTCAAAACATCATTGCTGTTATTATCCTATTTGGATACAGCCATGGTGGAGCTGTTTTGCTGCAAGTGCATGGCCCATAGTAAGTGTTCGATAAATGTTTGTTAAATAGGTGACTCCTACGAGGTAGTGCTATTAACACCCCCATTTTACAAAAGGGCAAGTGAGGGACAGGGGTTGAAGTACTCCACCAAGGTCCTACAGCATGGGCATGAGAGGGCAAGGATGTAACCACACCCTCGAGTCCCAGAGCCCACTTCCTTCACCACCATATCATATGCCTCTGCACTCAGAGCCAGCAGGTGCAAGTTCCAGGGCAAGTTAGCCCCAATCACTTTTATGACCAAAGCAGGAGCTCTTCGTGACGCAATGGTCAATACACCAGCACCTTCTGCTCTCTGTGTCTCTGTGCCTGTATGTAGATCCCTCCTCTATGTCTCTCTCCGCCTCACTTTCCTCGTCTATAAAATAAGGATAACAATACTTAGCTGATCGGATTGGGAGAAGGTCATTGTTATTGACAGGAATCATAACTATTTATTGGGCATTTAATCATACATACAGTCTGTCTGGCACCCAGCACTGCATTTCCCTACTGAGGTGTGTTGGGGACAGCCCCACTTCACAAGTGAGAGAGGATAAGTGAGTTCTCCAAAGTTAACATGGTACAGGGCACCCATGAACACTCGATGGATGGCAGCTGCTCTAATAACAATAATAATGGAGTAGTCTTCCGCTATTCTATCAGAGTGAGAGAAAAGAGACAAAGGAAAGATTCTTTTCAGAAGTGCCCAGGGTCCTCATCTCACCCTGCTCTTTCTTTGCCAGGATCTCTCCGCCAGCATGTGATGTTCTGTGCTTTTGGGGCCTGCTGGCCATGGCCCAGGGCCAGCCCGTACACTGGCCACTTACCCAAAGCTGGCTCACAGAACAGCAGCAAAGCCAGCCATGGACGTAAGAGAGACATCGGGACATGTGGTCACCCTGTGGAGGACACACTTGTTCATTACTGGTCTGATGGCACAGATGGTTTCTGGAGGAGTTCCCATCAGAGCAGCATGGATAATCCCATGGGGTGGGTCCACATTGTCCTTGAGATTGTCTTGCTCCCTCCCTTTGTGTCATAGTTCATAAACAAATGGAAAGTGTTCCAACCTAATCATTCATATTCCAAACATATCCTTAAGATTTTTAAAAAATGTTCACAGTAGAAGATCTAGAAAGTACAGAAAGGGACAGAGAAGAAAAAAAAACAACCTGTAACGAATTCAAACAACTCAACAAGAAAAAAAACAAACAACCCCCTTAAAAAATGGGCAAACAATATGAACAGACATTTTTCAAAAAAAGACATCCAAATGGCCAACTAAGATGAAAAAATGCTCAACATCACTAATCATCAGAGAAATGCAAATTAAAACCACAAAGAGAAACCATCTTACTCCAGTCAGAACGGCCATTATTAAAAAGTCAAAAAACAATAGATGTTGGCACAGATGCAGAGAAAAGGGAACACTTATACACTGTTGGTGGGAATGTAAACTAGTATAACCTCTATGGAACAGTATGGAGATTTCTCAAAGAAATAAAAATAGATCTACCATTTGATCCAGCAATCCCACTACTGGGTATTTACACAAAGGAAAAGAAATCATTGTATCAAAAGAACACCTGCACTCATATCTTTATGGCAGCACTATTCACAATAGCAAAGATAGGGAATCAACCTAAGTGTCCCTCAAGCAATGGGAGTAGATAAAGAAAATGTTATACACACAAACACACACACACACACACACACACCATGGAATACTACACTTAGCCATAAAAGACAAGGAAATAATGTCTTTTGCAGCAAATTGGATGGAACTGGAGGCCATTATCCTAAGTGAAGTAACTTAGGAATGACAAATCAACCACAGTAAGTTCTTCCTTATAAGTAGGGGCTAAATTATGGGTACACATGGTCATACACAGGGGAATAATAGACATAGGAGACTCCAAAAGGTGGGAGGGTAGGAGGGGGGTGAGGGATGAAAAATTACCTATTAGGTATGATGTACATTATTTGGGTGATGGGTACACTAAAAGCCTAGACTCCTAGACTTTACCACTACACGAAATATTCATGTAACAAAACTGCACATGTACCCCCCTAAATCTATAAAAATAAAAAAAAATTTTTTTAAAAGAAAAAAATCTATAATCCAATAACCCAGGATGATAATCTTTAACACCGATAAATTCCTATCCAGTAGACCACTCCTCAAACTCCCCCTAAATAGAACAACCCATTTAGTACATTCAACATGCTAACAACAGCTTGACAGTTTTTCACTACCTCTGTACCACAGGATTAGAGGCTGAAGCTGAACACTGGATATTTTTAATAACTTTTTTGCTGCTCTAGGGTGATTCAAGTGGAAAGCCCACATTTTTAGATGGAATACATAAAACACAACCACAAACATTCACATCTAAATAGCTCTTAGCTGTGAAATCTCCAAGAGATCCTCTATAAGTGGAAACTTTCAATTTTCTAACATATAACCTTTTAGTCCCTTTTATTTTGGGCTGTTCTACCTGGTGGCCACTTCATCTGTTCTCCAGATAAGAATGAGTTCAGAGCTGACACTGACAAATTGACCAGCACAGGCTCTGGTCACACCAGACATTATTCAGCATCCTGACAGGTGACCTGTCCACCTCGTAGCTTCTACTTTTAGCTGGGTAGTGGGGCTTGATATGAACCCCAGCTGAGGCCAGCTTACCAGCTCAGGACACAGCCTGCCATCATATATTCTCTCAATAAACATTCAGCAGCACAAAGTGAGGCCTCTATAATTATTCATAATTAAGAGTTATAAATATTCTGTTTCCCCAATAACACCCATTACCAGAAATGTAAATCAAGGAAGGCTATATAGCTTAGCATCCACATAAAACAAAGGAGGGGGTAGGGGCAGAAAAAATAAAATAGAAGTGATATTTTAACTTGAATCCTCACAAAGTCCAAAGTTGACAAGTGAACGTTGTTATGATAAAAAACTTAAGTTTTTATAGAATAGAATTTTAAGGTTGTAAATGAAGAAGGCAACGAAAAGTGGACATTATAATACAAAAGGACACTGAATATTTGCTTATTCATTTAAATATTTCTTAGAACTTACCAAATGTTTACCAAATGCACAATTTTAAAGCAGTGATTCTTAAATTTTAAAATGCATCACAATCAATTTGAGGACTCGGATAACAGAGATTGCTGGCTCTATCCCCAGAGTACCCGACACAACAGCTCCGGGGAGGGCCCAGGAACGTGCATTTCTGACAAGTTCCCAGATGATCCTGATGCTGCTGCTCTCGAACCACAATATGTGAACCACTGTTCAAGGCTATGAAAATACAGCAGAGGACAAATCAAAGCCCTCCCCCACAGAGCTTGCATTCTATTGGACTGATAACAACAATTAAGAATAAAACAATGTCAGTAGCGGCAAATTGGTCATATCTACCACTAAAAATAAGTCAGAAAAACATTGAGGATGATGGAGTAGATAGGGCTCTTTTTGTTTTTGTTTTTTTAAAGAAGATGGTCAGAGACAGCATCTCTGAGGAGTAACATTCAAACAAAGGAAGTGGCTGAATGAAGAGAGAGAGGAAGCCATACAAAATTACAGGGGGAAAGAGTTCCAGGCGCATGGAGCATCTCATGGGAAGACCCCCACGTGGCAATGAGCTTTAGGTGTTCCAGAACAGCAAGACCAATCTAAACAGAGCAGAATGAGCACCACAGGGGTGAGTTCTGAGAAGGAAGGAGGGCAGCAAAGTTTTTCTAATACAAGGTTATGGTTATGAGTAGAGAAGTAATACAATCTGATTCATGTTTTAAAAAGACTATCCTTACATATTATGTGAATTTCAAAAAAATTTATTTATTTATGAATTTTTAAAATATTTTATTGATTGAATGATTGATTGATTGACAGAGTGTTGCTCTGTCACCCAGGCTACAGTGCCGTGGCCTAGCTCACAGCAACCACAAACTCCTGGGCTCAAGCAATCCCCCGCCTCAGCCTCCTGAGTAGCTGGGACTATAGGCAAGTACCACCACACCCCGCTAATTTTTCTATTTTTAGTAAAGACAGGGTCTCGCTCTTGCTCAGGCTGGTCTTGAATTCCTGACCTCAAGCGATCCTCCCACCTCCGCCTCCCAGAGTGCTAGGATTACAGGCATGAGCCACCGGCATGAATATTTTAAAAACTTAAAAAGAAGAATTAAAACTACCCATAAGTCCTTTTTGTTTTTTTAGGTGGTGGAAGAGAGGGTTCAAGGATGACCACAGTGTTTTAATAAATATATTTTAATTAAAAGAAAATGAAACATTTAATTTGGAAACATTTGCAAATTACAGAAAAGGTGCAAGAATAAAAACAGCACAAAGAACACCTGTATTTTCTTCTTATAAAATCTCCTATTTTGAACACTTTATCCCACTTGCGTTGCCGTTTGCACACTCTACCCATTAACACACACACACACACACAATTTTCCATTCCAAACCACTTGAGGACAAACTGTATACATCATGGCCCTTCCTCCCTGAATACCTCAGAACCACAACATTTTGAGCCTGATATATCCAGTTGTATTTATACAGCATCTCCTTCGAGTGGGCATGGTGCTGGGCTCAACAGAAAACACATCGGCCCACGGTACAACCTAGCTAGGAATCAGCACACTCAGAACGACACAAGAAAGTCAGCAAACCCTAGTTTGCATCATTCCACCACCAAGTTCTGTACGAGCTCCAAGAAGACAGTCAACAGTACTCCAGAGGCTTTCAGAAATGCAGTAGAGCCAGGAATGAGGCTAGGTGGCTTTGAAGGTGGATAGGATTTAGGTAGAAAGGAGAAAGGATGGACGAGATGTCAGACAGGTGGGAGGGCAAGTCTGCAGAAACCCTGAGGAGAACATGGGTATGGCACACACAAGGGAGAGGCAGAAGGCCACCCTGTACTGATGGGAACTTGACGGCAGGTGGTAGAAATGAAGTCAGAGAAGCAGGGTGGACTCAGCAAAGGGAAGGCGCTGGCCGGCAGGCCAAGGGTGAGACGAGAAAGGCCACTGCTCTGCATCTGCTCCAGGCACTCTGACCACCTGTGGAGGGCATTTTATGTTGTGAACAGGAAAACTGACCCGACTAGTGCAATGACAATACGGCAAACAAATGGACCAAAATTCCTTTCCTATTTTTACCAATGTTGCAAATTTCTAAAAGTATCTCCTCCACCTCAACGTCCTCTCAGTCAAGTTTCCACCCAAGCAATTCAAGTTTCTCAGTAATTAGCCAATCCCTCTGACTCTGAATGATGACATCTGCAGTTCCTACCTTGGATGTCGCAGAAGCACGCTTAACTTCGCTTCTCCTGAACTTTGTGGCACAGCAAGCGATGCCGCCCTCATCAGACTGACATTTCCATAGCCAGGCTCTCACTGCCAGGCTCAGAGACAAGCTTATTCACTGCAAGTTGATATATGCAGACAGTAATCAAAAGTTCTGCTTGCACAGGGGAAAAAGAATCTTCTGAGGGTATAGAGGCAGCTCAAAACGAGATTGAAATGTGATGAACCACAGCCGTTTTTTTGATTAAGTAGGGTTTTTCAATTTGCCACTTAAAGGGAGCTATGAATATCCTTCCATCATATGTCCCTATCAACTTCCTCTAAGAGGCAGTTGGGCCAAGAGCATCTGTAATTCTGAAGCACTGGAAGTCCCAGCCCAGGTTTATGCCCAACGGGTGTGCGGAGATGATAATCTACAACCAGTAGGTATGAAAAAATCTTCTTTTGTAAGTAAGAAATGCAGAAATAAGAATCAGGTCAACTGCTAGAGCATGTCACCTGTTCCCACAGCTTCTGCTAATCCATCCTCAACCAGAACACAAGGCAGATCTAAACCATTACATCTTAAAAGCCATGGCAATTTCTGTAGGCTCTTACAGGGCTTTAATTCTGGTATCCTGAACTCTGTGTTGTTTAAACCCAAAGGGGATTGATCTCAGGACTACAGCCTAAGAGGAAAATACTCTCTGGTGTGTTCAGCCCACCTGGGCACTGAGAAACTGAGCTGGGCCAATCTTGGTGGTACTGGGGTGCATGTCTGGGAGAGAGAGCACGACAGGACACGTCTATTCTTTTCTCAGCTCAACCAACACAGCACAATCTTCCAGATATTCGTTTTCTACAAAGGATTTCACATTCAGGTAATATTGCATATGGCTGAGTATATCAATGGGCTGTGTGACCCTAAGCAAGTTACTCAATGTCTCTGAGCACCCTTCTTCATTTGTAAAATGGGGGATAAAACAGAGCTGATCTTCAGAGCGTCGCTGGGAGGATTAAAGGAGATAAGACATTTAAAACACTTAGCCCAGTGCATGGCGTATAGTAAGTGCTTCTAAAAAGTTAATATTACATTAGTTGAGTCCAATTTGCCTATCTTCCTTCGAAGATACATAAAGCCAAGTCTAGGCTAGTTTTGTGAAGAGGTGAGGAAGAGAAAGAAATATTTTCCTGGGTTTGTTTCTAATTCGCTTTATACACAGACATGCCCAGTGCCCTTCAGAGTGGGAACAATACTCCTTTCTCATTCCCTCTCAACTTAGTCACATGCATAAAGCATCAGTCTTTTCCAGCTCCAAGGAGCTCATCTAATCTACCTGCATCCTTCAGCCAGCAACTATGGAGCACCCACCACACGCCAGGCCAGGAAAGCTCACCTTACAGAAGGGGTAGTGGAACAGCCCCAGAAGTGACAAAATACAGCACAGTGTGGGCAAGAGCAGGGCAATGGAGGTAGCATGGATGGGACACTTGGTCTCATCTGCATCAGCTGGAAGGTCTTCCTGAAGTTAACGACCAAGAAACTGAGCTATGCTAAGGAAACCCAAGGAGTGAAGCATTTTAGGAGGGAACATTGGTCTGAGATCTTCTCGTTCCCCAGAATTTTGATCTGGGCACTGTTGGCTCTTCCCTGAAAGCTGCTTAGAATCCAGGACCTTGCTCAAGGCCAAGGGGCCAGATCTACACTGGACTACAGAGGGAGCCTGGAAGCCAGTTTCCTCCATGTCCAACACAGATTCCTACAGCCACAGAAGCTGTCCGCCTGACAACCCCTTACCCTGCCCACCCAAATATATATCCTTGAAATTCCTGACAGCCATTTGTGAAATCTAAAACATCCAAAGTTCTGAGACAAGCCTGGGCAACACAGCAAGATCCTGTCTCAAAAAAAAATTAAAAATTAGCCAAGCATGGTTGCACGCACCTGTAGTCTTAGCTACTCAGGAGGCTGAGGTGAAGGGATCGCTTGAACCCAGGAGTTCAAGGCTACAGTGAGCTATGATTGTGCCATTGCACTCCAGCCTGGGCAAGAGAGTGAGATCCTGTCTCTCTCTCGCTTTCTCTCTCCATATATATACACACACACACACACACGTATGTAAATCCAGTGTAATGCAATAAAAAATTACATCACTAAACATCATAAACTGGGTAAGAAAAACAAAAATACATGTTACAAATAAAGTAAGATAATCTGTTACAAGAATATGGTCATTTTTTTTTTTCTTAAAGCTCAAAATTTACCAAATGCAAAAACCAGTACTCCATAGCAACTCCAGAGCATCCACCTGCAAACCCCTCAGGTGGAGGATCCCTCTCTACAACAACCTGAATGCTCACAACAACACTTAGGAGAGACATTATCACCATTTTACAGATAAGGAAACTGAAGGCCAGACAGGTGGGATGAATTTCCCAATGCCACCCATTTAACAGCAGCATGCTCAGGAGTCACATTCAGGTCTTTGGGGCTCCAGAGCCCAGTTCTTAACAGCTGTAGCACAATGCCTCCTGGTCCTGGACCCTATGGCTCAGGGAGCCAAAATGACTTGTCCAAGCCACACAGGCTGAGAGTAACAGGTACAGGACCCCACCCTAAACCTGTTTGCATCCAGGATCAGCCGCCCTTGCCTCTACTTGGCAATGCAAAGAGTGACATGTTCAAGACCACTAATACGAATGCCTACTGTTTATAAAAGGGACAATTACAGAGTGACAGTGTGCATACCACATGAGCCCACTTTAGTACAAAAAAAAAAGGTAGAGGAGACATCTATGTATAGGAAAACACTGGAGGGAGACTGGTGGGTGAGGCATGGTCACTGTGGCAGCACCCTAGTGCTATCATTGCAGATAACTAAGTTCCATCATTGTGTGGGCTCACTGAACTTTTCCTCAGGAACTTTGGCTGCTTTTCTATATGATGAAACCACAAAAGGTATGGAATATTCAGGGGTTACAGGTGCTTCTCCTTTTCTAATCAGGTTGGTGAGTCAGGGCCTGCTCTTGAGACATGGGCTGGACTCCTTCCCCACAGCATGGCCACATGGACCATGCCCTTCAAACCCCCACACTACTGTCCATTAATATGACTTTGCACTACAATAGAGGAAAAGCCTTTTCGTAAGTGACATTTTTCTTCATTAGGGCTCTGAGCTACTGGCTGCTCCATATAAATTTGTACATTTAAGGGGCAATTCCAGAGGGACAGAAATGTCAGCCCATGAGCTGATATCTGCTTGATAATCTCACAAATTCCTAGACAGGAATAACTAGAGGAGAAGGTTCACACATATTTGGAATAAAAAATGTATGTTCCCTCAACCCAATCGACTGTTCAAAAAAAGAAAGGAGTCAGGAACCACCTCACTCTGGCATAAATTAAAAGAAATAAGTGAGGTTCTATGTTTCAATCATACAAGGAAACCTATGTTGGGATAAATACAGGTACAAGAGGGGCATTTCTGTTGGGCTCTTACCTGATATAAAACAAACTATAACATTCAAGTGGTGGTTAGAATTAAAGAATAACCAAGGATGCAAAGACATCATTTCATCATCATCATCAATTTATTAATATTACATGGTATATTGTTATGTATTATAATGTTTTTATTTTTCCATTTATGTGCTTTATTGTGTTAACTCATTGAATCCTCACCACAACCTTCTGGGATGGGAACAATTCTCATCCCCAATTGTTTGATCTGTAAGTTATTCTGTGCCCAATATTGCAAACTGTTAAATATCAGGGATGTGACTCACATCCAAAGTCCATGCTCTCACTCATATTACAATAGTAACCCTAACTCTGGCTCCACACCAAAATCCTCTGGGTTTTTACAACCCCTATCCACTTCTTATATTTTTTTATTTTCCAGAGGGGGTATGGGTATCTGGATGTTTAAGCAGCTCCCTGAGAGGTTCCATTTCTGGCACAACAGCACAAGGAGCTCCATGGACCTGCTCCATAGTGAAAATTAATGAAAATTATAAAAGACACAATCATTTAAAGATTCTGGAATTGGTTCTAAAGGCATATAGCAAATGCAGAAACATTTATTCAAGAAAATCTTCTGAAATTCAGTAAGAACAGCAAGAGACTACAATGTTTGAGAAAAGACCTGCTCCCTCCCTCTCCCATCCAAGCTTAGCAAGACACAAACTCCACTGTAGACTGGTACAGCCAAGAACGCTGGTCTCCCTCTTTCCCAAGTTCAAAATTGGAAGGCATTCATCCTGGGAGGGGCAGGACATCAGCATTTCTCATCCTGCAACCAGCTGCCTGTTCCTGAGGCTAAGTTCTGGGCAAGTACAGCTTCCTTCTTCCATAAAGCCTGCGCTGACAGGATTCAGGCTCTACCTTAGGCATGGTGTGCTGAGAAGACTGGGACCCTGATTGCTCTTGCCCAGACATGGAATGTGAAGGATTCACACTGGAAGAGGCAAGCTGAGAGGACTTGAGGCTACTACTACCCACCTTCCACTAAGCTAAGCACTTACCTTCTAAATGTAAGTATCACTCAGAAAGAATCACACCATTGTCCCCACCCCCAGCTCCAAAACTATGGCTCAGAGGTTTTGCCCAGGGGAGGGTGGGAGGAAGCAGTCCATTAAACAGATAGTTTGAAATCTCTTCCCAAAGTAATTTATTTCAGTTGCAACTGAATATGGATAAGTTCAAGGGTATTCTCAAAAACAGTGGAAGTTATAATGAAAAACAGTTGGGAGGAGACTGAGATTCATTGGAGATACAGGCTAAACTGTAGGCTGACAAGTTGCTGGATAGATCCAGAAGAAGATGGGAGGAGGACAAATCTCAAAGAGTGACCTTGGGAAATATCCTTTAAAAAGGGCCAGAATTTGATTGGATCAGCCTGTGAAGCAATTTATGCCCCAGGGCATTGTTTTAAAAAATAGAGCAATTACTGGAGCCTAATAGCTGGTATGACCATGGCTAGGGAAAAAGACCATCTGTTATCTCATGGTGACTGTGGATATGCCCAAGGCATCACCCCTCTAAATAGCAAGAGCAACATCAGAGGCTTCACACTAGGCTGGGGGAGGAGAGACAAAGAATAGACTTCACTAAAACAATCCAGACAATCACTAAAAACAAACAACAATAACAAGCCCCAGAGGGCAAAAACCCATACCCAGAGATTGCTACAATATGTTATGTAAAATGTCCAGTTTCTAACAAAAAACTACAAGACATGCAAAAATTAGGAAAATATGACACATATACAAGAAACAAAAAAAAAATCAGCAGGCAACAGAAACCACCTCTGAGGATGACCAGAAATTGCTCTTTGTTTAACAAAGACTTCAAAATAGCTATCATAAATATGTTCAAAAAACTAAAGAAAACCATAATTAAGGAAGTAAAGACAGGTATTATGATAATGTCACATTAAATAGAGAATGTCAATAAAGAGATAAGAATTATTTTTAAAAACCAACTGGAAATTCTGGACTTCAACATACAATAACTGAAATTAAAAATTCCATACAGGAGCTCAACAGTATATTTGAACTGAAGGAATAAGAATTAACAAAGTTGAAGACAGATTGATAGAGATTATGCAATCCAAAAAAGAGAAAAAAAGGAAGAAAAATTAACAAAGCCTCAGATTAATGTGAGATATCATTAAATTCACATATATGTGTGTGTGTGGGGGTGTGTGTGTGTGTGTGTGTGTGTGTGTAATGAGAATGCCAGAAGGAGAGAAGAGGGAGAAGGAACAGCAAAAATATTCAAAGACATAATGGATAGAAACTTCCCCAAATTATTGAAAAACAATAACCTATACATCCAGGAAGTTCAATGAATTCCAATTAGTATAAATGCAAAAAGATCCACAAAAAGACACATCATAGAAAAAAAACTTGAAAGCCAAACACAAGAAAAAAATACTGAAAACAGCAAGAAAAAAATGATTCATCATTTACAAGAGCATTACAAGTGAACCTGCATAACATTAAAAGGGGATTTCTCAGCAGAAACAATGGAGGCCATAAGGCAATGGAATAACATGTTCAAAGTGGTCAAAGAACAAAACTGCCAACCGAGAATCTTATATCCAGCAAAGCCATTTTTAAAAAATGAAGATGAAATAGAGACATTAACAGATAAATAAAAATAGAGAATTTGGTGCTAGCAGACCTGTCTTACAAGAAATACTAAAAGTAATTCTGTGTACTGACAGCCAATGACCGCAGATGGCAATTTGAAACCACATAAAAAAAAAACCAAGGTCTTCAGTAAAGATAATTATGTAATTATGAAAGACAGCATAAATGCCCATTTCTTCTCCTTTCTTAATCAATTTAGAAAACAACTGTATAAGGCAATAGTTTGCACTGTATTTTTGGGTCTATAACATAGAAATGTAATCTATTTGCCAATAACAGCATGAAGGAGGTGGTGGACAGCATAGCTGTATTTGGCTAAGAATGCCAGATGGTAACTCAAAACCACAGGAACAAATACAAAGACCCAGAAATGACAAAAAATAAGGTTAACATAAAAAAGCATTAAATACATACCATACTAACTAAAATATATAAACTATATATAACATATGCACATACATGCTGTATGATATATTACACATTTCTATAGCATATTATATACTAAACTATACCATATATGTGTTATAACTATATGAATATATACTATACTAACATCATACTTAATGGTAAATGTGAATAGATTAAATAATCCAAAGAGGCAGATATTTTCATATTGGATTTTTTTTAAAAAGCTCCAACTATATGCTATCCAAAGGATAAAAATCTTTAGATCCAAAGATACAAACAGGTTAAAAGTAAAATGATGGGGAAAAGTATATCACGGAAACAACCACAAGAAAGTTAGAGTGGTTGTGCTAATATAAGAGAAAATAGGCTTAAAAACAAAATAGACTTAAAAAAATGTTATTGGAGATAAAGTGGAACATTTTATAATGATAAAAGAGTAAGTCCATCAGGAAGATACAGCAATTATACATATATATAACTAAACACAGAGCACCAAATTTCATGAAGCAAAAACTGACAGAAATGAACAAAAAAAGACAATTAAATAATGATTGGTGGGGAGTTCAATATCCCACTTTGAATACAGAGTAGAACAACTAGGCAGAAGATCAAAATGGAAATAAAAGACTCCAAAACACTATAAACCACCTAGACCTGACCAACATCTATAGAACACTCCACCCAACAACAATAGAAGACATTCTTCTCACATGCACATGGGACATTCTCTAGGACAGACCATTAGGCCGGGCAATAAAACAAATCTCAAAAATTTTTAAAGGGTGGAAATAATAAAAAAGTATATTCTCTGACCACAATGGAATGAAATTACAAACCAATAATAGAAAGAAATTTGGGGAATTCACAAATATGTGGAAATTAAGTAACAAATTCCTAAATAACCAGTGGGAAAAGATGAAATCAAAAGAGAAATTAGAAAATATCTTGAGATGAATGAAAATGAACATACAATAGGCCATACTTATGGAATGCAGTTAAAGCAGTGCTTAGAGAAAAATTTATAGCTGCAAATGCCTCTATTAAGAAAGAAGAAAAGTCTCAAATCAATAGGCTAAATTTCCACTCTAACACACTGGAAAAAGAACAGCAAACTAAAACTAAAGTAAGCAGAAGGATGGAAATAATAAAGACTAGGGTGAAAATTAATGAAACAGAGAATAGAGAAATATTTGAGAAAAATCAATGAAACCAAAAGCGGGTTTGTTGATGAAATTAAGAAAATTGACAAATCTTTAACTAGACTGAACAAGAAAAAGAGAGAGGAAAAACTCAAATTACTAGAATCTGAAATTAAAGAGGGGAGATTACTACCAAACTTACAGAAATAAAAAGGATTATAAATGAACACTATGAACAATTGTATGCCAATAAAATAAATAACTTAGATGAAATGGATAAACTCCTAGAAAGACACAAACCACTAAAATTGACTCAAGAAGAAATAGACAATCTGAACAGACCTATAACAAGTAAAGAGACTGAATTATTAATAAAAAGTGACCCCAGAAGAAAAGCCATGGCCAAGATGGCTTTACTGGTAAATTCTCCCAAACATTTAAAGAAAAATACCAATTTTTCACAAACTATTCCAAAGAAATAAAAAAAGAAAACAATGCCCAAAACGTTCTATGAAACCAACAGGACCCTGATACCAAAACCAAAGACATCATAAGAAAACAAAACTACGCACCATTATCTTTTATGAATATGAATGCAAAAATCCAATACTAACAAACCAAATTCAGCAACACATAAAAAGGTTTCTACACCATAACCAAATAAGATTTATCCCTAGAATGCAAGGTTGTCTTTACACCTAAAAATCAATTAATGTAATAATAACATCAATAGAACAAAAACCAAAAGCCACATGATCATCTCAATAGATGCAGAAAGAGCATTTGACAAAATCCAGCACTCTTTCATAATAAAAACACTCAACAAACTAGAAATAGAAGGGAACTTCTTCAACCTGATAAAGGGCACCTACAAAGAAAACCACAGCTAACAACACTTAATGGTGAAATATTGGATGCTTTGTCTTAGGGTCAGGAACAGGAAAAGAATGTATGTTCTCACCACTTCTATTCAACATTGTACTGGAAGTTCCACCCAGGACAAGTAGGTAGGTAGATAAGTAAGTAGATAGATAGAAAGATAGATAGATAGATAGATAGATAGATAGATAGATAGATAGATAAATGGTGCTATGCTTTGAGCGTGTCCCCCAAAGTTCATGTGTTAGAAACTTAATCCCCAATGCAACGGTGTTGAGAGGTGGGACCTTGAGAGGTGATTAGGTCATGGGAGCGCTACCCTTATGAATGGATTAGTGCCATTATCAAGAGAGTGGGTGGGTTAGTTATCTTGGGAGTGAGATCCTGACAAAAGGATGAGTTCAGCCCCCTTCCTTTCTCACTTTCAGCTCGCTCTCTCTCTTGCTCTTTTGCCTTCTGCCATGGGATGATGCAGCATGAGGGCCCTTGTCAGATGCCAGCGCCATGCTCTTGGACTTCCCATCCTCCAGAACTGTGAGCCAGATAAATTTCTGTTCATTATAAATTACCCAGTCTGTGGTATTCTATTATAGCAACACAAAACAAACTAAAAAAATGGCATTCAGATTAGAAAGAAGTAAAATCATGTCTATTCACAGATTACATCAGATTGTACACAGAACATCCTAAGGAATCCACTAAAAATCTATTAGAACTAATAAGCAAGCTCAACAAGATTGCAGAATATAAAATCAATACATAAAAATCAATTGTATTTCTATACACTTTCAATAACCCATCCTATAGTGAAATTAAGAAATCAATTTCATTTATAATAGCATCAAAAAGAATAAACACTTTGGAATAAATTTAACAGAGTCCATAACCTATAGTCTGAAAACTATAAAACACTGTTGAAAAAAATTAAAGATCCAAATAAATGGAAAAATATCTCATGTTCATGTATTTGAAGGCTTAACATTGTTAAGATGGCAACACTCTCCAAAACAATCTATAGATTCAATGTGATCTCTATCAGAATCCCAGCTGATTGCTTTGTAGAAATTGACAAGCCGATTCTAAAATTCATGTAGAATTGCAAGGGTCCCAGAATAGCCAAAACACTCTTGAAAAATAAGACCAAAGTTGGAGGACTCATACTTACTAATTTTAAAACTTACTACAAAGCAACAGTATTTATGAGTGGCATAAGGATAGACATATAGATCAAAGGAATAGATCTGAGAGTCCTGAAATAAACCCATGTGTGTATGGTAAACTGATTTTCCACAAGGGTGTCATGACCCCCTTCAATGGGTGAAAGAACAGTCTTTTCAACAAAATGGCACTGGGACAAATGGATAGCCTTATGCAAAAGAATGAACTTGGCCTCTTACCTCTCACCACATACAAAACCAAAAGTCTAATGGATCCAAATCCTAAATATAAAAGCTAAAACTATAAAACTCTTACATGAAATCTTCATGACTTTAGATTTGGCAATGGATTCTTAGATATGAAACCAAAAGCATGAACAAAAAAACTAAAAAATAGATAAATTGGACTTTATCAAAATTAAAACATTTTGTGCTTCAAAAAGACACTACAAAGAGAGTGAAAAGACAACTCACAGAATGGGAGAAAATATTTGCAAATCATTATCTCATATGGGACTTGTATCTGGAATATATAAAGAACTCTTACAACTCAATAATAAAAAGATAACCCAATTAAAAACGACTGAAGCAGACACTTCTCCAAAGAACATATTCAAGTGGCCAATAAGCATGCAAAAAGAGGCTTTAAATCATTAGTCATCAGGGAAATATAAATCAAACCCACAAGATACCTCTCACACTTCTGATAAAAAGTCAGGTAATAACTAGAGTTAGCAAGGATATGGAGAAATGAGAACCCTCCCACATTGCCAGTGGGAATGGAAAATGATGCAGCCACTTTGGTAGTTCTTCAAATGGTTAAATAGAGAGCTACGTTTCGATCCGGCAGTTCCATTTTTAGGTATATGCCCAAGAAAAATGAAAACATATGTCCACACAAAAACTTGAATTTCTCAGCAGCATTGTTCATAAAAGGCAAAGGTGGAAGCAACCCAAGTATCCATCAACAGATAAAGGAATAAACAAAATGTTTTATATACATATATATATGGTAGAATATTATTCAGCCATAAAAAAGAACAATTACTGATATATGCTACAACGTGGGTGACTCTTGACAATATTATGCTAAGTGAAATAAGCCAGTCACAATAGATCACATATTATATTATTATATTTATATAAAAAATGTCCAGAAAAGGTAAATCTATAGAGATAGAAAGATCAGTGGTTTCTTAAGACAGGGGGATGAGGGGAAACAGGGGACAGGGGTCGACAGCTAAAGGGTACAGGGTTTCTTTGTGAAGTGATGAAAATGCTCTAAAATTGGTGATTGATGGTGGCACATATCTGTGAATACGCTAAAAACCATTGAATTGTACACTTTAAATAGGCAAATTGTATGGTATGTGAATTATATCTCAATCATGCTGTTTAAAAAAGTAAAGAAGTTCTCTGAGTGATTCTGACCAGTAAGGAGACTGAAATGAAATCCACTCCTCCGCCCTCTGGTGCCCAGGGTCCCCCTGGATGTCTCTCTAGCTTTTCAAATACGTTTAGAAATCAGCTGTGTGATGACCTAGCTTCATCTGCTTCTAAGATTAAACACTACAGCCAGGCTCCCACTGCGGGGCCAAGACTCTGACCCCTGAGCCCTCAGGAAAGGACATGGTGCCAGCCCAGTACCTCTGACAGACTTGCCTCTTCTTGGTAGGCCAAAGGGTTACAATGTGAGAAAGGCTGGGAAGAACTGCACTGGGGCACTTGTAAAACATCAGCTGTCGCACATGTAGTGAACTTCAGTCCTCTTAAATATCTATGCAGAAGGATATTGGAACCATCAGAAATTTAACTTGTACTTTTGTAAAACCAGCTTCCTTTCAACTAGCCATTTCAATTTCCACAACATTGCAATCTGCCATCTTAGTGTTTTTATTTTTAATGCAGAGACACCAAGACATAATAGACACATTTGAACTCTTTGCTTCACTTCTTGGCTGGTGCTGCCCTGGCCCAGGGGCCTGAACTTAAGCCATTTGGTGCTGGCATACCACTGCACTCCCACCAACCAAGTTGATCATCACTCCCCATTTAAAATCAGATCTTGGTCTCCAGCCTTTATCAACAGGACATTTGACTTAGCTTTCTGTCAGTTGAGTTAATATAAACCACATCCCTCCAGAGACAGATTGTCTGTGAAACAATTCCTCCTAACTTGGCCATCCATTATACAGAATTATATGCTACAGGCCTGGAAATGGAAGATAAGGCTCTTTCTGGCACAACCTGAAAGTGCATTACGTGTCTCCTATGACTAAGCTATTTATTAGGAAAAGGGGCTGCTTAAAATGAGAAAAACATATTATCTTTGCTGCTGCATTGTCTGAAAAAGGGGCCAGGCTCAGAACAGACTCCCACCCATACTGTTGTTCCAAGGTCTGACTTCTTCATCTCCAGTTAACTCTGGTGTGGGTCTGCTAGCCTCTGGATTTTGATTCCATGAAGAGCGCCATCTTCGCCTTTCAAACGCTGGCATTACCCAGAGCACTGTGAGACTGTAGAGGATGAACAGGGCGGGAGTGTCCCCCCCGGACTACATCTGGGCCAGAAGGTGGTCCAGGCCCACTCACATCTCTGTGAACCCGGCTTCATTATAGCTCCTTCCTTGCCAAGAGTCACTACTGTTAACACCAGGAGACTGACCTCTAATCCTATAAACCCCTCCCTGGGGAGTACCTTTCTCTGTGATAAACTCAGCTAGTGTGAAAAGACTGGCCTTCACAACATGCTGCAAATTTCATGTATGTAGACATTTCATTTCTCCCCAAATGGCACCCATCTGTCACCTGATGAGAACTAGCATGGAGAGGCCCCTCCCCGCAGGCAGACAAGCACAGAGCCTGTTCGATACTGTGCCTTCCATGTGCAAGTGGCACTTTGGGCCTCCACACCCCTGGAGGTTCTTAGGTTTCCACCCTCATCCCCCAAGTCCTTTTTTACTCAAGTGACAATATACCTGTTAATTTCTACATTAGCTAATAAATGTCACATTCAAATATTTTATGCAGAACCTACATTTAAAGCACGAAGATGGCTTTTCCTGTATAAGTAGAAAATAACCGTCAAACCCCAAATCCTCTCTCCTTTTTTATTAACTTGAGTGAGACTTGGAAGGGAAAAAAAAGGTTGAAAAGTGTCAAAAGATATTTCATATCTTGACAGCTAAAACAACTTCTGGTCGTATCTTCTTCATCCAACTCCTCAGAATGAGCTACAGGGGAAAAGAAACCCAGAACTCTAGGATGAAATGTGTCAGGATAAGCAGAGAGCATTTCTGGAGTCAGGTTATCCATAACACCAGCCACAGAAATAACTAGCCAGGTGCCTGAGGCCGAGAGGAGCCTACAGCAGGTCCCAGATGGGTGGCCCAGGTCCCACAGGTGCCAACTTCATGAAGACGATTCCAGGACTCTGTGTGACCCCACCCCGGTGCTTCTCAGGGGGGCACTTACAGTGTGGGCTTCTCCAGCAGTGGGGGGAAAGCCAGGCGCTCGCTCCTGCTCCCTCTCCCCCTTCATCCCTCCCTCCTTTCCCCCACGACCGTCTTCCTCCCGGGTAGCTCCTCCCCACCACGCTGTGGGAGCCAGGGCCATGACAAATCAGCTGGCTTTCACAGAGGGCAGCTACCTTATTTAGTCTGGCAGCCAGCAAGTGGACTGGATGCCCAGCCTGCACTCACAACCACCCTGCGACACAGCGTTAGTCCTGGCCCTGCACTGGGCAGGGAGAGGGTCCCCCCCACCCTCCTGGTTTAGAATAAAGAAGCTTCTGCAGGCCTGGTCACTCCCTGAAAAGATTCTACTCAGGACAATGATGGGAGCCCACCATGCTTCCTCAGAAGGATACCAGGAAGGTCCACCCCCAGAATGACAAGTCCACACACCAGGGATTCTGAGTGTAGATGGCTGTCCTCTTGTGCTAGGATGCCTGGGGCAACCCAAGGCTCATTCCTCAGCTGAGCAGGGTCCTGGCGCACTGGCTATGAGAAAGCCCCAGAAGCCTCCTCAGCTAGCTCCCGAGGGTGTGCAGACTGAGTGGGGGCAGAGCTGCAGGAACAGGAACGTGAGAACAAAGCCAGGCAGCCATGGGTACATCAGGAGAGATGAGACAGAGGCTCAGGATTCCCCCTCAGAGAAGAGGTAAAGCCCCGGGGGTAGGGGAGAAGACACACATTTACCCACTGATGGGGCCAATGCCACTGTAGCCAAGGGAATGCAGTGGTGCCACACCTGGGTGATACTCAGTGCTTACAGCCTGTATGGCAGGTGCTGATCAATTACAACGGCACAGGCCTCAGGCTGTGATGCCACCCCCTCAGTCGTGGGGAGGGGCTGAGGTGGACAAGGGGCACTGGGAAGGGGTCTTGGAGCTATTTACCAACCACACACATTGTTTCAATATTTGAACCACCAGCACAGCCACACTGATGCTACCTGGCTGAGGTCAGGAAATAGCCAGGGTGACAGTCTGATCTGGCTTTGACCAGGCTGACCCAAGAAAATCTTCCCTCATCATCAGTGAGGAGCAGGCTGGGGGCTGGGCTTCTCCCAAGCTACTTCTCTAGGGGAGGCTCTTATAGCTCACTAAAGCACGGCAGCTAGGACAACAGGCAGACCTGGGTCTTCATTCAGACTTGGACAAGTAACTTAACCGCCCAGAGCCTCAGTCTTCTCATCTGTAAAATGGGGTGAGCCTTCTGATATGCCAGGGATGCATATTCTCTCTTTCTCTTTCTCTCTCTCTCTCTCTCTCTCTCATTTAGTCCTCACAACAACTTCATGTATTGAGTCAGATATACTTATTCTCCCCTGAGGCACAGAGGTTAAATATTTTGCCTGAGATCACACAACAGGTGAGCAGTCATGCCTTGACTCTAACTCCAGCTGTTTGGCCTCAGAGCCCATCCACTGACCCAGGAGACTTCATCATCTCCTGCTGCAGGGGCACTGCGGGTGTCCAGGGAGACTATAGATGGAGCACTGAGCACAGCACCTGCCCGCAGTCGGCAGCATATATGGCAGCTGCTGTCCTAATTATCTATTGTTATTCCTTGGAAGACAGGAGCACCTTGGCAGATCTTATGTTGATACCTGCTGGGTTTTCTCTCAAATAAGAGTGAACAGGATGAAGCTTGTCTGTTAGTTCAAACAGTGTTTCTTACATATAAAATGGACAGTTCTTCATTTAAGATATTGGCCCTAAGCTGTACTAAAGAAAACCAATCACAGGAGTATCACTCAGCCACTTGCTAGGCAGCGTTCACAAAGGAGAGGGTGGGGCAAGGAGGCCAAAAGAAAAAAACACCATTTGGCATCAGGAAAAAAAAAATGTGTTGATTTGGCCCACTTTAAGTATACCTGCCTCAAATGCTCTTTGAAAGAAAGAGATAGTATTAGTCAGCTCCAGCTGCTGTAACAAAATACTACAGACTGAGTGGTTTAACCAGCAAAAATTTATTTCTGGAGACGAAATCCAAGATCAAGGTGTTGGCAAGCTTGGTTTCTCCTGAGCCCTCTCTCCTTGGCTTGCAGATGGCCGCCCTTCCGCTGTGTGTTTATGTGGCCATCTCTCTGTGCACATGCTATCCCTCATGTCTCTTCTTGTAAGACAACAGTCACATTGGATTAGGGCCAACCCTAAGGACCTCATTTTAACTTAATCACCACTTTAAAGATCTTATCTCCAAGTACAGTCAAATTCTGAGGTACTACGGGATGGTACTTCAACATGTGGATTTTGGGGTAGACACAATTCAGCTCGTGACAGAGAGCAAACTGGCAAATAAGAGAATAATAAAACTCTTATAAATTGATCCATTTGAGACATGCAGCTATTACGTGAAGGGAGATATTCTACTCCTAATGAGTGAAGGACAGAAATGATCCCAAGACAGGTACTATCAATGGTCAGGAGAAAATTAAAGAGATACAGAGAGTATGACAGCCTGCTCTTGAAATCCAAGGAAATGGTCCTGGAACATCGTAAAACCTTCCTGAGCAAGTACTTCTAGATATTCTTCAAAGTCTGGTTTGTGAAAAAGTCAATTACTACCACCTAATTTTGTGTGCACCTTAAGAAGGCACTGTTGGGTCTGGCCTTTTCTCAGGCCCCCATGCCTATAAAGGGAAACTTTCACTACCTCCCCACTGCTGGTCCTTCACAGGCACCCTGACTGCTCCTGAGCCTGAGCCCCAACCAACGCCCTTCCTTAACTCCTTACCTGGGTGCCCAAGGCACACTGTCCTGCTGGCACCCCTCTTCCCACCCTGCCTCTGATGGCAGTGAATAGAGGACATGAAGTCTCTGAAGGTCAGGTCTGCCCCACCTCCCCACATCCAGCCTGGGCCTTGAATAAAGTAGACACAAGAGAAGATGACGTGCCCACAGGGGTTCAGCTGCTGAAGCTCTGCTTCGAAGCACAAGTAGGAAACTGCAAATTTGGAACGGAAAGACATTTAACTCCAGTCTGAGTTTCACCACATAAAGTTATGTGCCCTCAATCTCTCCCAGCCATTTTATTCATCTCTAAGGCGTGGATTAATCCACCTGCCAAAAGGCAAAGTGACAGTGTGCTGCATCTCTATGCATATGGAGATGTGCAAATCTCCACACGTGTGGGCATGAAACAGCACAGCAGCAGTTGTAGAGGTAGAAACCACTCAGGAATTGCTCTACTGCCATGAAGGGAGAAGGGAGAAAAGAGAAAATGTACAGAAATAACTCTCCCACTTAAGAATGAAGGGGGAATAATGGTGGCCCTTTGGAGACTACAAAATGGAGCTGCCCACATTGTGCAGCACGTGATGTCTCAAGAAATAGGGAAGGTCAGTCACCCAAAAATAAAAACCCACCCAAAATACCAGAGGCATGAACTTTTGAATGTCATCTTGAGGAACTGGTGGCACTGAGCAAAGAATATATCTGAAAGTGGGCATCTTAAACCCAAGGCCTACCTGTGCTGTTGTCAGGCATTCATCAGGCAGCAAAGACACCTACATGGAACCCCTGGCCCAGATCCCCTGTGACACGTGTCCCCAGTGCAGGCCAGGCTCCTGGATGTGGCCCAAGACAGGGGGTAAGGCAGAGGGGACTGGCTGGTGCACATCCTTGGCCACGTGAACCCTGGGCCTTCATCACGTTTAGAGGGTCTACTGAGGCCCAAGAACAGCTGCTTCAAAAGTCCTCTTGCAAGTCACCTGATACAATGTCAGTGAGAGAACAAAACGAGACTGCACAGCCACTTCTTGAGACAAGAAAACCTCACTTCTAATCCCAGTTTCCAGTCTGACCCTTGGAAGCCCTGATGTATTTTTTTTCAAGTGCAGAATGGTCTTCATATTTGAGGCAGGGCATCCCCATGTCTGTGACATCCATCAGCAGATGGCTGGAGTATCATAGAATCATTTTAGAGAGAAATCATTTCTCTTTTCCCAGGCCAACATCTTTCATCTTAAAATAACTACTGCCACCATAAGGACACAATATGACACTTAACACAATCTCTTGCAAAGGTAGCATCCACATTGACTGCCATAAACAACGCACTTGATAGTTATCCTGCCTCTAACAAAACCACTGCCAACCATTTTCACCACAAAATAGAGAGAACTATCACTTGGGAAGCCATTAACAATTTACATGCAGATATATTTCCTTTTATGGGATAGCTGTGTCCCCTGAAAAATTACTTGTAGATAGGTAGCCTTATAAATCAAGTTCTTTCATTTTTAATTACTAAAGTAATGTATGTTCCTTGTAAAACATTCAAACCGAATAGGAAAGTAGAAGGTAGAAAGCAAGCATTATTAATTTCCTGAACATCCCTCCAATAATATTCTGCATATACTACCACTTATATACTTCAAACACATACACACACATTCACTCATGTATTTAACTATGCATTTCCTCTACACATTTCCTTCTGCATCTTTGTCACTTATTTGTGCACCTTTGAGACCTTTCCCATGAGCACAGTGAGCTCCAGCTCAGCAGAGTCACTAGGTCCCAGGGAACACACATGCCTTTTGAAATGTTAATGGTTGTTCCATGATAAAAGGATGCCATAATCAAATAAGTTAGGGAAAAGCTGACTCATAATTAAACAGCTTTCTCTACAGTAGGAACTTATATTCCTTGAACATTTCATGTATACAGTAGAATGCCAAAAGTGACAGATTCTACATGGCATCTCCCTCCCCTATTCCATCCCAAAACATTTTGTCAAGGATTACTTACCAACACCTCGTGTGATGTGTTTTCTCTCACTGCAATATTTCCTGCCTGTCCCCATGCCCCAGACCTTGGTTTAATGATCTCCTACTCATCTTTCAGATGGCAGCTGAGCTTGTCTTCCTCAGGAAAATGTCCCCTGACCCTGACCACGCCCCACCGCACATTCAGCCCAGCCTGAGTTGCTCTGGGGCATCCTCTCGTTGTACCACAGCCCTGTCCTCCACACTGCATGTCATCTTGGGGGCATCACATACTCAGCTGTGTGGCTACTGCCCATCTGTCTCCCCACTGACCTGTCAACTCCACGAGAGCATGGGCAGAAACTGCACATTCCTCACCACAGCCCTCACGCTAGAGGGACACACTAGAGGTGCTCCATGAATGTTCACCAAATCAATAGATGATGGTGGTGTCCCACAGAACCCATCTCTGCATGTGCCACTCCAGTTGCTACAGTGGAGGGACTTAAATCTCCTAAACACACTGCTGTGAACTTTCTCGTGAGGAGAAGAGCCTTTTTGCATTGTGAATCATTACCTCCTTACTCACTTGTCTTGTACATATTTTGGTATGGCAGGTTTGCAGGATTAAATGTGAAACCATCTCATCTCCGACAGAAATATCCCCAATGTGAGAACAGTTGGTGCTCATTGGCATTCTGGTGCAGAATTTGCTTTACATTTTTAAAATGACTTTTTGGTGCAACATTATTTTGATAAAGGGAAGAGATTGGAAGTGTTTATGTAAAATATGACTAGTTTTCATTTGTGATGGATTTTCACATGCTGAGAAGAAAATAGCACGATTTGACAAAAACAGGGCCTTCCATTTGCGGCACGTATAAAGTGTGCATGTAAACAGGCATGACACATCTAGCTGAGTGCTCAGCACAGCCATCAGGGTGGTGGATATGGTGGCATGTAGGACACAGTACAGAGAGGCAGTGTACCCAGGTGGTTCTGAAGTCAAAGCATTGGGTTCACAAGCTGACTCACACCCTCTGCTAGCTGAGGGATTCTGAGCAAGTCTCTAAGCCTCAGTTTTCTCACCTGTAAAATGGGAATAATAATTGTCCCTACTTCCCTGAGTTGTGGGTAGGATTGCACTGTATTAGATCATATTGTGCCTGGCACACAGTAAGCACCACGTAAATGTTACCTGAAGGAAGAAAACCAATAGGGGAGGCATCAGTCGACCAATGCACAGGTAAGTGTCTCCAAGGACAAGGGGTAGATAGTGTGTTCTGGACACACTTGGAGTTGGGAAGAGCAAAAGAGTGTAAAAAGTGAAAAGAAGATTTCCTTCATGTCCCTGCCAAGACTAGTACCACCAAACAGCTGAGGACCCCCAGGCCCTCTCAGAGCCCTGGTCCCAGGTAAAAGGAAAGCAAAGAGCGTTATTTAAAGCCCTACAGAATTAATTGAGAATGATGCCAAGGGTCTCGGCAGCCATGTGACCCGAGCAGTAGGACATAGACACACAAAGGCTCCCCATGTCCCAGCACGATGCATGCATGGAGGCCACATGCAGGGATCAGAGACCGGGCCCCCTGTTGAGGTGTGCATAGGTCTCCAACCTTGTGCTCTGGTTCCCCGCTGTTCTCCATTCACTGAATTTCTTGATGTACAACTACAGTGATTAAAGGGTTCCCAAGGTGCAGGAAAAAAAAATGTTATCTGGCCCAGTGTCAGAGATAGTCCCAAGCATGAACCATGCCACTGTGGGCCTCACTATCATCCTTCTCAGAACAATACTAACAGTCGAGGCGCTCAGTAAGCTTTTGCCACACAGCAGCCAAAGTTTGAAATGCTTAGCATGCACTGTTTAATTGAATCCTCACAAACCCCAGGAGATATGTGCTACCATGATGTCTATCGCACAGAGGATCGTGCATCATCATCTGAGCCTTTTGTAGGGGAGGCCAGCACCAAGGCAACAAGGACATACTATACTCACCTTCAGACCACATGCCCAAGCAAAGCCTGCAGCTGGCCCAGGGGAACCTGGCTAGTGCTACCCAGTAGGCCGGGGCCACCGACCAGTCTCTGCTGTGCCTCTTAAATCCTGGAGGCCCAGCCTGCATTTCCACAGCAAGGCAGTCCCCTTCTCACATGTGGGGACCGGTGGCATATATGGTTGGTTGAGTCAGCCCAGAGACAGTGGCTCTTAATCTATTTTCTCCACTGGGACACACTGTGTCACCAGAGGCTGCAACACTCACTGCTGCAATTTCCAGAGTGCTAAAGGTGGTTCCACGTTCTTCCTCCCAGTCAAAACACAGACAAGACAGCAAGTGCTTAAGAGTGATGCTATCATAGGAATGACCTTGAATCCTCTCTAAGTCATTTTAAAAAAAAGAGTAAATCACCTATATACTCTGGCTGTCTACCATTACCGTGACATTTCACAAGGGACGCTGGGGTGAAATAAAACACTGTTGAAATCTGTCCTGCTCTTCCATTGTCCTTTAGTGCTGCTGCCCCTTTCAGAATTCCTCTAGCCTAGGTTCCACTCCCATCCCATCGCAAGACTCTGTCTTGTTCTCTCTTTGAAAAAAGAGATTAAAAATACAAACAAATTTAAAAATTCTGAAAGTAGTATTACCTCATTAGGCATACATCTAAAATTACTGTCTTCAAAAACAAACAAACAAAGAAAAATTCAAATACAAGTAGAATTGACAGAAACAACAAGAAAAAACAAACAAATAAACAACAAGAACAAACACCATTGGTGATGACCTGTAGTAAGTGGGCTCAGTCTAATTCAACACCATCCATGGAAGATCTTTTCTATTCCAGGTCCTCTGCTAGGTTCCTAAGGGGATAAAAAAATCCCCTGGCCCAAGTTCAAGGCAAAGAGCCCAGTGAGGAAAAAAACAAACAAACAAACAAAAAAACCCACTACACAATGTGATGACTACTTTAACAGAGAAAGAGACCAGACACTGTGGGGCACCCATGGAGGGGAGGTTCTGGAGAGGAGGGCTGGGGCCAGGGAGAAAGACAGAGCAGCTGCGGCATCAGGCTCTAAGGGTAGGACGGGCCTCTCCAGAGTTGGGGGGGCAAGTACCCTCAACTGGAGGTCAGAGCCGAAGCAGGGGCTGTTCAGGTGATCTAGAGTCATGGGATCCGGTGCGACCAGGAAGAGGAGGGGTGGGGTAGCCAGGACGAGAGGGCAGAAAACCAGAGCCAGCTTGTGAGCGCTCAAAGTTTCATTCCACACTCGGTGCTGAAGAGGGGGGCCGGGCTGGGCGTGGCACCCCCTGCGAGTTTCTGGCAGGGCAGCAAGGGGAACCCCTCTGGTTTGCAGGGAGCTGGAAGCTGGTTTGGTGCAGAGAGTCAGCGTGCACCAAGTGCCTCTGTGTGCCAGGTGCTATGCTGGGTGCTGCACCTTCCCCTCCTTTAATGCTCAAAATGACACTTTACACCTTACAGATGAGGAAATGGAGGTCCGGAGAGTGAAGTGCTTTTCCCAGTCAACCATGCTGGTACTCACAGCACTGGCTGCAACTCCAGGCCTGCTGCTCTCCAAAGATTTTCCTGATGCTCTAGCAAGAGCCCCACAGTAGACCCGGACAGAGTGATGGGGACTGCACAGGGCAGTAGCCGGGGTGAAAGGGGACCAGGGGACAAGAACAGTGTTGCCGGGAGCCTTAGGCAGGCGGTATAAATTCCTTTCCCACTTGCATTTTGGGGAACAATCACTTGGCACCTAAAGTGATGCCTTTAAGTTTTATCCCATGTAACATCCCTGGACTCAACTCTAGAACAGAGGCTGTGGAAGGTTTGCCTCGGAGGATGGTAGTCTCCACTGCTGCCTACAACATGTGGGGTCGCTGTCAATGAGATAATGCAGTTCAAATGCTCAGTACAGAGCGTGGTTCTTGGTAAGTAATCCACTCATCCATCCATCCATCCATCCATTCACTCACTCATTCATAAAGTCCAACTTCTAGGCTAAACATAAGGTTAGCATAGGGTTGAGGCCACAAAGGGCCACATGACACCCTCCCTCCATGACAAAATACAGACACAAACCTATGTACACACACATACACATCTATGCAGACCTATGTTTATGTGCATGTGTACACATGTACACATTCAGAAGTATGAAGAAACTGCCAATAAAACTTGAACCCAGTCATACAACCTGTGAATTTTAAGTCAGAGATAGTTATTCTGTGATATAAAAATATCATTTACAAACTAGAAGAGAAAAGCTATGAGTACTTTGGGATGACAACTGTGGAATCACTTCAGTGGCACTATCTTGCGTGTGTCTTGCCAAACACCTTAGTCCTGTTGTACTCACACTGATAGAATAGGGGTTCCTGAAAACCAGACATAGCTTGGGAAAGTTCACTGGGCCTTGGTGAGGACTGCAGTTTCTTGAGGGTCTTTCTCTAAGGTCAAAGCAGTGTGCTCTAGCCTACTTCCTCTGACCTTGACTCCCAATTCCAACTTACAGCCATATCACCACTACATTCAGTCAGGGCTGGGAGACAGACATGGAAGCAAGATTCTAGCCTACTCCAAATGCTCAGAACGCAAGGAGAAAAATCGTTTAGAGTAAGAATTTGTTTTTAACATCCTGGCGTTAGTCACTCTTGTTCTCTTACGCATGCATGCGCACTCTCTCTCTCTCTCTCTCTCTCATATATACACACACATGCAAAGGGAAAAGAAACAAAAGAGAAAGCAGAAAATTTTAAACAGCTTTTTAAAAGGTTCATGAGCCTTCTTGCACATCAAATGGCTCTTGAAAAACAACATTTTAATGATTCCCGTGTAAACAAATCAGAAACATATGGACTAAATTTCCCTTAAAATATACACGTGTAATTAAGGGGAAAAGTGCTTGGCAAAATGCATTTTGCATTTTATCAAACTCAACATTTGAAAAATAGGTTCAGACATCTGACAAATCCAAATCCAGCGATCCTGCCCATCCCTATGGCAGCACACATACTCTGCTTCTAAGCAGGGGACCCAATTCCATGTCTTCAGATATTTGCCCTTTTCTTGGGCTTTTTAGAAGGAACTATCAGATTGTAACAGACAGATTGATTTTTTTCGGGCTCTGCAATGGTGGTTATGGGTCTTCCTTTTCCTGGAGCTCTTTTCATTTTCAGGGGCTAGACTCCCAAGAAAAGTATAGCCTTGCAGCCTGGTCTCAGCCTGACTCGGCTCCCTGCTGGGGAAGTCCAGAAAATGAAGGAGTGGTCTAGGCTGTGTCTTGCAATTCACACCTCCCCCTCACCATAATATATAATATGTGAGTAGGTATGTCTGTCTATATGTACCTGTGTGTGTGTATACATATATATAAATTTTATGCCCCTTCAGCCTAGAAAGTATTTAAAAAAGAGTTCACTTTTATCTGAATCCTGTGCCAGATCATCAACAGTTCTCACAAAAGCATCCTGCCTCATGCTTTCCTCATAGAGGATATGGAGTTGTTTACAGTGTTAAGGTATTGACCACTGGTCTTCAAAGTCTCCCGGGTAGTAAGACTCACAGGCTGGGGATGCCAGAGCAGCCACTTGGCAAATGTGCATTGAAGAGGTTTTGTGAAAATATGGCTGCATCAGGCACCCTGAGGACCCTAAGTTGCATTTCTAAAAACTCCAGGATTATGGCTCTTTTGAGTTCCCATGGGCACAGCTTGCCTGCATATTGCCAACTTTGAAGCCTCTGTTCTTTCAGTGACTAAGAGAAAGATACCTCAACCACAGAGGAAAGCACCAACTCGCTGAACAGCCTGATTGCAAGGCCCAGCCAAGGAGGCGGAAAGCAGACTGCAGCAAGCAGGTAGAGCTCATCAGCCAGTTTCTTCTAGGACTAGAAATTATGCCCAAGAACACAGCACACAGCAGCTCCTAAGCAAGCTATCAAACCACACTACTATGTATCCACGGGGGGCCCAGCTGCCAGCAAAGAATGACCTTGTATTGGTTTTCTTTGTTGGGGGCAAGATTTCCAACCCAGAAACAACATAGAACAACATAGCCAGTGACCAAGCTCTGAGCATGTGTTTTGAGTACATGTCATCAATAACTAGATCTGAGCTAGAGGGCCTTCTAAACATGAAATATATTTCTACAGTTTGAAAAGAAAAAAGACTGTTTGGGGCTGGTTTGAATTAGGTAGAGTGGAGACAGGAATTTGCCTGAAGTGCCTGCCCCTCTCCCATGAGCAGACACTGCCTGGCTGAGACAAGATAGAGTACCTGGCTGACCGTGGTCTATGCCCCACGTGCAGGGTTGGGGGGTAACAATCGAGTCTGGGCAGGGATGATAGGCAGACACGACGAGGGCTACTGAGAATGGCTTTAAATGTCATTATTTACCTCCCATGGCTCAAGAAATCTGACTATCCATTAAGATTCTTCTTAGAGATACTCACAAGAACGATTCTACAACCTGTGTGATCAATGGTGTCTCCCTTATGTGTTTCTACCATCAAAAGGTACAATTATACAATTCAAAGCTCAAGATATAATTAAATCTCTATAATGGTACTAATAGCTCAAGCAATTTTGAAGCAGCTGTCATATTTTAAAAGATCATTCTGGGTTGTTATATATCTGAAAGTGCTCTGTGAGATTTTGTTACTTTTTCATCTTCAGTAGACAATGTATTTAATGCTGAGAAGATGGCTTTCTTCCAGCCACATTGCACAAAAAGGAGCAATTTCACTTGGGACTTCATCAGCTGACAAGGTCATCCTAGAGGACTAAACTCTACCAAACAGAGCTGAGCTTAGCCCGCTAAGGCTTGGTTCCATTTGTTCCCTAAGGAAGAGTCCAAAGTAAAGATTAGGTCATAGGATATGGCCCAGTCCAGGGCTCTCTGGGAGTGGTTTAGACTGACATCACTTCCTCTAAGAGGGAGAAAGAAAAAAGACAAACTTATGTCTCTGCCCACATGAACAACTGGAGAGGTCCCACCGTCGTCGGCACTCCCGCTGTCCCCGGGCTGTCCATGCTGTGGCCAGTACGTGACACAGAGTGTTCTAACTACCTCATTACCTGTCTGTTCCCCAACTAAACTGTGAAGCCCTTGAGGGAGGGGCTGTGTCTGGTTTACCACAAGATCCCTGATAACTGTCAGAACAGGTAATGAATGGGGTCCTGCCTCCCCTGAGCCTTCAGGATGCATAACAGACAGCCCAGGAAATGCAGAGATTAGGTATGCAGCCACAGAGAACAACCACAAGAAAAGTGTTTCAGAGACAGTGAGTTGGAAGCTTTTTAATCACTGACCAAGCTCCTTAAACAGTGACCTAGAACAATTTAGAAGTGTGGTTTATATTCATGTTATTTCCCAATAGTAACAGTAACAACCAAAACGCACAGATGGCTGTCCCATGTCACTGCTGTGCTAAGGGCTACACACGCATCATTGCATATCCTCTCACAACCCTTTATCCCTATTTTACAAAGAGGGAAACTGAGGCTCAGGGAAGTTGCTTGCTTAGGATCCCACAATGGGAAAAGCAGGATTCAAATCCACAGTCCTTGCTCTTGACCATGGCATCCTCGTATGTGATTCTGAAACTGATGCTGTAATAGAAACTGGCCCCAATATCTTTGAAACCTTGATAGCAGACAATGTGGCATGCTTTTTACTTGTCCCATGTAAAAAATGCCATGACTTTCTGATTTATTTTTCTAGGAGGATAGCTCTTTTTTTTTTTTTTTTTTTTTTAGGAGCCTGTCAGGTATGACAAAGTAGAGCAAACTCCTACTCAATAACAACAGGATAAAGATGTTGACAATGACTTAAATCCTTTATAAACATCATCTCATTTACTCCTCACAACCACCTGATGAGGTAGACATGATTATTATTCACATCACAGAGAGGAGGAAACTAACATGTAAAAGGATGAGGTGATATACCCAAGGTCACAGCCAGAAAGAGGTGGAACTCAGGGTCTAGCCAGAGTCCATCTGATGTCAGAGCCTAGTCCTTGGCCACCGTAATCCCAATTGGAATGGGCAGATGGGAATTTTGGGAAAAGAACTCCGGCGTCTACGTGAAGACTAGATTTGAGGTACACAAGACTGGAAACAGGGAATCCTGTTAAGGTCCATGCTGCTTTGTACTCTGAGAAAAGACCAAAACTGATTCCATTGCAACACCAGGAGCACCCCAACCCTTAAATACCATTCCAGCGAGTAAAGGAAGGAAAGAAAGAGATTACATCAGGGGTCAGCAACCTGTGCCTGCAGGCTAAATCCAGCCATCTCTCTTCGTAGATAAAAAGTTTGAGTACCACACAGCAATGCCCACTGATGTCACATATTGTCTATGGCTGCTTTTTTGCCTTAACAGCAGATCTGAGTAGTTAAAAGAGAGACTGTATGGCTGGCAAAGCCTAAGACATTTACTCTCCAGCCCTTTACAGAAAAGGTTTGCCAACCCCTGGACTACATGTTAGAGAGCTTAAGATATAAAAAACACCAATTGGAGAAACAGCAAGCCCAGAATCTCCAGGCAGAACAGGTACACCCTTCACCTATCCAGTTGATGCTTGACACATTCAGTTTGTAATTGTGCTAAAAAAAAAAAAACAAAAACCAAAAAAATCCTTTATCCAAAACCAGCCATCCCCTGCTTCTCAAACCCCCGCTCTTTACCCTCTAAAAGGAGCAGCAACCCGGAGTCTTACCTTTGTTGTACATGTTCGTTGGCACTTGGACATCACTCAGACTGATATTCACAGGCAAATTATTAAAATGGTCATTTGGGGCTAAGATGAATTCCTTTCCCAGCTCCAAAAAATTCCCGTCTTTGTCCCTTTCATTTATCAGCACAGCATTGAAGTATTCATACTGAAAGACAAAGTCAAAAAACATTACTTGCACCTTAGGGCAGAGGGCCATGAACTCAGACAGACCTGGGCACAGGCCATCTGCTGTCCCCTGCATTTGTGGACCCTGATCTGCTCACATAATCTCTTTAAGTCTCATGTACTGTGTCTATGGCTGCTTTTGTACAGGTGTGATAGCATTACATAAATATTTGCCGGTGTCATTAAATATTCTCGGAAAACATAACAACACAGTACTTCCTTATGTGAATATAGAAAAAACGGCCCTAAAAATATTTTAATTCTTTAAATTTTGAAGACAGACCATGCCACTATGCAGCCTATAAATCAATAGACGGTAACAAGTAAACATATAACATGTCAGAGCATCATACTTGCATTGGGAAGATAATAAAGAAGAGTGAGGGGAACAGCAGCAGCAGAAGGGCGGCGTGTTTATGGTGCTCAGGGTAGGTCTCTCTGTGATAATGACACTTGCCTAGAGACTGAATGAGGGGAGGAAGCCAGTGGTGATGGCATCTGGGGCCAGTGTCCCAGACAGAGAGGAGAGCAAGGGAAAAGGCCCTCAGATGGAAATGTGCTGGCACGTGTTACAAATGGCTACACCATCATCATCCGACATATGTAGAAGGCTCACTTTGTGTCAGAAACTACTCTAAGTGCTTTTCATATGTTTTCTCATTTGCTCTGTTAACCATGTTATGAAGTAGATTTCATGAGTATTCTCACTTCACAAATGAAGTGGACTGAGGTATAAAGAATTTATGCACCCTGCCAGAGATGACACAGCTGATAAGCAGAACCAGAATTCAAACACAGGCAGTCTATCTCCAGAGTCCATGCTCATGTCCACTGTGCACGATGGGCAATGTCAGGTATGGGTGGAATTAACATGATCTTAAAATGACTAGGATTAATATGCTAAGTGGACTAATGGGAAAAGTGGATAACATGCAAGAACAGATGTGACATAAGCAGAGAGAGATGAAAGAATCAGTAATAAATGCTGGAAATCAAAAACACTGTAACAGAAATGAAGAATGCCTTTGATGGTTCATCAGTAGACTGGACATAGCCAAGGAAATAATCAGTGGTCTGGAAGATATGTTAATAGAAACTTCCCAAACTGAAAAGCAAAGAGAAGAGAAAAAAAAAGGATCAGAATATCCAAGAATTGAGGGACAATTACGAAAGGTGTAACATATCTGTAATGGGAATACTAGATGGAGAAGAAAGAGAGAAGGAAATTGAAGAAATATTTGAAATAATAATGGCTTAGAATTTCCCAAAATTCATCACAGACACCAAAGCACAGATCCAGAAAGCTCAGAGAACACCAAGCACAATGAATATTACAAAAATCTACACCTACACATATCATGTTCCAACTGCAGAAAATCAAAAATAAAGAGAAAATCTTGAAAGAAGCCAGGGGGAGGGGAGGCTCTTACCTATAGAGGAACAAGGAAAAGTATTACATCAGACTTCTCTTCAGAAACTATTAATATGTAAGCAAGAAGAGAACGGAGTGAAATACTTAAAGTGCTCAAAGAAAAAAAAAATCCATCAACCCAGAATTCTGTATCTAGTGAAATTATCCTTTGCAAGTGAAGGAGACATAAAGACCTTCTCAGACAGACAAAAATAAGGGAATCTGTTCCCAACAGACCTGCCCTGCAAGAAATGTTAAAAGTTCTTAAGAGAGAAGGAAAATTACATAGATCAGAAACTCTTATCTACATAAAGAAAAGAGTGTTAGAGTAGGAATAAATGAAGGTAAAATAGCATATTTAGTTTTTCTTATTCTTGACTGATCTAACATATAACAGCTTGTTCAAAATAATAATAGCAACTAATCTTTGGGTGATTATGGTCTGTGGATAAGTGAAGTGAATGACAGCAGGGGGGATGGGAGATACTTTGTGCTATGACTTGAACATGTTCCCTCCAAAATTCAGGTGTTGCCAATATGAGGGTATTAAGTTGTGGGGTCATTAAGAGGTGATTAGGCCATGAGGGCGCCTCCCTCATGAATGGGATTAGAAGTCCCTGTATAAGGGCTTGATAGAGCAAGTCCATCCCTTTTGCCGTTCTGCCTTCTGCCACGTGAGAAAACAGCATTCCCCCCGCAGAGGATGCAGCGCCAAAGTGCCATCTTGGAAGCAGAGAGCAGCCCTCACTAGACACCAAACATGCTGGTGCTTCGATCTTGGGCTTCCTAGCCTCCAGAACTGTGAAAAAATAAATTTCTGTTCTTTAAAAATTACTTAGTCTCAGGTATTCTGTTATAGCAGCACAAGTGGGCTAACACACTCTGTTATAAGATACCTGTACTACCCATGAAGTGTTATAGGGTCATTTGAAAGTGGACTTAAATTAATTGTAAATGTATATTGCAAACTCTAGGGCAACTGCTAAAATAATTTTAAAAGGAAGTTTAATTTATATGCTAAGAGAGGAGTGAAAATTCAGTCATAGAACATGCTCAATTAAAACAAGAGAAGGCAGAAAAAGAGTAGAAAGAACAAGAACAATGAGTAGAATATCGTTATAATTATGGTACATATTAATCCAACTATATCAATAATCACTTAAATGTGAATGGTCTAAATATACCAATTAAAAGACAGAGACTGTCAGAGTGGATTAAAAAACAAGACCCAACTATATTTTGTCCACAGGAAATCCACTTTAAACATAAAGACACAGATATATTAAAAGTAAAGGGATGGAGACAGATATATCATGCTAACATTAATCAAAATAAAGCCGGAGTAGCTATTTTAATTTCAGACAAAGCAAACTTCAGAGCAAAGACAATTATCAAGGAATAAGATGCACATTAATTAGTGATAAAGAGGTCAATTCTCCAGGAAGACATAGCAATCTTTAATTTGTATGCACCTAACAAAAGAGTGTTAAAATACATGAAGCAAAGACTGATAGAACTGCAAGGATAATTAGATGAATCTACTATTATAGTTGAAGAATTCAACACTTCTATCCGTATTAGTAATTGACAGATTCAGGAGGCAAAAAATTGGTAAAAATATAGTTGAACTGAAGAGCAACATCAATTAGATCTAATTTACATTTATAGAATACTTCATCCAATAAGAGCAGAACACACATTCTTCTCAAGCATGTGAAGATGTTTGCTTGGAACACTCACCAAGATAGACCACATTCTCAGCCATAAAACACAGCTCTACAAATTTAAAAGAATATAAATCATATAAAGTATGCTCTCAGACTACAATGAAATTAAACTAGAAATCAATAACAGAAAGATAGCTGAAAAATCCCAAAATATTTGGAGATCCAACAACATACTTTTAAACAACACATGGATCAAAGAAGAAGCCTCAAGAGAAATTTTAATCTAAATGAAAATGAAAATACAATTTATCAAAATTTGTGGGATGAAGCAAAAGCAATGCTTAAAAGGAAATTTATAGCATTGAACACATGTATAAGAAGAGCAAAAAGATGTAGAATCAATCATCCAAGCTTCTACTTTAAAAAAGCAGAAAAGAAGAGCATATTAAATCCAAAGTAAGCAGAAGAAATGAAATAATATTTTTTTAATGTACAAAGCAAAAATCAATGAAACTGAAAACAGGAAATCAGTAGAAAAAAATCAATGAAACCAAAAGTTTGGACTTTTAAAAGATTTATTATAGTGAAAAAGATACAAAGCAAAATCAGCAAGGGAAGAAGAATATGGTGCAAAGTACGGAGTAATCCAGGTGCAAGCTTCCAATAGTTCTGTCCCAGTGTAATCACACATGTTACACTTAATTCTTCCAATAATGAATTGTAACAACACATTTGAAATGGTGTCTGCCAGGGAGGCTCAAGAGAGAATCAGTGCTCAGAATTTATATTGGGGGTTGGTCATGTAGCAACACTATTTAATACCAGCTTAACGTAGTTGACATTTACAGAACTCCACACCTAACAACTGCAGAGCACACTTTCTTTTACAGAGCACACACTAGCTGGGCCATTAAATAAGTCTCAATAAATTTAAAATAACTGAAATCCACATAGTATGTTCTCTGATAATAATGGGCTAAATTTAGAAATCAATATATGTTATTGGTATAAAAAATACCATTGATATCTAGATATCCAATAAAAGACGATATCTAGAAATGTCCTAAAGATTTAGAAATTAAACATACTTCTTAGTAATACATATGTCAAGGAAGAAAATGACATGGGAAGTTAAAAAATGTTTTGAAATTAATCATAATAAAAACAATATATTGGCTGGGCGTGGTGGCTCACATCTGTAATCCTAGCACTTTGGGAGGCCGAGGCAGGAGGATTGTGCGAGTCCAGGAGTTTAAGAACAGCCTGAACAAGAGAGAGACTCCATCTCCACAAAAAATGGAAAAATTAGCCAGGCATAGTGGCATAAGCCTGTAGTCCCAGCCACTCAGGAGGCTGAGACAGGAGGATTGCTTAAGCTCAGAAGCTGGAGGTTGCAGTGAACTATGATGACGCCACTGCACTCTAGCCTGGGTAGAGCGAGACTCTGTCTCAAAAAAAAAATCTGGACACAAAAATCTTAAAATATTAAATGAAATGAAATCCACCTATAATTGAAAGGATAATACATTATGATCAAGTTGTATTAATCCCAGGAATTCAAGGTTGGTTTAACATTTGAAAAATCAATCAACATAATTTACATTAACAGAACAGAGAAGAAAAACCATGTGATACAGAAAAAATATTTGACAAAATTCAATCATTATTCATCATAAAAACTCTTGGAAAATTAGAAATAGGAAAAAGTGTTCTCAACCTGATAACAAACATTTATTAAAAATCTGCCGCCAACATTACATTGATAATGAAGCACTGAATGATTTCACCTAAGAAAAAGGCAAGGATATCTTACCAATTCTATTCAATACTGTACTGGTGGTACTGGCAAATATAGTCAGACAAATAAATAAATAAAAGTCATTGGAATTAGAAAGAAAAAAATTATCTTTATTTGCAGACATGATTGTCTGTATAGAATATCCTAAGGAATCCACATAATATACCAACATATATAACATACTAAAAAGTTATAACTTTTTTTTAAGAGTTAGCAAGGTCATGGAATGAGATGAATATTAAAAACTCTGTTGCATTTTAATATACTAACAAAGAACTGGAAATGAAAATTGAAAACAATATCACTTACAATAGCATAAAACATCAAATACTTAGGTATAAATTTTTAAAAATACGTGTAATGCCAGTATACTACAAAATACTAAAAACTACAAAACATTGCTGTTTGAAATTTAAGAAGACATACATAAATGGAAAGAGATACTTTGTTCAAGAATTGGAAAATTCTTCCCAAACTGATCTATAAATTCAATGAAATCCCAATCAAAATCTCAACAGGCTTTTTGTAGAAATTGCCAAGCTGATTTTAAATTTTATATGGAAATGAAAAGGATTTCAATTTCCAGATCAATTTCTAAAAAGAAAAAAGTCCACAGACTTACATTTCCTGATTTTAAGGCTTCCTCTAAATCTCATTAATCAAAACAGTGTGGTGTTGGCATTAGAATAGACAAACATGTCACTGGAACAGAAAGGAGTCCAGAAATAAAGCTGGACATATACAGTCAACTGATTTTCAATAAATGAGTCTGGATAATTCAATGGGGGAAAGTATTTCCAACAAACTGTGCTGGAGCAAATGATGAAATATACGAAAACTACATTCTCAACCCCTAACTCACATCATATACATATTAATTCAAGATGGATGACAGACTTAAGTGTAAAAACTAAATCTGTAATACTTCTAGAAAAAAAGTGAAGAATACTTTTGTGGCCTTCGGGTAGGTATTGATTTCTTAGGATACAGAATGCACTTACAATTTTAAGAATTGATAATTTGAAATTTATGAAAATTCAAAACTTCTGGTCACCAAATTCACTGTTAATTAAAGAAATAGGAAAGCCACTGTTGAGGAAAAAGTATTCATAATATACACATCTGACAAATGACTTGTACCCAGATTATGTAATGAACTCCTGTAACTCAACTTAAAACACCAATCACAATATGAACAAACGATTTGAACAGAGATCTTACAATGGAAGGTATATGAATGGCCAATATGCAGATCAAAATGACTTCAAACATCATCAGTCATCAGGGAAGTGCAAAATAAAACCCCAATCACATGCCATTTTACACCCATTAGAATAGCTAAAATTAAAAATTCTGACATTATTAAATGTTACCAAGGACGTGGAGTAACCAGAAATCTCATATATTGCTCATGGAAATATAAAATGGTACAAACACTTTGGGAAAACATTTTGCAGCTTCTTATAAAGTTAAACATATATCTACCATATGACCTGGCAATTCCACTCCTAGGTATTTACCCAAGAGAAATGAAAACAGATGCCCACAAAAATATTTGTGTGAATGTTCATGAAAGCCCCATCATAATAGCCCAAAACTAGAAATAACCCAAATGTCCATTAGGTGAAAGGATAAACAAATCTGTGATATAGTCATACAATGGACTACTCAGGAACAAATCATTGATACACTCAAAACATGAATGAATCTTGCAAATATTATGAGCAAAAGAAGCCAGAGACAAAATATCACATATGTGTGATTCCATTTTTATGAAGTTCTAGAACAGGCAAAATTATTATTCAATTGTGATGGCAATTGGGTGTTGCTTCTTAAAGCAAGGGTTTGAGTCAACTGGGAGGTCCACAAGAGAGCTTCCTGGAGTGCTGGAAATGTTCAATATCTTGATGAAGCATGGGTTACACAGGTGTATTCATTTGTCAGTACTCATTGAGTTGTATGCTAAAGAACAGTGCATTTTTCCAGATAGAAGTTTATGCCTTGATAAAAAAATTAAAGTCACAAAAGACCTTTCGATTCTTTTTGAATTATTAATTCAAGAACTTTACAGAAACAGAATTCAAGTTAATAAACTCCAACCCTAACCATTTTTAAAGCACAATTTACTGCAATATGGCATCCCAAAAACAAAAGAAATCAGACTTCTGCTGAAACATCAACCAAGGGAGCTCTTTACCGTGCAAAAATACCTTGACCAGCCCATGAACCACCCAATGCCCAGGGGAAGGCCCCCTCTTTTAAGGAATCTGGTTTCTAGGAAACATGTTAGTAGCACTTCTTCCCACAGCACCACGTTAAGGGAAGTCTTAATCTTCCATAGACCCAAGCGCATCACAGAATATCAACACTTTCCAAAACTCAAGCCTTCACCTCCATTGTTTCATATAACTGGAAGTTAAATTACCAAAATAAAGCCTCAGCCTGCTGCTTGATAAAGGACAATGCAGTAATGGTTCACGCACAGGCTCTCTGGAGGCAGCTTCGAAACTGTGATTTAATTGAATAATCTGCACAGCCCAGAATGCAAATGAAAGATGAAAACCTAAGCTCGATTTTGCTCAGTGGTGCTCATCATTTACCAGGGACGACTGTGTGTTCTGCTTCTCCTCCCCAAATTCATTTGTCTGTTCTGCATTGATTTTGAAAAGGCTGATTTAGTATAAACAAGAAGAATCATTTCTCAGTCCTTGGAATGCATTGCCATAATTATGAAGCTCAGTGGCTTTGTCCATATGATCGACTGAGGAAAAGATATATTTAGCCCAAGTCACCTCAGTATTTTGGAATCTTTGTTGCCCTTGGGGTCAGAGCAAATTAATTTTTTTGTGTGTATACGTGATGACCTACTACGTGTGATGGGGGCACAATGGAACTAAACCAGGGACAAAATGTGGCATATAAAATACCAGGGCCAAAGTGGTGGGTGTGCTCTGTTCACCAGAACCTGGCCCAGCCCCAGACTGAGAATGTGGTGGTTCGATGAGTAAGTATCTAAGAGTAATTCAGTAGGACAGAGGTCAGCAAACTTTTTCTGTCACGAGTCAGACAGTAAATGTTTTAGGCTTTGTGGGCCATAGAGTCTTTGTTGCAGCTACTCAGCTGTACTGTTGTAGCATGACAGCAGCCACAGACAATACATAAATGAATGGGCCTGGCTATTTTCCAGCAAAACTTAATTTACCAGAAATTTATAAAATTACAAAAAAGATTTGGCCTTCAGGCTGTAGGTGGCCAACCCCTGTAGTAGGATGCTATGGGATATTCAAGAGGCAAATTTTTAAATAACCCTCTGGCTGGAAGGGAACTTCATCAAAGATGCACTGGGGCTGGGCCTTGAAAATTGGAGGATTAGGATGTACCCCAATGGGGAAAGAGACAGCAGAAGCAAAGGCAGGGAAGTAGGAAAGGGAACAGGAATATCCCAGACTGGCTGAATTGGAGGTTGGTAATGGAGAGTTCAGAGAGGAAAGCAGGTGAGGCCAGAGCAGAGACGCTCCTGAATACTGGAATAAAGCACCTGGACTTTATTTTCCAGACCACTGATTCCAAACATTTTTGATCAAGCATTTCTTTCACTACAAAGTTTTTGAGCAGTATCTCCTACATACATATTATTTATAACTCATGTGTACTACCTATCTTTATACTAACAAGTACACATTATAAACCAAATAAAAAAATAATATTAAAAGTAAATTAGAAATTAAAGTGGCACGTTCTCTTTGGGCATGCCAGTGGCTCACTCCATGCAGCCCTAGCACTTCTCTGCAGTGTCCCGAAGCAGCATTTCCACAGTATAATCCATAGAACAGTAAGTCATTCTACAGAATACTCAGGAAGAAATATTTTTTTTAAATGAACAAAGTTTGGGAAATACAGGGAGAGCTGAGTTCAAGGAAAGGGAAAGAGGTTTCTTCACTGAAGGACTTCTCACAGCCTTTAACTCATTAAGAGAATGTACAATGTGCACTTAGAATATTGGAGGGGCATCATAAGCAGCATTCCCCAAATTTAGCTGCCCATATAGCTGTCCATCTCAGTAACATGGGGTTCATTTTACCTGTAATTGTGTAACTGTTTTGTCAATACACAGCTCCCCCATGATACCAGTTCCACAACTTTAGGAACTGTGCCTGTGTTTACTCACTGTTGTATTCCCAGTCCCTGGCACGGCGACATCTAATAATCAGTTGTTGGTTGACTGACTGATCAAATGACAGAATCAGAATCCATTTGGTCAGCAAGTCTCTCACAGGACTTGTATTCCATAGATGTGTCTTTGCAATCAACTCTTCCAAGCCATGTGCTGCCAGGGAGAGTTGCTCAGTAGGTTAGGAAGAAAACACTGTAAGCAGTGATTCATACGGACCGAGGAAAGGGAAGGTTGTAGGAGGCCAAGGTCATATCGCTGCACAGCCTCTGTCACAAATTTGCACAGAGGAGTGGGTCCAGAGGAGTGAGGTAAAGGTGACTCCAGAATTGGCCGGAATTGCTGGTCTGTGCTATCACAAGATGAAGAGAACAAGGCTCTTCCCTCTGTGATACTCTGACAATCCTGCAGTTTCCCCAAGGGCCACCTGGGTGTCCCATTTGCCTGCGGAGTTCCTCTCCTTGAATGTGTTGCCACAGAAAGTGGCAATTTTCAGTTCTGACAGAGGAGCCACCATGGAAAATAAGCCATTCCTCCACCCCTCTGACAACTGTGGAATTGAGCAGCTCAGGCCTTCTCACTGGCCCCGCTGGGCTCTAGTCATGGACAGCCAAGCTTCAGATTCAACAGGAAGCATCACTAGATGGCAAAAAGGCTCAGTTTGTGTGTCCTTCCTGGTGGGCTGTGGTGACTGCCTGCGTGTGTTGAAAAAGCTTCCGAGGTAACATCTCAACCACAAGAGAGTGTGCTACTCTCTTAATGGTGGCTCAGCCTTTCCCGCACCATCCATATCCTCCAAAACTCATCATTCCCCAGTTTAGGGGTTGGCACATTTTTTCTGTAAATAACCATATAGTAAATATTTAGGTTTTGCAGTCCAGACAGTCTCTGTTGCAACGTTTAATTTTGCTGTTTTAGTGAAAGCAGCCAAACGCAATCCATAAACAAATGGGTGTGGCTGTGTTCCAATAAAACTTTATTTACAAAACAAGCAGCTGGCAGGATATGGCCTGTAGGCCCTCATTTCCTGAACCCTGCCCTGGTTCACCCTCTTCACTCTCTCCAGGTGAGAAGCACTAGCAAAGAGTGAAATCAGGATGTCCTAAAGCAGTGCTTCTCAGCTCTGGCCAAACCTCAGAGCAATGAAATCTGAATCCTGGATGGAGCCCAAGCATCAGGACCTTCCAGTCTCCCCACGTGAATCCAACGTGCAGCCTAAGCTGAGATGCAGCGTCACGGGTGGCTTCCGCTTCCCCTCCCTGCAGGGGAAGTTGCACAACAGAACTACAAGGCACCACTGCAAAGGGCCTGCTTCATAGATGGGAAGAATCTGCTGCACATATTTTGATTTGGAAATTAAATTCTGCCGTGAAAGTTCTCTCGTCATGTCCTGTGTGTGCATACTGTAGAGCCAACTGACTGTGAACTCCATAAGAGTTAAGACCTGAGCTTCCACACCTGCTCGCTGCTGAACCCGAGGACAGGTCCAACTCATAAAATCTAGCCTGGGGGTTGGATCCAGAACACACAGTCAGCTGCAAATGCAGTGCCCACTCACTAAGTGACTGTGTTAGTCAGAGTTCTCCAGAGAAACAGAACCAATAAGAGAAAGATAGATAGTAGATAGATAGGTGACTGATAGAGAGAGAGATAAAATATAGATAGGATAGTAGGGAATACATATAGGATAATAGCATATTTATTTATTCCTTATACGTGCGTCAGTCTCCTCATCTATAAAATGCAGTACGTGTGTACTCCTTCACAACTGTATGTCAAGCTCCAATCACAGCATTCAGCGCAGGTAAGACACGTAAGAAGTCAATCCCAGGATTCATGGTGATGGAATCCGTCCTTCTGCAAGGCTCAGGGCTCTCCCATGCCCCTTGAAGCCTTTCTCCTTCTCAGGAGCCCTGCCTCCTCGGAACTGCTCTCCCCTCCTCAGGAAATCAGTGGTATCCACGCTCCCAGCAACCCTCAGAGGGTGTGTTTTGGATGAGTAGGCAGGCACCTACGCATCCCTGTACTGCTAGAGCATCTGTCCTTCCCAGAGACACTGGTGCCTTTCTCACCTCCTCCTCACCCCTGGCACCAAACACGATGCCCGGAGATCGCTGGTCAAAGGTGGTGGGATGAGTAAATGGACACGACAGTCCTTGTCTGTACCACTTAGGGGACCATTTTCACGTTTCACCACCAGCTAGGAACAGCCTTCCCGCTCCCTCCCCGGCAAGTTAGTCCCAAGCCAGGGGAGGAATCTGGGTGAGCCTTCTGACTCACATCGGTACCTCCCTGTGCCTGGATCCAACCCTGTGTTCCACTCATGAGGCAGGAACCCAGCCTGGGGTGGCCGTGAGAGCAAGCACGTGAGGCGCGGGGCACAGACATGAAACTGGGCTTACCTCCCCGGGGCACCTGCACATCTCTCCCGCTCAGTCTCCTCTGCTGTGAAGTGCGAGGGGTGACCCCTACCTCTTCAGGCCTTCGCAAGCACTGAACGGGATAAAATGTACAAAAGCCCCAGGCACAGTGCCTGTAGCCGTTTCTTAATGTGTTTTGGTTCTTTCCTCTTTTCCTTATTTTTTTCCCCTTCTCTGTTCTGGGATGATGGCCAGCTTTTTACAACTTAGATTAAAAAATAAAAATTAGTAGAATACTAGTTCCAAATGAGCCAAGCAAATATCCAAATCCCAGGGAATGTGTATCCTCTGGGGAAGTGACATATATCGCTACTCAGCTATGCCCCTCTCTGAAGGTCTAGTGCTGTCTGGTTACTACTCAATAATCTCATTTTCTCCTCATACGTGAAAATTGATTTTTTAATGATCTGTTCCAGAATATTTCTAGGTATTAACGTTACATTAACTCATTTATAATTCCCCAAGTGTCATAGTTACTTAAAAAAAAAAACCAGATAATGAATATCCCTTTCCCAGCCATCTGGAATCTCCAGCCTCTGAGAATACTCAAATATAAGTATTAATGGCCTACTTAACAAGACACTTATGCAGGCCTTGGACTGCAGTTTTCTGCAGGCCTAGCTGGCTACTCGGCATTTAATTTTAAAAGCCTTGGAGTGGAGTGTTTAACTCTAGCGCGCTGGGTTCAAATCCCAGCTCTGCTGCTTAGCCACAACCTCTGTTACTGCATCCATAAAATGGGTCCACAATCACCCACATTATAGGGAAGCTGTCTTGAGGAATAAACAAATAAAAGGTAAAAAAGTACTCAGTTCAATGCCTGACACACAGTATTAGGTTGAACTGTACAAAACTGCCCTTTTTGTGGGTCAAAAATGGTTGCATATCAACAATTTCATATGGTTCTACCTAACAGGGTTCCAACAAGTGATAGCCACTATTGTGATGGAGCTGCCTGGCAGGCAGAGGCCAGAGGGAAATAAAGGCACGGTGAAGACACCATCATCTCCCACATCTGATTCCTCAGCACCCATTCTGGGCCCCCCAGTCTTGTCTCTTTATGGCAGCATGAACTTCCAGAAATACTCAGCTGAGTGGGCCCTCTCCCTGCATACAATCCTTCAGGGACTTACTTCCCACTGCTCTTAGGACACAAGACAAGATCCTTACCATGGCAGATGAGGCCCTGCCCACTGGCCCCTGCCCTCCTGGCCAGCCACATCTGGCACCACCTCCCCTCTGTTCCCTCTACTTAGCCTCCCTCATCTGTGTGGGTCCCTCCATTGCTCCACGATCCTCTGTCCACATGGCCTCTGCCAAAGCTGCCTGGAACACTCACTTTCCACCTTCCACTCACACGATCCTCGTTCCTCCTGGGATTCAGCTCAGCCACCATGTCCTAGAGGCAGCTGCCTCTGACCTCCCTGACTGGGGATCCTGACTGGGTGCTCTTGAAGTCTCACGAGTCTGTCCTGTGTAGTACTTATCTCAGGGGTCACTGCACACTTATCTGAGTGACTATTTGGTTGATAGGGCCCCACTCTGCAGTGTGAGATACATGTTTGCAAGGGCCACAGCTGTTTCTTCCTGTGCTACTGCAATCTCAGTACCTAATACAATACCTGGTACAGAACAGAGGTACTCAGTAAAGATTGTTGCAGGAATATGAAGGGGAGGAGAGTGAGCATCCCACCACGGCAGTGCCCACAGTGGTCTTCAGGGCATGGCAGGCGCACAGAGGGGCTAAGTGCAGTCAACAGTGAGCCAGGCTCTGACCTAGACAGATAGGAAGGACTGTTGGGGGAACTGCATGGAGTCCGAGGTCCTGGGTTCTTAAGAGCTAGTCTGGCTGCTGTTCAGGCTAATGCCATGATGAGGGACTTCATAATGCAGCTAGGAACCCCCTGAGGGCTCCACCAAGGCCCACAAAGCCCTCACAAGGAGACATCAGACTAGTGGACATCCCAGCCTGGCACAGCCTTCCATTCATCAAATGGTTTCTGAAGGCCTTCTGTGTGCTGCTTCTACCCTTGCTTCCTTCTGCCCACAGCAGTGAGAATGATCCTTTGAAAGCTGTCACTATCTTGCTTAAGCAGTAGTTTCCCACCGGTATGGAATAACCCAAGGTCACACTTGATCTAGCCCTTGTCTGCCTCTCCAGCTCAATCAGACACACTGGTCATCTTTGGATCTTCAAATAGGCAAAGCTCACTCCCATCTTGCTCTTTGCATTCACTGTTCATCCACTTGGAAGACTATTCCCCCGAGGCCTTTGCATGGGTGGCTTCAGGTCTTAGCATAAATGCCAGCTTCCCAGGAAAGTCTTCCCCTAAGTGCCTCCTCATGTATCTTTCCAGTCACTGCCAAGCCCAACACCATCCAGCAGACCTTGTGTGACAACAAGTATATTCTGTATCTGCACTGCCCGACACAGTAGCCAACAGCCACGTGTGGTTATTGAGCGTATGAAATGTCACTGGTGTGACTGAAGAACTGACTTATAAATTTTATTTCATTTTAATTTATTTTAACTTAACTTTAAATAGCCACAAATGGCTTGTGGCAACCATACTGGACAACAACAGGCCCATCACCCTGTTTTATTTTCTTTATTGCGCTCATATATCTAAAGTTTTAAAAAAATTCGTCCCTAAGTTTACTGTCTAACTCCCCATTAGAAACTCGAGCTCCATATAAAGACAGAGACTTTTTCTGTCTTGTTCATAGCTGGAACACCAGGGTCTGGACATTGGGAGGCACTCAAAGGTGATGTGAATAAGTAGGCTTGTGTCAAAAACTGTGTTGACACAATTATCCTCATAACATCCATCCAGAAGCAGGGGCTTCCACTCCAGGACTTGTGCCCTAAGCAACTGTGACACGTCCACACGTGGTAGTACTAATGATAGGAATATTCACATTTGCAAAGGACTGCCTTTTCTAATCACAGTGGATTGAAGGTTATCTGAACACTAAGCTCATGCCCAATCATCTGTATCAAGATTTATTTTCTTAAATAAGAGGAAAAGGAGGTGACTAACACCTAAGGAGAAAAACAGCATATGGGAGCGTGTCACATATATAAGCATCATCTGTCTCTCTCTACTCAGGTAGAAAAAAAGGCAATGTTGTGAATAAGGTTGTTTTGGTCTGCTCAGCATGTCTTCTCCCCTGTTTCAGAAACAGAATCCCAATACTCTACTACAGGAGGGGCTTTCAATCAAGGGGGCCCTGGCAGCCACACGCCACTCAAGAGCATATGACCCAGCCTGGCCAATCAGAGTCCTTTTTCAGGTAATGCTATGAATGCCTGGAGACTGAGGTTCCTGTGCCTTCATCAAGGGTTGCAGATGTGGGGCTGCTGCTGCTTTGGCCTGCCAACGGCCGTCTTACCCTTCACACAGAGATCATTCTTCCAAGAAGAATGCCAAGTAGAAACAAAGAGAGCCAAGAGCTGGCAGGGAAGAGAGAAGTTTGATGGAATGATTCTGGTCAAATCTGTGCCAAGACATGCTGAAAAGCAGAGTCACACCTTGGAATGCCCAGAAAAGTGAGTCAATAAATTCCCTTTTTGGTTTTGATTCTAATTTGACTTGGGCTGCTGGAGTCCTGACAAAGTGTTCAGAAACACTGTAGTCAACACTTACAATAAGGTTGGCTTCCCCAAACCTCAGTTTTCTTCCCGTGAGAGAGAAGAACAACAACATCTACTTGTATTAGTTAAGACATTTCTAGAACCGACTGAATTTATCCTAAGATAAGAAAGTGCCTGATAGAATTCAAAGGACTAAATGCAGCCAGGCTCAGGAGAGGCCTAGAACCAGAATCAGGCCTGGAACCAGACTCCCGGGCAAAGTTCTCTTACTTCTCCTTTCTGCTTCTCTGTGTGTCTCCTCTTCACAAATCCATCTCTTGGCCCACTGGTTCTCAGAACAAAAGAAAAATACCCACTCACAGCCTCTCCATGTTTACATCTTTCTGTTCAAAGACTAGCCCAGGATGAACTGAAATTTTTGATATAATTCCCAAATCTTAGGAAAGGGATAGGGGCAAGGAGAGCGGGGACAGGAAGGGGACAGGAGGCAGTACGGTCAAGCTGTACAAACACAGTTATTGGGGCCCACCCTCATGAATGAAGGGGCTGTTGGGGTGGACACCATCAATCAGGCAGAGACCCCAAAAAAGGTGTCTACCATACCATGCCATGAAGGGTTTTTATAAGGACTTTCTGAACTAACATACTGTATATGAAATCATCAGTTAGATAAATTGATTGCTAAATGGCTCACACTCAAGAACCATAAGTTGAATCTGAGCGTATGTCCTCCAGGTCCAAACCAGAAAACCAGCTTACAAGACTAACCATCCTATAATGAGCTCCTTCAATAACTAGACTTCCTTGATTCACATAAAAAAATTCTCCTATGAATTTAGTCCCTGACTAAGTGGCAAAATGTGAAAGAACAAGACTCAGTGAAGGTATTTGGATTTCAGAGCACAACACTTTATGCGTGATGGTAACTCCCTGACTCTGAGGTAAATCCATAGTTTCGGTACAGTGTGTTAGTAGTAGTAAACTGTATTTAAAATTACCTACGTAAGTTTTTCTTCTTCAAAGGAACTCTCACAATTCCCAATGGAATAAAAAAGGTTTCTTCACAAAGTACAATTTATGTAAGAAATAAATCACTCCCTAGTTTCCACATCATAATAACTTTGCCATTCTCACTTAGAAGAGTTAAGAAGGAATTAAATAATAGACACAGAATGTGTGCCCTCAGTATCATGATTATTATTGCAGTTTTGAATGTTCTAGCACTTAGTATCAAAGAGGTCCAGTTGCTCTGGTGATTTACTCTTGCATTTCTCACAGTATGTTAATTAGGGGAAGAGACAACCAAGTCCACAGCATGCACATCACAAACGGTCATGATGTCCATCTCTGGTTACCAAGGTAACACATCATACTAATGTCTTTTCTATTACTACCTAGCATCTTAAACACAGAACTGCCTCTGATTTAAAAAAAAAAAGTGATAACTCAACAAGTGCAGTTGCCACTGGTGTGCCTAATGTGCAGTACTCGATTTCCAACAGGTTATACTTGGTATAGTTTGGGGGAAGGGGACTAGGGAAGGTAGAGAGGAGAATGGAACAGAGGGAAAATATAAGCTTTTCCAAGCATCTAGAATTTTGAAATATCTAAAAAAGTATTATTGCATTTTCAACACAGAGTTCTATGTCATGTCAAAAAATGCCAATGTTATTTAAAGTTGCCCTGAGGGTGATATGGTGGTGGTACTGTAGTGTTTCATTGCTTAGGACCTCTTACTCAAAACTTCCTACCCATCTCACCCCATGAAGAAACTGCAGCTCAGCATGATTAAGTAACTGTCTGAAGGTCCTACAGCTTGGAGGTGACAGAATCTATGCTCGAAACCTGATGTGAACAACTCAGATGCATACTCCATGTTGATTGCTCTGGGCTGCTTTCCAGAATGACAATTTAATAATGTATTATAGAAAAGCAGTCATCTATTAAAATATACCTATATCACACATTGTCTTGTATGTAGTGGGCGCTCTGAATATGTTTGAATGAATTGACCTATTATCTGAATTATAATAAGTTACAGAATTGAGATGTCATGGGTCAAGAAAACAAAAACTAGAAATTATAATATGATGACATTCCTTATGAATCTTGCAACAACTACTAAGAATAAGGTGAGAGACTGTGAGACTATGATATTTTTCTCTCTCAGCCTTCCCTATTTTTGTGGTTATTGTTTTAACTTCATATGACAGTAGATAAGTGGGATAAAAAAATTAAACATCAAAATAAAAAATAATACAAGAAGGTAAATCCATTTAGTGCCTTGACACCTCATTTGAGATAATGCTTTGGAGAAAATGGATAAACTCTTCTGTGCTGACAATACAGGTTGGAGAACTGCTCTGTGGCAACAGAAAATGACTTCCATTTTGTCTTGTCTATGGAGGTTAACCTTCTATGTAACCTTAACAAGGTCCATTCCCACCATACACTCTGTGAAGGCTCAGAAACATTTCCACCTAATAAACTACAAGATGCTGTTTGCTTTAGAAGCCTTTCGGATTAGAAAATGGAATTTTTCAGGCTCTATGTGTAAGGACCTCAAAAAAAAATCATCATGTGGCATTTAGACTTAAATAAGCAAGAAGCTCTTATAGCTATGTTGATGGTGTAAATATACACACAATAAGACCTTTAAGGTTAATATTCCTGCAGCAATTTTCAATCCCTCCTCTATCAATTTAAAATGGCAATGGCACTGGGTATCTACCCAAAGGAAAAGAAATCAATATATCAAGGGATACCTGCTCTTGCATGTTTATTGCAGCACTATTCAAAAACAAGTAATCAACCTAAGTGTTCATCCCAGATGAACGGATAAGGTGAATGTGGTATATGTACACAATGGAATATTATTCAGTCATAAAAAAGAATAAAATCATGTCATCTGCAACATGGTTGGAACTGGAGGTCGTTATCTTAAGTGAAATAAGCCAGGCACAAAAAGACAAATACAACTTGTTTCTGGGAGCTAAAAAATTTAAACACATGGAGGTAGAGAGTGGAAAACTAGGTAACAGAGACTGGGAAGGGTGAGTGGGGGAAGAGGGAGGATGAAGAGAAGTGGGTTAAAGGGTACGAACACATAGTAAGAGAGAAGGAATAAATTCAGTGTTTGATAGCAGAGTAGGATGACTATACTTAACAAAAATATACTGTACTCAGGTGAGGGACATACTAAATACCTTGATCACTACATGCTATATAAATGCAACAAAATTTCTCATGTACCCCCACAAATAAGAACAAATAAATAAAATAGCCATAGCATGCTCTGAATGCCAAGCCATTTAAAAGGATTCATCATTCATTCATTCATTCTCCCCATTAGCATTTTCTGGGCACCTGTGACATGTTAAGGTGGTGGGAACAGTACTGCTCACAGAGTATCCCACGCACTCTCCTATGTTTCCCAGCATCCCTTGTAACTGATGTTGGGCATGAGACTAGTTTGGCCGATGGGTTGTGAGCAGAAGTAAAGTGTGTCACTTCCTATCTAAAGTACTTGAGGGGGGCTATGAGTCCCTCACATTCTCTCTCCACCTTGTAGTAATTCCAGAAGCTACATTTTCCAGATGACATGGCTACAGAATAAAAGGCACCTGGGGCCCTGAGTCACTCATTGGAAGGGAACTGCCCTGGAGAGCTCCTAGACCCACAGTGGCTCATATGTGAGCAAGAAATAAACTTCTACCTGTTAATCTCCTGAGGTTTCAGGTTTGTTTGTTACCAGAGCTATCCTGCCTAATGCAGTTGGGCACTGGGTGAGGCATGAGAAAAGAAGATAAAAATACAAATCTCTGCTCTAATTTGTTCAAATCAAAGAAGATTGAAAATAAACTTATAAATTATGAGTATTAGTCTTTTAGAAAAATGTTTTCTTAGATTGGTTTAAACCACCTCAATTCACATTCAGATCTCCCTGCTCGCTAGTAATGAAGGCATTCTACTTGGTTGAAAGCGTTCCATTAGTTTAAAAGCTCCAATTGTTGAACCATCAATGCCTATAAGAGTGTAATAAAGGACAGAACAACTAAGTGTTACGGAAGCAGAAGCTACAGCTATATTAACATTCATGAGTTCACTCACCACAGTTCCATTCATAATCATTTAGAGATAAAAATACAATAATAAAAATTTCAACTTACAAAAAAGCCAAATGTGTCTCACAGCCCCTCCCCCACCCCAAAATATCAACTAAGTCCGGAATATCAGTTTCATTTATGACATCTCAATTCTGCTCCAATTATTATGGGATGAAACACTATTAGAGAGTTACCAAATACAGCAAATGCAATTTGTTAGGAATTTGAGCTGTCATATACATACTCACTGATGCATATTTCTTCCAAGAGTTACCTTTAAAGGGGAAAATATATTTATCTGCCAATGAAACCCAAAGGAACATAAATATATAGCTGTTCAAAAGGAAAAAGTCATTTTAAAAATCCCCATATGTATATTTTCACATAATTTAATGAAAATTTTGTATAAACTAATAGAGCCAATATGGTGGCGTGGTGTGTGTACATTTGCATCCATAAAGATCCATTTATATAAACTAATACAGACATTGCTTAACCTCTGAAAGCATAACTTCCTGCCTCCTCAGAAAGCTACACATTAATTCAAATTTATTCACTTCATAAGGCCCAAGCAAATGGAATTCAGACAAACTCATCTAGCAATAGAGTTGCCTGCAGTCGGGAGTAGAATAAAATGAGAATGTCTATTAGCTTTTCAACCGCTCTAGAGAATGAATGCCGTGTACAATTTTTGGAAAAAGATATAAAGGCTGGGTTTGCGAGAACAAATAGCTGTGGAAGAACTGACCACAGTTACCAATCATTTCACATGCTCCAGCTGTTTTGAAGTCTTTGATCTCTCCCAGAGAAGCCACGGAAGCCAGGTCACCAAGAAGCTACCCTGGATTCCAGGGCCATTGTGGAATATTAGCCACAGGTTTTCCAGAGGGTGGTAATGGAGATCACACAACTTATCCATCTGCTTGAGGTTTCCAAGAAATCCTGCAGGCATCCTAGGAACACATTGAAAACACAACTCCACTTTGGCTGTGCAAATGAAACATCAGAGGGGAATAAATGTTTAGGGGAAGCTGGTGAGTGTCCCAAAGCTTTAGAAGACAAAATACATGTGTGGCTTCTCATCAAATGTCCTTCCTGTTTCATATCCCAAAGACAGCCTAGCCAGAGGCTACTCTTTCATGTTTGACCTCTGCATTTCCCTTCCCAGAAGCAGCAGCAGAAGTGAGGTCCATCTCCAGGGACTTGATTCCCGGAGGCCATCAGAAAGTGGGCACCTCTGGACCTTGTTTGTCTCCCCCAAGAGAGACAAAGCCACACAGAGAATCAGGAAGTGTTCCAGGGTCCAGGGACTCCTTTGGTCATCACGGAGAGAAATGACCTCAGGCCTATGAGTCAGAGGCTTGGATTTTGTTCCATGGATTGTTTTTTCATCTGGACAAGTCTTCAACTTTCTGAGCCTCTGTTTCCCCATATGTCAACAAGCCATTTCCACCAGATGACCCTAGGCGTTCCCTCTCAGCTTCCATACATTTCATATTCTGGAGTCTGTTCCCAGGCTTCTGAGGCATTTAACACTATCCAGCATACTGGTATATGGAAGTACGAGTCCACGTTTTGCACCGAAAGTATCCTAAATGAAGAAGACATTGAAGTATCCCTGGAAATCAGGAGACAGCCTGTGTTGGCCAGCCACAATAACTAAATTACTGAAAGGCCCATGTTTCAAATTTCACGCATATTTTGTGTTTTTTAACTTGTTTGTGACCCCTGATTTTATGATTTTTATTATAAGACCCTAAATTTTAGCACTGAAACATGTATTTACTACAATGGAGGAACTGAAAACCACATTGGTGGCCAAGGCAATAAAATGTGATAAGAAAACACAATGAAGTGATCTCAGAAGTAGAGAAACTTTTGATTCTGGTGCCCAGGCTCAGGCTGCAAGTCCACATGGTTCTGCACCAACCAACAATCTCAGCAAAGGCATGTTCTCTTCAAAACCCCAAGAAAAGGCATGATGAGAAATCAAAGAAATACATTCTGAGGGGCACCAATCTCAGTACAATTGTTTCAGGAGGAGCACCTGTACTATTAATATACCATTAGGGTTTAGGATGGGGTGGGGAACCTGCAGCCTTAAGGCCACATGTGGCCTTCTAGGTCCTTAAGTGCAGCCTTTTGACTGAATCCAAATTTTATAGAACAAATCCTTTTGTTTTTATTAATACATTTTTGTTTGTCTTTTACATTTTTATTTTATTTTTTAAATGAACGTATTTAAAATATCAAAGAATAAAGTAAGTTTCAACGAAATAATCCTCCCAGATTGACCGGCACAATTAGAACATAAGTAAAGCCATAAGGGCTAACTGGACGGCTGCTCTGCTCGTGACTTAGTTCTAACTTCCCTGGCCTGACTGGCGTCATTACCGCATGAGGCTGGTTGGCGAGAGTTTAAGGGGGTCAAGCACACCAGTCTGTTATCAGCTTTTGACAACGGTGCACTGTGTTTCTGTTTGAAGTGGTTAGTTACAGAGCTCAACAGCATTTTTTAATTCTGCCTGCTTAACAACCCATCATGTCAAAGAAGACCAAGAGAACACTGAAGGAAGAAAACAGATTTTTTAATGAGGATAGGGAATTGCAATATTATCTTGTTACTGCTAAAGATAAGATGATTTGCTTGCCTTGTGACACTGCAATACCAACATTAAAGAAATTTAATGCTCATCAGCACCATAACACTCATAAGGACCACAAATATTTTCAATTAGAGGGAGAGGCACAAAAGGTTGTATTGCAGAAATTAAAAGATGAAAAGCAAAAGCAAAGACAATTATTTCAAGCAACAATAAGACCTGGAAATAATGGCACTGAAGCAACTTATAAAGTAGCTTATATATTTGGGAAAAAAGGGAAGCGATTCAGTGATGTAGAAATTGTGAAAGAACACATTGTCGAAGTTGTAGGATGCTTAGACCCCGACAACGTTTCGAAGTACAAACAACCACCTCTTTCAAGGGGAACCATAACTGATCGGCTGCATGAGTTAGCCTTCAACTTAACAGAACAACTTCACGCAATACTTCAAAAGGAAAATATATGTTATTCAATCGCTTTGGATGAATCAACTGATACTACTGACTCGGCACAAGTTTTATACTTCATTCAGGTCATAACAGAAGATTTTCTTTGCTAGGAAGAGTTACTTGCTTTGGGCACTCTTGCGAACAGAACACGGGGAATAGATATCTTCAACAACTTCCAAGATAAATGTCATGAAGTTGGACTGAATTTGGTAAATTTAGTGAGTGTATGTACAGACAGTGCACCTTCTCTAACAGGAAAATATGAAGGGTTTATTGTTCAGATAAAAAAAGTATTAAAACATCCAGATACTCTCATTTCTTTTCATTGTATCTCACATCAGCAAAATCTCTGTGCTAAAGCTACTATTTTAAGTGACACTTTGCAATAAATTATAAGTATTGTTAACTATATTCCTGAAAATGCAACACGGCATCTTCAGTTTTGTAACAAGCTAAAGTTGAACAATGAGGTATTCAGCATGTATTTGCCATAGCATTCTAAAGTGTGTTGGCTATTGCAGGGACAGGTGTTAGCCAAAATTTTATCTCTGCGAGAACAGACAGATAAATTTTATGAAGAACAGAATCAGCAATGTGAATTATTGAAAGAAGATTTCTATGGGAATGCAGCATTTCTGTGTGATATCATGTCAAATCAAAAGGACTTGAATATTTCTTTGCAAGGTAAAACTAAGTCTATATATGATATGTGGCAAAAAACCCAAGCATTTAGAAAAAAGCTATCTTTTTTCAAAACACTTCTTCAAAAGGAAATTTCGGATGAACATTTTCCCCAGTTAGCAAAGGTCACTGATGAGCAGGATGATATATGTGAATCATTCGAAGAATACACAGCTGTTATAGACCTATTAATTGGAGAATACAATGAAAGTTTCACTGACTTTGAGAATCATGACATCACACTCAAATTACCATTTCAGCCTCACCTGGGTGATATCACCAACACACCTAAAGAACTACAGATGGAATTGATTGAGCTCTCAGTAGATGACATTTTAAGGTCATTGTTTGATGCTAAGAAAGATCCAATTGAAATATGTAAAAATGCAGTAGAATATCCACTCCTTCAGCAACATGCCTGAAAAATGCTTTCTTGCTTTTCAACCACTTATTGCTGTGAATCTACATTCTCCCACCTAACCCAAATCAAGATGCCCTTAAGGTCACAAATGACTGATACCCATCTAAAGGATCAGTTGAAACTGCTGACCTCCATGCTGCAACCAAATATTCAAATGCTTTCCAACAAAAAGCAGACACAACAAAGTCATTAAAAGGTTAGTTAGCTTTAAAATTAACAAATAGTTTTCATGTTTTGAAATTATTAAGTACATAGATTTTTACAAATTAATGCACCTTTTTAAGTATATCTAATTGAAGTTTCTTGAATGTGGCCTTATTTGGTTACAGCTAAATTAATGTGGCCCTCCAACATGAAAAGGTTCCACACTTTTGGTTTAGGAGGAAGTTTTACGCCCTATCATAGACTCAACTTGTGTGAGCCTATGCAGGGACATGGACTTTGGGGATGAGCAGTTTCCTATGATTCTCATATTCAGGCTAATGAATAAGGGGAGAAGAAAGTCTCCTGAATTTTGTGGAATTAACCCCAAAAGGATAAGACAGCTTGCTAAGCAGAGCTGCATTTCCCAGATTCTGAAGAATGGTATTATTTTGATTGAATAAATAACTATAAAAACATGACTAACAGCTGCCCATTGAGCATGCATTTCTATAAGATCTTTAAATACATCATTCAATCATTTAATTTCAAGTGTTTGGCCACATGTTTAATAACACTGCTCAGACAATTTCTTCCAGTCAAACTATATAGTAAAATTGTGTCTGTCCATGATAGTTTTGTGGCTGCAGGGCACATATTATTTTGCCTTCTCTCTTATTGGGTTCTGATGTCTCCAAGAAGGGAGGGAGAAAAGAGGAACCACTGCACCACTCAGGACTTCAACATTTTCAAGAAGCAATTTAAAATAAGGGACATATGAACGAGTTAAGGCCGGCAACACAGGTAGGGAGCAGGTTCCAGAAAGGCCTATAATTATGTTTTCCCAAACTTCAATGGATTTTTGCTGTGCAATAGTCCAACCTTATCCTCAGGGGATATGTTCTAAGACCTCAAGTGGATGCCTGAAACCTTGGATAGTACCAAATCCTCTACATACTATGTTTTTTCCCTATACATACCTATGATAAATTTTAATTTATAAATTAGGCATAGTAAGAGATTAACAACAATAATAATTCAGTTATTATTAGAAAAGTATTATTAATCAATATAAAGGCTATTTGAACACAAACAGTGCCCTACCTCGACAGTCGATGTAATAACTGAGAAGCCTACTAAGTGACTAATGAGTGGGTAGTGCAGACAGCATGGATAGGCGGCACAAAGGGAAGATTCATGCTGGAAGGTGCAAGATTTCATCACGCTACTCAGAATGGCACAGGACTTAAAACTTATGAATTATTTCTGGAATTCGATAGTTAACATTTTCGGACTGCAGTTGACCTCAGGTAACTTAAACCACGAATAAGGGGACAGGGGCTACTGTACTACATCATCTGCTGTATTCATTAATTAATAATTTTTATTATGCTGTTACTTTTAAATTTAAATACATGCCTTTCAAGAGATAAGTTTGTATCAGTACCATAAATGGGAAAACTTGTATCACGAGCCATAAAGTAAAAAGAAATCATAAAAATACAATAAAAATAAGCAGTGGTATTAAATTCTAGGCAACCACAGCTGCTTGCTCTGTTTTGGTTAAAAATGGAGATAGCAAGAATTAGAAAGATGTTGAATTGCTGACCGACAAAGACAAAAGTTAAAAACAAACAAATAAACAAACAAATTTTAAAAAGAAAGATGTGGAAGACATGTTCATGCTGAATTGAGACTTTCTTCCTGAGGTGGTCAGAAGGATTAATCTAAAGGGAGCAACTCTATCACTGCTGGTTCAATGCCCCTCCCTGTAACTGTCCCCCACCCAAACTCCTTTCCACCACCATTAAGTGCCGGTGCACAAGAGGGCACACTGTGGGGAAAAGCGCTGCAGCCAGGCAGGGGGAACCCATGGAGCAGTTTTAATTTCAGAAGGGGTCGGGTGTGAAGTCTGGAGACCTCTTTAGGAACTACGTGGAGACGAGGCGGAGCACAGACGACTGGAATCAGAAGGACAAGATAGGAGACTGAGGCAGAAATCCAGGCAAGAGACGGCGGCGACGTAGACCAAGACAGTGGCCCTGGTGGGGAAGAAATGGAGAGGCGAGAGAGAGAATGGGGAGCATGGCACCGGACAAATCAGGGGACTGCAGAATGAGGGCAGTAAGGGATGTGGCCAGCCCAGGACACTCCCCAGATTGCCTGCTGGTGGAAATGCACAAGTAATGGGGCTGCTCTCAGAAAGGGGAGACAGAAGCAGAGAAGCAGCCTGTGGTGGAGGAAGGGAGGGCTGTTCAGTTTTAAGTAAGCTATACGGGGAGGCAGTCTGGCATGGCGGACAGGCATGTGGGCCCCAGCATCAGGCTGCATGGCTTCAAATCCCTGCTCAGCCACTTACTAAGTATTCCTGCAATGACTTTGGCGGAGCTACCAAGTCATCAGATGCCTCAGTTTCCCCATATGAAAAAATAAGTATAGTTCTTTCCTTTTAGGGTGTAGGTACCTATGCCAGGTACCTATCTTATCACTTTACATAGGAGCTAATACCCCACGAGTATTATCTATTGGTGTCATTCCTGCAAGCCTAATTGATCTTGATGGTATTTACTGGTTAACAAATACTCCACAGTGAATAGTGAATAATGTGAGTCAGGACTTGGGCTGGTTTCTGTTGACCTTCCCCAATAGGCCCCGGCATCCCCTCTCTACCCCCTGACCAGCGCATCCAGCCTTGAAACTACCATCTACTGCTTCTTTACAACCAAACTCAACCAAACTTGAGGGAGGTGTCCATGTTCCCATATTACCACCCACTTAGATCTTTAATAGAAAGAAAAAGTTACTGAAGTTTAAGAAATTTGTGAAACTGCCTTCAAATCCAGGCAAAGCTATTTGCAAGACATATATTCAATAAGGGGTTAACACCTAAAATATACAAGGAACTCAATCAACTCAATAGCAAGAAAACAAATAACCTGATTAAAAAATGGGCAAAGGACATGGATAGATATTCCTTTTCCAAAGAAGACACACCAATGGCCAACAGGTATATGGAAAGATGCTCAACATCACTAATCATCAAGGAAATGCAAATCAAAGCCACAATGAGATATCACCTCGTACCTATTAGGATAGTTATTATGAGAGTCAAAAGATAACAAATATTGGCAAAAATGGAGAAAAGGGAACCCTGTATACTGTTGGTGGGAATGTAAATTAGTACAGCCACCATGTGATCCAGCAATCCCACCTCTGGTGTATATCCAAAGGGAATAAAATCACTATCTCAAAGAGATATCTGTATATCCATGTTCATTGCAGCATTATTCACAGTAGCCAAGATAAGGAAACCACCTAACCATCCATTGGCAGATGAATGGATAAAGAAAATGGAGTATTTATATGTAATAGAATACTATTCAGCCTTTAAAAAGAAGTAAATCTTATCATTTGAGACAACATGGATAAACCTGGAGTACATTATGCTATTAATAGTTAAAATAAGCCAGACACAGAAAGACAAAAATTGCATGATGTCACTTATATGTAGAACCTAAAAACAAGTCAAACTCATGGTAACAGTGGGTAGAATGGTGATTACCGGAGATGGTGGTGGGGGAAAAGGGGAAATCTTGGTCAAAGAATACAAATGTCTAGTTATAAGATGAATAAGTTCTGGAGACCTAATGGACAGCATGGAGACTATACTTAATAATAATATAGCATATACTTGAAATTTGCTGACAGAGTAGATCTCAAATGTTCTCACAACACACACACACACACACACACACACACACAAACAGTAACAATGTGAGATGATAGATATGTTAGCTTGATTGTGGTAATAATCTCACAATGTATATGTATATCAAAACATCACTTTGTATACCTTAAATATATAAAACTTCTATTTGTCAATCATACCCAAATAAAGCTGGGGTAGAAAACAAATCTTGGCAAAGAGTTTAGTTATAAACTAAAAAGCCCTCTTTTTCTTTGGTTTGACTCTTAAAGCAGGGTTAAACTAGAGAAGGAATTACAGGTAGAGAGTAACAGTTGATCTTGGTGGGACGGGAACCTCAGCAGCTCTCCTAGGATCCAAAGAAGAGCCTAAGGAAATTGATGGGACCTCCTAAGCATGTTGGCTAACTTTCTTGAAAGGAGATTTCTCCCTTTGTTCTAAGTGAATAGAATTCAGCACCAAAAAATCAAAGGAAAACAAAGCAAAACAGCCCTTTATTCTTGTTTTTCCCCTTGCTACAACTGAGACTTTCCACACCATTTGCAATTTTGCCCAGGGAGGTAATTCAATTATTTTATTCTCCAAAAAGCAGACCACTGGCAAAGCTTGGAGATTTTCTGCCCCAGAATAAATCAGGACTTTCTACTGCCCATAGCATGTTCTTTCCTTTATAACTCAAAAAGGGGACAGCTGCAGTGGTAGAGAATTCACCATCAAAGCTCCGTGGCGGGAGAGAAGCACATTCCAAACCTTCAGTCTCAAGTCTCAGGCTGCACCAGGGCAATTTCCCTCCCTGAATTGCTTCATTCATTCCCGACTTGCTTCATTGTGCAAGGCAATATCTTACTTAGATTTCAGTTCTCCTGAGAGTCTGTGCTCAGTCAGAGTGTGATGCCAATATCTTCAGTGTAGACTAAATTTGCAAATAAAAAGACTGGTGGCTACAAAATGATTTCCTGGGCTTCACTAATATCACCACTGGATTATGGAGGCATTCTGGAAGCTACCTTGGCCAGTCTCTCAAAGCTTAAATCAAAGGAAAGAGAAACTTAGTATCTCAAAGGGACGTATGCAATAGTGAATGTTCATCCTGGAACTTGACCTCACTTGAGCAATGAAAGAATTCAATCCAAACTTAAATTATTACTCTAAGTGTACTAAATCCTGGGGATCTAGACCAGCCTACTTCATCTATTTGCTCCCAAAAGTCTCATTTTCCCTCTTCCCTTTCTTTCTTCTCTTATTTCTCTCCCTTAATCTTTCCCTCTTCCTTTTTTATGAACCTCCTTCTTCAACTACAGCCAACATTTCCCAAGTACTTGCATGCCAGGTGCTCTGCTAAATGCTTTTTATACATCACTTCATATAATCATCCAAAGACACAAGAGGTTTTACTGTCATTATCATTTCCATTTTTCTGTTTCAATTGTTAAAGTTTATGATTGACATATAATAATTGTATATATTTATGGGGTACAACATGATGTTTTGATAATGCACACATTGTGTAATGATCAAATCAAGGTAATTAGCATATCCATCACCTTAAACATTTATCATTTCTTTGTGATAAGAACATTCAAATACCTCTCTTCTGGCAATTTTGAAATATTCATCGTCCTATGCAACAGAACACAAGAACTTATTCCTCCTATATAACTATAGCTTTGTACCTATTGACAAATCTCTCACCTCACCCTCTGGTAACCACTATTCTACTCTCTACTTCTATGAGAACAACTTCTTAGATTCCACATATGGGTGAGCTCATCCAGTATCTGTCTTTCTGTGTCTGGCTTATTTCAATTAATTTAATGTCCTCCAGGTTCATCCATATTGCCACAAATGACAGGATATTATCTCCATTTTGCAGATGTAAACACCAGGGAGAGATAGGGCACTTTCCCAAGTCTCATTCAAGTTAAGACTTGAAACCCAAGATGGCTAACTCCATATCTATTACTCATCAACCACTGAGTTTCTCTCTGTCCTTTACCTCTTCCTTCTCCCCTTCCACAAGCCCAAGTGAGTTCAGGCAGCACTGATGTATTTTCAAAACTCTTCCCAGTTCACTGGTCACACTTTACAGTTCACAGCACAGAAGGGAGGCCACATGGGCTGTCAAGGGCAGCCCACAGAGTTAGTGCCTCTTGCCAGTCCCAGTTGGTTAGATCTGCATTCAGACACCATTTGGTGATTCGCTTTGAACTTATTTTCCTGGAGACAGATCAACTGAGGCAATGATCTATATCCTTTTGCTAGCCAGGACCGCTATTGTTGTTTATTTGGTATAAAGAAAATTCTGCCCTGGTCCTCCCACTCGAAGATGACACACAAAAAATATTTGCTTTGAAATATTTAAAAGTTAATTAAAGTTGATTTTTAGTATTGAGGACTTTATGGCACTTCCAGCAAATGGGCTACAAGCCACAGTACAGCAGAACCCACCAGTACTCTCTGAACTTTTCTTTTTAAGTGATCCTTGTTTCTCAACCCAAAGATAACACCACAAAATGATGAAGCAAACCTTTCAACACTGGATTGCCTACAAAATCCCAACCAACTGTCCCAAACTTTTGAGGGACACCCACTTTTCTAGCTATACTTATAATTATACAGTGTTGGGCAACTAACAAAATTCAACACAGCTCAGAAATCACAACATTATAATGAGGTGGGTCACTTTTTACAACTATTTTATATCACTCATACTAACCTTCTTCTTTTATACTTTTCCACATGTTTAAATCAATTTTTCTTTAAAAATAAAAAGTAACTTTGTTGCCCATGCCCCCAAAAGAAATAAACACTATATATGAATAACACTTGCAATGTTACTGAGCAGTGTCAGCCATTGAGGGAAAAAACTTGGCTCAGATCAGCAAATATTCCTTCCTTCCAAAAGTAAAAAAGGCAACAACATCAGCATAATTACTGTTTTGTTTTTCTTTTCTCTGTTAGCTTGTGGGTTTCTTTATAACAATGGGTGGTATAACCAGTGTAACAGTGATATCATATAGAAGGAATCCTGAAATTAGCAGTATAAAACTCAATTAATTTAAGACTTCTTTTTAATAATTCCTTTTTAATTCTCTCCTTAATTCAATTTTAAAAAAGTTTACACAACACCCACTGTAGTAGTCAGAATTCTAAAGATGGCCCCATCCAAGATTCCTGTCCCCTGATTATTCAATCAAACACTAATCTAGGGGTATTCCGCAGATGGAATTAAAGTCTCATGTCAGTTGACCTTAAAATATGGAGATTGGGCTTGACTCAATTAGGTGACCTCTTTTAAAAGCAGAGAGTTTTCTCTGGCTGGTGACAGGAGGGAAAGTCAGAGAGATGCAAAGCACAAGAAGGACTCAATGTGCCATTGATGGCTCTGAAGGTGAAGGGGACACATGTAAGAGCCAAAGACAGCCAGCAAGGCAGAGGGGACCTCAGTCCTGCATCCACATGGAACCAAATTCTGCCAACAACCTGAAGGAGCTGGGAAGCAGATTTTTCCACAGAGCCTCCAGATAAGAACCAAGCCCAGCCCAGCCAACACCCTTAACTTCAGCCTTGTGAGACTCAGAGCAGAAAAAACAGCCAAGCCCACCCAGACTTCTTATCTACAGAACTTTAAAATAATAAATTGGTGCTATTTTAAACTACTAACTTAGTTATGCAACAATACATCTAGTATGTGCACAGCTCTGTGCTAGAGGGTTCCAAAATGAAACATATACACTTGGATGTGGTCATAATTGGCTGGGCACAGTTTGCCTCCCAGAACGTACACTAAGAGAACAGGAGTCCACCATTACCCATGGAAGTGTGTTCCAAGACCCCTAGTGGATGCCTAAAACTGTGATAGTACTGAACCCTATACATACCATGTTTTTTCCTATACATACATACCTATGATAAAGTTTAATTCATAAATTAGGCACAATAACAGATTAACAATTACTTATAAAAATGAAACAACTACAACAATATACTGTAATAAAGTTATGTGAATATGGCTCTCCCCCTCCCCCTCCCTCTTTTCCTCTCTTTATCTCCCTTTCCCCATCCCTCTCCCTCTTCCTCTCCTCCTCGCTCTCAAAATATCTTATTGTATTTTCACCTTCTCACTTAAAGGAAGCACTTTATGGCTTCTCTCTGGCATATCCAAATTGCCAGCATCACTACTCTTGTGCTCTGGGGCCATTATTAAGTAAAATGAGGCTTACTTGAACACAAGAACTTTGATGCCATGACAATCGATCTGATAACCGAGATAGCTACTAAGTAACTAACAGGCAGGTAGTGTGTACTGCACGGATACACTGGACAAAGGGATAATTCATGTCCCAAGTGGGATGAAGCAGGATGGGTTGCTATTTCATCACGCCATTCAAAACAATATGCAATTTAAAACTTTCGAATTGTTTATTTCTGGAAATTTCCATCTCATATTTTCACACTGTGGTTGACTGTGGGTAACTGAAACTTCAGAAAGCAAAACCATAAATAAGGGGGGGTGCTTGGCTGGCAATCAAGATTATCCAGTGCAGAGGCTCTTAGCAAAGGTAGGCACAAGGTACGCATTCAAACTTTGGCTGTAATGTTCATTTTTTATGCCTTATCTCACTTAATCCTCAACATGATCCTAAAGGAGATTTATTAATATTATTAAGTATATTAAAGATAGATAAACCAATGTTCAAAGAGGTAGGGTTCCCCACTCAAGGACACACTTCTAATATGTAGCAGAACCAGGATTCAGTTATAGGTCCAACTGCTGCTAATTGATTCACAAAAAGCATTTGCTCTGCTAGAAAACTATAGCTCTTTGAGTCTAATGTAAATTTTTCCAGCCTCTTTCAACCAGGCTAGGTGGATACGACATAAATCTGAATAAGAATTAGGACTGCTAAGCGAGAGCATGACCCTGATGAAAACCCAGTCCACACACCCAGCCTCATCAGGAGAAGAGAAGATGGAACCCACTAAAAGGGGAAAATACAAACTTTGTGGGCATACCTCACTCCCAAGTAGAACTCTGTGACTTCCTTAGACTGTTTCCTTGATCCTACCTTTGCCCTTATGAAATAGGAAATGCAAAGGTCCATAATATCAGAATTTTTTCTTCCACCACTGATGAGCCTGTGTCTCTTCAAAGCATTATTATAGCTTTAACTATGGATTGAAGCAAGAGTACTTTTCTCTTTAAAGTGTGTGTCTCATCTTGAGAGAAAGAATGTGTGTGTGTATGTGTGTGTGTGTGGGTAGTATGTTTGTGTTTGTGTGTATAGTAAAGAAAGTGATAGATTTTCTCTTCATTATCAAGTTCAACCAAGATGGAAAGTTTTCCTTTTCTTTGTTTGAACTAATGCATTCTTACAGCATTCTTGGTTATCATGTCTGTTCAGTACATAAATTACATAAATAATTGCTGGAAACAGAACCATACACATCTCCTTGTGATGGTATGTTGTAACAGAAAAGAATATTACAGTTCCAAGTGATAGAAAAAGACAAGCCCAACTGGCTTAAGGAAAGAACAGGAAGGCACTGGCTCATGTAACTGAAATATCCAGAAGTATATCTGACCCCAGTGCACACCTGGATATAAAAGAACCTTAAACAATATCATCTGAATTGTCTCACTCTGTCTCTCAGCTCCTCTTTCTTCTATATAGGCTTTGTTTTCAGACAGGCTTTCTCCACATACTGACAGGATAGCTGCCATAGCTCTAGCCTTAAACCTTTGCAGCACATAAGAACATGTCTTCCTTGGTAGCTCCAGCAAACTCCCAGGGTTGAACTCTGAATGGCTCTTACAGGGTCATGTATCCATCACTGAACCAATTACTGGTTCAAAAAAAAAAAATCATGCTTTCATTGACTAGTCATAGGTCAGGGGTGTGTAAATCCTATGGGCTGAGTTAGGGAGGAGCAGATCCGCAAGGAAAATCAGGGGATGTTACTAAAAGAGGGAGGAATGAATACCAGACAAGCAAACCACACATGTCTACCATATGGCCTGATGCTTGCACCCATCAATAAGGTAGCTTCCTTCTTACAGTGATAACTCATCCTTTGTTATATCATTGCCAGTCTGAGTGACAACTCAAAACTACATCACAAAGCATGAAACTGGAGGTACCAGCTGAATAAAAGACAAGGGATAAAGAAGATATATGCCAAATTCCCTAGGAGCCAACCATTAGGAGATATTTAGGGAATTTTAACAATCCTGCTCTTATCAGATTGAACCCTAGAAAACTGCCATTTTTCATGGGATAAAAATTACTAAATAAATGATTTCATAGGTTCATACTAAAATGATGAATGGATTCTGCCTAATCTCACCAACCCATCATATTAATAAAAGCTAATATTTATTTAGAACATGTACCAAGCCTTTAAGTCTAGCCCTAGAAGTTTAATACCAAGTACTTTAATATATTATCTCAAAAATACCCTATGCATCTCCAGCAGTCATGCACCCAACCTGGCAGAACTGCTGCATGCCCACACCCCTGGCCAAAGAAAGAGTCCGGTGGCTCCATCCCTGGTGAGCTAGTCCCTGAGGCTCTCAATCCTGGCCAGAGAAACAGTTTGGAGGTCATGCCCCCGATGAGCCACTACCCGAGCACTTGAGTCTCTGGTGATAGAACTAGCCCAGCAGCCCCACCTCTGCATGTATGCACACCCTCTTGACCTGGTAACAAATTCAGTGAGCTGACCCCTGGCAAAACAGCACCACCACCACACAACCTCCTATATCCTAGGCCACTGAGGCTCTCAGAAACACTGCTAATATGGATTACAGCTAAAGAAACTAAACAGAGACTACACTACTATGTCCACCCAGAACCAAAGCCAATACACTTGACCCAACCAACACCCTAGCACGCATCTACAGGAATAAATCTTCCCATATGAAAACTACTCCATACAATAGAAAGAGGTGACTATTCTACCAGACGTGCAGATATCAACATAGGGACAAAAGGAACATGAAAAAGCAAGAAAATATGACACCACCAAAAGAACATAATTCTCTCGCAACAGACTCCAAAGAAAATGAAATTTTAAAAAGTCCAGAAAAGGAATTCAAAAATAATAATCTTAAGGAAACTCAGCAAGATACAAGAGAATCAGATAGACAGTTCAATAAAATCAGGAAAATAATTCATGATCTGAATGAGAAATTCAACAATGAGATAGACATCATAAAAAAGAAACAAATGGAAATCATGAAGCTGAAGAATTCAGTGAATGAAATAAAAATACAATCAATAGATTCAACAATAGACTAGATGAGGCAGAAGACAGAATTTCTGAACTTCAAGACAGGTCGTTGAAATAACCCCAGCAGGCTGGGCATGGTGGCTCATGCCTGTAATCCTCACATTTTGGGAGGCCAAGGCAGGAGGATTGCTTGAGGCCAGGAGTTTGAGACCAACCTGGGCAACACAGTGAGACCTAGTATCTAAAAATAAATTTAAAAATTAGCCAAATGTGGTGGTGTGCACCTGTAGTCCTAGCTACCAGGTGAGGCTGAGGCAAGGGAATCACTTGAGCCCAGGAATTGGAGGTTACAGTAAGCTACGGTCTTGCCACTGCATTCGAGCCTGGGCAACAGAGCGAGACTCTGTCTCTAAAAAAGATAGCAAAGAAATAACCCCAGTAGACAAAAAATTAAAGAGAGAGAGGGAGGGAGGGAGGGGGAGAGGGAGGGACAGAGAAAGAAAGACAGACTAAAAAGAATGAAAAAAGCCTAAGTAATTTATAAGACACTATAAAGTGAACAAATGTTTGCGTTATGGAAGTTCAAAAAGGAGAAGAGATGAGAAAGGGCATAGAAAACCTATGTAATGAAATAATAGTTGAAAACGTCCCAATTCTTGGGAGATATATAAAAACCCAGATCCAGGAACCTCAAAGGCCCCCAAATAGATTCAACTTAAAAATTTCTTCCTGAAACACATTATACACAAATTGTCAAAAGTCAAAGACAAAGAATTCTAAAAACAGCAAGAGGCAAAAGTCAAGTCACACATAAGGGAATCCTCATTAGAATACTGCAGATTTCTCAGCAAAAACCTTACAGGCCAGGAAAGAATAGGATAATAAATTCAAAGGGCTGAAAGAAAAAAAAGAATAAAACTTAGTCAAGAATACTATACCCAGCAAAGTTATCCTTTAGAAATTAAGGAGAAATAAAATCTCTCACAGGCAAGAAAAACTGATGGCACTCATCACCACTAAACAAGCCTTACCAAAAAAAAAAAAAAAAATGCCTAAGGGAGTCCTACGTCTGGAAGTGAAATGTCAATAACTACCATAATGAAAACACAAGAAAGTATAAAAGTCACTGATACAGCAGATACACAAAGGAGAAAGAGAAAGAAATCAAATGTTATCACTACAGAAAACCACCAAAATGCAATGATAAACAATAAAAGAAAGAAATGAACAAAGGATATACAAACTACCAAAACACAATTACCAAAATGACAGAAGTAAGTCCTCACCTATCATTAATAACCTTGAATGTAAACAAATTTCCCAATTAAAAGATATAGACTGGCTGGATGGATAACAACAACAAAAACAAAAAGAAGACCTAACTGTATGCTGCCTACAAGAAACTTAACACCTGTAAAGACACACATAAACTAAAAGTGAAGAGATGGAAAAAGATATTCCACATAAACAGAAACCAAAAGTGAGCAGGATTACCTATACTTATGTCAGATAAAAAAGACTTTTAATCAAAAGCTTTAAAAAGAGACAAAGAAGGTCATTATATAATGATAAAGGAATCAATTCAGCAATAGGATATAACAACTGTAAATATATACACACACACATACACACACACACATACATATACACACCCAATACCAGTGTACCCATATATAAAAAACAAATATTATCAGTTCTAAAAGAAGAGATAGACTCCAAAAGAATAATAGTTGGGGACTTCAAAACCTCACTATCAGCATTGGACAGATCATCTAGACAGAAAAGATCAACAAAGAAACACTGAATTTAAACTGTACTATAGACTAAATAGACCTACAGATATTTACAGAACATTTCATCCAACAGCTACAGAATCACATACTTTTCATCAGCATATGGAATATTCTCCAGGACTGACCATATGTTAGGCCACAAAACAAGTCTCAGAAAAATTTTAAAAATCAAAATCATCACTCTTGCCCAGGCAACAGAGTGAGATCCTGACTCAAAAAAAAAAAAAAAAAGAAAATCATATCAAGTATCTTTTTTAACCGCAATGGAATAAAACTATAAATTGATAAAAAGAGGAACTCGGAAAACTGTACAAATATATAGACATTAAACAACATGCTCTTGAAAGACCAATAGGTCAATGAAAAAATTAAGAAGAAAATTTAAACATTCTTCAAACGAAAATACAAACACAATATACCAAAACCTATGGGATACAGCCAAAGCAGTATTAAGAGGGAATTTTATAGCAACAAACACCTACATCAAAAAAATGGAAAGATTTCAAATAAACAGCCTAATGACATGCCTCAAGGAACTAAAAAAACAACAACAAATCAAACCCCAAATTAGTAGAAGGAAAGAAGTAATAAAGATCAGACTATAAATAAACAAAATTGAGACCATTAAAACAGTACAATGATCAACAAAATGAAACCTTGGCTTTTTGAAAAGATAAACAAAATTGATAAACGATTAGCTAGACTATCTAACAAAAAAAAGAGAGAGAGAAAGAAAGACCGAAATAAATAAAATGAGAAACTAAAAGAGACCTTATAACTGATACTACAGAAATCCAAAAGATCATTAGAGACTGTTGTGAACAACTATACACCAATAAATTGGAAAACCCAGAGGAAATGAACAAATTCCTAGATATACACAACCTACCAAGATTGAACCAAGAAGAAATAGAAAACCAAAACAGGCCAATAATAAACAAAGAGATTGAAGTTGTAATTAAGAACCTCTCAAAGAAGAAAAAAGTTCAGGACCGAAGGGCTTCACTGATGAGTCTACCAAACTTTTAAAGAACTAATATCAATTCTTTTCAAACTATTCCAAAAAATTGATGGGGAGGGAATTCTTCCAAACTCATTCTATGAGGCCAGCATTACCCTATTACTAATACAAGAAAAGGACACAACAACAACAAAAAACTACAAGCAAATTTTCCTGATGAACATAAACGAAAAAATCCTTAACAAAATACTAGCAAACCAAATCCAATAGCATATCAAAAAGATTATATACCATGATCAAGTGGAATTTGTCCCAGTGATACAAGAATGATTCAACATACACAAATCAATAAATGTGATATGTCACATCAACAGAATGAAAGGAAAAAACCATATGATCATCTCTACAGACATATAAAAAGCATTTCACAAAATTCAACATCTCTTCTTGATAAAAAACTCTAAACACATCAGGTACAGAAGGAACACACCTCAACAAAATAAAGGCCATAAGTGAAAAAACCTCAACTAACATCATACTGAATGGGAAAACGCTTTTCCTCTAAGAACTGGAACAAGACAAGGATGCCGACTCTCACCACTCCTATTCAACATAGTACTGGAAGTCCTACCCAGAGCAATTATGCAAGAGAAAGAACTAAAGGGTATCTAAATTAGAAAGGAGAAAGTCAAATTGTCCCTGTTTACAGTTGACATCATCTTATATGTAGAAAAATATAAAGACTTTACCAAAAAACTCTTAGAACTGATAAACAATTTCAGTAAAGGTGCAGGATACAAAATCAACATTCAAAAATCAGTAGCATTTTTATACACCAACAATTAAACAGCTCAAAAAGAAATCAAGAAAGCAATCCCATTTATAATAGCTATAATAAATAAATAAAATACCTAGGAATAAATTTAAGCACAGAGGTAAAAGATTTCTACTAGGAAATCTATAAAATACTGATGAAAGAAAATGAAGAGGACACAAAAAAATGAAAGGACACCAATGTTCATGGATTGGAAGAATTAATGTCATTAAAATGACCATCCTACCCAAAGTGATCTACGGATTCAACACAATCTCCATCAAAATACTAGTGACATTCTTCACAGAAACAAAAAAAAAATCCTAAAATTTGAATGAAACCACAAAACAGCCCAAATAGCCAAAGCAATGCAGTACAAAAAGAACAAAGCTGGAGGCATCACACTACTTGACTTCAACATATACTACAAAGCTATACGAACCAAAACAGCATGGTACTGGCATAAAAACAGACATATAGACCAACAGAACAGAAGAGAGATCCCAGAAATAAATCCATTTATATACAGCCATCTGATTTTTTACAAAGGTGTTAACAACATTCATTGGGGGAAAGCATAGTCTCTTCAATAAATGGTGCTGGAAAAACTGGATCTCCATTTGTAGAAGAGTGAAACTAGAACCCAATTTCTCACCATATACAAAAATCCAACTCAAGATGGATTAAATATTTAAATGTAAGCCCTAAATCTCTGAAAATACTAAAAGAAAACATAGGAGAAATGCTTCAAGACATTGGTCTGGGCAAAGATTTTATGAATAAGACCTTAAAGTACAGGCAACAAAAGCAAAAATAGACAAATGGGATTATATCAAACTAAAATGCTTCAGCACAGCAAAGGAAACAATCAACATAGTGAATAGACAACCTGCAGAATGGGAAAAGATATCCGCAAACTATTCATCTGACAAGGGATTAACACCCAGAATATACAAGGAACTCGAACAACTCAACAGCAAAAAACTCCAGATTATCCAATCAAAAAAATGAGCAAATGATCTGAATAGACATCTCTCAAAAGAAGACATATAAATAGCCAAAAATTACATGAAAAAATGTTCAGCATCACTAATCATCAGGGAAATGCAAATCAAAACCACAATGTGATATCGTCTCATCCCAGGTAGAATGGCTATCATCAAAATGATTAAAAAAAATAAACAAAAAAACATGCTGGTGAAGATGAGGAGGAGAACTTTTATAGACTGTTGGTAAGAATGTAAATTAGTACAGCCATTATGGAAAGCAGTATGGAGGTTCCTCAAAAAATTCAAAATAGAACTACCATATGATCCAGCAATCCTATTACTGGGTATATATACAAAGGAAAGGACATCAGGATATTGAAGGATATCTGGATATCTTTAAACCCCCATGTTTATTGCAGCACTATTCACAATGGCCATGATATGGAATTAACCTAAGCGTTCATCAGCAAATGAATGGATAAAGAAAATGTGGTATATACACACAATGGAATGCCATTTGGCCTTAAAAAAGAAAAAAGAATGAAATCCTGTTATTTGCGGCAATGTGGATAAGCCTGGAGGACATTATGTTAAATGAAATAAGCCAGGCATAGAAAGATAAATACCGCATGTGGAAGCTAAAAAGGTTGAGCTCACAGAAGTAGAGAGTAGAACAGTGGTTATTAGAGGCAGGGAAAGAGGGAGACTTGCCAAAAGTTGGTTAATGGATATAAAAGTACAGCTAGATAGAAGGAATAAGTACTAGTGCTCTTTAGCACTATAGGGTGACTATAATTAACAACAATTTATTGTATATTTTTAAATAGCCAGAAGAGAGGATTTTGAATGTTCCCAACACTTACAAAAAAATGTAAATGTTTGATATGATATCAATTACCCTGAATTGTAATTACCATTTATAACATGTCTTGAAATATTCACAAGTCCCTACAATGTACAATACCAGGTCATTAAAAATATAATAATTTTAAAGTACCCTATGCAAATGCTCAAATAGACAGAAAGCAGATCAGGGTTCAAATGAGGACTGGTGCGGGAATGACCAAAAAGTTTACAATAGAATTCTGGATGAAGGAAATGGTGTGTCAATGAACATTGGGTGTGAAACCACAAATGACTTTTGCCCAAAACTCATCAAATTGTACACTTAAAACTGGCAGAATTTATTTACGTAAATTAGACTTCATTAAAGCTGAGGCCTCAAAAAATAAATTTAAAAAGAAACGCCTAATGAAGTAGTATTTTACTGATAAAGAAATTAAGGCTACCACATACAACTACTTGACCAAGAATCTGTGGAGGGTGTGTGCAGAGTCATAGCACTATTAGAATTGACATTAGGGACCTGGTAGTTCAACCCTTCTACTTACCGACTGAAAAGGACATCTAACTGTACTAGCCTTCCCAGCAGGCTCTCCTCCTTCTTTTGGTAATGGTAGCCTAGTTTCCACGATTTCAGCTGATGTGGTTGGAGTAGCACTGAATGTACCTCTGGATGCAGGACAGAACATGTAACTCCTGCATAAACCACACAACCTATCCATCTCCCCAGCATGTGGGGACAGGTACTTGTGCAGTTGGAGCTAATAAAAGTAGGGCCCAGGACTTTTGTGTAAGTATTATTACAACAGATGTCCTTTTCTCTGGGATATAAGCAGTTGAGGAACTGGTGGGGACAACCACGTGGACAAAAGTTACCTACAAGTGAAGACAACACAGAGGAAGAAGGAATTGAGAGAGAGAGAGAGAGAGAGAGAGAGAGAGAGAGGGGGCAAGAGCAAGACGTTCGAATCCCTGGCTTGGGCCATGCCTGCAATCTGCACTACCTGTGAATATATCAGTTATGAGAACCAAACAGGCTGGTTTTGCCTAAGCTAGTTCGAATTATGTTTCTGTAATTTGCAACCAAAAAGATCTTGTTTGTATAAATGTGGAAACTGAAAGCTCTGAGAGGAAGTGTTTTAGGTTGAATAATGTTCCCCCAAAAGGTATGTTGAAGTTCTAACCCTAGGTGCCTGTGATTGTGACCTTATTTGGAAATGAGTCTTTGTAGATGTAAAAAGTCAAATTATTATAAGGTCATACTGGATTATGGTGGGCCATAAATCCAATATGACTGCTGTCCTTATAAGAAAAGGAGACGACACAGAGATACAGAGAAACACAGAGGGAAGAAGAGCACGTGAAGAGGGAGGCAGAGGTTAGAGTGATGTAGCTGTAAGTCAAAGTGTGCCAAGGTCTGCTAGAAACCACCAGAAGCTGGAAGAGGCAAGGAAGAATTCGTCCCTAGAGCCTTCAGAGGGAGTGTGGCCCTACCAACATCTCAATTTCAGACTTAAAGCCTCCAGAAGCATGAGATAGTAAATTCCTATTGTTTAAGCCACCAGATTATGGTGTTTTGTTATGGCAGCCCTAGGAAATTAATACAGATTTTGATACCAGGAAGGGAGTGCTGCTGTAACAAATATCTAAAAATGTGGCCATGGCTTTAGAACTGGGTAATGAGTAGAAACTGGAAGAATTTTGAGACGCATGATAGAAAAATCCTAGGTTGCCTTGAAGAGATAATTATTAGAAATACAGACATTACAGGCAATTCCAGTGAGGGCTTAGAAAGAAGAGAAAACTGTAGAAAAAGCTTCTATCATCTTACAGAATACAGATATCGTCATGGACAGAATGTTGCTAGAAATAGGAATGTTAAAGGTACTTCTGGTAAGGCCTTAAAAGGGAATTATAAACATGTTATTGGACACTGGAGGAAAGGTTGTTACATACTGGAGTACACAAGAGGAATAGGACACTGCAGAAAATAGCAGAGCTTGTAAGTATGTATTTACTTAGTTGCAGAGTGCCATAATATTGGCACTGAGGTATTATTTGCCTTGTTATCCAATGGCAGAATACTTGGCTGCGTTATGTTCTACTGTTGGGTAGAAAGTAGAACTTGTAAGTGATGAACTTGGAGGAGATTTCAAAACAAAGTACAGAAGATGTGGCCTAGTTTTTCCTTGCTTCTTATTAGAGTGAATTGTGAGAGAAAAGAGAGAAAGTGAGGATGGAGTTGTTAAACATAAAGAAACCAGAACTCGGTGATTTGGAAAATCTGTAGCCTATCCAGTTAACAAAAAATGAGAAAGGGTACTCTGGAGAGAACAGCAGGAGTGTGACTGTAAAATCCAATCAGTGATCTAAGTAGAAGCCAGGAATAGAGATTGGATTATCCAGGAAGACCCTGTGAAGAACCTTTCTATCTAACATCATGGATCTCTTGACATCCATGGAGGACTGGCAAGGCTTTAAATGTCATTATATCAGCAGAAACACTGTCATCCTGAACTGAAAGGGACACTGACAGGATGAAATGAAGAAAGAATGACTCTGAAGGCAGAGACACGACTCAGAAGCCAGAAAAGGCAAGGTCAAGAGTATGAGGTTGCTACCAGCTTCCCAGAAAATGGAGCCTTGAGTGACAGAGAATTATTCTCAGGCCTTGAAACCTAATGGAATTTGCTCTGCTGGGCTGCAAACTTGCTTGGTACCCATGACCTTTTTATTCCTTCCAATTTCTCCCACTTGGAATGGGAATGTCTATCTTATGCTTGTCTCGCCATTCTATTTTGGAAGCACATAACTTGTTTCTCAGGTTCACAAATGGAGAGGAATTTTGCCCCAGGATGCACCATACCCTGTCTCACCCATACCTGATTAAAACGATTTAGAAGATGAGATTTGGGACCTTTTGAGCTGATTATATTTATAGGAGATTTTCTTAGTCCATTTATTGTTGCTATAAAAGAATACTTGAGGCTGGGTAATACATAAAGAAAAATAGGTTTATTTGGCTCACAATTCTGCTGGCTGGAAGACTAGGCATCTGGTGAAAGCCTCTGGCTGCTTCCACTCAGGGTGGAAGACAAAGGGGAGCCATGCATGCAGAGATCACATGGCAAAAGAGGAAGCAAGAGAGGGACAGGTACAAGACTCTTTTCAACAACCAGCTCTCATGGGAACAACTAGTGAGAACTCACTCATCCCCTCCCCCAGGGAGAGCATTACTCTATTCATGAGGGATCCATCCCTATGACCCAAACACCTCCCATTAGGCCCCACCTCCAACATTGGGATCAAATTTCAACATGAGATTTGGAGGAGACAAACATGAAAACTATAGCAGAGATTTTGGACTTAGAGTTAATGCTGGAATGCGTTAAGATATGGAGGGATGTCAGGATTGAATGTATTTTGCACATGGGAAGGATATGAATTTTGGGGGGGCCAGACAGCAATGAGTTATGGGCTGAATGGTGTCCCCTCCAAGAGATATGTTGAAGTCCTAACCCTAGGTACCTGTGAATATGACTTCTATCCTCTGGAACCACGAGATAATAAATTCCTGTTGTTTTAAGCCACTGAGTTTGTGGTACTGTGTTATGAAAGCCCTGGGAAATTAATACAGGGAGAGACTCACCCTGTTCCCCAGAGCCAATCAGTGGCAAACTATGAACTATGAACCTGATGTGTAGATTGACTTAGCTTACAAAGGGTAAGAAACAAATTGTGTAGGTAAATATTTTAATAATTATTTTTTCCACAAACTGGAGGTTCCAATTATTGCATTTGTGGATAAAATGCCCAAGAGAAAGCACAAATAGTAGAGCTTGCAGATATATATTTATTTGGATACAGAATGACATAAACTTGGCACTGAGGTTATCACTTCCCTTAATATAAAGAAAACAAAATTTGAAACAAAGCTTAAAACACCAAATTAGCAAATCTTTTTCATTGAAAACATGAAGTGAACACACTATGTTCTTTAAATGGAGTGAATTTGCCTTGTTCTAAATATTCTGGTACACATAGAGATAAATTCTGTATTTAGCCAATTCTTTGGTATTAGCCAACACGAGCAATTCTTTTCCTTTTATACTATTTTTATCGAAAGAAGCCAGAGCTCTCTCTCTTGTGTTTTGTACTTTTGCTCTATAGGAAGTATTAACTGAGTGTGATTAATAACAGAGCATGTACTGATTCTTGGAGCCAGTTCCTTTGTTCCATGTTATTCCATCCTAGCATGAGGAACTGAAAACTCAAAACTACAGTTCAACTATGACATTAAAAAGTAGTTTGCTGTTTCTTTTTTTTCACTGAGGGGTTGATTGAATGATATGGATCATTCTAAAATAAATAAATTCAAGATAAAGTCTCACATCGTTCCAGAGTACTAATTATTGAATTCATCTTGAGTCAAACAGAGATATGAAGAGACACAAAGTAACTGAAGATGAACCTATTTGCACAAATGATTTATGGCTCTCTTGTCAAGTGTTCTTCTACAGCTTGCCTTGCAGTTGGGAATATAAGACACCGTAACAATGAAATAATGTGGAAGTGAAGCACCTGTCACAAAGGCCTGAGTTCTGGACAATAGAAACAGCTGGGTCCACTGGGCTCATAAACACACGGTGGTTTGGTACATGGTGTATTGGTGCCCATAGAGGTGCAGACAGATGACACTGGTCAGAACATGAGGACTGCTTACTCATTTTTCCACTTGTGAGCTCACTGGCACTTTTCTACAAGGGACATTTATAGGGCTGGGCCTTTCAGCCCTCCTCACCCTGCCTCTTGTTTCATCCTCCAAAACCTGTTCTACTTTCATCTGGGGGCCTGGTGGGAACATACTTACCTGCAACACCGAGGAGGAAGAAACTGAGAGAGTGAGTGAGAGTACTCAGGTCTCGATGACAGAGCTCGAATTCCTAGATCAAACAAGGTCTAGATCATGGGTCTAGAGGACATGGCTCCTCCTCCTGCTCCTAATCCAGGCCTCAGCAACCACTACTCAGAGCTGCACATGTGACTTAAGCTAAATTTGCCAGGCCATTCAGAGGCAATAAGCCTCAGTTCTGAGACCCTTGTGTTGAGCTGCCAGGGAAATACATTCTCCTTTCCCACTGGGCTTGGACCTGGGAGGATACGGGGCTAGCACTGTGGCGCCTCTGCCTGCTTGAGGATGGACTAGTCCAGGAAGCTGGGACTGAACTATGGGACAGGGAAGTAGGACCTTGGTGTTCTTCAAGCCTCTGGATTCATCCTTAACTAAAGCCAGATCTCCCCTTGAACCTTTTTGTAAATTCCTGATGGTTATGCTACTTGGGGTTGAGTTTTCTGCCACTTACAACCAAAACTGATATGATCATTAAACAAGGCTTTTGCTATTGTTAAAATTAGTGAGTTAGTTCTTTCTGGAACTCTCTCCCAAAGGTATTCTTGAATAACTTGATTCCACTACTAGGACTCCAAAGCCATCCTGGAATGACTGGAAATATTATCTAAAAGAGCCCAATGGTTGGTTCACAGTAATACAAATCACTATAAGAAAGACTAATCCTCAAAACTTTCTTTCCCCATTGCCAAAGCATCATTTTCCAAAGAACAGGGAAGTTGGGCTCTCTGGCCTATATCTGCCCAGACATATAGCTGTGGCTCCATAAGAACAAAACAGCACCCTGCCTGAGTGACAGCAGGATGGCAGCAGGAACAGCAGATGGGTGTCCTCCTGTCCTCATCCAAGGCCAAGAAGAATCTAAATAAACAAAAGCTCTGTATGGCTCCCAGGCCACAGAGGCCCCACCACACCACATGAGACCACTTCTGTGGCCTGGCCTACAAGCGCTGTGTATACTACATTTGACTGACACAAAAACAAAACACTGGAAATAGTTCATTTTCTGGAAACTTCCTCTCACAGCCATTTGAGGTTCCTAGACTCGAACGAGTCCTGAAATAGCCTTGAAACTACTGATGTTCTCCTCAGATAACTTGCTCTTCTGGGATTTTTTTCCTTTTCTTTCTTTTCATACTTTCCCAATTTTAATCTTCCTGGCAAAGGATTCATCATTAATACTTTTCGCCCATCACAATACAGTTTCTGAGATTTTCCTTTCCTTAAAATAGATAATTTTGAAGAAAAGCAAAGACCTGCAGCTGCCACGCATGTGATGGTTTTCATCTATTTTGAATTGGAACAGATTAGCAACTCAGAAAAGTTGTGTAACGTGGATCAAAGGAAACCGAGCTCAGAACGCCTGGTTCACAAAATCTGAAAACAAGGACAGTCTTGTTAGCTGAAAAAAGTGTCTATTGTATAATTAATCGAGAAGTCAATGCTCGGCTTAAAAATGTTCCTCCTGGGGTATCCTCCTCCAGAACCCTACTTTGAAGGTTCTGGAATATGGAAGAGGCCTCGTTTGTGAGTTGGAGAGTTCAGAGACACTCACTCGGTGCCTCATATGACAACTGCCTTGTCCAGCAAAGCAAAAAATGCAGAGAACTTGGGTGGGTGGGAGGCCAGGAGCAGGTATGCCAGGTCCCACACACCGCAGGCACCCCCGGCACTGCAGAGGGATGAAAAAGTCATCCTCAGGCTGGATTCTAAGAGGTCTTAGACACCATGGTCATGGTATGATTTAGAAATCCTGTCATTCAGACTATACCACAAATATGATTTGATCAAAAAGAGGCAGTACTCCGTAAGGAAAGGGAACAAAAGGACCAAAAAAAAAAAAAAAAGCAAAAATGACAAAAGGTGAATATCTATCAATTCTGGGTAGCAATCTTGATGTTTGTTATATTATTCATTGTCTTCTTCTGAAAGTTTTTAAAGGCAACAGCATAGTATGGGAAGGAGGTTCATCTGTGGGCCCAGAAACCTGGCTTCTTGCCTTCTCTCTGCCTCTCACCACTGTGGGACCTTGGTTAAGCAAGTCCCTCTCAGGGTCTCAGTATTCCCATCTGTGCAGAGAGAGGTCTTTCTTCACTATGCTCTATGGTTTTTTCCCCCCATGGAAGTTCTTGACCAAATTGGCCAAAGTTTGGGAACTGAGCCCCAGAAGAAGTAAAGGCATTGATTCTGATAGTATATGGGCATTAAAGGAAGACAGCAGCTCAGGAGACATGAAGGGCGTTGAATTTGAAGCTCCTTGTAAAACTGCAGATTAGGAAAGACATTTTGCGGCAAGACATTCAAGTGTCTCCTCTTCTATGAACAAAGGTGGATAAACCCACGGGCAGTCCAGACCTGCTCCTGGATCACTCATTGCCAAAGCTACTTCCATCCACCCACTTCATCCATTTGTTCAGGCCATTCAGTCCACGCCAGACAGTCACCTGTATGCTGGGGCAGCTTCTAGGAGAGGCACTGGAGAGACCACAGAAACAACGGGTTCCTGCTTACAGGGAGTTCTGAGACAAGCAGATGAGAGGCCTTATAAACACCTACTCCCATAGGACAAGGGAGTGGATGGAGGTGACCCCCCAAGCATGGCACTGCTCAGCTCACTTCCTCCCCTCCCATTTCAGTTGTATCCTTTTTGTTCTTCCTGACTACTAAAATAAGGCACATTTATAAGTAAAAACTTATACATTATAGAAATGATACACGAAAACTAAAAGTCCCCCAACACTCCCCACCCCCTCCCCTCCTAGATATAATCACTGGCAATAATGATGTGGATTTTCTCTTCTATCCCTATTCGTATCATACATGAGTGTGTACATATAGATACATATACACAGAAATAAAGACCATACACAGAATGTACTAACACATATATACATATGCACATATGTACATATATTTATTTATTCTATGTATGCTCTTCTGCATGCTGCTTTTTTCTATGAATTAATATTTCTCAGACCTGATTTCCTAAGAGTATTAGAGGTCAACAATTCTTGAGACCCCAGACTGAATTCAGTGTGCAGGCATGTTATGTTTGGCCCGAGCAGTGAGGTCTGCAAACATAGTGTTTTAAATTTCAATTCATTGCCAGTTTTTTTTTTTTTTAATGAGATGGTTTACTTTAAAATCTAGATTTCCAGCTCTGACAACACTGGACCTACCTTTCCACCTGGCAGCAATGGCTACAGCAGAGCCGTGGTGGCCCACCTTGGAGGGTGGTGTGTGTTATGTTTGCCTCAGCCTCATCCCCTGCTATTGTATCCCTGACCTGAGACTCAGAACCACTACCATTTATCATCTGACACCCAGTTGACTCAACTAGCATCTGCTACCTGCCTGGTACAGGTGAGTTCTGGAGTTTGCATCTTCTGGTACATTTATTTCAGACTCAGACTCGTTCATGGTAGGCAGGGGCTCACTCTGTTTCAGGGGGCAGGAGAGGGTAGAAATGAGGAGAGGATGGTTTCATGGAGTACACAGAATTTGAGCTGCACTTGGAGAGGTAGACTGTTCTCCAAGAAAGAGAATGTTTATCTCTAAAGCAATAGTAGAAGGAATTTGGTTATTTCTAATGAGGAAATCCTAAAATTAGTACTGAGTGATGAGCCAAGTACTGAGTAATGACTCATCAGCTCCTATGGCTGTTATTCAGAAATACATAACTCTGAGGGCCTCAAAATTCAAACCAACCATTAACTTAAAACCGATAAAAGTGAGTGCTCCATGCTGCTGGCAGCTCTGAGTGTGTCTTGGAGAGGAGAGGTTCAGCACAATAGGGCCTAACTCATGTTACTTGGTCTCCTTGATTTGTTTACCAGGTCAGGAGGTAGTTGTCCATGGACAAAATGAGACAGAAAAGTACAAAGAAAAGAATAGACCAGTTTATGAAAAGGCCCACTGCATCAGCCAGGGTTCTTTGGTTGCAAGCAAAAGACACGGATTTGTGGTGACTTAAACTAAGAGGGAATTTTTTGAAAGCATACAGAATCAACAACACTAGAGAAGACTTGAGAAAGTAGGAATTAGGGCCACCACAGACTTCCAAGTGGCAGGACTTGTTCACTATCATGGTCAGGAAAATGCCAGAGAAAAAGTGTCTGGGTAATTCTACTCAAATTAGAGTCCCAGGAGAGTCTGACAGGCCAGGTTTGGATGACAGCACCCCCCTCTGGCTAGGAGAAAGCTGGTTAATATTAACCACGGTGGTTAATATTTCCAACCAAGGGGGAAACAGAGTGTCATACACACTGCCTTTGATACACTAAGTGTGGCCTGGGTCTCCACTCTTTTCTTGCCTTGCTGGGATAAACTGGGCATCACCTCGTGTTTCCAGTCCACTGCAAATGTTGAACAACATGATAAGGAAGTCCAGAAGCAAAGAGGATCAGAGTAAATAAAAACCAAATCTCCATCCTGTTCTTCCCAACCAAACAAAACAGCAGCATGTTTTTCAATAGAACTCTATAAAGCAAAGATGACTTTGTGGTCACTTTCATCTATGACCCATGACTCAGATTAAAGAAAGAAACCGTGAAAGTCATTTTCCTTCCCAATTTTTTCTATTTGCCTGTATTAAAGACAAGACATGGCAAGAGACAAACATGAAGGCTGAATACAATGCAGTCAACCTGATGAGGCAAGAATGCCAAATCCCTGCCGGCATGTCTGCAGATGGAGAGTAGAGCATGATGCCAGGCTAGTCTGCCAAGGATCTGTCTCCTCCCGAGAAACACCGGGTGGACATGTCAGGTGAAAGGAAGAAAGCATCCCCAATGCAGGAGGTCCTGTCCCGCTTCCATCTTCCTAATTCTTCCTAGTAAAGAAGCCTTAAAGAACTAACGGACAGACAGCAATCACCTTATATGGGGGTCCAGATGTACAGAAACTGGAGCCTGTCAGTCATGAGTTTTGGAACAAACCACAATCTAAGACGTTGCCTAAAGTGAATTGTTCCTATTACTGTGCCCACCCGCCCACCACCCCACCACCCCACCACACATAGACATGCACACACTTTATATGACAAAACTAAACCACCACAGGAAAAGGCAGATGGCTGGTTGTATGGAAGAATTCCTGGTCTAGCCTGAATTCTCCAGAGGCTGCTTCTGGCTTATAAAGCTGCCCCTCATTCCCCTGACTGTATATAGTCTCTTTTACCAATAAAATTAGAGAAGTTTATTCGAGATGTTCTTCAGCAGCAGTTTCCCTTTGCTACATTTCCCATTAACTTTCATTCAGTACCTACTGTGTGCCAGGAGTTTCACATATATGACATCTTTAAATGTCCCATTCAGTCCTTCCCTGCAGGTAAGTATTAATAACCATTTCTATGGACAAGGCAGGCCCAGAGAGATGCGGATCACATTTAAGTTCCCAAGAAACTACCAAATAGTGGGATGGGTTTCACAATCCACCAAAAGTCTGAGTTCTTTCCCCCATTTGGTCTCTGATGCTCATCTCAATAGCAACTGGTGAAGTGATTGATCAAGAGTAAGACAGGACCCCGCCCCCACCCCATTTCACAGAAGACCTGGCCCAGTGCTGTACATACAGTAGGCTCTTGCCCTGTTCATATATATTGAATAGACACATAGGTGGCTGATTGTATTAATGAAGAATGGATTAGTCGGTGAGTAAATGCTGACTTAGGGAGCAACTGAATTAAGCTATATGAATCAAACAGCATTAATTCTTATCACTCTTCAGCTAAAGATTTGATGCTACTATGTGACTGTCAGTCTACTGACAGTGCAATCAAGTGTAAAGAACAGAAAAGCCACCCAACAATGGCTTAAACAAGAGCTTTGTTTTTCTTATGAATAATGATGTCCAGATACGAGCAGTTAAGGGCAGGTGAAGCTGTTGAAGAACTTCATTGAGGTAGCAACTTCTCTCATCCTCCTAGTCTACCATTCTCATGGTAGCAGAATGGCTGCTGTATCTCCAGGCATCGCATCTGTGTTTTGGGCAAGAGGAAGGGAGGAGTAAAGTTCTCTCTTTATAAATATTTATGTTTTTAAGTGATGGGAAAAGTCTTCTCTAGGAGCTTCTGCCAATGTCCCCTTGGCCAGAACTAGGTCACATGGGCATTCAGAGATGCAGGGAGGCTGAGAGATCACAGGGAAGAAGGCATAGGAGAAGGGGGTTGGGACGGGCTCTGCAAATCTTCCCACAGAGTCTACCATCATGGGACCATTACTTATATCCACATCAATATTTCAAGCATATTTGAGCAAAGGGAACAGTTCTTTGTGGTTTTCTTTGTTCAAGAGCTAGTATCAAACCATGCATAATTAGAGACTTGAAAGTAAAATTTCTGTGCCATTACCATGCCAATCAAATGTATCATTCTTCATCATTTATGTACCCCATGGGCCCTTGTTGGGTCAAATATGATCTTTTCAGTGAATGATATCTGGCACATAAAAGGCACTTAGAAATGTTTATTTACTTGAACTGGATCTCATTTATCTAATAATGAAGAAGAAAGGTATTTCCTGAGTGCAATGGATTCATAAGAAATAGAAGACACCCTTCCTACCCTCAAGGAGTATGCAATCTAACAAGGGTGCTCAGGAAAACCAGCGCATATTACAGAACAGTTACTTGCTACACTGCAGTAATAGGACAAATTGAAGACTGAAGACAGGAAAGAAAAACATGGTTCCTGGGAGGGTGGGTTTCACCTGAGCCTTAAAGAAAAGCAACTACAGCCGCTTACATCCCTCTTAACACCACTGTTAGCCCCTGAAGAAAGGTCAGAGCTGACTAGTTTTTATCCCTCAAGGCAGGTGTAACCCTACTCATGTCAGAGGACTAAACCCAGGTCTGCCTGGGCTGGGCTGAATCTCCATTACTAGAGAGGAGAGAGACCAGGGGCACCCCAGACAAGGAGAAGAGAGGAGCACAGGTCCAGGGTGCAGGTAAGAAAAGGGGAAGGGCACAAGCCAGCCCTGCTGGGTTCTGGGTTGGTCTTACCATAGGGATGGACTTACCTTAGGGAGCTGGCCAGCCACCTGCCTTCTCTGCAATGCCCTCTCCTGAGGCATGTTTTATAACACAAATCTGCCCCTGGCTTATTGAATCAGGGGTGGGAGCATGGTGAAAATACAGCTACTGTTTCTTCCTTCTAGGAATCTTGGATTGGGACTTGAACCCTCCAGCGCCATCAATTGCCAACACTGGCCTCAGAAAGACACATAAATTCAGGGCTGGCCCGCCTTCCTGGCAAAGCAGGGAAATCAGGTCTGCAAAGAGGCTGAAAGAGAAGCAGCAGATGCTAGCAGGTGAGAGAAAGACCGCCTTGGTTGCTAACAACTCTCCTCTTCCCTGCCCCAGCCCTCAGGAGGCCTGGTAATTATGCTGCCCTTGGGATTCACGAGCTAATTCTCTATCCTGATACATACATACACACACACACACATACACACACACACTCCTTTATGCAGGCTAGCTTGGGTGGGTTTCTTTCATTTACAAACAGTAACCTCGAAGGAGAAAAAGACATTTCAAAATGAGACATGAGCTGGGCTGGACACAGGTGACTCTAGGCTGCTATCTGTAACGTCCTGAAGATGGGAGAAGGGCATCCCCAATTGTTACAGGATAAATGTAATGGGAGCACTGGGGAGAGCAGTAAGGCTGCTCTTATAGTTGATCTTGACACAGTGTCAAGGTGTCTCAATGTGGCTGGTGGAAACGTGGATCCAGCCGGCCAAGGTAACCAATCTACACCTGGCCAACTGATTGGGCACTGGCATCCCCACACATCTTGTGTAAAGTTATAGGACAGGCACAAAATATATACTTGCTCATCCATTCTAATATTCAATTTTTAATACAAGCTACCAAAAAACTAAACAAAATGTATATTCCACAAAAGTAAAAATGACAGATTAATCTTTTTAGTGTTATATAAAGCCTAGATCAAGTACATCATTTGTAAAGATGATCACCAATCTATTAGTGCCTCCTTAATGATTGTTAAATTACCCCTTTAATGGATAATTAATGCACTTAATGTCTCTCACTATTATGATTACTTTTATGCAAATTCAGAATGATAATAGCTGACAAATACAATACTCCCCTTATCATAATTTTGCCATCTAAATGCCCTTGATACAAAAGACAGGTCACCTTAAATGCTTTTAATATTATAATAATTCAATTCAGTCTTTCCTTTAAATAAAGAGGTGTACATTAATTATACTTTGATTTCCATCTCCCAGAGAGTTGCTCTGGAAATCTGCAATAAGAGGTCATCCTGGTTTCCCAGAGCAATGCTTTTTCCAGGAAGGTTTTCAGAACTGGCATTTATTTGTAAAAGTCTTCCTGACCCTTATTTGGGGGCTAATAAAGGTAAATCACCCATCCTAAGGCATATCATGAAACATAAATTAGAAACTAAAAACTCTTACAGATCAGCTTCCAAATTATTTTACTAGGTAATTATATTACAATTAATTTACATATTTTATATAGTAATTTAAAATGAATTATCTCATATTTAGGAAGTAAGCCACAATGAAGTTATAAAAAATATTCTCTTAGAAACTAGCAAATTTTCCTCACGCAAAGAGCATTATAGTAATAAAGGGATAACCCTTCCCCTAGAGTTAACAAAGCCATTCTCATCTGCAGGGAAATATTAGTTAAATATTTGATCATCACTAATTTTTTTATAACTCTAGTTGTCTCTAATACTTCCCTTAAAACCTCTACAGAACTCATATATACACTGTGTGTGTGTGTGTGTATATATATATATGTATATCTATGTATCATCCCCTCCACCTCACCAATGAACTGTTGGCTTCCATACTGTCTGTCCACGCCCATCCAAGGGATGATGTACCAACCTGCAAACACTCTTAGCCAATGAGCATCTGTCTTCCTTGCTACCTGATGGCAGTGTTGGCACCTCTGGCCACCATTCACTTGGTTCCCTGACTACCATGTTGAGCCATCTTAGTTGACCAGAGAGGTGCAAGAATTCATGTCCATCCATGCTGCAGAGAATTAAGAAAGCAAAGAAAGGAGGATGGTAAAAAGAACGTTTCTATGGTCCTAGGCATCCTCAAGGGAATGGATTAGCAGGTAATCAGGGATCCTTGGACATAATGAAAGAATTTTTTGAACATCCTTATGGTCTGGGAGGAGTGACTGGCAATATCTCACCCCCTGGGCTGAAGGCCTACCATAATGCAGGAATACATCTGATTCTCTTAGAGCTCACATTTCCAGGAAAGCTATCACCTGCTAGGTGGGATATAAAAGAATCTGACTTAACAGATAGGCCAGAATTAGTCAAGGAAACAATACAGGGGGAAATACCCAAGGTGTTTTATTTTAATTAGAAAAATTTAAAAAAACACACACACACATAGACTCAAGGAGCCTTCAACAGGTATGTCCATTGTACATTGTTTGTAATGGCATAAGTCTGGGAAAATGTCTTGAAAAACATCTCTCAATAAAGGAACATAAAAATAAAGTGGTACATTCATAGCTAACACAGCAGTTATAAGGACTCATTATAAAAACACATTGAATTAAAAAAACAAATTGCAGGAGTCATGTAGAGTATGCAACCATTTATGTAAAATCCTCACAAGTCAATGCTATGCATTTTGTATACAGGTATATCACCATACTTTGAAAAATGCCAGGAAGGAGAATTACCTATTTTTAAATAATGGTTGCTGTAGGTATTACAATATGTGTACATAATTTATCACCATCTGCTGTTTCAGACGTTCTGCCACTTCTAGTGACGTGCAGAAGACTTACTTGCATTGAGGTTCCTTTGCCCTCTTCACTTTTTAGGTATAATTGTCTTATTTCTTCTACATATATTGAGCACCCCTTAGTAGGTTTTATAATTTTTGCTACACCATAAAACATGACTTAAGAAACTTATGAGAAGAACCTACTTATAATCATACCTATTTTTACCCATTCTGATATTCTTCCCTTTCTGAAGTTCCAAGCCTTCTCCTGCTATCCCTTCCTCTCTGTTCAGAGAACTCCCTTAGCCATTCTTTTAAAAGTAGTTCAGACAGCAACAAATTCTTTTAGAATTCCTTATTCTGAGAATGTCTTTATTTTCCCTTCATTCCTGAAGGATATTCTCACTGCAAGAGACAGTTCTTTTTTTCAGCACTTAAAAAATGCTGTACCACTTCCTCCAGCCTCCATGGTTTCAGATAACAAATCTGCAGTCATTGAAATAGTTCCCCCAGGAGTAATGAGTCATTTCTCTCTGGCCATTTTTAAGATTTTTTTTCTGTGCCTTTAATTTTCAGAAATTTCATTTTGATGTGCCTCCCCATGAATTCCTTTGGGTTTATCCTATTTGGGATAACTTTCTCAGCTTTTTGAATCTGTAGGTTTATGTCTTTCACCAAATTTAGGAAGTTTTCGGTCATTGTTTCTTTGAATATTTTTTCAGTTTCATTCTCTCCTCTCCTTCAGGATCTCTGATGATATGAACCCAGTTCTCTGTTACTGTTCCACAGATCCTCTTTGTCTCTCTGTTTTTCAGACTGGGTAAATTCTAGGATAATTTCTATTGATCTGTCCTGAAGCTCACTGATTCTATCCTTTGTCATCTCCATTATACTATTAAGTCCATCCACAGAGCTTTTTGTTTTGTTTTGTTTTATGGGATTGTAGTTTTCATTTCTATAATTTCCACTTAGTTCTTTTTTTTTTTTTTCAATTTTATTTAAAAAAATTTTTTTTTTCTTTTAATTTATTTTTTTAATTTCAGAATATCATGGGGGTACAACACTTTGGCCATACACATTGCCCCTGTTCTGCCTGTGTCAGAGCCACAACCGTGGTCATCCCCCAAACTCTGCTCCCCACATCCATTCAGTGAGAGTTTTTCCCATCCCTTCCACCCCCCTCCCGCCCGCCCGCCCTCAGATGAATGTTATTGCCCTGTGTGATGTAAGTGTTCATCAGTTAGTACCAGTTTGATGGTGAGTACCAGTGGTGCTTGTTTTTCCAATCCTGTGACACTTCGCTTCGAAGAATGGGTTCTAGCTCCAACCAGGATAATACCAGATGTGTTAATTCACTGTTGTTCCTTATTGCTGAGTAATACTCCATGGTATACATATACCACATTTTATTAATCCACTCGTGTATTGACGGGCACCTTGGTTGTTTCCACAACTTTGCAATTGTGAATTGTGCTGCTATGAACATTCGAGAGCAGATGTCTTTATTATAAAATGTCTTTTTTTCTTTTGGATAAATACCCAGTAGTGGGATTGCTGGGTCAAATGGTAATTCTACTTTTAATTCTTTGAGGTATCTCCATATTCTTTTCCATAGAGGTTGTACTAATTTGCAGTCCCACCAGCAGAGTATGAGTGTTCCTATCTGTCCACATCCCCGCCAACATTTGTTATTTGGGGATTTTTGGATATGAGCCAATCTCACTGGAGTTAAGTGATATCTCATTGTGGTTTTGATTTGCATTTCCCTGATGATTAGAGAAGTTGAGCACTTTTTTATATGTTTGCTGGCCATCATTCTGTCTTCTTTGGAAAAGTTTCTGTTCATGTCCTTTGCCCGTTTTTTAATAGGGTTGTTTGATTTTTTCTTGTTGATTTTCCTAAGTTCTGTATAGATTCTGGTTATCAGCCCTTTATCAGAGGTGTAGCATGCAAATATTTTCTCCCATTCTGTAGGTTGTCTGTTCACTCTAGTGATAGTTTCCTTGGCTGTGCAGAAGCTTTTCAATTTGATCAGGTCCCATGTATTTATTTTTGTTGCTGCTGTGATTGCTTTGGGGGTCTTCTTCATAAATTCTTTGCCTAGGCCAATGTCCATAAGAGTTTTTCCAACGTTTTCTTCGAGAATTCTTATGGTTTCATGTCTTAGGTTTAGATCTGTTATCCATTGTGAATTGATTTTTGTGAGAGGTGAGAGGTGTGGGTCCACTTTCAGTCTTCTACATATGGCCATCCAGTTTTCCCAGCACCATTTGTTGAATAGGGAATCTTTTCCCCAGTGTACGTTTTTCTGGAATTTGTCAAAGATCAGGTGACTGTATGAGGTTGGTTTTATATTTGGGTTCTCAGTCCTGTTCCATTTGTCTATGTCTCTGTTCTTGTGCCAATACCATGCAGTTTTTCCACTTAGTTCTTTTTTTATAACTTCTATTTGTTGGCTAAGATTTTCTAATTTTGTTTGCAGAAAATTTATAATTGCTTGTTGAAATGTTTTTATGATAGCGTCTTCAAAATCCTTGTTAGATAATTCCAACATCTGATTCATTATTGATTCATGTCAAATGTCTTTTCTCATTGAAATTATGATTTTTTCTGGATTTTTAGTAGGATTAGTAATTTTTTATCAAATCCTGGAAATTTTGGATATTATAAGACTCTGTATCCTATTTAATATTTTCCATTTAGCAGACATTCCCCCTGCGAAGGTACAGCAGGAGGGCCAGGTGGGAGTGTATGTTAGCTTCTCCCGGACCCTGTCAATACTATCTCAGCAAAAGTGGAGCACTGAGCCTTATTGTATTCAGATAGATTGGAAGTGTCTCTCTCCCCTCAGCCCTACTGACATCTTCCCAGTGAAAGTGGAGCTACAACTCACATCACCTTGTTGCCTCTGAGTAGGGCATAAGCTCAGCTCCCCACTGGACTCTACTGCTACCAGAGGAGTGCAGGACTAGAGAGATGCACACTGCTTTGTTCCTGCAGAATGGATACTAAGGATCCTTCTGTTCCTGCAGAAGTAGAACTCTTCTGAGTACTACTGACCCCAAGGGAGAGGGGAGTGGAGTGCTAACTAGCCTGCTTCCCACCATCTTGTTCCATTTCATTGATGCTGGGTAGAGGTAGAGGCTTAGCTCCCCACTGGTCCCCATTCACACTGGGGCTGGAGAGATTGACTAGCCCACATCTCACCACCTTTGAGTACACTGTGAGAGATACACCATGGCTATAAGATTAATGACAGCCATAAGGCCCATTCAAACATCTCACAGGACCTACACTATGTGTCGCTTAGCAGTATGATGCACCTGGCCTGGGGACTATCAGGTCTCTATGACAATGAGACCAAAAAACCCTGTTTTCCCTGGAGACAAGGCCACCTCAGCACAGATGCAACTTTCCTGACGCTTAAAACAAAGCTTACCCTCACAAGAGTAGCTTAAACTCCCTTTATGAAAAAAACACCTGTAACTGACCTGGACTGAATACAGGTATAAGAAAGGGGATAAAATCCCTCAAATTCTAAGAATGGTCTCTGGATGACAACCCTCCCAGTCAGGCTGTCATCTGACCTGAGTGTATCTGGCCCAGGCCTCCTGCTCCTGCTGTCTATGTTTTAAGAGTGTTTCCAAAATAAACTCCCTGAATATCAGACAGTGCCTAAGACTCATCTTTGATGCAAATCAGACAGAAGGGGAAAAGCCCCTCCTGAGAAAGCTGGTTGACTAGGACCATCCAAGTGCCTTGAATGCAACAATCTTCAACAGTCTTACTGATGCCAGATGCAACCCCACTGACACTGGTTGACCAGAACCAGAGTGCCAAATAGCTTTGCTTTACAACACCTCGTTTAGTCTCACTGCTGCCGGTGGGGATCCAACTCCCCACTGGGGTGGGAGAAAGTAGAATGTTGTTAACCCCAACATTCACTGCCTTATTCAGTCTTGTGGATGTTGGGTGGGAATAAAAGGTCAACTCACCACTGGAGTGGGGGGAAAAGAATTCTGACTATCCCCAACTTGCACTGTCTTGTTCAGTCTTGTTGATGCTGGGCAGATACAGAGGCTCACCTCACTATGGGCCCCCACTGACAGTACCCTGGCAGGGGAATAGAAGCACTGCCTGCTTCCACCACATAGGATTTGGAAGAGCAGGTCCCTGCTCAACCATGCAAACACCACCCAGTGGGAGAATCCTGGCAATGCCTGCTTCAATCAGGCAGGGAGTGGAAGATTAGCTTCTTGCTCAATTCTGCTGACATCACCAGGTGCGGAAATCAAAGCACTGCTGCTTGCTTCAGCTGTTTGGGAGCATGAAGAGGAAGATCAACTCTTTACTTGGCCCTGCTAAAACTTCAGGGATTGGTTTTCTATTGGTACTTGGCTGGTATAGGGTGAATACTGCCAAGAAGGTTTTCTGCTATTAGCCTACCCTTTTCCTGGTTCTTTGTCTAGGGGGAACAGGCTTTTCTTACAGTCTGTGCCTGTTGGAGGCCCAAGTGGGAGGCTTGTGAAACCCTCTGTTCATGATGTATGAGAAGTAATGAGGAAGTCCAGGAGACCAACGGCCATGTTGTTCCTCATGTCCAAAAGTCTACAGGCCATCTGTCTTCTTTCCATCTTTCAAGTCTTCCTACGCTCATTTGTTATATGACGTCTAGAGTTTTTTAGTTATAAGAGGGAGGACCTGAAAGTAATGGGGCTCCTCCATCTTTGCTGAAATGAGAAATATCAGTAATGTTCTAATGGTTCTCAAGGAGGGTAGATTCAGGTATTACTGTGTACAATTCAAATTTTCATTTCACAAAAGCCAAAAGAGTATTTGGTCAAAGGAAAACTAACTCCTGACAGAAATATCTAAAAATGACAACTCTACCATTTCCAGAGTATACTCTTTTATTCAGTATTTATTTATTGAGCACCTGTTTAGTTGCAGGCACTGGCCAGTCCCTGGAGGTACAACAGCAAAGGAGACAACAGATGCAGTCTCCATCCTCACGGAGTTTACAACTAGAAAGAGAGCTAGACATTGGACAGGTGCATCAATACTCAGCTAGTCACAACTGAAACAAGCAACAGTTACGGTCCCAATGGGCTACGTTTGTTCCTCCCCACTCAACCTCCAGTGAAGGTCATTTTATTATTCATTTTGCAGGTGGATTCATGTTGTTTGCTTTGAATCAAAACATCAGCTCCATAATATTCTGATTAAAATGTGTTAGCCTACCCAGATTTAAAACTTTGATTAAAAAACATTCTACCACTTAATTATTTTGGCCCAAGCAAAAGGCTACGACATCAAGCAAGACCCAGTAATCCTCGGTCTTCATTTAAACACATGGAGACTGTAACTCAGAAGATGCAATGCAGACAGCATGTTAGAGAAACTTCCTGAAGTGTCAACCTTTACTCTATTCTCATTTTATATTTTAATTAAAACAGACTGAATCCAGGCAGCCTTTCTTTAAATTAATACCGGAAGTGATTTAGAAAAGAAAAAAAAAAATATATATATATATATATATAAACAGCAACAGCAATATGCATATATTGAAAGCCTCACATTCCTAATACAGTAGTGTTTTAACAAAACCTTAACAGAATCCTAACCAAGCCTGGGTAGGGAGAAACACATCAAATGGGTCTGCTGGCACTGAACACTTAGAAAGTGATGTCAGTGCTTTTGTTTTCAAGGGAAAATCACAGATAATTAGAGAAAGAGCATGTTTTTAGCTTCCTTTTTCTTTAAAATAAATTATGATATTTTAGAGAACATTGTATTCTAGAATTCACTTCATTACAGAAACGCATCTGCATTTTTTGCTCTAGTTATATTTTGATAAAAGCACCTGAAAACACATAATGAGTTGAGAGATTAAAAAAAAAAGACCTTTGTTTATTCCAGACAGAAAAGAGTTTCCTAATTTATTTTCTGATAATAAAAATAACATAATTTTGTCATAAAAATAAGAAGACACAGAAAGATTAAACATTTTTAAATACCTACAATTCTACTATCTGGTGAATTATAGTCTTTTAGATGTATATCTATTGTATGAACATACACATTTATAAAAATGGGACCACAACTGTACAGAGCATTTTACACTTTTTATTTTCTTTTGTTTTTCCTGAGAATACAGTGTGGCTATTTTTCCACATTAACAAACATAGACAGACCTTTATAATTTTTATGGATGTAATTTATCTAAGAAGCCCCTATGAATGAATATTAGGTTTAAACAACAAACTTTATCAATGTACTTTATAAGTTTATATTTTGATAAAGTTATAAGTTCATATTTTAATATAGCTATACTAATAAAGCCATATTTTCAGAACCATACATTTTCAAAAAAATATACAGTTGACCTTTGAACAACATGGGCCTGAATTGCACAGGTCCACTTACATGCAGATTTTATTCTGTCTCTGCCATACCTGAGACAGCAAGACCAGCCCCTCTTCTTCTTCCTCCTCCTCAGCCTACTCAACATATACAATGAAACTGAAGACCTTATGATGATCAACTTCCTCTTAATGAATGGTAAATATATTTTCTCTTCCTTATGATTTTCTTAATAACATTTTCTTTTCTCTAGCTTTATGGCAAGAATACAGTATACAATACCTATAACATACAAAATATGTGTTAATCTACTGTTGATGTTGTCAGTAAGGCTTCTGGTCAACAGTAGGCTAGCAGTTAGTTAAGTTTTAGGGGAGGTAAAAGTTATACTCAGATTTTCAACTATGTGGGGGTCAGAGCCCCTAATCTCTGCATTGTTCAAGGTTCAACTGTATTAGTTATTTCACTAAAGAATTAGTTGTCAAGCAAACTTCTGCAGTAACAATCAAATAAATGTAGAGGAAACCCTCCACTGACAGGGTCTTCATAGATTTAAGGCATTCATTCACTCTAGTCTGAAAGTGTTGGTCTTGCGAAAGTCATCACAGTTCTGAAGGAAACTCAGGGATACAACAGGTTTTGGAGCTTACTTAGGGTAGACCCTGGACATGTCTGAAGGATCCAGAACACTCAGCACCCATCAAGAAACCAAACTGTGTCTAGAACTAAGCCAACATCTGAATATGTTGAGTTGGAAGCATTAATCAAAGATATAAAACATGGTTACTTGATGGTGTAAATTCCAAACATTGGCTCTGGAGACAAAGAGTTATAAATCACAAAAGCCAAATAATCCACTGGGAATCTCAATAATATTTGCGCAAAGAATTCAGAATGAGCCCAACAACTCAATCAAAGCTGTACTATTGACCTAACCCCAATACTTTTAACACTTTAATTGAAGCAGAGGGAAAAATATCAGCAATTTTTCTGACAGTAAAAAATAGCGATGCAACACTTTGGCATGCAGAGAATAATTCGTACTGAAAGGGACACCTAGCAAATAACAAATTCATATATATAAGCTCATTGCAAAATGGGCTTGGAAATGTTTTCACATTTTCCCACAATTTACATAGAAAGTTGTTGTGTAACAAGAACATAATTAGTATTAAATGCAATTAATTCATCCTGTGGGGAAACTCAGGAAGTGTTTTATATTTTGATACTGCATTGCAGCTTCTTTTTCTCCCATCTCTATCCACAGCACCGTCAAGCAGACATTTATAGGGCACTCATTCCCTGGTGTTCTAAACAGAATGTAAGATTATAAGCAGGAATTTGGGCCTTTTTCTCCCAATGACTGGGAAATCTAACCCTATTATGATTACATTATTCTTGTTTCATGGATGTTAAATTTTCTGCAATATAATGAAATCCATAGAAGACTATTTAAAAATTACCTCAAGTGAATGCCATTCCAACATCCAAGAAAAGTCCATGGCAAAAGACTACTTCACATTATAGGCGGCTTCCTGTTGCTGGGTACCAAGAGTAGGCAGGCACGGGAGTTGAGAAGAGTTGGCAAAGTGCCATTCACTATGCAGTTGTCCACAGAGCACCACCATGGTGCAACCGCAGGATACATACCAGTCTCTTTCAACTCTTACTGAAATCTCAGCCACAGCTGAGAAGTATTAGATGACTCTCACAGAGGGTACTACAATACTAGGGCTCTCCTGTGAAGCCAGGATCTGGATTCTAGACCAAAGTCAATATCTAATACAGAGACTCTCACCTACCCAATCCCCCAGTCCCTCAGGTGGTTTGCTATTTGAAAACTAGGAAACTTCTCTTTAACCAAAAAGAAAAAGAAAAAAAAAAACCAAAAAACAAAAAATACCCAAAGAAAGGAAAGGAAAAACTGCTTGTCATTATAATATTTACAAGAGAACTTTCCATGGGTCTCAAGCTTTTCTGAAAATTAGTTTTATAATTTTTTTTGTTGATTAAACTTACTTAACCTTACTCCCTTTTAACATTCCTTTTTTAAATTTGAGGATCCCATCCCATATTAGCCATGCTCTGGGGGAAAAAATGTAGCTCATTAGGAGTGGAAATCTATAGCAGCTGCCAGTCTTTTTGCTTTTGTTGTTTTTTGCCCAAGAATTTATTCTGTATACCAGAGAGGACTGGCTTCATAACCTCCACACCACACCATCCCATCTCCCTCCAAGAGCGATCCACCAGCTTGCGGCTTGAAGCCAGAATGGCCGACAAAAGATTCACCCTCCTTGGACTACAGCAGGTCTGGCATCCCTCCCATTGTCAAGGGCAAATCCCCAATGGTAAAGATGGATTTTTTCCTTTCTCAAAGCAAATCAAACATAAATCGGTAAAAGGAAAATCAACTTTACTGGATGTAGGAAATCCAAAGTAACTAGATAAGTTATGTTAACACAGACTAACCAAATTCATCAAGGAAAGGAAGTCTGAGGAGTTTTACAAAAAATCAAGGGAAAAAAGCAACATACACAAAGAGCAAGACGGTTTAAATAAGACAGACTTTGTTACCCTCCTTAACTTGTTATTTGCAAAATTTAGAAAAGGAGACAGAGATCATTGAGAGGAGAAATAAGGCACATTCGGATGAACATAAAGGAAATATTAAAAACTAAAAGCTAAAAAGAGAAATACATGGAAGTTCCAGATTTTTAACTCTGGCCTGACTTTTTTAAACATCCATAAATGGGCTCGCAGCCCCACTGGTATGAATCATCAGCGACATCTAGTGGATGGCAATGTTATGGTATCTGACTGCAGCTTACACTCCAATCAGATCCCCGACCTCAGCGCCTCACCCTGTCTTAACATTTATTGTTTGCAGAAAAAATAGGTGACCTTCATTTACCTTAATTCAATAAGTCTGTCTGAGTTTAGTCTGAAGATATGAATATGGAAGAAACTGTTAAGTTGCTTAGTCAACCTGGCAAGGATCACGCTTACAAAGAACCTGAGAAAGTCCAACCGTTGCAGCACGCTGAGACCTGGGTTTTATAAAGCCGCATTGTTGCGCAGATTGATTTAATTCAAATGGAAGAAGAAAGGGCTGCACGGTAAACAAACACTGAGGCAGTAATTACGTGACTATGGCCAATGCTATTTCACCCCTGTCAAGCACATTATGCTTCAGACATTTTTCAAAATGACTTGACATTTTTTCTGCGTGACATGTTTTGGGTTTGATACAGTGAAAACAGCTGGTTGCCTCCTGCTGCCTGGAAAATCCAGCAGTGGAGAAGTAATGTTAAGGGCTCTTAACTTTCCTGCAGGATCTTTTGAAAACCTGAAAAAGCAGCTCATTGCTGCCACAGTGCTGGTCTGGAGGCAGGAGGGCATGGGGGTGGGGAAGAACCAGGGCTTTGCAGGTGGCTGGATTAGAGGTTCTGGTGCTGACTCCTCATTCCCCCACCCGTGGCCTAGCTGTCTGGCCTTGGGGATGTTATTAACCTGTTAACCCTCCACTGTGAAGTGCAAAAAGCACCACTGACCTCCCAGGGTTGTTGTGACATATTAAATAATCAGTGCCTGAGGTCAGTAACCTGGAGTTACAGTTACTAAACTATTAACATAAGTTTTGAACTGGCAAGGAGCATGTCACATGTGTTTGTGACTACAAAGAGGGTTGCCAGATTCAGCAAATAAAAACACAGGACACACATTTAAATTTAAATTTCAAATTTAACTAGGTGTCCTTCATGTTATCTGGCGGTCCTACCATTTGCCTAGAGTAGTCCTGACTAACAACTGTTGTCCAAGAGTAATTATCAATAGCTCCTCTTTCATTTTCAAAAGTATCTTGATTTGAAGATGAATAATCCTGGATCCCTAACTGGGAGCCCACACCAAGCACAATGCTAAGCATGTAGGAGGCCCCACAATTCGCATCTTAAACAACCAAATGAATGGCCATTTTCTGGATTAACCTGTTAATCCTCTAGCGTCTGGATGGAAGAACCAAGAAGCATATGTGTCCAAGATGTTCACTAATTTAAAATCTGCTCTCTGATAACATATTTTGAAAATTCTGTCTCATGAAAAATTTTATTAGTCAACACACATATATGGCCAATCTACATGTGCAGGGCTTTCTGGCACTCTGCAATGCCAAACGAGCAGGCGGAGGAGCGCTTGCAGTTCCTCCTGGGCTGAGTACAGGATACACCCAAGTAAACAGTCTCAGCCTGACTTCCGATAAAACATTCCAAAACACAGAAAGGGGACACAGGACATAAAGAAAGGAGGGGAAGGGAGGTGGGAAGGAGAGAGGGAGGGAAGGAGATGAGAGGAAGGGAGGGAGGGAGAGTGAGAAAGGAAAGCACGGGTAAAGGACGACATGGAAGTAGACACAGCACAAGCAGACACATTAATAGGGAGCCACACAGCACAGTATCTGTGAACACAGAAAGGATTTTCAGATCGAACGGAATGGAAAGAAATCAAAGGATAAAATTTACAAACTGACATCACTGCCAACTGTGGTACAAATTGTTTTGTAAAATGAAGAAAAAAATCAAAGAATGCATTTTTACACAAAGAGAACTATTAAGAATTCAGATGTGACAGTTGACAAATTCAGTTGTTCCTTGGGGACAGACACAGCATCTATCCTCTACTTGTGGCACATAGATTTCACTCCTCAACTGATTTCACTTCTGCACATTAATTGGGGCTGGTATTTGTGATGGATTAATGACAGAGCCGGTCAGGAATGCTGAAACACTATCATTAATATTGCCAGGAAAGAATAGCTCAGCAGGGAAGTGCATCATAATTAATGTCACCTAAGAAATTATTTTCAATATTCAAAATATTTAAGGGAAGAATTGGTGGTATATTTAATATGAGAAACAAAACCATTGTGTAATTGATTCCAAAATATTCCAACCCATGAAAAGGAGTGGAAAGGCAAATATTATGACAGATCCAGAAAGCGCAATCTATAACAAAGATGGAAGGCTGAAGAACAACAAAATAATTTTGAGCTATAAAGACTATTGCTATGTTGTGGCATTCTTAAAAAATAAATATATTTCAAATTATAGTTTGGTGCCTGAAGTTAACTTTGCAAACATCTTGTATCTTTAGAATACAAATAAAAACGTGTCTACCAGCTCTCTCCAACCAGCAGATCTACGAAACAGAGGAGCCCCTCACCTGTTCTCTTGACCACTATAAGCCAGAGATTGACATCTGTCTGAAAAGTTATCCAGGACACATACCTGGGTTATAGTCATTAAATTGAACAGCATGACTGGGAGGAACAGCTCAACTCTCATCTACACCAACCAACCTCCAACACACCCTGCAGGTGGCTGAGCTCTCGGAGGCCAGGGATATCCTAACTGCTCTGATCAAAGCTGGGCTACCAAAGAGCCCATCTGTCCACATGCCATCTTGGTCTGCGGAAGGGCAGCAAGATCACTCACTGACCAGGCCTCCCAAAGGCTTCACTCTCTGCTGGTTAACAAGGCAGAGCTGTGGATGTTCATGGGCAGGGGACTAATCCCCTTCTCCAGCCTTTGGGCCTGACCCAGGGCCTGGTGCCTCAGAGGTGTCTGGAGCTCGGAGCTGTGTCACTCAGACAACAGGAAGTACTGGGGCTCCCCCAAAAGTGATAACAAGGGAGAGGTGAGTACACTGATTTATCTATACTTCAGAGGAAAACCCAAACCCACTCTGCCTTGGCCATTTCTGGTATGCTCAGAGCTGTTCTTATGGGGTAGAGCTGAGGGTAGGAGAGGGGTGACAGGGATACTGTGGAAAATTCCAGAAAAGGAGAAGAACAGCAGAGTGGAAGATGCTTAAACAACTCTAAGCCTGGTGCTTTAGATTCCTCTCTCATTTAATCCTTAACCCGTGGATCAGAGGAGTTAACACTTGCCTAAGAACTTGTCCAGCTATTAAATGGCCACCTGGCCTTTGAAATTAGATCTCTCTGACTTCTACACCCATGTCCCTTCATTAGCTGAGGCTGCTTCAAGGAGAAGAAACAGCTGTGGGTATTCACGCTCTCCTCTTCCTGTGCCCCCAGGGCCAATTCTGTGCACAAGGCAGATGGGATGCAGAGATTCTGGGATGCAGGGAGAGGGGTACGTGGAGGACCTGGGAATGCAGAGGTGAGGAAGGGAGAGGACGGAAAGGGTAAGCAGGGACTGTGTAGTGAAATCCAAGCGTTATGGGCCATGATACAGCAGAAGCTGCCTTCTGGCCACTTGCTCCATCCCCAGAGTACAAAGCCCACCCCAGGCCCTGGCTCCATCTGCACTCAGAATCTAACTGAAATGCAAAACAGTCATCCACCAGTAAGATGAAAGCCTCATGTCTCCAGGAGTCAGGCAGCAAAGCCTTCCTTCAGAGAGGGGGCCCATCAGGAAATGTGATCAGCTAATGTACATCCAGTCACAAAAGGAGGAAGTGGTTGTTGCCTTCAGGGCAAAAACACAGATTCCATGGCCTCCTTTGAAAAACATGAAAGTCCATGCTGTCACAAAGGGCTCCTTTTGTTATCCCAATATCAGAACCCTCTGCTTTTTCTGGTGCCAGAGCCCAGGAGCTCTGGACTCTCCTCACAGCCTGGCCAAGGGGAGGCCCCAAGGGTCACTCTGACCAAGACCGGTGACATAATCCAAAGAGCCCAGTGCAAAATGAAAATACAGGGCCCTTTGTTCAAAAATTATGGAGAATTTCAAGACGGCAACAGGTGAACATTAAGCCAAGCACAGAGCCCTTCCGAGCGTGGGTCCAATGCTCCTGGGCAGATCATAGACCCGTGAAGTGGCCCTGGCTCCTAATGTCCCAGGCAGGTCAGAGAATGTCCCGGCTAGGAGGGCTAGAAGACTCACTCTGATACAGGCTAAGGGTCTTTCTGCTCAGGAAGGCAAGAGAGGCTTATTTAAAACCAGGACCTGTGTACAGAGTCCACTCTCTGGAATCAGAAGCCGGGGGGCACCTGACGCTACGGCAGATAACAATAATCAATCACTAGCACCTGCTTACGGCCTGAGTCCACACAGCACTCCACGTGCCCCTTGATCTCCAAGCTCAATACCCATTCAGAGCATATTTAATCAGCGCCAGCTCCATGCCAGGCACTGTACTAGGGGCTGAGGATTCCAGGGAGAGAAAGACACACACGCTCTCACTTGATCTTCACCAGAGCCCCCCAGGGAGGCAGGATCCTGAGGCTAATAAGAGAATGAAAATGAACAGTTGCAAGCACTCTGCTGTCAGTGCTCTGATCTCTGGCTTCCCTCTGAGGCTACTGTGAGCAAGTTGCAGACACTGATGAATACTTACCCTCTAATTCTTTTCTTTTTTTTCCCCCTTAAAATTTTTTCTTAATTCAATTTTGATTACCCCAAGGAATTTCCTTATAAAAATCTGAGCACCTCAGATAAGGTTCACGTCCCCCCTTTGACATACAGCTAAGCTCAGGCCTTCCCCACGTGTTGCCAACAGACATTTTCTTCTGTAATAACAGACCGATAAAGATATTCACACAAAATATATAAGATCATTTTCCTTTTTAACTTGTATGATATCATATTGTACAAATCATTCTGAATCCTGTCTTTGCCTTTTGAAGTTAACAATATGCTCTGGGCATTGTCCTGGCCATTACCTGAGGGTCTGCTTCGTTCCTTTTAGCCATTGCCTGGAGTCCCATTCCATGGACATGCCATGGTTGCTTCAGCCTTTCCCACACAGTCAGACTTTCAGGCAGTTTGTAGATTTTTGCTAAATCAAACCATGCTGCATTCTGGTACACATGTGCTAGTGTTTCTGTAAGCAGATTACAAGGTGTAGAGTTGCTGGTCCATATGGTCTATGCATTTTTGGTTTTAAAAGCTTCTGCAAAACTGACCCGCAGGGTGAATATACCAGCAAGAGCCCCATTTCCCCAGGCCCTTACCGACATTTGATATTATCATCATCAGTAGTATTATTACTTTGCCAACTGATTGGTAAAAATGGTATGGCTTTAATTTACTTTTCCCTGATTGCTAGTGAGATTGAACATCTTTTCTTTGTTCATGTAATTCCACTTCTGTCAACCGACTCTTCATATCTTTTGCCCATTTTTCTACTGCTTTTTTTGCAGTAGATTGACACCAAGGAGTTTTTATTTTATTATTTCTGTTATTGTTATGGAGGGGGTTCTTTCTATATCCTAGATACTAGTTCTTTGTTGCTTGTATTGCAAAAATTTTCTTAAACATTTCAAAATTGGAAATATTCTCTTGGAATATTTCAATTGGAAATTGGAAATATTCTCTTCAGAAGTCCCTAGTGCTCCCTAGCACTTTTTCTGATACAAACTCAGAAAAGGTTATTAACGTTACTGCAGTTGGGGTCTGCAATACATGAACTCCAATTTGCTATTGCTGTTACCTTTTGGAAAATCTTTGGTGTCACAGCACACTAGCTGCTGGAAACCACCATGAGGGATGGAGCACCGGGACCACACAACCCCAAGGGACTGCAGGCAATAATCATTACCAGGTTCAATTAATTGCTTTACAAAAGCAGGGCTCGTTCTCTCTCTAACCAGTGAACCCTGACGTGCAGACAGTACAATTAGAAGCAAAGAATAAATTAAAAATACGTCCTCTCTGCCACATGGAATAATGAGCACAAGGGCAGGCCAAATCATATTTTTTAAAGCCATAAGTTAATTACAAAAATAAAGACAATGGACAAAGCTGATAGGTGATTCATAAGGCTCTCAGTGCGGCGGACCATCCACCTGCTGTTTGGAAACACAGGTGAATACATAGCTCTCACCCAGTGCCCCTCACACATCTTTTCTTCCATGATCATCTGAAACCCTTAAATATCTCACCATCCTGAAACGTGAAGTGGCCTAGGGCAATACACTGCTCAGTGGCTTGAATCTCCTCTTCTCATATGTATTCATTAAATTCTTATCGCCAACGTGCCCTGGTTCCCAACCCTCAACATGGTAACTATGCAGCAGGAAACAGTTACCTCTCCCAGAAAAGCAAATATGCCAACAACAGCTCCCCCACCCCCCACCCCACAGAGTCCAGGGAAACTTTTCAAATCTGGAGCTGGCGGCTGCCACGCTGGAAGGATACACAGCACATCAACAACTTGAATTCCCATCCACAGACACTCGCGAGGGACCCCTGAGGCCCTCCCAGTTCAGGAGCGGGTATCCTCTGCTCTGCTTTTTCCCCCTCATTAGTCTATTAAACTTAAAGGTAATAGAAATAAAGGCAGAGGAAGGAAACAAAAGAGAGCACAGTGTGTCTGACTCACTGTATCAGGCACCTCCACTGTTGCTGGCTCCCTGCCCACTGTCACAAGTCTCAGAAAATATTCTAGAATCTTTCCTTTGCAGGTAGATCCAAGAAAAAAACAAACAAGCAAACAAAGACATTCACCTGAGGAAAGATTTGTTTTCTCTAATATGAAGTACCCACGGCCTTTGGTATAGAAATGCTGCCAATTATAGATATGTCCCCACACACCACGAACTCATTCACTGCACCATCATCTGACCACAGTTGCCTCTTGCTTCATCTAAGAGCAAAGCCCTCAGGCAAGAGCACTATGCATATTGTAAAGGGTGACTTTAGGAAACAGAGGAACAATAGCATAGAACTCTGCAGGACACAATGCTATAACCCAATGGAGCAAGAAAAGAGAACGTTCCTGACTCAACTGAATTTACCCTGTACCTTTGATAGTCTGTTTTCCAAATTCATTACAATGTCCAATCACCCATCCATTCCAGATCAAAGAAAAACCTGGTAAATAAATATTCATAAGCAAAGGCTGCTTTCCGGAAAGACTAATGTGTGAGCACTGCTCACGGAATAAAATCTAGCTAATTTCTGATCCTAGGTCTGCCACTTTCTCCCGTGTGGCTTTGAGTAATTTATTTAACTTCTCTGAGTGTCAGTTTTGTCATTCATGAAGTAGGGGCAACAATAAGACCTAACATCCCCCCACCCCCCGATTGACATGAGGATTAAATTTGATAGTCTTAGCCCCCAAATGCCACCTCACCTACCAATCTACAGTTTAAGGCACACCTTGCAATTCTGAGCCAAGGCTCTGTAGCTCCTCTCAATGACCTGAGCCTGGATGTGGCAGTGGCAGGGATATGACTGACAGTTGAAGTTGGGGCATATGAGACCTGTAAAGTCTAGTATAGATGACATCGAATCAAAGAGAATTTTGCTGATTTTAACCTGATAGTTAACGTTGTCTTTCAAAGCTGAATGAATAAAGCCACAGACTCCAGACATCCGTAACTGCTAAGATATTTCCAAGAGCATGGAGATACTCCTGGAAATTTAAATGGGACAGCATGTTCCCAGACCACCTGCCCTACAGTTAAATGTCACTTTTAATTCAGAAGGTCCCAGAAAAATTTGGCACACAGAGCCAAAAAGAAGTATAGGATGTAATAAATGGCTGGTATTTAATAATGAAGACAGAATACTTAAGTCAACTACGAGAGAGATTTCCTTCGAAGCCATTAACGAAATTAGAAGAGGAATATAAAGTGTGTCCTAGCAGCAGTCTCTTGTTTGTGTTTCTCTTCTGATATATGGAACGATCTGTTTAAAACAAGGAAACAAAACTGAGCAGCCAGCTTGCCTAGTACTCCCAAACTGGCTGATTGTGGAAGGAAATTTTCTCTGTGCTTACTTAGATAGGGGCGTCTCACTATCTGCCACCCACACCCAGGAGCATACAAGTGTGACCCAAGGGGGTTTGAGCACAGCCCCTCTGTGGACATAGAACACTCTATCCTATGGCCCACCAGGGTCCAAAGAGGCTTGAAATGGCTCAGGTGCTGAGGTTGGGCAGCCCTCTACTGCAGAAGGGCTGCTACCAATTCTGCTAGCTGCATGGTCACTTTTTCTCTTTGGCAAATGAGGCTTTAACCCTCATCCCAGTGGGTATCTAACTCTTGAGATGATCCTTCATTTTCTTCCTTTAGTCATTCAGTCCTTCTTCAAATATTTGTTGAGTGCCAGCTATGTGCTTAAGCGCTGCTGACAGTGCTGAAAACAGATGTGGTCCCTGCCTTACAGAGGTCACAGTCCACAAAGGAGGCAGAGACTAAATTTATGCAATTCTAAATGTGATCAACTTCTTTGTATTTCAAGGGTATGGGTCAAAATAATGATCACAATAATAATAATGGTTACCCTGAACTAGGATCATCTTCTGTACCAGAAGTGGTCCAAATACTTCATGTAGATAATTCGCCTGCGGAAGCTTGACACACTGTAGGGAGGAGCCTCTTCCTGATTACACAGATGAGGAACACGACACTCTAAGAGGCTAAGAAATATGTCCCAGTCTCACCACTAGTAAGGAAAAAAAAAAAAGCCAGAAAAAAAAATCCAGGATTCAAATCTGTATCTTTCTGTCTTCAGAAGACATTATCTCAGAAGACAGCTAATATCTACCTCATCCAGAATGTTAATCAGCAAAGCAGACATAATGAGGCCTCTTTTGTTTCCTTGTAATGGAAGAGGCATTCTGAGCAGATAAAAGCCAGAATGAGCTGTTTTGTGGTTGCTTCTTCTTGACCTGGGTTTCAGAAAATACTGCTATGAAACTGTAATTCCTCCTTCTTCTCCACCCCAGTCTTCCTCCTCTTAATCAGAATGACCTCTACATTTCAGCCCATCTCATGTAGGATGAGGTAACAAAAGGCTTTAAAATATAGGAAAAAAAAAGAACAACTTCACGGTGACTGTATGTTCTCAGCCACCTAAAGCCTTTGAGGAAGGATAGATTACAAATATTCATATGCAGGACATAATCACTTCCAAATAAGTCAAATGAAAGGTTTAATCTGGTTCTGAATGTCTTTATTCAGCAACCTAAGGTCAGGAGTAAAACAAGTCATGCCAGTTCCGAAGTTAAGTTCTTAAAATTACAAAAAAAAAAGTCCTTTTATATTACTCATAACAACTCTTATAATCTAAAATGATAAAATTATTTACATGGGTTGTGAATGATCCAATCAAACAATCTTTCCTTGAAATATCCCTGTTTCAGTTTGAAAGTAGGAAGTTTTTATCTATGAGGAGGGGGAGAATAGAGAGAGAATTTATTCTCAGATACTGTTTCCCTTCAGACAATGCCATGTCTATAGAAATTGCTGGATTTCCTAAAAGAATGAGCACAGAACCTATAAAAAAAAAGCTGCTATCCTTTCCATGTAAAAGATCACAACCTTACAGACTTAGATAATTCTAGATCAGGAAAGAAAGTAAAACCAGTCCCAACCCCTCATTTACCTGGGGTAACGTGAAGTCTGAAAGGACACATGTCTTGCCCAGGGTCGCACAGCTGATTAGCCAAACTTTAGGCTACTAATGCAAACACTCCAAAAAGGAAAATTATTATATTTCCTCTATTAATGACTGCTACCATAAGAAAATCTGTTTCGTTTTGTTTACTTTTGCTGTTGTTGTTTTATTTTGCTACGGGCAAGTGGAATGTCAGATCATTTTCCACAAGAGACGGACTCTTATGGCTTATAAAGGTATTCCAAGGAGATGAGAATGTTAGAAGTACACTTTCTGGTAGACACACAGATTCAGACAAGATCTCAAAATACACACTTTTTTTATGTGAAACACTCATCCTTAGAAGCTGATTATGCCTCTAAGTTCCTACCTGTATTTTAAGAGACTGCCCCTGACATTGGCCTAGGCAAAGAATTTATGAAGAAGACCCCCAAAGCAATCACAGCAGCAACAAAAATAAATACATGGGACCTGATCAAATTGAAAAGCTTCTGCACAGCCAAGGAAACTATCACTAGAGTGAACAGACAACCTACAGAATGGGAGAAAATATTTGCATGCTACACCTCTGATAAAGGGCTGATAACCAGAATCTATACAGAACTTAGGAAAATCAACAAGAAAAAATCAAACAACCCTATTAAAAAATGGGCAAAGGACATGAACAGAAACTTTTCCAAAGAAGACAGAATGATGGCCAGCAAACATATAAAAAAGTGCTCAACTTCTCTAATCATCAGGGAAATGCAAATCAAAACCACAATGAGATATCACTTAACTCCAGTGAGATTGGCTCATATCCAAAAATCCCCAAATAACAAATGTTGGCGGGGATGTGGACAGATAGGAACACTCATACACTGCTGGTGGGACTGCAAATTAGTACAACCTCTATGGAAAAGAATATGGAGATACCTCAAAGAATTAAAAGTAGAATTACCATTTGACCCAGCAATCCCACTACTGGGTATTTATCCAAAGGAAAAAAAGACATTTTATAATAAAGACATCTGCTCACGAATGTTCATAGCAGCACAATTCACAATTGCAAAGATGTGGAAACAACCCAGGTGTCCATCAATACACGAGTGGATCAATAAAATGTGGTATATGTATACCATGGAGTATTACTCAGCAATAAGGAACAATAGTGAATTAACACATCTGGTATTATCCTGGTCGGAGCTAGAACCCATTCTTCGAAGCGAAGTGTCACAGGATTGGAAAAACAAGCATCACTGGTACTCACCATCAAACTGGTACTAACTGATGAACACTTACATCACACAGGGCAATAACATTCATCAGGGGGCGGGCGGGCGGGAGGGGGGTGGAAGGGATGGGAAAAACTCTCACTGAATGGATGTGGGGAGCACAGTTTGGGAGATGACCACGATTGTGGCTCTGACACGGGCAGAACAGGGGCAATGTGTATGGCCAAAGTGTTGTACCCCCATGATATTCTGAAATTAAAAAAATAAATTTAAAAAAAAATTAAAAAAATAAAAAAAATAAAAAAAAAAAAAAGAGACTGCCCCTGCCACAGACATACTGTGTCTGTACCTGAGTATGGGGGCTGAGAAGGCAGGTGGGAACCTGCCCAACAGTGGAAACCTGAGTTGTAAGAGCATGTTTCCCTTTCAACTTTTTTTCCTTTCCAATTTTAAAAATGGTTTCCCTATAAGTATATATCTGTTTAATAAAATAACCTGATATTCATTTAATATATCATTAAATATAATTATTCCATTATGTTGCTCATAATTAATTAGTATAGTCATGTTTATAATTGCATATTAAGTGGCAAAAAAATATCATTTAGGTGAGGAAAATTAGCAAATTCACGAATTTATTATAAGTAACAACAAAAGCCAATTGTTTCACTAATAGGTCGCTATTAGTATATGAAAATGTGTTTGAATTTTACAGCAATAATTGCATCACCTCTCGTTAAGCCCTAAGTATTTATTTATTTTAAGAAATAATTAGCTTTTTCTAACTGAAATAAACGGATGACAACTTCACAAATTACCAACAGTTCACAACTCATGATAACCAATTAGCTGTGGTTTTTAGTAATTGTATCACCATTATGGATGGCAACTGATTCTAACAAATATCATAGACATCCTACTAGATGTCCGGTGTATATGCTCATGGAGCTTACATTTTGCTGGAAGAGACAGAAAATGAACAAAAAAATCCTACTGGATGGCTCCAAGAACAGAAGGGAATGAGACAGGAGCATAGCTGACACCAAGGGAAAAGGCAGGAAGTGTTTGCTGATCTGCTTTACAATCTTGGACAGGTTGTACAGAGCTTTGCAAGGCACGTGGGAGTTCACATTTCATTCTAAATGTGAGCAAAGCATAAATGCAAACAACTAAGTAACTTGGCCATATTTGTGTTTTAAAAGGTCACCCTGGTTGCTGTGTAGAGAATAGATCCAATTGCCAAATGACAGACTGTCTCCCTTATACACATGTTTATAAGAATATCAATAAAACAATGTTTAATCATTTTTACTAAATCATTATATCTTACTAAGACATGTTTTTATTTCATACATTCCTGGGTCAGAATTTACCGTTCTAGAAAATTTCTTTGAATTATTTGACAGGGCTTTCAAAAAATCCATGATAAATTTCATCTTCAATTTATTTCTTTCTAAGATTTTGTTCAGTGCAAACTAAGGTCAACGTTACAACTTGTGGTCCTGAGATGCAATATAGTTTACTGTTCTTCGGAGCCAGACAGACTTAGCTGTGAATTCTGGCTCCTCCACCCTCTGTTGTATGACCCTGGGCCCACCACTTGCCTCTCAATTTCTAGTTTCTCCATATGTAAAACAGAGGTAACAGGACCTATCTTACAGGATGGTAGGGAGAAGAATAAAGTTAATAATGTCTGTGAAGCACTTATGCCACTGCCTGGACTTAACACCTTTTCCATAATAGTGTCTATTACTGCTATCACTGTCACTATATCCTGTTAGTATTATTAACCAACAAAGAGAAATATCCTAAAGTTGTTAGTCATGAAAGAATTTTTAATTGGAAGAAATTATGATTACCATACTAAAGGCATGTGCTTGGAGCTATGGATATTATGAAAACCTATATCACAAACTAACCTGAACATAGGAAAGATGAGAATTAATTAATCTGTGTACACATCAGGTACTTTATTAACAGACTTAAATGAGGTTGAAAATTTTCTTCTGAGTTGTCTACTTTCTGGATTGCCACCAGACTCAAGTTTTACTTGAAAAATTCGATAGTAGTTGGCAAATGCCTACACCACAAGATCTTTGGTGAAAAATCAACAACCTAATGGCATTCCCGTTACTGCCAAAGAATTTGCTGGAGAAGGATGCTGAGGTAATTTCTGGGGTCTGCCAATGACCTCTGCAGTCAGCCATCTCAATGAAAGACACTAAGGCTTATAGAAATGTACTGTGGGACTCTGAATATTATAATTAACAGAACCATGAAATGTTTATCTAACATGATTACAGACATGCCAAGAAGGCTCTGGTGTCCCAAAAATGCCCCCTATACAAAGTGGCTGATGTCTGAAACATCACAATCACACTGTGTATATATAAACAATAAAACTGAACTTTAAAAGCATTTGTTAATTGGAATGTTTAATAAATTTGAAATTAGTGATGTAGTATTGTATTTAAAATATACTATTTAAAACAAATGTTTTTTAAGTAAATATTTATATAAAATAAATATCCTCAAGCTTTGAGAAAGCCCAATTAAGAAAACCCAAGGGTTAAAGGAATTACAGAATACACAAGGACTTTGGAAGGAAGGAATGCGCTTTCTAAAGCAACAGTTTAGACTTCTACAGCCACTACTACCCCCAAATTAAGACATGCATTGGCCATGACAAACAAAAGAATGCTATAGCAGGAAAGATTAGGACCATGGGGAAAACACCTAGGAGGTTTACCAGGTTTTCCATTATGGATGCAATTAGAGAATTAAAAGGCCCAGAGTTTTCTAAACACACAAGTAGCAAAGAAAAAAGAACATCACCAATGTGGAAATCTTGCACAGGCAAATAAAAGATAACTTTGGAAGGAGCAAATACTGTCATTTTCCCCCTGAATTATAAAATAAAATGACTGTTCTAACAAAACCATATCAATTATCATTGCTGTAAAGTTACACTTTTTGTCTTTAAACTTGTTAATATCAGTAACTTAACATAGATTTAGAACAGGGAATGGTACTAATGTAATTAAGCTGTAGAGATTAAAGGTTTTGAGAAACAATGTTTATGTTTCAAGATTCTTTAACAAAAATGCATTTTTCTCTTTCTTTTGGCTGGAAGATAGCCTGGTGTAGTTCTTTTGGAACAAAGAAATCAATGTTGTAGTCATTGCTTATATGTTAGAATGCAGAAGATCAAATCACTGGAGGCTGCCCTGCTATGTAGTATATAATTATCTCCTTTTCATTTCTTTAATAATTGTTTCCTAATACAAATTTAATTGATTCAAACCATTTGGTATTTTTAGAACACCTACTACATGAATAAAACTATGCTAAGTTATAATAAGGAAATTTATAAAAATCAGGCAAATATGTAATCACAATGTCCAGCATACAATAAAAAATTACTAGACATATGAAGAGGCAGAAAAATATGACTTAAAAAGAAAATGTAGTCAAAATAAACAGAAATGAACCAGATGGTGGAATTAGCAGACAAGGATTTGAAACAGCTATTACAGACATGTTCAAAGACTTAAAAGAAAACATGGACATAATCGGTGCATAAATGAAGAATTTCAGCAGAGAAATGGAAGATATAAAAAAGTACTTAAGGAAAATCCTGGAAATAAAAATACAATATATGAAATAAAATAGTCACTGGATAAGGTTAATGGCAGATGGGAAACTAAAGAAGAAAAACTTAATGAACTTGTAGATGAATTATAGATTAGAAACAAACAGAAAAAGAGCCACAGTGACAATCACAAACAATCTAACATAGATGTCATTTAAGTTCCAGAAGGAAATGTACAGAAAATAGGGCAGGTAAAATTTTGAAGAAATAATTGTTAAAAATTTTCCAAATGTAGTCAGAATATTCAAAAATATTAGCAAATGCCAAGCAGAAAAAGTATAAAGAAAAATGCATCCAGGAACATCCTTATCACACTGTATAGTGTACTGAAAATCAAACATAATGAGAAAAATCTGAAAGGCAGCAGAGAAAAATGACTCAGTATATAAGAGGAACAAAGATACAAATGCTAGCTGACATTTCATCAGAAACATTAAAGACCAGAAAAGAATGAAATTAGATCTTTAAAGTGCTAAGAGAAAAAAATAAGCTGTTAACTAAAAATTGTATATCTAGCAAAATTATCTTTCAAAAATGAGGGTAAAGTAAAGATATTTTTAGATAAACAAAAGCTGAGAGAATATGTTGCTACCACATCTGTAAGGCAAAATAAATAAATAAATAAATAAAACTAAAAGAAGTTCCTTAGGCTGAAGAGAAATGATAACAAATGAAAACTCAAATCTATAGGAAGAAATGAAGAGTGCCAGAAATAGTAAATATGTAATTAAATGTATTACTATCTTTTTTATATTAATTTCTTTAGAAGACAGTTGTCTTAAAGAAAAACAAAACAAAAATAACATTTTATTATGGGGTTTATAACACATATAGAAATAAAATATAAGATAATACCAAAAGAATGAAAGTAGGTAGTAGAATTACACCGTTGTAAAGTTCTTATATTTTAGGTAAAATGGTACTTCACATACTAAGTTAACTTTAAATGCACTGTACACTTAACTTAAGAATGCTTATTGTAATTCCTAAAGCAATAACCAAAAGAAACCTTTAAGATAGATTAAAAGCCAATAGAGCAATTAAATGATACACTAAAGCATATTCTATTAACCCAAAAGAAGACAGAAAAGAAACAAAAAAGAGAAAAAGCAAGTAAGACAAATCCAATAATATCAATAATTACATGGGCACAGTCTATGGCACCCAAAAAAATTATAATGGTAACATCAAAGATCAGTGATCACTGATCACCATAATAGATACAATAATAAAAAGTTTGAAATATTGCAAGAATTACCAAAATGTGACACAGAGACACTAAGTGAACACATGCTGTTGGAAAAATGGCACCAATAGACTGTCTTGACGCAAGCTTGCCACAAACCTTTAATTTGTTTAAAAAAAAATGCAGTATCTGCAAAGCACAATAGAGCAAAGTGCAATAAAATGGAGTATGCTTGTATTTGTTGGAAGAATAAATGAATGAATGTTTAAAAGCAATCAATCCTACTTCACTGAGCTCACACTGTACTTTAACAGGTTACCTCCTCTTCATATTATATTGGAACCATTTGTTTATATGCCTATATATTAGGCAGAACTTTGCTGGAGGTAAGTAGGGTCACCTCTCAGTTTGTGGGAGTCCCAACCTACAATCAGGCTTAGCATGTACTGAGTTCTGAATAAATGTTAAATCAAGCAAAAAATGGACATTTATGTGAATAAAATTAACAAGATGGGAAGTGATAACCATCATTAAAGAGACAAAAATAAAGTGTCATTAGAGTTGTCAAAAGACAAAATTACAACAAATTTAGTTATAGATCTAATCGGTTTTTATTCATGATTCATGAATGAGGCCAGCCTTCATTCTACAAAATAAAATAAGAGCTCCCACTGGGCAATGGCATAACAGTGGGTTTTGTAAAATGGGAACAAGGAAATAAAACAATAGGAAAAAAAGCCGATTGTTTAACATCAGGTTACTTCAGGTTACTTTTGTTGTAAGAGTTAAAACGCAGAGGAACTTCCTAATCATACTGACTCAGGTAGACTGGAATCTCCCGTTTTCAGGGAAAAAACTGGTCTGTTTTGGGATCAATTGGCTTTCTTGAAGTTTCAGTTTGATTATGTGGCATCTGGCATGACTGACTCCATCTTGGTTTAGTCTGGTCTGTTAGGCAATTTTGCACTTATGGAAAATAAAGGCATTACAGGTTCTCTGTGTTTGGGGAGATTTCTTCTAGCTGTGGTAGAGGTGAACCCAGAAGCTCCACTCCATCCAGACTCCAAATCTCTTCAGAGATTTGCTCCAAAGTCCTCTAAACCCCAGACTAGGTGATGTCTCCTTGTTGTGGACTATGATAATACCCTGTACTTCTCTTTCATGTCACTTATCACAATTGAAATTTAATAATTATTTATGTTGTCATGTCTTTAACAACTGTGTCTCTCATTAGATGGCACGTTCCATGAGAACAAAGACAGTGTCTGTCTAGCTGATGGCCATATCCACAGTACAGTGCCTGATACCCAGGAAGCCACTGGCAACTGTTGGCTGAATGAATCATGGTATCTGAGAGATGGATGAGATCTTAGAAATATCTAAGACACCTCCCTCCTTTTATGGATGAGCATAAGAAGTCACAGCAGCAGATCCTCAAGCATGTAAATGGTCCATAAGGGATTGAAATTACTGGAACCTAAAATTTGCAGACCTCCAGGCCAAAGTTCTCTCTGTTGGATCTAGCTGAGGTTCCATCCGCTGACCCTTCTTCCACTTTCACATGACCAACAGCCAGGGTCATGAGCATAACGTGTGACCACCAAATAACTGATTGACACAAAGCTCAAAGTCATGATATTGTCCTTATTACAGGTTATAATGTCTAGTTAAATGAACAAAAGTGACAGTGTGTGTTTGCATAGGGGATGTGTGTAACAACTGAGAAATGACTTTGATTTTAAAATGCTCACACTTAAAGATTCCTTGGAAACTATTTATACATTAGTCTTTTTTTTTAATATTAAGGGGGTACAGATGTTTTTGTTACATGGAAGTCTGGGCTTTTGGTGTGTTGTCACAAGAATAGTGTTCGGGTACCCAATAGGTAAGTTTTTATCCCATACCTCCCCTCCCAACCTCCCACTTTTTGGTTTCCAATGTCCTTTATATCTCTTTGTGTCTGTGTACACCCTTCATTTAGCTCCCACTCATTAGTGAGAACATATGGTGTTTGGTTTTTCATTCCTGAGATACTTCACTTAGGATAATGGTCTCTAGTTCCCCCTGCATTGCTGCAAATGACATTATTTCATTCCTTTTGACAGCTGAGTAGTACTCCATGGTGTAAACATACTCCATATTTTCTTTATCCACTCATGAATTGATGGGCACTTAAGTTGGTTCCATATCTTTACAATTGTGAATTGTGCTGTGATAAACATTCAAATGCAGGTGTCTTTTTGATAAAATGACTCCTTTTCCTTTGGGTAGATACCCAGCAGTGGGATTGCTGGTTTGAATGGTAGGTCTACTTTTAGTTCTTTGAGGAATCTCCATACTATTTTCCATAGAGGTTGTACTAATTTGCAGTCCCACCAACAGTGGTGGTGGGAAAGAAAGCGTTCCTTTCTGCATTCACTCCAGCATCTATTGTTTTTTTACTTTTTAATAATGGCCATTCTCATAGGGGTAAGGTGATATCTCCTTGTAGTTTTAGTTTGTATTTCCCTAATTAGTGATGTTGAGTATTTTTTTTCATATGTTTGTAGGCCATTTCTCTATCTTCCTTTGAAAAACTTCTGTTCATGTTTTTGCTCACTTTTTGATGGGGTTGTTTGTTTTTTCCTTGCTGATTTGTTTGCATTCTTTGTAGATTCTGGTTATTAGTCCTGTGTCAGATATATAGTTTGCAAATATTTTCTCCCATTCTGTAGGTTGTCTATTCAGTCTATTCATTATTTCCTTTGCTGTGAAGAAATTTTTTGCTACAAAGAAAATAAAACACCTAGGAATATACTTAACCAAGGAGGTGAAAGATCTCTACATGGAGAACTATAAAACACTGATGAAAGAAATTGCAGATGACACAAACAAATGGAAAAACATCCCTTGCTCATGGATTGGCAGAATCAATGTCATTAAAATGTCCATACTGCCCAAGGTGATTTACAGATTCAATGCAATTCCCATCAAAATACCAACATCTTATTTCACAGACCTAGAAAAAATAATCCCAAGCTTCATTTGGAACCAAAAAAGAACCCAAATAACCAAAGCAATCCTAAGCAAAAAGAACAAATCTAGAGGCATCCATTAAATGACTTCAAATTATACTACAAGGCTATAGTAACCAAACAGCATGGTACTGGTATAAAAGTAGAGACAGACCAATGGAACAGAATAGAGAACCCATAAATAAAACCACCTACCTACAATTGACCTTCAACAAAGCAGACAACACACACTGGGAAAAGGAAGCTCTATTCAATAAATGGTGCTGGGAAAATTGGATAGCCACATGCAGAAAAATGAAACAGGACCCCTATCTCTTGCCATATACAAAAATTAATTCAAGATGGATAAAAGACTTACAAGTAAATCATGAAACCATAAAAACTATAGAAGAAAATGTAGTAAAAACTCTTTTAGACATTGGCCTAGGCACAGAATTTATGACTAAGACCCCAAAGGCAAATACAACAATAATGAAAATAAATAAGTGGGACTTAATTAAATTACGCATCAGTCTTATGAATAAATAACATGTGGTGAGTCCTAGAGAAACATCCAGTGTAAGATCTTAAGATGCTGAAGCCTGTGCCCCCCTGCCAAGGCTGATAAAAAGAAAAAAACAAAAACAATAGGCAGACATTCATCAATTACATCAGAGGAGTATTATTACTTATTTTAATAAAAAGAGTGTGAAGTTTTCTTCTCTTTTTATTTATTTCTCCTGTAGAATAATTGTTTCTTGTTTACTGCACAAAATCCAATTAGCTATCTCTATGGAAAACATCATTTCTAATTCTGGGGCTTGTGTATTCCTTGCTCCTCCCCATTCCCCCACAGGTAGGAGGTGGGTCAAAGTGGAGAGGGGTGGATTGGGGCTTGCCAAGAAAACACGAAAACCCCTGTGAAAATAGTCATTTTCGCCACTCTGGAAGTCCCTGTACTAAACCCTTCCATTGCTCTTGTTTATGACATACGGTTTCTCCCTGGGGAAAAGCCTCACTTTACAGCACAAAAATGCCTTCAGGGTAAGAGACACCTCTGCTCTGCTGTTTGCTGCTCGATTTTCTTTTGGTCTTTTTTTTTTTTTAAATAAATTTTATTCTTTTTGTTTAAGGTATACAACATGTTATAAGATACATATATAGTAAAATAGTTACTGTAGTGGAACAAATTAACATATCCATCATCTTGCATAGTTACCTATCCCCCCAACCCAATGGCAAGAGCAGCTATAATCTACCCCATTTACCAAAAATCCTGAATACGATTAACTATTATTAACTATAGTCCTCATGTTGTACATTAGATCTTGCAATTTGTACATGCTACATATTTGCTACTTTGTATCCTTTGACCTCCATCTCCCTATTTCCTGCCTCCCACCCTGACCCTGGTAATCACTGTTTTATTCTCTATTATATTTCACCCTTTTCTTTTAGGTTCCACATGTAAGTGAGATCATGCAATATTTTTCTTTCTATGTTTGGCTTATTTCACTCAGCATAATGTCCTCCAGGTCCATCCATGTTGTGGCAAATGGCAGGATCTCCTCCTTTTTTAAGGCTGAATAATATTTGTGTGTGTGTGTGTGTGTGTGGATGCAGACTTCCCACACATCAGAGTCTGTGGCAGCCCCAGAAGCTTGGGCATGGGAGGCTGGGTTGCAGCTGTGATTCTGACCCTGGGGGACAGGGCACAGCACTGGCCTAGCTCCAGGAAGAAGGGGTACTCTAAAGGTTTGAGCCTGGGGAGCACTGTACAGCTGCAATGTGGGAATCAAAGCCAATAGTGCACAGTGGTAACTCAGGCCCTGGGGGATAAGGCACCACATAGTGGTACCTCTGGACCCTGGGATGGTGGGACATGGCAGTATCCTAGACTTTGTGAGGCCAGGTGCAGCAGCAGCAAGGACCCCAGAATGATGAATCACAGCTGTCACTTGAGTCCCAGAGGGAAGAGAGCAGCACTGCAATGACTCCACTCCCCAGGGACAGGGTGTCTCAGATTATAAGGGGCTAGTCCAATTCCAGAGAAGCAGGAATTAGATTCAACTCAACCAATGTTCTGTTTCCCTGGGACATGGGGTACCATGTCAGATCAGTCCTGGGATGTGCAGCTGCTCGGCTGGGCCAAGGCTCTATTTCCCCAGGAGTTAATGTACCACTGCAGCTCAGGCACTGTGGGGGGTATGACTGCTCTGGGTGGCCAAGGCACTGCTTCCCCATGAGGCAGGGCACTGCTTCAGCTCAGGCCCTGAGGGGCAGGGCACAGCAGTGACTGCATGGGGTAGATGGAGCAGCTCCCCAGCAGTTTGGCCCCACAGGGTAGGGTGTAGCAGCAGCTCAGCTCCAGGATGGTGGGCTACCAGGAGGGGGTGGTTCACTAGCGACACCGCCCCAGGGCTATGAAGGGGTGCCATGGCTACTCACTCCCAGAGCAGGGCACACTCTAGCAAGGGGTTCCAGTTCCAAGCCATGTGGGCCACAGGGGGTTGGGCACAGTGCCAGCTCCTTCTCCGGGGGGAGTGCAGCCATGTAGACACCAGACGGTTCCCTCTGCTGAGCTTAGTGCCTGTGAGGTCTGCGGAAGTCCCCAGTGGTGAGGACTGCAGGTATTCCCAGTGGTGACGGGGCTGCTGGGGTTTTCTTGCTTACCTCTTCCCTCACAGGGAGAAGTGCCTCCTGGTTCTGAACTGATCCCCACTGGGGGATGGGCAAAGGCAAGCTGTCTCTGTCCGTTCTCTATGTGGCAATCCTGGGTATTTGTGCTCTACCAGGTTTCTGCTACTCCTTTGATGTGCTCTCGCACGCTCCTTTAGTTATTTTCATCAAAATGTAGTTGCTTATTCATTTTTTTGGCTGTCTTTGGGGAGCTTCTAGTCACCCATCTTGCTGATGTCACTCTCCCATTGTCCTTTCTAATCCTTTCCTAGAAAGGCTTCCTTTTCCCAGTGGATGGTGTTAGAAGTCCTGAGGAGCTGCCCCCTCTCTCCTTCCCCGGGTCTCCTTCAACACAGGGCCCCACTGCAACAGGCAAGGAGGTCGAGTTAGCTGCTCGAGGAAGTATCAGAAGCCATCCTATCTCAGAGATTTCCCACACACGGTCTTTGTATCCCTTCCACTCCAAATCCTCCATACCAACTGTGAAATCAGCTCTTGCAGCTTGGTGATTACTAGGAGGGTATGTTCAGGACACTATATTGTACCCCTCCAAGGTCCTTTCCACTTTCATACTTGTTATCCCTCTGAATGTCACTAAGCTTTTTTCCCCCTATTACTTACAAAACAACAAAGAAAAAATATTACAAAAAACTTTGTAATGGAAAAAACTTCTGCAGGATACACAATTCAAAACCATATTTTTTTTTTCACTGTGTGCCCGCTCTGTGCAATTGGCACTTATTTGAGACAGCTTTCAAAGAAAATATGTTTGTGGTTCAAAGATAAGTAGGTTTTTAGTAAACTGTCAAAAGGACTTTTTTTCTTCTCCTTCATTGCCAGTGGAAAAACCCAAAAAGGAAGAGTGAGTGAGAGGGGGAGGCATTCTGTCTGAGTTACGCTAGGAGATATGTAGACCTAGTTTTCTGGGGCTTCGTCAGTGACTAGGAAGTCTAGGCTAGGGTCTCCCGCTCCCCCCCCGCCAAAGGTGGGTTTTGCCATCAAGATAATGAGGGTGAAACACTAAAATAATCACATGTGGTAATTAAAACACAGGATTTTTTTTAAAACTCTGTTTTCATTATAACTATCAATCTTTTAATAGAAGCTTATTTTAATGCACAGCATAAAATAAAAAAGGGGGAGATGCCATTTAACAAGGCCTCTGTCATCAATTATGACTAAAAATTGCCCTAATGGAGACATCAGGGAATAAATAACTAAACCAAGAGTAGGCCAATCCCAAATCCACTAGGCCACCACCAAGGGGGACAAGCCAGAGGGCTGAAGTGACACCAATGTCCACAAGAAAGTTATGCAGCCAGTGAAGACCAGGCAGATCTGGTTTCTACAGAGGACTCTGCATTTTGGTTTGTTCACACCTGCTACTCTTTAGAGGCCGCATTTTGCCTCTTGCCCCAACTTAGTATTTGTTAGGAACTAGCAATCTAATGCCATATTTAAGGAACTTACAGAGGGAACTGCAGATGTCAAGGTCTTAAGACTATGGGGAAAAAGTTAAACCTCTGGAGAGACCGTGGCAGGAATTTAAATGGAAAATAATATCCTGATAATAAAGGAAGAAGAACTTTCTTTTTGTAACTTTTGATGATTCTACTAATCAAAAACAAATTCTTCACTTTTAAAGCATATGAATGTTGCAATGATGCAAAGTCTCCAATCTAAAGTGAGAGAAGGGGCAGATCCATCATCTCTTTTCTGTTTGGGGAACAAAGAAGCTAAAACCTATATAACTTGAAACTACACTGTTTGGGAACTTTTGCAAAAATACTTTTTTTTTTTTCTCTCTGTAGGGAAACAGACTTCCAGCTCCCTTTGCTCTTCCTCAGCTAATATTAGGCCAGGGTCCTCTTCAGCGTTGCTTCACAGTGAATGGATGGTTGTCTGAAATTTTTCTTGATAAAAACAATTCTGTGGCAGGGGTTGCTGAGAGGTCAGCAAAACTCAGATTAACAATTGATCAGCTCTAATGGACCATTTTAGCAATAAACTCAGAGCCAGTACACAGACCTCCTACCTCAGTAATAGCAACAGGGCTGACACCCGAGCTTAACAGACTTGCATTTAATAGCACTGAAGCTTCAGCAGCTTCAAAACCTTCATCTAAGCCAAGATGAATTCCTCAATATACATCCTTTTTATCAAAGGCCTCTTTTTTTACAGGTTTCCACCAAAGCACACATGGTTTACTCTGACTCAGAGAACAGTTCACTAAGGTCTGAGGTCTGGATAGTGAATATTGTAATAATGGCAGATTATTTCAACATCCACTCTTGTGTTCCGACCACAATGGTACCCTCTGATATTTTTCTTGTACACATACAGAACACGTGACTGGAAAGGAAAAACTGGACTCCCTTTCCTTGTTCCCAAGAGGACAAAAACAAGAAACTCGTTTTCTGGTGCCTACTTTTCTCAAGAGAGATGTCAATGCTGCATTCACATTCATAGCACCACCTTTGACGAGAGGAATAACTTGTGCAACACCAGAATTTTATTGTTAAGTTTCAATAATAGGAAATCAGAACACTTTTGGAAGATAACAATAGCTCTGATGGACAAAAAGGAGCATCTCTACATTAACTGAACTAAACCACAGAACACTTTTCCTCTGCTGAAGGATAAATAATCCCCTAAAGTCATCCTCTGCCATGCCCCAACCCCCTTATCCTTAGTAAAGAACTGATCTCAGAGAAAAATTAACTATGTGAGCCATAAATATCAGATTTTACAAAATAGTCTTGCCTTCCAAAAACGTTTCTCACTCTACTGCAAATGCATTCTCTCCTGTTTGACTCATGAATCCAAATGTTTGGACCAGAAAAACCAAAGAATAAGGATGTTCTTTAACATAATCACCTTACAGGGATCAAAGCCCAGCAATCCAACATTAATAAAATATTATTATCTAATGCACAGTCCAACCTTATTTTCTGGTTTGGGATCCAATTCGGGAACACACATTGCATTTAGTTGTCATGTGTTCTTAATCTCTTTTAATTTGGAACAAATCCTCAACATCTCTTTCTCTTTCCTGATTTTAACATTTTTGAAGAAGAGTCCAGCCAGTTACTTTGTGAAATGTTCCTCAATCTAGATTTGTCTGATGATTAGATTCAGTTTATATACTTTGGGCAAGAATTCTACATAAGCAGCATTGTATTTTTCCAGGCCATCACAACTGGAGGCACTTGATGTCACTTTGTCTCATTATTGGTAACATTAACTTTGATTACTTGTTTAAGGTGGTATTTGCCAGGTTTCTCCACAGTAAAGTTGCTGTTTTCCCCTTTGTAATTAACAAGTAATTTGTGGGCAGATATTTTGAGACTGTTAATGCCTTGTTCTTCATCAAACTTTTACCTACTAGTGTTAGCAACCATTAAAGATTCCTGCGTGAATCAATTATTACCATAATTATCTAGCTCTATCATTTCTTCTATATGTATTAGTTGGCATTCTATTATAAGAGCTTTCCTTCCTCATTTAGTAATATATTTATCTATTTATCTATCTGTTCATTTATTTATTATCAGAGTAGACTCACGGATTCTTATTTTATTCATTGTTATAATCTAATTTGAGTTTCTGTCATTTACAACCAGAATATTCCTGAAAAGGCTTCAGGAACTCCTGAGAAAAGTGAGACAGTTTCCCTTGGCAATGCACTCAAGAGGTCCTCACAATCTTTACACTTATGAAGGTGCTTCCTGATGCTTCCATTAAATTCCTCCTGGCCCACTCTAGGAAGCCCAAACCCTTTGAAGACAAGGCTCAATGAAGACAAATATGGGCAGTAAATGGCCCCTAGATCTTCGTGGAGTCATCATGTGGGTATGGCCATAGGAAGGCGAGGTTCTTCTTGCTACATTAAAGGTTCTTCTTGCTATCCTCCATCCCTTCTCTTGCGGCTTTGCTCAAAGATCTCGCCAGCTTCCACTCCTCTCCCAATGTAACCAACTGTTTCCAGCATTTATCCACTTCCCCCGGAACCTCTTATGCTTGGCTATGCTTCTGGCTCTGTTTGTTTCATACATTGAGTATCATGCCTGAAAACAACCCCAATATGGTGGGCTTGATATTTACTATTTGCCCCTCCAGACCCATTCTTCAGCCTTCTCCACCCAGCTCAATGTCTCAGGAGGCTCAACTACATCAACTATACCTACAGTTGGATCAACCAGTGGTGGGTACCAGCAAGAAATAAGAAAGCAAGAGAGTGTTATTGGGATACTGTCCCCCCAAATTCCATCCTTGCCAGCTCACCATGGGTGGCTACACTCCTCTATCAAATAACCTTTCCATATTATCTATTTTTTCTAGGCTCTGGAAACGACTTCTTTCTCTTGCCTCTTCAGATCAGAAGTATGGCTAGCTGGGGTATACCACCATTGCTTGTTGGTTTCTCTTAACCCTGGCAACATATTTGTAAATATTTCCTTTATTAAACTTTCCTCAATTAGCCCATTTCAGTGTGCATTCTTTTACCAAAAAGGCAAAAAATACAGATGGAAGTGATGATAAGAGCACATCCATGGAAGAGAGACACAGCCAAAGGCTGTCTTTGGTATTGCCATCTTTCCTGTGCTTAAAGATTTATGCCTGCCTTTATCTTTTACATATAAATGAAAACATAGGAAAGTAAACACTATTTCCTAATTGTGACCACATGCCACTAAAAGAGATACATTCTAGCAAAGTACAGTGAGGAAAAGCCACAGAACTCAAAATGACAATTTAAATAAATTTTTTAAAAAATTTCGGGAGGGATCCAAAGGAACCTCCAAGTATTATTCAACTCACTTACTGCTTTTAACTATGTTTTCTATATACATCAACATCAAAATCCTTCTCAACCAGACATAGGTGTGCCATGATCAGATGCAAGATCTACTGCAAGAAATTTATTAAATAGATGTTTCAATCCCAAATATGTGAATGATTTGATTTTTAAAATCACTTGCATTTTAAAATGCAGCCAGCAAAGTGGGATTTGAATATATTCTGCCATCTTATCAATTTACCATTCAGAGCTCTGGGGATTATTGTCAATTGACTGACTTAACTCCCTCCATACTGCGAAAAGTCCATTAAGACCCGGTCACACACCTGTGTTTGGCATCACCCATTATAACTGTCATTGGTAGAAAGTGGTTGAGGATTGCTACCCTGACCTGTCGAGAAATAGGCACATTTATTCCAACTCTGTACCATTCTCTCAAAAGCCTTTCTCTCCCAATCACTGAAAATTGGCATTCCCTGTATACCTGGTATTTCTCCTTCGGCAGGAAACACACAAAACAATTTAACTCAAGCTATAATCAGTTACCTGTAAGTCTGCATCAAATTCATGTTTCAGGTGTGCCTCCTCTGCAGCCTCCACAAGACGCTGAAAAGACAGAAGACAACATTAAGGATCAAAATTGTGGCCTGGACCCCATTTCTACAAGGTGAAAAGACTGGAGTTTCTCCATTCACCAAAAATGACAGATTATGTCATGGTATATGCATCATGACCTGGTACATGAAAATGAAAATAATCATGTCAGTGTCAAAATCTAGTTTTTGCCTTCATCATTCAATCATATTTCTTCCAATAAATATTTATTGTTATGTATCTATAAATGCACAAATGCATCTGTTTTTATAACAATTCAGACACTGGCCTTTGAGGGCCATCGCAGATCCAAAACCTACTCAGAATAGGGCATTTCTTAGGTATAGAGAGCCCTTAGTCAAGATTTATTGCATTGAATTTAGTCCAACTCTAAGTGGGCTAACTTTCTTCCCCAATGGTTTAGAAAAGAGTACTTACTTTAATTTTCTCAAGCATTCAAGGTCAATTATTTGTGCACCCAGTTCTAATATGTAATTATCAGGTAATAGTTATTTGACTATTACGGTCCATCAGTAACATTTTGACAATCTGCATCCCAATAAAGCAATCACTGAAATTAAATCAATACGCAGGACCCACAAGAACACAATTCTTGTTATTCTTCTTAGCCAAATAAGAAGAATTCAACAAATTCATATTCTTATGAAAACAATTTTATGACATCTTCATTTAGACAATTAGTCAACTATCAAAATCATTTTTACTTTAATTTAAATTTGCTAATAGATATTTCCCACCATAAAAATATAGGCTAGAGGATATTACAGAAAACTCTCATTTGTTCACTGAAATTACATCCAACTAAAAGCAAAACCTTTAGATCCAAGAAAAATTTCAACAATTTCTATTTTTGCCATGGTTACTCTTGTAACCATGGTTAACTTGTTTTTTCTTGACATAAAACAGGTCTGAGTTTAATAGGCTATGTTTAAAAAAATGATGACATTAGTATTAATCTCCAAATGGTCACAAATTGACAGAAAAATGTCTCATGAATAATTATTAAATTGGATGTGGAAATGAAGAGACTGAACCATATTTGGATAACTTTAAGCAGCAGTATAGAGCACAAAAGCCCACTTTCTCCAGAGGACTTACAAAGGAAGAGATAGGTCAGCCGGAGACAGTGCTGCCCACAGACAGGAATCCAGGAGGGGTGGAAATCTGCCTTTCCACACACCCTTCAGTTGGGCAGGAGGTCAGGAAGGTCTTCTTCTCTGATCAATTAAAGAACAGACTCCCAGAGAACATCAGAGACCAGAGCCAGAAGACCTGGTCCTAATTCTAGCTCAGATGCTAACTCACTGCAGTCGTGAGACCTTGGTCACGCCCCTTCCCCTCTCTGGGCCTCAGTTTCCTCAACCCAAACACATGAAGAGGTTACTCCAGAGTGGAGGTTCTCAAAGTGCGGTCCCCCACCAGAAGCATCGGTTTCACCATGGAACTTATGGAAATGCAAACTCTCAGGCCCATCACAGCCCTCGCCAGAAGCTCGGGGTGGGGAGCTGTTTTAATATGCCCTCCAGGTGATTCTGATGCCACTACCATTTCAAAACCACCGACTACAAACAGCACTCATCCCATTTCCTACCCCACCCTGCTGCCTGATTAATACACTCCACCAACTCTCTAAGGTTTCTCAGCCCTTATTTAACTTTTTTAAATTTGTGTACATATGTACTTTCACTTTAAGGCATCAAATTTCTTACAGAAGACAGACATAAGATGGAGGGGATGAGAAACAGAAAAGAAGAAAAATAAGAAGAGACACTGTCTACAGAGATTGGGTAGGCTGGTCCAAGCTTTAATTGGGTCACGGTACTCTTAGAATCATCCTAGTCAATGAAGCTTATCAGCCTCCCGGGATCACGTGGTAGAAACTGCAAATGTATTGATGTAGATCCCGACAGATGAGTGACAGGCAGTGATATAAAAAAAATCTATGTGTTTCTGAGAGCTTATTCTCTTAATCTTTGTAATAGGTAGAATTTCTATGCATGTATCACGAAGTCAGTTACATATTGAGCTTTATAGAATGTGTATAAATATGTCTGAATACTTACACTATCAAAACAAGTCATGCATTTTGAGCATTTATTAAATATTTACTTAAACACATAAAAAGTCGTTTTTTAATGGTTTCTAAGCACTGAGAATCCAGAGGAAAAATATCAGTAAAATGTTCAAATGATCAAAAGAACAAAATAAAACTTCACAATAACTAAGATGGATAATATTGATAAAAGCAAAGAATTAGGAAGGAAAAAAACGTTTAGGACCAACAAATAAGAGAACAAGATGGAAATAATAGGCAAGTTGAAATTATGAAAAAGGATAGTATGAAATGTATTTCATATACAACATCTTATTTACATATGTGCATATGTATGTATACGTATACCACACAATCACACATAACATATAACATATTCCTATATAATGTAACATAAAGCATATTTCAACCACAAACACTGCCATACAAGATATAGGGCACAAGAAGTTAACACTCTGGAAACAATTCAATAAAATTGTATTTAACTACTAAGATCAGCCAGAGCACTGCATTCTGTGCTGAGCGAAGTGAGTACACGAAGAGTTGGACCCTGTCGGCCAGTTATTATGTTCATTTTCAAGTTAAATTTACTGTATGCATTTTTTTTAAACACGGAACTCTTCACAAATTTGCGTGTCATCCTCACTAATCTTCTCAGTTATCAGTCCAATTTTAGTACACGTGCTGCTGAAGCAAGCACTTCATGCCTTTGTTTTAACTTACTTATTTCACATATTCCTTGTTTCCATGAAGATATTTTCCCATCATTCTCACTACAAAGCTTTAGGAAATATGACTCAAGAGAAGATAGTCAACCAACAACCAACACATCATAGTTGTCTCAGGTGAAGCAGGTAAGTATTCTGGAACAGGGCTCTTTGAAAGGATACACTGTTCACACAGTCACTCACTGGGTCATGCCACCCTTTCCTCTGATGTCAATGGGAGACAGGCCTACATTTTCTGGGAGAGTTCAGGGGACACCCCCACACCCCCCAGAAGAGACTCAGCTGTTGTACACAACGGTTGTGACAAACAGCACATCAAGAACTATGTTACCTTGTAGGAAGAACAAAGGATAGTTGACATTTCCTTCTAAAGTACTCTCATAAAGGTAAACAATTTAAAAGAGATGTGATTTAAGAACAAAACCATCTGCCGTAAATTTACCTAAAACAGAGTCCTGGGGACAAAAGTTCCTAGTGTTAATAAAATTAAAATAACTTGAATCATCATCTAACAAAGTCAAGAACATTTAACTTCAAATTCCAATGCTTGCCAGTAGAAAATAGCAGCCTATAATATCTTTTTCCTGAGCAAATATTATCATCTAAGTCAAATGAAGTATGTTTTAAAAATAAGTTTGCAGGTAAGAAAATCCATTAAATTTGCTAATATTTTAGTTATTATATAAGGAACCACCACTGAGCCTGGGGAAACTGTTACTCTATTATGTCTATTAGAAAGGCAGTGTATTTTAATAATAATAAGTTCATTTTCTCTTATATGAATTCCCTTTTTGAATCCACGGATGGGATTATGGAATTGTGAATGTGGTTTTTAATTAAAAGTGAACACTGGAAATAAAAATGGCTTTGAAGGGCTGGGCAGGGAGGCTCACGCCTGTAATCCTAGCACTCTGGGAGACCGAAGCGGGAAGATCACTTCAGGTCAAGAGTTCAAGACCAGCCTGAGCAACAGCGGGACCCCGTCTCTACAAAAAATAGAAAAATTAGCTGGGTGTGGTGGCGTATGCCTGTAGTCCCAGCTACTTGGGAGGCTGAGGCAGGAGGATCGCTCAAGCCCAGGAGTTTGAGGTTGCAGTGAGCTATGATGATGCCACTGCACTCTAGCTGGGGAGACAGAGAGACTCTGTCTCCAAAAAAAAAAAACAAAAAAAAAAACAGGCTTTGAAGAGTCCAGTCTTCAGAACTGAGCTTTGAGGTAAGGGAAAACAGCACTTTTGTCCACAGATCTTTTTTCCCCTTCTTTAGTGTCAAAGCATTTCCTTACTCAATAAAAATGATAATATACTGGAATATACATAATGGCCTTCAAACAAAACACCTATAAGCTAAAAGGTTGTAATTCATGAGTTGATGCACATTCTGTTGACTTTTTATATTTCTACATAACTCTTCCCTTTGAGTGAAATAAATACAAATAAGAGCTATCTTTATAAATAGGAAATGCTAGAAGCCATGGACCACGGATAGTATTTATAGCTGTGGTGAAGGCAAAGCTGCTGAGGGGAACAGCAGGGATATTAAAGCATTTCATTTAAAATCACATCTCATTTCTTGTTACAATGACCCCACGTGTATCTGTACAGCACTACAGAATGCACAGCGTCCCATTTCCTCCCCACGACACTTAAATCAAAACTAAGGTTAAAGACGCAGTAGAGGTCAAACTTTCCATCACGGTCCAGAAGGGGGAAAATCAGACACCAGGTCAAAGTAAAAATTGGATCAGAAGAAGAAAATGATTTTTTTGTCCTTTTTTTTTTTTTTTTTTTTTCCATTCCTGGTCACTTTGGCTTAACAAGGGGAGAAAAGATAGAAAGAAATGTGTGGCGAGCGGGGGGAAAGGTAATGGAAAATGTGATTACACAACCAAAGTAACCTGCTCCTGGACTACTACTGATTCTACCAGAATGAACAAATTGTGTACAAATGAAAAAATATTTTTTAATAAAAATCCCTAAAATGGGAGGGGAGAGGGACAATTACTGGTGAAAATCCTTAAAGCAAAACAGAAATATATAAACCATATGGAATAGCAAAGTAAAAAGTTATTTTTATTTCTCATGTTAAAGCTAAAAAGCTTTGGCTTGTAAATGCAGTTATAAAGGGATGTTGGAATTTAACAAAGATTTCAAAGCACCTAATATATTTAGTGGTTTTCATTTAATGTTTTGCAACAACACATTTAATACTCATACCAGGGTTTTTATTGACATTTTTTCTGGAATGAATACATAATTCTTTCTCAATAAGGTTTAAGGTCTAAAAATAATCTATGATCATTAGCATGGATTTGGGCTTCACTAATGAGCTAGTTATTGAATTGTCATTAATACCACAGTTAAAGATCACTTGATTCTTCCTTCAAATCAACAAGAGCTCAAAGTGTAGAAAAGCAACGAAACAGAGTAATCAAGGAGGAATAGAAATTACCGTCACAACCATACCCAGTGTGGCATGGTTCAACTTTTTCTTATCTTTTGTCCATCAGTGTGTACCTGGGGCTAATGCTGCCCTAGTAATGTGTTCATTCCATGGCAGGTCTTGAACTTGAACTTGACATGCTTACAGTCTACAGAAGTGAGAACAGAGGAGACGTAAGTCCTCTCCACAGTCATAGATTTCCAACTTAATCCCAGGAAGGAAATGAAGACTCTCTACCCTCATTAAGAGCACTTAGCACATCAAAAGATAACTCCAGAATGGAAGCAAAATGAGATTGATTTGTTCCCAGGACTAATTTCAAATACTCCTCTCTTGTACCAAAGGTCAGAAACCATCCATTTAAGAACCATTACATTGGAGAAATTAAGTAAGATGTTCAAATTTACATTTTCATTCCTCCTGGTGATGAAACCCCTTCCCTTCTGTTCTCAGGATAGAGTTTTTATCACTCTGTTAACAGTGTAGATTAATCTTTGCTGTTTTTGTAGCTAGAATAATTAGATGACTATTTTCCAAAGTGTCAGACTGGTACCACCAGTGATCCATGAAACAACATGGGGTGGTTTACAGAAGTGTGAGGGACACACACAAGGAAAATAGCTGTTTCAATATGAAGGGATACAGAATGCTGTCAGCAGGCCAAGGAAGCGTCCTAGAAGAAATGACATTTAAGCTGAGCTCTGAAGGAGAACAGGAAGTATCCAGGAGAAAGAAAGGTGCTGAAAGAATGTTCCAGCCAATGGGAACATTTCACACAAAATTTTGGAGGTAAAAAAAAAAAGTTCTGTAAACAACAATTAAAAGAAATGTCCTGGAAACACCTAGCACCTGGAGACCTACACAGAGGCCACATCAGTCATGGGTGATTATCAGGCAATCAACCAGGACAAAATGAATAACCTGGAGAGATGGACACAATTAGACAAGAAGAAAGCCAAGACATCTTTCCCTCCCACCCTGCAATGCTGCAACTGCAGTTAGACTCATATCTGAGAGCTTAATAACATGCAGTAATCCTTATTGATACAAATGTTTTTACTTTTCAATTCCAATACAAAAGGCACATATAAATCACCTACTATCAAGATGATCGTTTCTTTAGAGAAAAACAGCTTTTAAGGAGCCGTCATTATTTCTTTGTTCCTGTAGAAGAAATAAGCTTTGTTGCACACGAATGAACATTTTGTACAAAATGACCTTCTGCCTGAAAGCTGCAAAAATTGCTTCTGCTTTAAAAATGGCAAACATTTCAAAGTGGATTATAAAAGCTAATCTATAAAGTTTCTAGAGAAAGCAGGTAGTAGAACAATAGAGCAAACATATCTTTCTTCCCTTCCTTCACTCCTCCCCTTTCCCATCTCCTTCTGATTGTCTAAGTCTGCACTGGCCTTTTACAAGACAAAATAAGCATGGCATTTACATCAGAAGACACGATCACAATCAATAACAAATTATCTTTGTTTCCACAGGAGATACCTATTATCAGTGTGAGGCCGATTAAATTAATACCCGTTATCAATGTGGGTGGCCAATTTCCAAACCAAAGCCATTTCATTCTACAGTTAAGGCCACATTTACCAAAGGCTGCTGAAAAAGGAAACAGCCAAACTTTGCTCAAGGGGCTGCCCAAGGGCCAAGGCAGCTCAGGGGGAGGTAGAAAGAAGAGACAACCATCTGTTTTAGCCCAAGTAATTTTTCCAAATGATCCAGCATTTCAAAGAATGGTTTCTGTCTGCTTATGTAGCCTTCCTAAAAATGTTTCAGAGTTGAATTATCAAAACCAAGGCTATTTAACCACAAAACTTGGAAAGTACCCTCAGGACCCTCGAGTTCTGAAGTAACTGAGCTATTTCCTTTGCAATATAACTATCTTTAACTGCCCACAGGGATAGTCCAGGATGAACAGGGGCTATGATATGTCATTTGAAGGGTGAACATTTGTTTTCTACAACAAAAGGAACTCTCCTGTCGCTGAGGGCTCTGACAGTGATGAATAAATTTCCGTTCCAGTCCTTAATTATAACCTTAGAAGGTGTTGACTGGAACCTACAATAGCAGAGTATTAAAGATATTTGCCCAGCTAGCCAAGGAAGATAAGAACATCTGCCCTAGATAAGTTACAGCCAAAATAACAAGTGCTAGAGCTGGTGAGAAAGTCTGTCCCACACAGAGTTTCCATTTCTGGTTGTAGCATCATGTTTCTATCACTTCTGTTCAATTTAGTTTAACAAGTATTTGTTGAGAACCTATTAGGTAACCGGAATGTCACCAAGAACTGAGTGGGACCCCAAGACATAGATGACTTAGTCGTAGACCTCAAGAAGCTTTTAGTACATTTTGTTACAGTACAGTCATATCAGGTCTCAAAAACCAAGGAAAATCCAGGTCTTCCTACTCACTAGCTATTTGACTCTGGGCAAATCTTAACTTCTCTGAGTCTTGCTTTTCTTATCCGATGAATGGAAATAATATCTTGTCTGTACCTTCGTGTGTAAATTTGATGAGAATGTATACACAAAACATTTCCTAAAGGATTCCACACAAGTATAAAATATTATCAAGATAGGGCAGTGGAAAAGACAAGATTCTCCAGCATAAAACAGCTTGATTGAAACAAGGAAACTTCACAGAGTCTGTGCCTCCCACAGTTGGCTCTCAGATGGGGAGAACTTGGAACAACTCCCCAAGTTCACAGTTACATGGAGGTTATGTGAAAGTTAATTTTGCTGCCAAGGAAAGGACTCCAAACCTTGTGTTCGGAAACACAAGGCTGTGCACCTGCTCCTTAAGGACTGGCTTTCAGAATCCACCACTCTCTTTTTCAGCTTCAGCAGTAAAATCTGTGCTCAGTGAGGCCGAAAATGGAATGAAGCAAAGGCCTTTATGGAAAGGTTTGACTGATGTCCTCAGAATGGCACAAACACAGAAATTAAGCTGTTTGCCAAAGCAAGCTCCTTTGACAGATGGCACCTGTGAGGCACTGGACAGGACAGTGAGTGTGGCAGGCAGTTCCTGGCCCCCAGGCCCCAACTATGGCCAGGGAAGGAAAATTTCCTTTCTCCTGGAAAATGGAATAATGAAAAACAATTTCCATGTCCATTCAGACTTTACCTTCTCAAGATGGATTTTTATATAAATTTGATGCAGGGAAAAGCTGATCTAATTCCTTTGTTGTTCTTTCCTTCCACCCATCCATCCAAATGTTTACCATGCAACTTCAGTTTGGGAGGGAACATATCGTGTTGGTCCAGAGAGCAGGCTCTGGGGTCAGAGAACCTGAATTTGAATCCTGACTCCAGGAACCTCATGATAGTATTCTGAGCCCAAGTTCTTGGCACATAGTAAATGTCCATTAATGGTATCTCTTATTATTGCTGCTGCTGATGATGACAGTGATGATGGTGATCAATTATGTGAGGAGAATTATGCTAGGAGCTCAGGCTACGAAGATGATGGCACATTCATAGTTCAGTTGGGAGAAGAAGCAAATAATTAGATAATGTGATGTGGGCTAGAATAGGGGGCCACACAAGATGATGATAGTGAACAATGATTGAGTTTCACACTTCCTCTCCGATGTGCCAAGATGTTCTTAGTGCTTCAGTTAATAAATAAGGAAAGCACAGATACCATCCCAACTTTACACATAGAGAAACCAAAAGGCAGAGAGGTTAGTGTTATGAAAACTCTGCCAGGGCACGGAGCATCAGTGTGGGGACTGCTCATAAATGATGCGACAATAAGCCTGGGTTAAAGGATGAGTGGAAGTCAGCCAGGTGCCCAAGAGAAGTGATGGGGAAGGAGTAGCAAAAGCTCCAAGGTAGGAGCCTAGTGTGTCTGCAGAGATGCACGTTTGGAATGGGGAGGGGGAGGCTGAAGGATGCCGGAGGAAGGTGCAAAAAGGCAGGCCAGTGGGGCTCAGGAGAGCAGGGGTGATGAGCCAGGCTGAGGAGTACTGTGGCCTGCGCCCAGCGGGAGGTCTCCTTGAGCATAAGAGCCACATGATCAGACCTGAACTTTAATTAATCTTTAAAATTAATCTGGTAGCCAAGCTGAGAAAAATTAGAAGGGGATAAAGGTGAAACAAAGAGACGGAAGCAGAGACACCACTTGCTTTGATACCATTTATTCCACAAACATCTCAATCCATTAGCAAGTCCTGTGGGCTCTCCCTCCAAAATACACCCCATGTTTTGCCACTTTTGTCATCATCTCCCTTGTCATATCCTGCATCAAAGCCACAGTCATCTCTGCCCTGGACACCATCAGCGTCCTACCGGGTCTCCAGTTGGTGCCCTACAGTCCATGCTCAGCATGGTTGCTTGAAGGACCCTTTTCAGAATAATCCTGATGTCATTGCTCCCCTGTTTGAAACCCTCCAGTGACCTCTTAATCACGACTAGGACCCGCAAGGCCCTTCATGATCTGGCCCAGCGCCCTCAGCTCCTCAGACTCCCAGCCATCGCTCTGGCTCCAGACCACCACACGCTTGTCTCTGTTATCCTGCTGTTTCCCTCAGTCGAGTGCAGAGAGCAGGAAAAGTGGGAGGAATGGAAATTTGGGACAAAATGATCCAGACTCCTATATCAAGTAACTGAAAGAAAGAGAGAGGGAGGAAGGGGGAGAGAGAGAGACTGGCTTGGGCCACAGCAGGGAGGGAATGCAGGGTGAAGGAAGCCTTTAAGATGGAAACGTGCTCACAGCAACCAAGGCAGTGGTTAGAACTGCCCTGGGAAGCTCCCTGAAGACCCAGCTCAGGGTAGCTCTAGGATCCTTCCCAGGGGTCAGCAAGCCACTGGGCCTAGGCCTTCAGTTCAAAGGGCCTTGATCTTAGACTTTCCACATTATCTCCTAAAGAGACTGCAGGTATAGTCACAGAGATAACATGGCACTGCAAGAAGTTATTTAAAGTTGCATCCCTTTCCTGAACCACACAGCCTATGGTGAATTAAAATTTCTTTTTACCATATGCTTTATTTTCCTGGGAGGAGCCCAAATATATTGTACAGGCATTCTTTGTGAAAAATCAGTAATTTGGTAAATGTATATATTTAAGATATACCACCATTTTCAAAACATGTCTACGTTTTGTCATTTCTTCATTTTATACCAGGGGCCTTGAAAAAAAAATCCAAATGGCCTGGGTCACTCTTGGCTTTTGAAGGACACTGTATAGTAGGATCAAGCTGGCTTTTACTTCTCTAAGGTAAAGTCAACCATATGCACTTATGTGTGAAGCTTATTTTAAAGGACATCATACATGAATAATGAAGAACAAGACTGTTCCCATGACTTTCATCCCCGAACATTTTATACAAGTCCCTTGCTTCAATTAATACCACACTGATGACTTCAGGGTCCTCAGAAAAAGCCTTCCTCCTCCAATTCAGAAATAAAATCCCGAGGCCAAGACTCTGAATCTTGCCCATCACTTTTAAGAAGATGACTGCTCCAACTCGAAATGTGGGGCAGCAAGGGAACCAATGCTGGTGGCATAATAGGACACAGGTGAACTTTTGAGTCTGTGGGGAGGTGGGTAAACCAAGGGACTGGGTTCCGAATGAAGTGTGTGTGTCTTAAACTCACTTTTTGTTATTTTTCCATTTTAATTCTCATATGTTCCTCTTGCATTCATGGAATGACATTTTTCACCCTCTGGAACCAGACTTAGCATTTTTAAATTTCCAAGGATGAGAAGCTAGCTTAAAGGATAAGCTGGCTCTCCCTTTTTTAATGCCCAGGTAATGAATTGAAATTACATATAAAGTTTGAATTTTTATGGAAAGTTATTCATATACTTTACTCTCTCAGCTTCAACTCTCTTTCTCCTTTGTCAACCCTTAATTATAACTTTATTTCCAAATGACAAAGAAATAAGCAGATGTATGAACACACGCTAATGGTAAAAGATTTTAGGATTTTTTTTTTTTTTTAGTACAGGGTCTCACTCTGTCACCCAGGCTGGAGTACAGTGCCATCATCATAGCTCACTGCAGCCTTGAACTCCTGGGCTCAAGCAAACCTCCCACCTCGGCCTCCCGAAGTGCTAGTACAGGCGTGAGCCACCACACCTGGCCAGGATTTTTTTTTTTAAATGAATAAAAGACAGAGTTAATGAAGGAGGACTAAATCCATTTTACACAAAAGTAAACTGAGACCCCCAAACTCAAATTCCGTCAGATGTCTATGCAATGCCTCATCTGCACACCATGCTTGCTCTGACTTTCCTCATGCTTGGCATGTCAAGATACATACCCCTGTTGACCCCCCCACACCCCACAGCCTGGAAGCTGGTAACTTTCCAGTGCTCTTACGTGATCAAACAAAATGGAGTCTTCTTTCAACACAATATTCCACTTCACCTTTCTGCCACCCATCCCCCTCCTTTTACTGCGAAATAGACACACAGAGAAATAGTAAGTCCAACCATATAAAAATGCCACTTTGTGAGTCAAAAGCAGTTGAATACCAGCAATGCCACATAGTTTGAATTAATTCATAAGATATATTAGAACTTCAGTGGTTTTCAAATTTCCCTTTGACATTCCAAAGGAGTTGAATGGTTTTGAACAGCAGATGCAAAGGCTCTGACGTGCTGTCTGATAAAACCAAACACAGGTCCATAGGACCATATCTGAAACCCCTGGGCCAGGTATGCTACCCTAGTTCAGGATTATTTGGATTTTAGAAAGGTCAAATGATACAACTTTTTACAACTCATTCCCAGTGATGTCTGGGGCAGTACCCCATAATCAAATATTAATATTTCTATAGTAGATACATGATTATTCACATTAAGAAGAATAAATAAATATTATCCATATCCACAGGTAAGTTCAGGCCATGTTCTTCCACCAAATGAGTTACGAAAAAACTTCCAAGTTTTAGAGCTTTCTTGATTTCAAAATTGAAGATATGGGAGTGTGGACCACCTGAGACTTGAAAAAAATTAAGGTGATAGAAGTTTTTCAATTTTGTGTTTGAAGACCACAAAGTTTTCTCAACCCTTTGGCTCAGCTACTACTTAGGTTAATAAATCACAAAATTAAATGAGTGAGGATAGATCCATTAAATGGCAATGGGAAGAAAGATTTTACTGGAATGATGAAAATTAGAAAGAGGAAAATGCACACAGAATGTGATGTGCATTCATTACCACATTATGGGGACACATACATTCACAACTTGGTATATTTACTAAAATCACTGAATTGTACATTTTAAATGGGTGAATTGTATTATATGTAAATTACACCTTCAATAAAGATGTTAGAAAAAAATCAACAGAAGAAACTAAGAAATGTTAGTCAATGTGCTAGTTTTCAAATGTAGAAACCCACTTACATGTAATGGGATCCTATTTCCTCACAGTAAAAGCATTCCTGTAATAGTAACATAAAATGGTAGGGTCATTTTGGAAAGTTACTCAAAAGGTTAAACACAAGAGGTCCCATATGACCCAGCAATTCTTTCCCTAGGTATTACACCCAAAGAAAATGAAAACTTATGTCCACACAAAAACTTAAACACATATGTGCATGGCAGCATCAATCATTATACCAAAAAGTAGAAATAATCCAAATGCTCATCAACTGATGAATGGATAAACGAAATTCTATCCATACAATGGAATACTGTGCAGCAATAAAAAGGAGCAAAGTACTTACACATGCAACGGCTGGATGAGCCTTGGAAACATTATGTGAAGTGAAAGAAATCAGTCACAAAAGAACACGCAGTGTATTATCTCATTCACGTGAAATGTCCGAAAAAGGAAAATCCATCGAAACAGAAAGTAGATTACTGAATGCCTAGGGCTGGGGGGATGGCGGCTGAAGGGTATTTGGTTTCTTTTTGGGATGATACAGTGTTCTAAAATTGATTGTGGTGATGGTTGTACAACTGTGAATATACTAAAACCCACTGAATTATACACTTTAAATGGGTAAATTGTACGGTATGTGAATTATATTTCAATAAAACTGTTATCAAAACAGTGTTTTTTGTATATTAGGGTGGAATTTTGTTTGGTGGTCTTCAAAGGGTACAATGACTCCTTGGCCACTAATAACTTAGTGAGTACAATCCACCTTCATAGAATGTGGCCATAGACGACGGCTGGTCACCATCCGCTCATGACGTGCGTGGGCAAGTCTGTGGAGAGATTTAAATCTCCTTTAAAGACCTATTTATCAACTGGATTCTTAACTAGGATCTTTTATATGTCTTTAGCACAACAACCCATTTCAGATTAACTAGCTGAATTACTCTAGTTTGCAATAACTGTGACAAGAAACACTAAATATTATTGAGATAAAAGTAAAATATATTAAAATGATCCTTAGAAGTGTATTATATTATGAATATTCAACTACTAGAGTATAAGAATTATAACTCTGATAGCATCTAGCAGAATTCTAGATCAATCTAAAGCTAAAATACAACCAGTGCTAAATAACAATTTTTCTCACTTCTTGGGTAAGTAAACACCAAATGGAGGAAAAAGATCATAGATTTGCAACAATATTTCAGAAGGCTTATAATAATTTATTACTGTTTATTTATATCCCACCTCATTCCAAAAAGATTTTCCCGTTGCTCATATTCTACATGAAGAAAATAAAAAACCTCTATAAATTTAATTAAGAACCCCTGATCTTAAGGGCATGAAAATAATTAGTCAACAAATATTTATCAAGCATCTACTATATGGAAGGAATATGGCCACACACTGAAGGGAGCTACAAATTACTTATAACAGTCTCTGCCCTATAGGAATTTATAGTCACAGCTAGCAGTAATAAATAACCATGCCTAATGCTATTTGCCTGATTTCAAATAAGAGGTCCTAATAATAACGGGTGTAAGGGTTGAACAAGGGAGTGATGACTTCCCACCACTGAGGCCAGAGAGACGTCCCAGAGGAGATGAAATCTGAACTAACTTTTAAAGGTGCCTAGGATCTAGGCAGGTTCAGAGGAGAGAAGGCAGACATCGGAGGTGAGAAAGGCCAAGGTGTGCTTTCGGAATGGAGGGCACACCTGTCTGGGCAGAGAATGAGGTAAGTCCAGAGAGGAGGGCTGGGGCCAGCCTGGGGCAAGAGCCTGGACTGTCAGTCTGAGGGCTGAACTTCATCCTAAATCAGTTAAAAGAGGTGCCAGAGGAAAAGTGATCCAGGGTGGTGAGAGGCTGGGGTCCAGTGGGGATGATGGCTGGACAGTGGGAAAGAGAATGTGAGGAAGCACAAGGCCATGACTTGCCCAGTTCCTCAGTCCCTTAGTTGCACCCGTCACTTAGAGCAGCACAGACATCACTGAGCATCACGCAGGTGGGCTCCCAGTACAGCACTGGCTCCCCCTCACTGTCAAGTCTGACCACACCCACCAAAATAGGATCAATTTAGTCCTATTCTATACCAATATATTTTTTAAAAGTTTTGTGTCATCCCATTATTTTATTAATACAAGTTTTTAAAAATAACAATGCTCCTTTTAAAGTCTAAGGCCTGAAACAAACAAAAAAACCAATAACCCTTTCGGTGACCTATCATAGCTCTCAGATATTAATATATTATACATATCTGTGATTACTTCAAATATGTTAATTAAACTTTCAGTCTTCAGGGGGATTGTAAGCAGAGTGATTAACACAGCAAGAAGGATAAGTTATAAGGGAACCCTACCCCCAAATATTAGCATGCTGCAGGACACATATGCTGACTATTAAACTGATTATACCACATATGCTGGTTACATGTTGAAAATTCAAGTTTATGTGAACCAGAAGAGATTAGTGACTTACCTGGGTTTTCTCTCCCTCTCTGTCTCTGTTGCTCTGTCTCTCTCCAAAGAAGAAGTTAAGTTCAACTACTATTTATTAAGCAAAGACTACCGTGATAGTTCCTCTGCTTGAAGATTGCATAAAATAGTAAGGGGGATAAATATGTAATCAAATAACTAGTATCTCACATGATGCATGTTATAGGTAACACAGATGTGGTTTTAAATAAGCATTAAAATAATAACTGTTAATAAAATAAGTCAAAACAATAATACCAACTTATGCCTAGGTATTCTAATAAAATCTTGCTCCTTATATAATTACCCTCATTTACCAATACTTCATTAAGATGAACCACCTAATCTATGCTCTTTAACAAGTTGCAGTTTTTAACATGCAGCTTACTCAATGAAAACCATCAATGATGCATTCCACTTTGCTGATAACTAATATCAAAAGCAAAAGGAAGACAGTGGATGGTGAACCACAGGACAGGCCATACTGGAGGCCAAGGTGAGCAAGCATCTTAACCATGCTGATGATGGACTATATTTTATAAGGTCAGGGGCCAGGAAAGAGTGAAGGGGTGTTAACAAGTCTGAAGGGGGAGATAGGAAGATAACCCAGGAAACTGGGAAAACATGATGCTGAGGCAAGGTCCTGGCCCAGTTAAGGTACATTGATATGGGAAGGCAAGAAAGACTACCCAAAATCTAGGATGGGCTCTGCTAGGTGCCCAGTTAGGGGACAGAGTCTGTAGTTAGGGTTCTCCCAAGCCGCCTCAAGCCTGTGCTTCCCTCTTGCCCTAATCCCCCCATGGTGTTTTTACCACTCTCTGAGGGGTTTCATTCCCCATGAGCCCTGCACTCCCTTTGAACTAGGGACATTTGACAACTGCTTCCTGTGACTAAATTATGGGCGGTCAGAACTAGACCCTTCAGCTTCCTTTCTCTAAATACTGGCTCTCAGGGAGGCCACTTAGGGCTGGGAAAACATCCCTGGAGACAAAAAGGTGGGAAGCACCTCAAACAAGATAGGGGCATTTAAGCTCTGATAGCCAGAGGGTCCCCAGGACCCACAACAGGGTTGGGAGCAGAGCTGACATTCACAGGTCCGGTCTCTTAGCAATTTAATTGATTTTAAAGAAATGTCTTCCTTAGTGGAAGATCAAGTAAGTGAGCCCATTGAACAAGATTTAGCACACAGAAACTTGGTTAATCCTGTAGTTTAAAAAAAAAAATCTAAGCAATATGATTGTACAGCTATTGGAGTTAGAAAATTATTAGAAAAGGTAAGTTGGTACTAAGAGAATTAGACTTGGCAGTTTATCAAACGTTGAGCAGGCAAAGATGGATGAATTCGAAGTCAGTAATCATTTTATCACTCCTAACAACTTCCACCTGGCAGATGCCTGGATTCCCGCCACAACACTCACTTGCAAAATAACCTTTGCTTTGTCTCCCCCGTTTTCTTTGCTCTCTGCTTTGAATTTGTAGTACCCTTCCCTTTCGAGGTTGCTTTTCTCTTTAACAGCACTGTAGCCTCTTCTAAAAATCTTAACCATTATCGTTAAGATCATTTGGGATAATGCAAATATGCATGGAGTTAAGCAAACAGTTGCCTTTTTCACATCAAGAGGCATCTGGGCAAAGAAGGAAAAAGGAGAAAAGTAAAGAAAAACTGATCCCCAAATCCAGGAACTATGTCTACTGAGTATAGCTAGTAGTTTCTAAGGCAAAATGCATAGGCCCTTCTCAAAGACTTCTCTTACGGTTTTTTCAGTTGTATAAAGAAACTTTATGGGCAAAGTGCCTACATCATTTCAAAAACAAAAAAAATAATCTAGTACATATGTGGAGCTGGCACATCTCCTGTGAATCCAATTTAAGCCCCCAATCTTTGCATCCTAATGGGTTTAAACATTTTCTGACCAGGAGGAAAATGTATTTTACATTTGCTTTCCAAGTCTCAGGGCAAACTATTTTTCAGCCCTAGGGTTATTAATTCCCCAAAGGAAAGCCTAACTCCTCTTTCATTTCAAGAGGTCTTCTAGATAAAGTGTAGAGTAGTGGGAAAAGTCAGTCCCATGCCATAATCACCAAACGCTTCATGTTATCCAAGCCAACAAGAAGCAGGTGTGTCTTTTCCACATGTGGTACCTCTGGCTAGACTCATTTCATCCCTGCCTGTCAAGCTCCTACTCTTCCCTCAACACCCTAATCAAATATTCCCTGCTCTGTGAAAACTCTGCTGAACACTCTAGAGCAGAATGAATTCCTTTTTACTCTGGGGTCCCAGACCCCTTTCACTGCAACATTTGACAAATCTATATGCTTCATCTGTGTTATACTATAAATATCAGCTGCAGAGCAGACCCTTCCCTCCTTTTACCCCTGGACACCTTGGGCTTGGCTGAGTATCCCTTGCAAACTGGTGCTCCATCAGTGTCTGTTCAACATCTTTCTCTGGTCCATCTTCTCCTATTAGGCTGAACTCTGAGTGGTAGACAGTCTTATCCACCTGGGTTTTTCCAACCTCTGGCAGACAATAACTACTCAGTGAGAATGGGCTGAATGTATGAGGGAAAGAGGGAGGGAAGGAAGGAAGGTAAGAAGAAAGAAGGAAGGGAGGGATGGAGGGATGGAAGGAGGGAGGGAGGGAGGAGCCAACAGTGCCCTATCTCCATCAGACATTCACCACATCTGTTGAATTAATGACTCCCTCCTCATAACTTCTTTATCTGCATATTCCTCATGTCACTCCACATTTTCTACCTTGAATTTGAGAGGTTTTTAGATACACCTTATCTACTGGAATAGAAACCCTCTGAGGTCCAGAACTTGCTTGATTGTCCAGGGCACATAGTGGAGCATCTTGAGCCCAGAAGTCACTAAAATGTCTGTTGACTAAATATTTAGCAAAGATGACATAGGATTGCAGGATGTTTGAGGTGGCCCCTGCTTCACTCAAAGAAGAAGGTCTAATTTGTGAGCCACGTCAAAGGCTCAACAACATGAGTTGGTGAGTTGAGCCGGGAATGAGGAGCACTAGTTTTACTCCAATTCCCAATGACAGAATTCAGCCCTTGCTGCCAACCACTTCATTTCCCCATTCCTCTCCTACCAGGCAGAAATAGCATAAAATCTGTCTTCAACCTACTACAGCAAATAAAGGGAGAATGCATGAGATGGTACATATTAAGAAATCCAAGTTTCCCTGACAAGAAGAGTTCAATAAATTATTAGTGAAATACAGTGCTTAGAAAAGCTAAATATGATTATTTACTTGATGGTTATTCATTGATGTCAAAAATGCTACTTTTCATTCACCTCCTCCCTCTTTCCGCTTCCTTGCACTTATTTTTAGTTCGGCAGAAGTGCGGTCTGTGAGTTATGGTCTATATTGTAATAAACAGCTGAAGAGACTCCCTATAATCAAGTGAGGAGGAATCAATATTGGGCAATGCACTGGTCTTACTGCAGGAGTCTAAAATTGTTGTAGAATTGGCTTTCCTCCATTTCCCATCCTTTTTTATTCATGGTTTTTTTAGACTGAAGGAGTAACTTGACCTACATGTGTTAAGAGGAAAAGAAATCACTTTAGCAGCAGCAAATGAGATACTATTATCACAGTTCAATGTAAAATTGCTGTCCATCATTTAAACAATTTGATCTGTGGCAGGGACAGGAAATTTCCATAGATGTTCTTAAAGACTACAAAACATTTTTCAAACTATCAAATTAAGAGGCAGAGGAATAATTAGATGTTGCTCAAGGTCTTTCTATTCTGAAGGGAGAGATTTTTCAGGAAGATAAAATTGTATGTCCTTGTTGTTTTGATATTTGGTCATAATGCAAACAGGGCCATGTTTCAGACAATGATTGAGCTACAAAGTGTCAGAAAGGTCTTTACTAATTACATTTTTTAGGAAGCTAATCAACATACCCTACATGTGCAGAATGTTAATGTGTCCTCTTGAGATCTACATATGGGTTGATTTAATAGACATTCTGGAATGTCTGCCTAGCCCACACTGTCCCCTCTCTGACAGCTGGCCGAAAACCCACCCAAAGGGGCCCAGATGGCTAATCAATCATGTTCTTAAGGGCAGACATCTGACTGAGGTGGACTCTTCAGATACTCTTCCCTGAGGATTCGGAATTGGAGGTTGGAGATGTTTGCCAGTCTCTGTGGGATATTTGGAGTAAGGGCATGTGACCTGGGGGAGGGTAGCAGACATTGTCCACAGTGGCACGCAGAGGCCCACAGAGAGCCAGTGTGCTGAGTGGAGAAGGGAGCTGGCAGGTGGAGCAGCAGAGCTGAGAGACTGAGGGCCACTTCCTCAGATCCTGGTCACCTCCTGGGCCCAACCTCACTCCATCAGTCTCCATCACGCACCTCTGTTGCTTCACCATCAAACCCTTATTGTCACCACTGCTGACTCCTGTGGGTTTTGGTGAGTTGCCACAAAAGAACCTTGAGACAAGTTTGCCAACCAACCTTGACCACTTGGCAGGCCAGTAAGAGAGCTTCTCCATAAACTCTATAAACAACAACACAGTAATGTCCACTGGGGGCTTCTGAATATTTGGATTCAGGAAGTGCCCAAAATCCTTAAGAAATTTGGTTGGAGTTTCTTCATGCTTGGCCTAGTAAGAAAAAATATGCAAGATCAACTGGCCAGAAAAAGTTGTGAAAGACCTCAGCTACTATTTTTAACCCGGGAGGCCAATGTGATAATATTCCCCAGGTGGATTCTATACTCCCCTCTAGAGTGCAAGGCCCTGGGGCCCCATTCAATGACAAGGGTACTGACAAACTGGGGCCTACACCAGCACTCCTCACACTGTAAGTGGTGGAGAGCCGGCTTTTGCTTTTGTTGTTTTGTTTTGTTCTGTTGTGTGTGGGTTTTCCAACCCACTGGAGTCCAATACTTTCATGAAACACAGAAGTATAGTATGATTATTGTCACACAATGTCACATTGTTATAAATACTTCCAAACGCTTACTCTCAATTTCTTTTCTTACGTCATTGCACTAATAAACAGTTCCAGAACCAACACCTGCCCAGGGTCCACACTTTAGGGAGCTCTGGTCTGTGCTGCAGTCATCTCAAGACCTGATACACGTGGCTGTTCAGTTGTCCCACTTGGTGCTTTCTTAAGACAATGTGACAGCCCACCAGTGTAGAGTGGAGGTGCATTGTGCCTGGAAGTTTAATAGTAATTAAACCCTGCTTTGTTAGTACTGGCCCTGTGACTCCAGGCTAGGAACATAACCTCTCTGAGAATTTCCCACACCCCCACCCCCTCCACCCCCGTCTTCAGAATGAGGGTGTGTAGTAGGCAGAATTCTAAGATGGCCCACCCAAGAGCCCCATGCCCTAGTCAATACACCCTGCATGTTCCCCTCCCCTGGAGTGTGGGCAGGGCTATGAACATGATGGGATAGCCATTCCCTCAATTAGTTATCATTATATAAGACATCATATAAGCAGAAATGAGAGCACCAATTCCCTGCCATAGGATGAGAAGGCCACAGGGCTAGGACCTAAAGGTGGCCTCTAAGAGCTGAGACAGAACTTCAGCTGACAGCCAGAAAGAAAATGGGGACTCCAGTCCTATCACCTCAAGGGACTAAATTGTGCCACAACCTGAATGAGCTTGGAAGAGGACATTGAGCCTCAGACAAGACTGTAGTCCCCGCCAACACTATGATTTCTTCCTGGTGAGATGCTGAGCAGGAAACCCAGCTATGCTGTGCCCGGACCTCTGACCTAGAGATGATAGTCATAAATGGATGTTGTCTATGCTGCTAAATGTGTGGTAATTTGTCATGCTGCAATAGAACACTAATTCAGGGTGCCAAACATACTAATTGTGGGGTCATCACAAGGATTAGAAATCATTAATGGGAAGTGCTGAGCATATCATAATCGCTCAGCTCACAACGGCTGTTATGCTTATGTTGTTCATTAGTTTTCACAACCCACGTGGGCCTGTTTACATGGTAAGTAAAGTATATACATGTGCAAACACACATGCTTGCACACATAGAATTCCACCAGATTTCATGCGCCTTTGTACAGAGAGCAATCTGCCTATCATTCCAAAACTAGCTTACATCTCTCAGGTCCCTCTGTCTCTCTCTTTGGATAACCGCCATAAGCCTGGGAGGCTGGTAAGGCAAATACTACCATTCTCATTATACCAGAGAAAAAACGGAGGCTCAAGGTCACGTAGCCTGTCGGCACACGGCAGACTATAAGCCCAGTCTTTAAAAATAATCTACAGCTGCTTCACTTTAAATTTAAAGCTTTCTTTAGCTGCAATAAGCTGCCTCATACAGTCTCAAAAAACAAATTTTGCAAACATCATGGATGTCACTGATTGTAATGTAGGTCTCTGCTCATCATGAAATCTCAGGGTAAACAGTATTTTCTGCTTCTCAAACAAAGAAACTAAAGTGGATATTCCCATAAGCAAAATCTCAGAAGTAGAATTGGGCCTAAAATTCATCATTCTTAGGTATTGTTTTTGCAATGAGAATTAAAAAACTGACCGATGGTGTTGGGGATGTTAAGACAGACAGCTCACCAGCCAAACCTGCGTTATTTGACCTGGAATTGATGTTCAGAGCTTCCAGTCAGTTACGTAATGCTTTCAAGCCACTTGACAAGTTCCACACCAACCTTCCCACTTCACTTAAAACCATCTATTTTGTAAGCTGTGGAATTCTTCACTTGGTACTTAAATTTCTGTAAAAACAAATACTCAAATCATGATGGTAGTGAACATTTTCATTGGCATGTTTCACAGTGAAGAAACATCACATTTTTATGTTTTGTGTGCAGCTATCTGAAAATATGGAATTTTTTTAACACTTGCTACCACAAATAAAGTGACAAATATTAACAATTCTTATAGGTCCTTTTTTAAAACTTATTTTTCTAGACTCCCAAATACATCAACACCATTAAAACCATACATTTTCAAGTTTTTGAAAAGCCATATGGATGGGACATAGAAAAATCAGATAAAACACATTCTGGGTGTTAAGCAGCCCAGGGCTTGATTGGACTACGGACATCTGTCTTCTGGGGGTGATGGAGTTGAAGGGCCCCACTCTACCTTTTGGGGCAACCACATACTTTATCAACACAAGACTTTACATTATGAATGGTACATAAATATATGTGCCACGAGAAGTATGTACAGAAAGTTACTCTCCAAGGGAGACAGCAGACAACATCTGCCAGTATCAACAGTGTGCAGAGGAAACTGAGATCAGAGAAGCCAAGAACTGTAGCCGGATTCCTATGGGGTTGTGACACAGTCCAATGTTGTGCCCAAGGTAATGACTGATAGGTTATAGGGCTCAAAATTCGAGGACACAGTGGCCTCCCGATTTCCCCGAAGCCTGGGCCCCGCTGTGGGAGGGATCACAGGGCCCACCAGGGATGAAGACAGGTCTTCAGTTCTCTTGGACATTCAGAGCTGAAAAGGCAGATGACAATCCCAGTCTCTGTCACTTTTATTAAAAATTCAAGTCAGGGTTAATTCCTGAAATTTAATATTGGGGAATTTGTTTGTATATGTATATTTTCATTTATCTGTTTAACGAAACTGGAACTGAAAAACAGATAATTCTCTTATCCTAGCCTGACCAAAATCAATCCAACCAACCACCTACAGCAGGGGTCAGCAAATGTCTCTATAAAGGGCCAGATAGTAAATATCTTGGGCTTTGCTGGCAAACTCTGCTGTTTTAGTGCAAAAGAGTGGGTGTAGCTGTGTTCGAATAAACCTTATATACAAAAACATACGGTGAATCAACTAGATTTAGGCTGTAGTTTGCTGACTCCTGGCCTGGGACTCTGAAAACATGCCTACAACTCTCATAATTTGTTGCCACAGCCTTTGATTCTTACAATGGCATCCTGACACATGTCCTCCACCCTCCCTCCACCCACTAGATCTCTACAACTGAAGTCTGGGCATGTCCCTCTTCTGCCAAACCTTAGATAGTCCCCACAGCCTGGAGAAGTACCCCAAAAGCGACTTCAGGAATATTCACTAGGTCAGATAATCATGGCTGATTTACATGAAACAAAAGGTATATTATCTCCAAATACCATGTGCTTAGGAAATGTCAGCTTCAGCTTTGACAAAGTTAAGCAGATTCCTTTACTGCAGGACATCTAAGGATTACGCACTAATGGGTATCATGCAGCTATAAAGAAGCAGCAAGAGTCATTTCTCAAATGTTTGACAACAGACCTCTTGATTTGCAGAGTATCACTTGGAACTTGTGCTCCAGAGGAAATATCTTGGGGAATACTCCCACATGATACACTCCTTAGCATGACATAAATTACCCTTTATAATCTGGCCCTGAACTATACAGAGCGCCCAGCTGCATCCCAGTATACCCACTAGTTCACTCATTTGAGCTAGGGATCACATTGCCAACACGCCAGGGACTTTTCTATCTTTTTGCCAAACACACACTTTGACCTCCACCCGTGCCTGACAAATTCACACTGCAGGGGCCAGCTCAATGTTTAAGTAGGCTCTCCCAAAAATTTATCTCCCAGGCCTTTGTTTCCAGAGAATATTTGAAATGATAACTCAATTATCCCATATAGTTTAATTTATTACTACCCAAAAGTGAGTAACATAATCCTGGGTGAAGTGATACTTCCCATTTGAACTCATGACCGTGGATGGACCTAATTTGTAGACCCTGAACCCATTTCCTATTAGTTTCTCTAAGCTAGTACAATACATTCAGTCTGATAAGAGGTGATTTCTCCCATAATGCATAGTTATGAAATACTAAATATACTACCTCATCTCTCCCTGACCCTGTATTATTTACTGGGGACCCCTCAGACAACATAAGGGATGGTTGTGGAAGGATATGGGAAGTGTTTATGGAAGGAAACAAAGGAGGGTGGGAGAGAAGGAAATTATCCCAGAACACATCCAACAAATACCAAGCATTAACTATTAAAATTAATTCTCTTACTTGCTTTCCAGACTTTTCCCTCAACCTTTTGACTTTTAATAACTGCATATTGGTCTTCTAGTTTGCTTCTTGTTGATACCCAATTTGCCCTGCCGTTGATTCATAGGCAATTTCCCAGGCTAAGTATCAGAATAGGAATTACAGAACAACACGCTGGAGGGAACAACACGATCATTGTTCAGATAAGGGATTGCAGGCCAGCAGGGAGGTGCCTCGCCCAGCAGCTTTCCAGGGGATGCCTCCCATTTCAGTAGATTGTGCAAGGGCCGGGAGGAGCCCCTTTTCTCCTTCCACAGGCCTCTGATTTTAAGTATCCTCAGGCATTATCATCCTGATTTTACACATGATGAAACCAGGACAGGGAGAAATCGAGTGGCCTGCCCAAGCGACTCACTTGAACACTGAATGTGAATGCCAAAATGCCACAACCGGTCCTCCTTGCAGTCAGAGGGAGGAGATTTCCTTTCCTTAAAAACAACAGCAACAACAACAAAAACTGCATATTCTTCTTCACAAAGAAACGACTTACTTAATTCTGGATTATGACATAAGGAATCCTTTTTAAAAATAAATCCAATGGCAAAAAGACAGAATCAACCCCCTCCTTGCCACCCCCTATATTTCTATAGCACGTTACTTTTTTTTCAATTAACTTTGATTTTGGAGCAGTTTTATGTTTACAAAAAAAATTGAGAAGAAAGTACAGAGACTCCCATATACCACCTCATTCCCCCCCCAAAACACACAATTTCCCTTATTCTTAATATCTTGCATTAGTGTGGTACAAATGCTACAACTGATGAGTCATGCATTATTATTAACTAAAGTTCATAGTTTGCATCAGGGTTAACCCTTGGGGTTGTACATTCTATGGTCTTTGACAAATATATAATGACATGTATCTACCATTACGGTACCATACTGAGTAGTTTCACTGTCCTAAAAATTCCCTGTTCTCTACCTATTCACCCCGCCATCTTCCCAAACCCTGGCAACCACTGATCTTTTTCTGTCTCCATAGTTTTGCTTTCTCCAGAATGGCAAGTAGTTGGAATCATACAGCATGTATAGCCTTTTCATATTGCCTTCTTTCACTTAGCAATATGCATTTAAATTTCCTCCATGTCCTCTTGTAGCTTGACAGCTCATTTCTTTTTATTGCTGAATAATATTCCACTATCTAGACGTACCACAGTTTGTTTATCCATTCACCTACTAATGGGTATCTTGGTTGCTTCCAAGTTTTGGCAGTCATGACTAAGCCTGCTATAAACATTCACGTGCAGGTTTTAGACGTAAGTTTTCAGCTCATTTGGGTAAATACAAAGGAGCTCAATTGCTGGATCATATCGTAGAATATGTGTAGTTTTATAAGAAACTGCCAAGTTGTCTTCCAAAGTGGCTGTACAATTTTGCATCCCTCCCAGCAATAACAAGAGTTCCTATTGCTCCACATTTTTGCAGCTATTAATGTTGAGCACTGTATATTTTAATAAAACATGTGAATGTGATCACATCAATTTACAACAGCTTTTATGGAATATATCTGTTGTGTTCCAAGGGGCAAGATTTGATATTCAATATGCCTGAATCCACATAATCATTTTTTTATTCTAAGTTTCTACAGGGCTAATTGTACCAATTGACCCTAGCTCATTCACTTAATATTCACTTACACCTCCTATACACTGGGCAACATGTTAGCACTGAGAACAGAGAGGTGAACAAGACACATGTCCCGGCACTCGCTCACAGTGCAGCACAGACCAGGGTGTCAGCAATTGTGATCACATCATATCAAGAGGAACCAAAGATAAGGAAGGGGCCCGGTGTGGTCACCTTTCATGGTGAGCCCCCAGTCATGGCCTCCCACGAGAAGTGGGTCCTACATGTGTTTCCAGGATGACAAAACAAAGGCCCTAAACGTCCTACAATCGTGTTTTTGCAAAGTTACCAGGAAGAATTTGCTCTGCCAGTAAATCCAGAGAGAAAAATGAAACACAAATTAAAATAAGGAAGTGCTGGTGGAGGTTTCCGAGTCATGAATGTTTATCATCCCTGAAAGTGTTTTGAAAAAACACTAATGATGCAGGAATGCAAATTTTTAAATTAATAACACTGTTACAGACTTTATAGGTTCGTGTGGCCCGCCTTTAATAAACTGTGCTGACAAAAATTGTTCAGTATTTTGGGAGGTATATTCATCAGCATTCAACACTGAACAGTCCTTATATTTTAAGGCCACTATCCCATCCACCCCTCATTTTTTAAGACTGCTTTTGGGCTCTCTGTGCTGGGAGAGTCTGTGAGCCAGTCCACATTATTTACAAAGGGTTTCACAGGGACAGGAATGCAGTGCCTATGAGCGGCTGCCAAGGCATAACTCACCACGCTGTGTCAAGGTTAGACCTCGATGCCAATAAAGATTCATTAGGTACAAAAAACTGAATCAGCAGTGTCTTTGCAGTGACCTGAGCCCTCATGTTGGCACAGAGCCCTGGGACTTCTCAGCAAAGAGGAAAAGTGAGGCTTAAAGATGGTTTTTAATTCATATACAACACAGCAAAGACAGAGAATAGCAGCCCATACGGAGATGACCAAAGAGGAAAATTAAAATGACTTTAACAGACACCACCCCATTAGCTCAGCTCAGTTTTCTTCCATGAGTTGTCTCTCTGGGGAATGACAACCACCCCACATTGTTGGCCTTGGCCCTGTAAAGAGCTGTCCATGGGAGCTGCCCTCCAGATCTGGACATTGTGGGAGCATCATCACAGAGCATGTCAGCAGGGGAGTCTGCAACTTGTAAGGAAATCAAACCAGGATGTGCTTGATGCTGCCAGTCCTGTGGACCTCCAAACTCCTTATTGACCAGAGCTCAGCAATTTCATGGTCACTGGACCATGGCCTTCAGAGCAATCAGTGAAATCAGAGCAGTGAAGAGCTTGGCTATATATGCACTTGCCCAATGGGGTTTCCACACTAACTGAAGTGTATGAGGGGAAATGGGTATGTAGCCCAGTAGGGCTCTTTTCCTCTCTTCCCTGTCTGCAGACTCTTCCCAGGACCATGACTGAATACACCCCCCATATGCCAATGCTCCCAAGCCTCCATCTCCCACCTTGACTCCTGGCCTGGGCTTACGCCTCACAGAGCCAATGGCATCTTGTACCTCCCCACATACATGTGTAACAGACACCTCAAACTTAATGGGGCCAGAGCACAAATGAAGGCCATACAGCAATGTCTAGCAGTATCGTTTGTTTCTCTCTTTCCCTCAACATGCCCACACACACCGCCCCATGGCCAACCCATGAGCAATTCCTGACCATTCTACCTTCAAACATACCCTGACCAGACCTCTCTCCTCTCCTGACACAACCCTGTCCCCAGACCTCTTCACTGAAGAATGCAAGGGCCTCCATCTCCACTCTCACCGCTGCAGGCCAGTCTCCACGCACAGCCAGAGTGGCCACAGTGGAAGTCAGATCACATTGCTTACTGCCTAAAACACTTCAAGGGCCTGCAGTTGTACTTCAAGTACAATCCACATTTCCATCCCCTGCCTCAAAGCTGTATACAAACCAACCCCTGCCCACCTCTTCAGCCCCATCCTTCTGGCCACTCAGATCCCAATGTCAAACAGTCACATCTTTAGACTCTCCCTAATCCCCACTCTAAAGAGGCCACCACCCAATCATGCTCTCGAATCCTGTTATTTTCATTCTCTGAAGCATACTTATCAACATTTTTTATAAACACACACACACATAAGCAAATGACTATACAGTTTGCTTACAATGGTATCTCCAGTGCCCAGGAGTATATCCAGAACAGAGAAGGTCCTCAATAAATATTTTGTTAAAGGAATGAAAACTGATAAGCCATCGCTCAATAAATCCAACATAGTCATTTTCCTCTCTGGTGTTGCAACTGATTTTAGTTTTTGTTACTGTTGTTGAGCAAAAGATGCAGCCGTTGGCTTACATTTAGAGACCATGTTGTTCAAAAGATCTGTTTCAGTAAATCCTGGAATCCTCCTCAAGCTCAGGGAGAGGCAGCTGAGGACCAAGTAGCCCAAGGGGTCCAGCAAACACGGGTCTTAGGTCCCATACTCCAGCCACGGAGTAGAATAAGTGGAATTAAATTTAATATTAATAGTTATATAGTTTTGCCCTTTTTATTTCCTTTTGACTGATTTTGCATTAGTTAAATTGGCTTGCTGAGAAGTAAGAGCATTGACAAAACCCTGAATGCACAATAAAGAGACTCAGAGACACACAGGAGAGGCCCACAGATGGAAACTACCAAAACCCCATTTAACTTGCAGCTCACCACAGCACTGTTTGTCATTTTTTATTATACTTGCATTTTTTTTTCTTTTTTGGTTTTAGGCCTTAAAAAATCCTTCATACTTTATAAGCTTTCAAGTAATGGAAACACTAGTCATTGTTGACTTTTGTCCATTCCTCAAATTCAATTTAAAAAGATATCATGGAGCGGGGAGGGGGAAAGGCCCTGGGCTGTCCTTAAAACAATAGTAAACTGGATCATGTCTCCTTAATTCCCTCTGTGAGTGTGTTTGCAGCAGACTTATGAAGTGCACACAGATGCCAATAATTCTAAGGAGAAAAATCCCTCTGCTTCCAAGATCTGATCCAAAGCAAACACTGCACAGCACGTATGGGTAGGTGTTGAGGGGCTGGAAGGCTGAGATTTATGTGCAAAGTTGAAAAGACCTTGAATGTGTATAGCTTGGCTAAAGAGACATGATAACTGCCCTTAAATATTTGACAGGGTAAACACCAAAGGGGAAAGAAAATAATGGCCAAAGCTACACAAAGAAGGCAATTAAGGGTAATGGGAATCTTGGGCAAACATGACAAAAAGCTGTGCTGGCAGGAAGACTTTCTAGATGGAAGAATAGTTCTCCTTAGTCCAGGACCAAGCACTACCCCAGGGGCCTTTCCTGAGGCTCCTCCTCTTCGCCTGGTTGGCATGACTTTCAGACTAGGATAGGATGGCAAAAAGCCCAAGTCTGTGGGGCAGTGGCTTGGCCAATTGCTGCAGCATCACATCACCCCACTCTACTGCCCTCCCTGAAGCCCACCAGGAGAGAGGAGGAATGCTTCCATAAGGTCATTTCAGGATCTGGAGTTGAGGCTGGCATTTTCATACATTACTCTGTGCTACTACTGCAAGGCTGGTGAAGAGGGGGAGCGGGGAGGGGAGGACTGGGGAGGGATGGTGCTAGATAACTCACCAAAATGCCCTGCTTTAGAGTTGTGGTTCCCAAACTCCAATGACAATCAAAACCACCTGGGAAATAAGGGGACGGTGGTGGCTTTATAAAGATACTATTCCTGTATCTTCTCATACCCCCACCTGCCACACTGCTGGTAGGGGGCAGAGGTGAGATTCAAACCTCTATCAGTCTGGCTAGGAGATTCTGCACTCAGCTGCAGGTCACGAACCATGAGGGAACATCAACCTTTCCCAGTGATTTCACATTTCAATCTCTGCATTTCTTTCAGAGCTACAAAGAAATCCTGCTTCCCTAATTGTCCTGCTATTTCTGACTTTGAGGGAGTAGCTATAGCAGTAAGTTGACTTCATTACTTAACTTAGGTGACTAGAAAAACCACCAAATTTATTGGCCATAACTTATTAGGATTTACTACCAAAGCTGTATCCCAAAATTTCTGCAAGTAACTGTTGCTAACATTTGTGGGTGTTTCCCTATAATAAAGCAAGCGCTACAGCCTTTCTACTCACTCACATTGAAAGTGACATTGGTGAGGCTTGCTGTAATTTCTGGAAGAACCCAAAATTGCCAGGGCTTGGTGCCATCTAGCAGGGGCTCCACTGCTGCCCTGGACACCAGAAGTGCCCGATCCAGTTGGGAGGAGCCTTTAAAAACCTTAGTAGCCACTGCTTTTTTGTTTGTGACTTTTCCATATGCTGGCTTATTTGTTGGTGACTCCATGAGTTACAATTGACTTTCCCCAGGTGGATTTCCATGATTGGCACAGACCAATTTGTTTAGGTTTAAATCACTTTAACAAGTATTTACTGAATTATCTTGTAGAAGTAATAGTAATACTACTGCTAGAAATAGTAATAATAATACAACCACCATCACCACATCACTGCCTTTAAGTACACTGGATCCCAGGACTCTATCTTCACAACAATCCTATGAAGTAGGTGCTATTACCACCTCTATTTTATAAATGACTCACTAGAGGCTTATAGAAATAAAGCAGCTTGCACAGTGGGGAACAGAGGGACATAGCCAGAACTAGAAATCAGGTACACCTGCTATGCTCTAACCCCTCTGTTGTCTGACTTTCCATCGTGCCAAGTGCAAGGGGATTACAAGGACAAACAAGAATGCTCTGGATCATAAAGGGCTGCCACCAACTGGGGAAAGAAGACAAGCATGTGTCCACATATCGATGCAGTACAGGTCGTCAAAAACAAAGCACCAACAGCCATGAGGAACAGGAGGGAGACTTAGGAGCAGGCTCTGAGAGAAGTGCAGCAAAGGAGGAACCAGACTTGCAAAGCAGGTATCCAATATGGGTCACCATGAATAAGATGAGTAGCTTGGGACCACTCTAGAGATCTTTGAATGCTAAGATCAGGCATCTGCACTTACTGCACACGGCACTAGGAAGCCGAGATAGAGCTGAGCAAGGGATGATAAAACTGGGATGTGCTTTAGAAAGTTACCTGGGAGCAGGGCACAGCCCTGCTGTATATGGGGTGACAGACAGAGGAACCAGTGCAGAGGTTCCAATAACTGTCTTGGCAAAGAATAATGTGCTTGTGGTGGCAGTGAGTCTAAAGAGGAGGTTACCAACTGGCTTGTTGAAAACACAAGGTGGAACCATACAAACTGTTGAGATTAATCACTCTTTAAAGTTATTCCACCACAACTACCCTTGGTTACCCAGAACCTTCAAACAAGGAGACAAAGCTGAGAACAAAAGAGTTATATGAAGGCCTCTGAGCAGGGAACATAAACATGGGAAGATCTTTTGAATCCGAGCTTAAACACCATTCTAACAATCTTGTTTATATGATTTACCAAGTCACAACACATTTAGAAGCAGCAAAATAAAAAATGGCAGCAAGCAGCAGCAAGAAGCCACCAAGGGCTATCTGACAAGAAAAAAGGAGATGGAAAATGTTTAAAAATCTGACTCAAGAACTCAAAATCCACAGCAGTCTGGAAACACCAGACCCAGAAGCAAACAGACTTTGTGTGTCCTTACAAACAACTGTGTCACAAACAGATGTTTAAAGCAGGGAGGGCCACAAAGGAAAAGTTCAATTATAAAGTCATTCAGGTAGGCAGATAAGTAAAGAATACACGGAAGACATGTGTCCCCAAAATTCACATTTTACAAGGTTGGTGCTTCAAGTATCTGGTGACCAGCTAGTTCTGCCCAAATGAGTAGCCAGAGCTGAAGGTACAACTGAAGTCAGCTCCTTTGGTCATAAAATGTCAAGAGAGGCTCCAATAGCCAGAACACAAGACAACTGCATGGGCAACGTCTGAACGAGAGGGCTCTCTGTCCAAGGAATGTGTTAAAGAGTGGTTCCGTCATGACAGCCAGCCATTCACAGACACATCGCAGAGGCAAGCAGCTGCTCTGGACAATAAGATAAAAAACTCAGGTACAGGAAGGAGTGCTGAGGTTGGACACTGAGGTGAGAACTTACAGAAGTCACGACTGAGCGGACCACCCCCTAAGAAAGCCGAGATGGGGCTGCCATCAAAGGAAGACGTGATGGACGCCTGGGGAGGTGGCGGTGATTTTCAGGAAGCTTTGTGGACAAAAGAGGCTTAAACCTAATTAAAAAGGAAAAAGAAGCTCATTTGGTGATTTTATAGATAAGGAGGCAAATAATGAAAAGTAAGACAGACAAAAATTAAAGGAGCACAGTGAAATAGGGATAAACACAGCAATGCTCTGAAAAGACAAGGAGCAAACAGCTTGGTATGGAGTCAGGGGAGCCATGAAGGGCTGTGGCGAGGAGGAGAGACAGATGGGGCTGGCACTGCTGATGGGCTCCTGGAGTCTCTGCTTCAGAATTCCTAAAAGGAGCTGCCTCTTAGGAACGTCTCCTAATGAGAGCTTCCTAATGAGAAAGCGCAACGTTCAGAACGAATGGTTGGAATGGTTGCAGGAGGCCAGGCCGGGACAGATCCAATCCTCTGTCCCAGCGGGCTCAGGGGGTGGGGCGCCTCTTGCCTGGCTTCCTGCCATCCTCCTAAGTCCCTCTTCTTGAGTTCTGCAGTGTGACTGTCGAGTTGAGAGCTGCAACTGCAAGAACAGCTCAGAAACTCAGCACCCCCGTCCCTGAATGCCTTTCTTTTGGAGGTCGCCATCACCCCCTGCACCAGCCAGAACTATTTTCCTCCTTCCTCCCCAGGACAGAGCCAAGAGACAGACTCTCACTTCCTACTGCAGGATGCTAATCGAAAAAGCAACAGTTGCAATTAGGTGTTTTGCTAACACAGAGTCTCTGTTCTTGACAGAAAAGAAAGATGAGCAAATAATTTTAGTGCCATTTGCAATAATCCTCAGAATGAGAAAAACTTGAGTTATGGGCAAAGGAATAGCAGCGTTTCTTCTACGAACAAGAGGCTCCTGATAATGTGCCTTGAATTTCCACTTAAAAAGAAATAGATGTTTCTGTGAGTTCATAGTATCAAGTTCTTTCAAACAGAAGCATAATATTGTAGGTACCAGGGCATCAGCAATAAAATTACCAGAAAATTACCCATTTTGACTGGAGTATGGAGATTCTGTCAATTAAAAAAATATTTTATCTTGCACTTAAAATGTTTCAATGAATCATGAGTCACAGCTCTTTCAGCGACAGTGCCAGCCAATGAAATAAAAAAGAACTCCACCAAAACGTACCAATACTTACTCAGGCTGAGAACAAGGGCGACTTCCAGAAAGAAAGATAATTGACTATGTCAAGCCCCTTCAGAGGACAGCCAAGGGGTCTGTGGTTAGAGAACTGGATTACGGTCAAGATGCGAAAGTCCAATTCCTGGCTGACACCTTGGGTGCTCTTGATCAAACCCTGTGCGCTGCAATCAATGCATCACTCCAATGCATCCAAGAGCTGAATAGTCTGGGAATCTTTTTAAGGAACATTAATGTCTTTGCTTTTACACATACATATAGGAGTCAAATAAATGTAAGATATGGCTTTCTGTATATGGACCTGCCTTGAAAAGCACATAGCCTTATACAATTACATTTATGAAATAAACATGTATTAAGCGCCTACCATGTGCCAGGCCTTGTGGGAGAGTCCTGCTGCCCACAGACTTGTTAGCAAATGGAAAGGCACTGGGGCCCTTCGTGCATGCACAGTGGGCCCCAGGCAAGGAGGCGCCAGTTCTACCTGGGATAGGGCAGAGAAGAGCTTTGTGTCATCTTGCCAGAACCATGGGCCACCTGGCAAATGGGCCCTAAAAGAGCCTTCTGTGAGGAAAAAGCCTGTGATTTAAAAACAAAAAAAAAGTCAGGAGGCTGAGGTGAGAGGAAGCCCAGGAGTTTGAGTCCAGCCTGTGTAACATAGCATGACCCTGCCTCTAAAAAAAAAATATATAAAAAATTAAATTAAATTAAGTTAGGCCAAACAAGCTATTTCTGGTCCTGACACAGCACAATCTCATTCTTATCTCTGTGTCCCCAAACTTGGGATGTTTAATACAGAAATAAGCAGGTTCTATGTTTAGGATGTTTATTACAAGGCATCCATCAAATCTGATAGAAACACAAGCAGCAAAAAAGCTGAGGCATCATCTTAAGTTACCGTCTAAAGAACTTATTAGCAAGGCGGAGTAAAGAAGTAAAGATCTCCACTTCAGCTGGTCTTCGAAATGAAAGGGGAGTACGTACTACAGAGCCCCCTGCCTACAAGAGGGCATTTAGATTGTTTCTGCAAGTTCCCACACCAGCAGGGAAGTGTACTGGTGAAGAGATGGAGCTTTGGGGTTGGACAGATGGAGGTTTCTTCATAGTTTTCCCATTTACTGCCTCAGCTACCAGTCTCCCTGCAGCTCCCTCCTTATGTGTATGGGGCAAAGGGGTAATATGACATCTGCCTGTCAAGGTGGCATGAGGGGTCAACCTGGCCCTGCACACAAAACAAGTAGCACAGTGTTGCCCACGGTCAGGCCCCATCAACACTGCAACACACCCCCTGCATGTCTGGCTTTGTCCTTTTCCTCGTTACATTTATGACCTTCAAAGTTAGCCACTGACCCAAATCTAAACCCATTGGAAATGTATGTGCATTTGAAATAGTACACTTAAAATTGCACACTTAATATGGTTAAAATGGTAAAGTTTATGTTATATATATTTTATCCCAAATTTTTAAAATTCTAGGAAAAAGCAAAACTATAGAGACAATAAAAAGATCAAGAGCTGCCAAGAGCACAGCAGATTTTTTGGGCAGTGAAAATATTCCGTATGTTACTGTAATGACGGATACAGGACACTACACATTTGTTAAAACTCAAACTGGAGGGAGGCAAGGAAGAGGTGCATAGAGGCTCTCTGTACTTCCTGCTCAATTTTTCTGTAAACCTAAAACCCAAAAAAGTTTATTAACTTTTTTAAAATGCATGAGAATAACAGGTAACAATTACGCTATGTCAAAGAAATTCACAGAGATCCCAAATACAATTAACATCTAAATATGAACAAGAATCAGAAAACTATGGCAAAAGCTGCAATTCCATGTTATTCTCAAGGATGCAGGCTACTCCAATGGCTCAAAAGAATCTCTTCAGACCACCATCCTCCCTGGCACTGAGCTGGATCAGACACAGGATGGGAGCAGTGGGGTATGTCGCTCTGGCTGAGGCTTCTATATCCCGTCATCTCTCTCCCCACTGCCATGCCATGTTTTATGGTCATCTCAAGAAGTGACACTTACAATGGATCACCAGAAATCAGCCCTGAATGAACAATACCCCAACATCGATGCCAGGTCATCAAACCTGTCGAGCCATGATATGGTTTCCCCCTCCTCAAGGATGGGAAATTTTTTTAACCCTCCTTCCTTACCCCCAGGCCCCAGCAAGGGTCCATGCAGTCCAGAGATACAGGGGCAGCATCCTATAAACCCTGGCATGGGAGGAAGATGTCATGATACAAGTGGAAGCTGGGAAAGATATACTCCATTATATGTATTTGGTAGAAAACAGCTATAAGAGACACCTGATTTCCTGCAGAGCTGTGATTCAGAACTGCACATGCAACTTCGGGGAAAAAAAGAGAAAAAGGCAGCAAGAGAGACCCAGTAACTAATCATGTCCTAGCAAAGGGTAGAAAGGCCTAGAATCCTCCACAAAAGAGGGAGAGGCCAGGGGGGATAGCATAGGCTTGCAGGTGCTTTGGGGAAAGACAGTAGGCTGTCACTAGACACCCCACTAAACGACACTGACCCTCATAGAAAGAAGGTATTTCTTTTCCAATTCTCCTTCAAGCCTCTTAATTGAGAGAAGGAGAAAGAAAGTCTCTGCCTCGCAGGCCCTCCGACCTGGGCTCCCCTTCCTCTTGCCACGGGTCTCTAGATGGAAGCCTTACAGGCCACGGCAAGGAGTAGGATTGAGCACGGCTGCTTTGGGTTCGCGCTCCTTCTTAGGTATCGTCTGTTACGGCCAGCTGGTTTTCCTTCAACAGTAGTGTTTTAAAGCCTGCTTTTAAAATAAATTTAAAGAGAAAGGAAGTTAATGTAAAGAAAATCACTCTGTAAACATTTCTGTAGATACTACTCAGATAAGGCAAAAAGGAATAGCCAGAGTTTGGGCCACTCCAATTGTACTGGTGGGGAAACTGAGCCCATGCAGAAGGGAAGCAATTTCTATAGAAGGGTCCCAGAGCTAATAATAAGGAGCTGAGCGGGAAGCCAAACCAGGCTTTGTGAGGCTGTCTGCGTCCAAAGAGAAGTTCCCTGAGGAATCTGAACCTTCTGGTTAGATGGCATATGAGGCAGAAAAGAACTGTTTGGGGAAAAATGATTCGTCATTGCCAAAGCACCATTTGCTTCTCTTTACGGGTCCCAGCATGCCAGGAACAATGACAGAAAGCAATGGATAGAGTCCTCCCTTCCTCCTTCCCCTCCCTCATTCAGTCACCAAACATCTGGGGAGCCTGGCACCATGGCGGGGTCAGAGACACAATGATGCACAAAGTCACGCTGGCCCTGCCTTCAAGGACCTCGTGGTCTAGTCAGGTGTCCAGACATCAGGTAAGGAAGCACTCCCTGCTGTAACCACGGGGAGACGGGCCAGGGAGCCCTGAGGCAGAGAAGACAGCTCGTGGGAGAGGTGAGAGAGAGGCTGTGGGACCCCAACTCAGTAGTGTCCCTTAGTAACGACACATGTTAGTCACTGATAATAAGCGGAGTGTGATACTCTATTACTACTTCCTCTAATTACCTGTGGCATGGCAAGCCTGGCCTAATCCAGCAAGATAAATCCTAGAAACTTCCTTTAAACTGTCTCTGAATTTTCAAAAAATTCCTATCAGCAAAAATAGTGAGCATATGCCTGCAAATAGGTACATTTATATACAATATGATACTGTATAATATCCCTGTTATGGATATTATCATAATGTACTATTGCTTTACCACATATGATATAAAATTTACACAAAAATAGTTATTTTAAAAGAGACATTTCAATATTTTCTCCCTGCACTGCACAGCAGCATGCTAGACACCCTCCTTTAGAAATTACTGCTCTGGCTCAAGGTTTCTCAAAATGAGATCGCGTAACCTCTGGGGCTGCAATCTGCCTGGGGTGGGGATGGGGAGTTTAAAACTCCAAGTCTCTGGTCCTCCAAGTTTACTGAACCAACTCTCTGGGGCAGGGCCCAGGAATCTGCACTTAACAATTTCCTCAGGAGAGCCGTAAACTCACTGAAGGTGAAGTACATATGTGGATTAGATAAATTTTCCCAAAAGGGGGGGGGAAAAAGTTTAAGAACTTCCTTAATGCAATAAATTTATTTCAAATGCTCACTATCCAAGAAGGATCACCCTGAGCATAAAGGATGGTAAATTGTTTTAGTGTGTAGGGGTGTCTGTCCACACACAGGCCCGAGATGCGAAGGGGGCCTGGCAAAAATGCACAAATTCTGTACAGCTACGCAGAGCAGGCCTCCCCCCGCCCCAGTACCATCCGGGGGCCGGCAGCTTCCCGCTCACAGAAAACTGCCTGCCAACCCCTAAGCAGCCCAAGAGCCATGCTGGGTGGCTACCCTCTAAGGTGGCTCCAGCCCAGGTCAGATACCTCACCACCTTTGCTGGTAGCAAATTACCCACATCGTCAACTTCAAACCAGTCCCAGTCAGCCACTTCAGACATTCCCTTTATTGACGCTGGTTTTATCTCCTGGGACTCAGGAGGCGTTTTCACAGTTAAAATTGGTCAGTAAATTGTTGAGCTCTGTTCTTATCAATGTTTTGTCATCTAATCTATTGGTCCGGAGGGAACACAAGGCTCCAAGTTCTGAAGCATCAGCTTCATGCAGGAAGACATCCTGCTCGTAAGGATGCTCACACTGCTCCTGGAATCATCTCCCCCCCACCACCACCCACCTCACCATTTCCACCTCCCCGACATTCCCAGCCAGCCTGCTCATGCCCTCTCCTGGCACAGAGACCAGCATCAATTTCCATCCCTGTATATTTCAACAGAATTTTATGTCTTCATGATACTCAGATCCATCGCCTCATAGGACAGCTTTGTGTGTAGATTTCTATTACTAACTCAAGACTATAAGCTTCTCTGATCCTGAAGCTGCCTTACTCGGCTTTAAACCCCTCTAATGCCTAGCATTAACACACACGTGGTTCAATAAATGTTTGGTGGATAAGCAGCGTATGATGCTCTATTATAAACATCCTAATATGCATTTAGGTGACAAAACAACATACTACTGCTATATTTTTTTTACATACTATTAAAATAAGTATTAGATAGACAGTGAAGGGCTCAAGTCTCAGCTCCCCCACCTGCCAGCTTTGAGATTGTTGGCAAGTACATAACAGCTCTGTAAATCAGTCTCCTCATCTACAAGACAGGGAGATAGTAATACCCACCCTTTAATAATGTTGTGAAGATTAAATAAACTTATACATGTAATAGGATTAGAACCATGCCTGATCATTGGAAACACTTAATCAATGTTACCTATTATTCTACTAATTCAACAAATTATTGACTATCATTATTGATCCAGGCACTCTGCTAGGTACTTAAAATACAAACAAACAAAACCAGAACCAAAAAAACTTCACTCTAGCATAGAAGTCAGAGGGAGTGCAGTTAATTACATACATTATGATAATGTAAAGACTTTGAATCTACCATGAGGGTCAACAGATGGATGAATGGAGAAGGTTCTCAATACTTCGTAACTGTCAATTGCTGGATATGCTACTAAAACTTGCCAGCCTCTCAGGGCTTTGGGCCCCTAGAGAGGGGGATGCTAGTAGTAATAATGCCAGACACCCATTCCCAGGCTTCAAGTTCTCTGTGTAATGCCACCCCGTCTGAGTGTACCAGATGACAGGGTGAACCAATCTTCCTGGCTTCTCAGGCAAGAGGGAGTGTTGGGGTGCTACTATTCTGAATGTCTCTACACTACACCTCTGAGTCTCATCATCTCTGTGCATAGCCTCCCGCTAAATCTCCATCAAGTTACTTAGCTGGGAGTCCATGGGCACTATAGCTTGGAATCCAGGAACTAGGTCAGGGGATCGACCCTGGGAGGCTCTACTGTCAGGATGGCTGGTCAGCCCCTAGTGGAGTCTGAGTGCTGGGAAATTTGGAGGGTAGAGAGAACAAACATTGAAGGGAACTTGCACAAATGCAGCATTTTTGTCTGGACCTCTTTAAGGGAACTCAAAAGTGCTAACACAACATAGGGAAAGTATTAGCTCACATGACAGAAAGGGCCAGGGAGCTATCTTAGTGAGAGTGGCCAGGGAAAGTCTCTTTAAGAACTGACATTTGAACAGAGACCAGAATGAAGTGCTGGGCAAGCCATGTGCTATCTGGGGGAAGAGCAGTCCAGGTAAGGGGACAGCAAGTACAAAGGTCCAGAAGGGCAAAGTGGGGAACAGCGAGTAAAGGAGAACAGGAAGAGGTGAGGTCAGGTTGGTGACCTGGCCAGAGTGGCTTGGCCCACGGATCCCACAGTAAGGAGTGTGGTGATCTACTGACTAGACAAACCTCAGTGTCATGCCCATACCTGGGATCTGTCCCATCCAAACCTAGTGGCCTGGGGTTCAGGAAGGGATAGATCTCCATGGAAAATCAAGAGGTAGAATAATGAATACTTTATAAACAGGAAAAAAAAAGCACAACGTCTATTACCAGGGAAACACAGAAACCCAAAACTCACTTCAGTTAGAACAAGCCCTGCTTTTCCAATCACATTATATTACAACTGAAATTCCTTCAACTGGTGAATGGATGAATGAACTATGGTACGTCCACAGGATGGAATACTACTCAGCAATAAAGCATCCAGGTACCTTTCTTCTTCTAATTATGAAATCTTGGAAGAAGAAATACGCTTTTTGTTTTATTTTATACTCATTTCTTTTCAAATATATTAGATTTATAGGTCAGCTTGACCTTTACAAAGCATCTGTTTCTTTTTCAATGACAAATGGATTGTTAAAAATACTATCAAAAAGGTTTCAATATACTCTGAAACATGCAAAAAAAGATATATTAATGAATGGCTAGAGGGATAGAGAGATGGACAGATAAGTGATAAAATGAGTAAACTTAATATTGATGGTAGAAATGAATGGTGTTTATGGCAAAATTGTTGCAATTTTGCTACATACACACACACACACACACACACACACACACACTTTTTTTGGGGGGCGGGGGAAAGGGTCTCCCTCTGTTGCCCAGGCTGGAGTACAGTGGCGCAATCATAGCTCAACGCAGCCTCAAACTCCTAGGCTCAAGCGATCCTCCTGCCTCAGCCTTCTGAGTAGCTGGGACTACAGGTGCACACCACGATGCCTATTTTTTATTTTATTTTTTTAAGAGATGAGGTCTCTCTATGTCGCCCAGACTGGTGTCAAACTCCTGGCCTCAAGTGATCCTGCTTTGGCCTCTCAAAGTGTTGGGATTGCAGGGGTGAGCCCCTGAGCTGGACCAATTTTGCTATATGTTTAAACATTTTCATTTTCATGATAAAGTGTTGTGGGTAGGGGACACTATCAACCCAAACCTAAAAAATGACATTGGTGAAAATAATATTTTTATAAATGCCTTTTCAAAATCAATAGCATTAACTTGCCTATAATCTAAGTTTTCTAAACTCATTCCTCTCTCAGTGTGGTTGCTTTTCTTTGTCCTTTGTCATCCTCAAAAGTGAGATAACCACTGTGACTCATCACCTTTGGAGAAATCTTTCCTCTAAAAAATAACCCTCCGGTATCATTAAATAAATGTATGCAAAATTCATAATTAATTATTCAATAAATATTTACAGGTCATAGCAAATTGTACTCTTTAAAGTCATGAAAAAAATGGAGTTTGGTGATTAAATCTCATATTGCTTTCCACCCTGTAATTAACAGGAGCTAAAGGTATCATCAGTAGTTTTAATTCTACCCACTAGAGTGCATCTTACAACTCACTCACAAAGAACTGTGTTGTTGCCTAATACTTTAAAAGGCTATTAATTAAAGAGAATTTATTTAAATTGCTTGAGTTTCCCATATTTTTATAGGTAAAATATTATGATCAGATCTCCAGCACATCAGAACAATTCTGATCGTTCACTCATTCCATGAATACTTTTGGGGTATCTGTGCTTTAGGAGGCACTGTCCTGGGTGAACAAAACACATGCAGTCCTTCTCCTCATGGGGCTTAAATTCCAGAGGGAGAGGAAATAAAAGCCAGATACGTTAAAAGGTAATTTTAGACACTGATGAATTCCATGAAAAAAAGGCATAAACTAGGCAACATGAGAGAAAACGATAGGGCAATGATGGTGCGGTGGAGGTCGGGGAGTGAAGTAGTGTTTGGGGTAGGATGTAAGGGGGTTCTATCTGAGGCAAGGAGGCCAAGGAAGGCTGCCCTAAGGAGGAGAATCCAAGGTGAACCCTGAATACCAAGGAGGGACTAGATTTTGGCAAAGAAGATTCCACTCAGAGAAAACACCTGATGCAAGGACACTGAAGAGAAACAGGTTGGCACGTTCAAGGAACTAGAGGGAGGTTCCCATGGGAACTCAGAGGGGAGGGGCTAGAAGAGACAGGCAGAGCCAGGATCATGCATTGGCCTTGCGAATGAGTTTTGATTTCTTTGTAAACAGGCGATAAGCTCTCTGCAACAACAAACTGAACTTCCAGAGTTAACACCAGTTGCTTTTATGTATAAATTCTAAAGACTGCAAAATCTTTAGATCCCAAAGTAAGTGAAAATAACATGGCACAGGGATGCTGGAAGACTTGTGGGGATGCTGCTAATAGCTGCTGCGGCTATACCATGATAATTAGAAGGAACAATTAATGGGCATCTGGTGTATGTCCAGAATTGGGACACACACATTTTATGGGCCATTCACTCCTCAAGCCCCATGGATCAGGGCACTCACTGCTCTCACTTTACAGGTGAAGATCCCAAGAGGCAGAATGAGGACTACTTGAACCTGGATCCAGGGGGTTCCAAAGCCCATCTTCTTCACCAGTGAATCAAGTGGCCTGCAATATACAAGCCCTTTGGGTGGCATGCTAGGGAACTGCAGAAAGACAGCATCTGTAAGCTGGTCATCACTGAGGGCAGGCATTATTCTCTGGCTCATCTTCTCCTAGCCCGTGCTACCCAAGTAGATATAAACACACATGCACACACACAGGCATGCGTTCACATGGCCTGGTGGTAGGAGGGGAGATGGAGAGAAGCTATAGAAAGAAGAAAAACATAGCTGAAAGTTGTCAAGTCAAGTTTATCATCTTTTCCTGTGGCAACAGCAACACGCTCACAACCTGCTCGGTTCAGAAAAGAAAAAGAGCACACACATCCCAGTGGGCTATAGTTCATATTTTCCTTTGTGGCCCACAGTAAATAAGTTGCCATGTTTTATTTCTGTGCGCCCATCACCCAAGCCATAGGAGAAAAACATTGTTCCCAAATGTTTTCTTACTGCAGCGCCTTTGTGCGCCAGTGATTGCTGTAATTTAACCTCCATAATAAAACAGAATCATCACTGGATGACAATTTATTGCACAGTTTCAGAACTGTTTACTTCTTCCACCGTGCTCCATTGTGATTACGATTTACTGGTGTTGTCTGCCCTCGGGGAGCACTCGAACAGCCCTGCCAACAGCCATCAGGGCAGAGGAGGCGCACACTTAAGGCCCCCAGATGTTTTGGATGCAAGCACCAGACTGCATCTTAATGGCCAGGAAGGGGTCCATGGCTTGATCTACTTTTGTGGACAGTGAAATAAACTATAAAGCTTTCCAGGTGATTCAGCCGCCTGCATAGAGTCCTGCATCTTCCTGGTAAATCACTTTGAAGACACACTCATGGAAGCCCAACATTATATAACCACTTACTGTAAGAGGGGAGCATGAAGATGCTGTTGGAAATGAGGCCGTTTGACCGACCGGCTCATTAAGGGGAGGACAGAGAGGAAATGGCACTGGGGAAGCACAAAATCAAGCATCAGGGGTGGAAAAGGGATTACACCAATAAATCTTCCTCCACCCAAAAAGGTCCAACCTAGTCTTCTCAACAGGGTCTTCAGCTATTGTGGGACAACTCAGTTTTCAGTTAATGTAGAGACAGAAGAACTCAAGAAGGGCAGATATTAATGAGGGTGTGAAAAGTACACCCATTTTAAAGGACTCCTTAAGACAAAGGGGGTTGTGCAGCAATGTAAACGACAGCCCCGGGCTCTGGAGTCGGACAGACTGGGTCCACGTCTGCTCTGCCAAGCTTTCCCTCCACGACCCTGGACCTGTCTTCTGATAAAAGGGGGTGATAATACAACCTGCCTTCTAAGGTTGTTGAGAAAATGGAATGCTACAATATGTGTAATGCACAAGGTGAGGAGCCCAGGCACAAGGAAAGCAATTAAGAAAAGTTCACTATAAATGTTATCATTCTACCCTTGCACCATTGCTCCACCTTCAGACATTTACATACCACCATGACCATTTGCCGTATCTGCCAACCAGCCTGTGTGTGGATGCGTATCTGTCTGTATATCTCACCCCGTGTCTGTGTCTGTGTTTATGCAGAAGGTTGAGCTGTTCATACACTTAGCACATTATCATCGCTGGTCCATGCAAGGCCCCCCCTCTTGATTTATATTTTCCCCTTCAGCCCCTGACCTACATTCTTATTCCCCTCCCCCACTGGCACCCACTCTAATGGATTTGATGGGCATCCTTAACTTCATGGGCTTATATACAATGCATGGTTGTTTTATGTGTTTTTAATTTATATAGATGCTATTATGATATAAATCTCATTATATTTCTTATGCATTGTTTCACTCAAGATCAACATGGGTTGTTATGTATACATTTAGTTTATTGCCCCTCAGGACTACATCCAGTACATTTGACCTGTCCCTTTCCCTAATAATGGGTTAGGGAGTCTCCAGCTGCCCTCCAAAACCAGGCTGCAACTTGCCTCCTCACCTCACCTTAATTTACTACATTTATTTAAATCAACTCACAAAAATTATATAAATTTGCTTTAAAGGATAGTTATATTTGTCCTAATATAGATTAAAATACACATATAACAATTGCAATTGTCAGGAGCTATGATGGTGTGACCCTGGGCTCCCACATGTACATCACACCATTAAAGGCCTTGTCCACACTGGACACCATCCTATGTCCACTGAAAGGCCAGGGCCAAGGAGCTCAGGTTACCAATGTAGTTTTCTTACCTAAACGTTCTGTTTAAGCTGCAGTTTTTCCTTCCCTCAAACAAGGAAGGACAGTAAGAGGACCAAGCAAAGCCTCAGAGCATCTCCCCCTGGCCCCTGGAGAAGCACTGCAAAGCAGAGCCTGTTCCACCTTGACTTTTCCCTCATCATGAGTCTCAGGGACCCTGCCTAGCTGACGTGAGCCCAGCTGACAGAGCAGGAGGGCATCCCTGCTGACAGGAGACAGCACAGATGGGAACTCTCCACAACCCACTGGTGATCACCCTGCCAACAAAAGTCTCCCAGGATTCTGAGGAATGAGAATTTCTTCTAAGTTACCTCCCTGAAATAGCAGTGTTTGCTACAGAACTGAATTTTTAAAACCCTCTCAAACATTACTACTAAGTGTTCTATCATATGCAAACTTTTTGTATGATTACACTAATAATTGGAGCAATAATAATACCAGCTACTATTCATAAAGTAGAACTATGTGCCAGGCACCAGGCTGAAACTACTCACACAAATTTTCTCATTTGACCATCAAAATAACTCCATTAGGTAGGTACTGTCATCCCCATTGTGTAGTTAAGGTTATTAAAGCTTAGGGAGTTTAAATTGAGCAAGACTACTCAGCTATGAGATGACTGGGATGGGATTTGAACCAAAGGAGTTTGGTGCCAGAAGCAGAGCCTATTTTGGCTATGCTGGTTGTATAAGGTGCATATTTACAGATGCAAATAAAAATAAATTACCATTTACAAAGTGTTTGCTATGTCCCAGACACAGAGCTAATAATGCTGGGCCCATGTTTTCTCATTTGAGCCTCACATTAGTTTTGAGGTCAGCTGCTTCCATCTCAAGGAGGGTGTGAGCAACCTGCGCTCAGGGATGGTCTGAGGGAGCCAGCCTCAAACAGTCCTACTGTATGCCGAGAGTCACAGTGCCTGCCACATGTGACCACATCCATTTCACAGATGAAGAAACTAAGGTTCAAGGAGGTGAAGGCCTCATAGTCAGTAAAGGATGGCTAACCTCAGGTCTCCAGGGCTCCAAAGCCCAGCCAAATTTATGACCTCCCAAAGAAGAAATGAACTGGTTTCCCAGGATCTGATTGAATATCTAGTACATCAAAACTCTACAGACAAAACACATAGTGTGGGCCAAGGTGCTGTGCTCCCACTTCCACAAAGGAAGGTAATTCCCAAGGCCAGCCTTCTTAAATTGCTGGGGCCACCCAGACAGACTAACAGAGTATGCTCAGAGAAGCCATCGCTGGAAGTAAGCAAATCAGACACTGTCTCCTTATAACTGCTGTCAGAGAGGTGAGACTCGATGGGACGCCAGCTTGGAGAATTCACGGGTGACTGTCCTCCTTGGGCTGGCTCCAAGAAGGTGCCCTCCACCCACTAATTGCCCAAGTGCTCCCCAAAATAGGACAGTCCTGAACTAGTCCAATCTGCTAAATGTAGCTGAAAATAAAAAAGCAGGCCTCCTCGCTTCCACTGAAAATAGGCTTCACAGGGTTTCTCCTGGCACAATAGAGGCTGCTGTGACTTCCCAGCACCCTCCTTCCAAGTGCAGCCTGGGGGCTTCACGCTCTGTGGGTTGTACAAAAGATCTGCTCTGGCTGGGCTCCAAAGTGCATTCAGCTGGGGGAGAGGGACAGCTGACCCAGGAGCCACGCCTCCCGCTGGGATTTGGAGGAGCCACTCACAGCCCTGCTGACTCTGAGCACTGCAAGGGCAACATACTCTTAGGAGGAGAGGGGTGGGTGAATGCAAATCAAAGATGGGGAAAGTGCAGAACCCCAACATGGTAGCGTTGCCCTGGAAGCAAAGGGAAAGGGAGGCGACCAATGAGCAGTGCAGACACCAAAATGCAAAGCCGCCTGCAGCTTCCTGCATCCTTAGGATGACACCAGAACCCTTCCAGTGAACAGGTGTGGGAGGTGCTGGGGGGAACGCAGGGTGTAAAACGGACCAAGCGCTGCCCTGGTGGGTGGTGAGGGAGGGATTAAAATAAACACACAAATCAGTCACTGCACCAGGCCCCTGAGAGTCCCCACCTTGCAGAACTCACAGCAAGACCCCCCCTTTGTCTTGCTCTCTCCTCTCCAACCCCAGCCCTTAGTCCATCCTCCTTTCAACACCTTCAACTGGCCCCACTCTCCACTCCCTCTCCAGCTTCAAACGTGTTCCTTCTGCCCGGAGCCCCTTCCTTGGGCCGCCTTCAGGACCTGGGCATATGTCTGCCTTCACTCCCCAGTTCCCCAGGTGGCACTGCCATTTTAAAGCCTTCCTGTCTCTCCCAACAGCCTATAAAGTCCATGTGGGGAGGGAGCTGGCATTTCTTCCTTATGGCTGTAAATCTAGTTCTTAACAGTAGCCAAGGGGGACCTCAGGCTGACACAACTCCCCCCCAGCCCACGGAGTAGAGGGATGGTCCAGGGAAGAGGGCGGTGAGGTGAGCACACCGCCCCACCCACACATAGGCCTCAGACGCATGGAGGTAGCTCAGACAGGAAGAGAAGACACATAAATTGCACCCCTACTCTCAAGCTTTTATTTTCTCCTCCTTCAAATGACAGGAATTCTCAAAGAAATGAACACTTCATCCCACTCCCAACAGGCATCAGTTCAAAGCATCACCGCCATCCAGTTCCCAGCTCTGGTTACCAGATAAATCAGAGAACCTGAACTTGATTTACACATCCGGATGCGTCTCAAAGCAGCGTAAGTAACTACACGTGCCTGCTCACGGGTCCTATGTGTATGTGAATTATATCTCAGTAAAGCTGCTTAGAAATTGCAAGGGTAACCGGGTGCTGTGTTTTCAGGGTTGGGCCAATGATGAGATAACTGCTTTTTAAATGCTAACAACTCAGTTATTAAGACAAGTTATACACATGACAAACATCAGAGAGGTGATGTGAGAATCTAATTTAAAATCATTGACTATGCAAATGTGAAATTTCAAAATATGTAAATGTACCACACTGTGATAAAAAGGAAGGATACATGGGGCTAATTCCTTCCTGTTAATTCTGCTAAAATAACTCCTTTATTGTCCTGTTCCTGCCATGGTGAGCTCTGTATGTTGTTGTTGATGAAAGCTTAATGCTCTTTTTTCTGGAACGAAGTTTGATGAATTATTTTTTCTAAGGTGCCTGCACAGAGAGATAAGTGCCACATATTCAAATGTAGCCACTTTGAGCATTTTTCATCCCCTTCTCCATGTGAGAGATACTGTCTCAGTCATCATTCTAATAGGAAAGTGTGTACCGGATGAGGGGGGCAGTTGAGGGAGGGAGAGTATCGCTCTGATGTTGTTTCCTGATTCTGTGAATGGGACCAGACTGGGAATTATTTACATGGATCAGGTCTCTTTGAGATTGGGAGAAGACACACAGCAAAATAAACAGGACTTCCTATGGGTAAGAGCCTAAAACAAGGGCTAAAATCCTGAAGTGTTAAAGGTAAAGAAAATCTCAGACATTAGTCCTGTCCAATAGTTTTCAAACTTAAAAAAAGGTAAATCCCAGGTCTCCTGAAAATGTTTTATCACCCTAAGTCCTGTGAATGATCTTCCTCCACCCCTAGCCAAGAATGTTCTTAATCTAACTTCACAGGGCTGCATCGTTTAAATGAGGTAACATGCGTGAAGCATAGCACAGGGGCTTGGCAAGTGAGAAGCACTCAGTCACGTGATGATGGGGATGATGACTACGAGGGTGACAACGATGACAATGACTCCAGCTTACTTGCTGTAGGGGCGATTTTGAAAGCTGTAAGCATCCTACCTACTTCACACACTCAACGACTCTGCTAACCCTAAACACGGGCTGTGGCCCTGATCTGACTAATGCTGGGGTTGCAGACTCAATGCTCTTTGGGGCCAGAGCAGCCACACAAGAGGCTGGGAGCTGCATGGAAATTGACAAACTGGACAGTTGCTGCCGGCCCTTGCTCTGTGGGGATGGGGGCCCAGGATGGCTACACCTGTCCCTTTTTCAAGCTTTAAATCTGGATATTTTTATATCAGTTCATATTTTTATACCTGATTTCATTTTTCCCCCTTAAAGCCCACACGGACCAAGCAAAACATATTTATGACCAGGACTGGCCTGGGGAACACAAGTTTACAGTCCTGACAAAGGACTCTTTTTGATTTTCCCATCTCCACTGAAGCAATTCCCATGAGAGTGAATGTTCATGTGTCAACTCCTACCCCTAACTCCTGCCCACCCCAACCGTTATGAACATGTTGGTGGGGGGCACACACACATACAGAGGTTTAGGAAAATAGCCACTGACTCCACTCTATGATCATTTTTGCCAATTGAAGCCTGAATACACTTCCCTAGCATAAAATCATCTCCCCTACATCTGGCCTCAGAGGCCAACTCTGATGTCCCCATGTGAACCACACAAGTCTTGCACACTGTCCCCAGACAGCGGCCACAGCAACTGCAATGACAGACTCCAGGTACATCAGGGGAAGGGATCCACTGAGCCCTCCAGGGGAAGTCCTCTTGGGGACAGGCTGCCTGGCTCAACAAGGACCCTAACGGAGGCCACCATAGCAGGCCAAGGAGCTGCCTGCAGGCTCTGCTGCCCCACAGTCTGGCTTGTTCCTGCCTGGCACTGAATGCAGCTGGTTCCCGTCTTCTCACATCTTGGCAAAAGTGCTGAGAGCCTGTATCTTTGCCGGGCTTAAAGTTTTTACACAGACACCTGCTTGAGGTAAGAAAACTCTCACCATTGGCTGGTGTGGGGATGTCTATAAGCAACTCCCAACCTCGACCTAGATGAGGAGTTTGCTTTCTGATGTCCACCGTGGGCTTCAAGGGGCTCCTGGAGAAGTTCCTCTCCATGAATCCCATCAATCAGCTGATGGAATGCTCTGGAGTCACTACATGTGGTGAGGGGAAGCTCTCTGATATATTCCCAAGGATCTCATTTTCCTCCCCAACTGACATACAAAAAAAATCAATTAAAAAGCACACAAGGAAAAAAAAATCCACATTTGCTCCTGATAGTACAAAGAATTACGTGTCATCTATTCAAGCAGCCAGTAAGCCTGGGATGTGCAATAAACCATATCCCAGCTGATTTTTAACAAAGACTCTGATTACTCGCAAGGGCTGTCATCTCTCCGCTGAATGCAATATAAATGAAATGCCAGTGAATTCCTAACTACCTTTTCATTTTCCCCCCATAACCTAATTTAGAAAATGTAAATAATCTCACTATGTTTGCAGGACCAGCTGCTCCTCACCCCCATATGGGAAACTGAGTAAAGACTAAAAAAATACAACTGATGCCACCAACACATCCCCAGTTAAACATACTAAATACTCATTCAAAATATTTCTGAAAACCTTTAATTTGTTGCCAGTAATTTTTACAATTATAGCCAGTGGTCTTTTAGCATTATTATTATTATGGCTTTATTCTGTCATTTGGATCTATTGATGGTGATGTATCTGTGATTCACCACAACTGCCTCCCACTCACAAACCTCTTCAGATTTCTTTCGCCTGGCCCCGGTATAAACTAAGTGGCACCATTTTCTACCTGGCCTGGTGTGTTGAAACAGTAACATGGTACTCTGCAAATTCAGAGCTGGAACCAGCACACTGGTGCAATACTGCTATGCCAGGCTCCCCCAGCGCCCATCCACTCTGGCTCAGATTAAGTGCCCTGCCTGTATCCCACCTGCACACAGATACCTGGCTCTTCAAGTGACAGTGGGCCAGACAGTCAGAGAGTGCCAAGAGTCAGACCGGTTCCTCCCTGTGGGCTTCCTGAAGGAGGTAGAATTACTACTCTGGTTAATGGCAGGAACCAGCACTGAAATTTCATATGATGTGTCCATGGCCACAAACCTCTCTTCTCCAGGCTGCTTGGTCCACTCAGCCTTGACCAAAGCAAATCTTTCAAAGCTACATTTTGTACATGGAGAATAAAAGTAGGCAGTGAACATACTCACCCCCATGACATCATCATTACCAGTGTGGCAAGTGCATTCATTCACAGACATGCACTGAGCACCCTGTCTGGGTCCTGGAGATATACAGGGAACATAACTCTCATGGTCCCCATTCTCATGACACTGGGGTTCTAATGGGGAGCACAGCAGTGAGCATGAGATAGACGGAGTAAGTACAACTTTCAAAACGTTTTATAAAGGAAGTAAGCAGGATGTCAGAGTAGATGATGGCAGAGTTGGGGCAAGGACCTGGGGCGGGGCTTTAGACAGGTGCTCTGAGCCAGCCCTCCTACAGCTGAGACAGCACCTGGCCTGGCAGTGGGAAAGAGTGTGACTAGTACTCTCAGCATCACTCCAAAATTCTCCACAGTGACATCCCAGGAGGGCTCACTCCCAAATTTATGGAAACCCTCTTGAACCTGCTCAGAACTTCAGCTTGTCCCATTTCTTGGGCCTAGTGAGCTGCTTGTGTTCACCACCTGCCACATGGGGAGAAAAGTCTGGCAAGCCTCAGGCACATGCCCTAGCTCTAGCGCCCAGCCAGGCACGGGCCGGGGGGAATGCAGGGAACTGCGTGGCTATTCTGCTGAGCGCTCGCCCTCCCAAGGCCGACTTCCTGCTCCTTCCCCTCTCCAAGAATCAAGTCTTCCTTCATTAGTTCCAACAAAACAGTTTCATCGTTCATAGAAATACAATTTTTTAAATGTTTTAAATAATCTCCCGCTATTAAAAAGAAGAAGGGAGGGAGGGAGGGAGGGAGAAAGAAATCTTTATTTGGTTCCCTCTACAGAAATCATTAACTTCTTATTTCCGTTCTGAGCAGCTGGCCTGATTCCTGCCCATTTCAACCCTTCCATTCACCCGTTCTAGGGGGAGGCCCCTGTAGGGAGGGGCTGGGCTGGGGCTGAGGATTAGAGTCTGAGCAGGCGACAGCCTGACTCGGGGAGGCACACAGACAGCCCATTTACTTGCAGCAAACAGTGAAGGGTCAGGAAAGCCCATGAGCCCCACAGTGTCTCTGCAGTTTGGCTCAAATACTTTTCCCCCTCATCACGCAGGAGTCCTCTGGGCAACGGGAAAGGGTATAGCCCACATCACCCTGACTTCAAGGTATCCTGACTCCAGCATGAAGGTCTATGAGTCAATCAACAAAGGTTTACTAAGAACTTATGTAGGTTCAGCCACTGTGACAGGCACTGGGGCTGGAGTGGGGACAGGTTGGAACAAGGAAAAGAAATAGTATAACATAAACAAAGGGAAAGAGTGTTAGCAGGCAGTTTACAAAAAGAAAAACGAAGCAGGAGGAATGGCCAATATACATGTGAAAAGATGGTCAGCTTTACTATGTAGTACCTTTTAGAGAAGTGAATCAAAGTGACCTTGGCACTTGGTCTGGGTGCCCAGTGGGCCAGCTGGGAACACGGCCCTTGTCCAGTGAGAGAGGCTGCACCAGGCTTAACTTCTCCTACAACAAGTGAGAACTTCTCTTTCTCCCACCTAGGGTGGGGGTCCGAGACACCCTAGGTACCACAGTCCCCAGGTACTGAGCCACTGGTGGTCCCAGACAACTCCGCCAAACAGCTAGCACCCCAGATCCCCTGGTGCTAGTCAGTCTGTCCCACCCCCTGGGCTGTTCTTTTGATACACTCCAGAAAGGAGAGGGAAGGGGGAGGGCCTTCCAAGCATTTCTGACAGAATGCCAGGCCCACCTGCCTCTCTGTGGGAGGACAGGGATTAGTACTGGGGCCATCTCTCTGTTTTCTTAAGCCAATGATCTGTGACAGGGTATAATTTGCCTCAAACTCTGGCACGGGGCAGGTGGAGACCAGAGGGACCTGCTCTGCCAAACAGTGAGTAATGAAAGAAAATAAAGCAAAACGAGATACTACTACTTTTTGCCTATAGGACTGACAAAGGCCAAAACACTAACAACAGCCAAGAATTAGACAGGACAGTGGGGAAATATTCCAACCACGCAGGTGGGAACAAAACAGGCATGTGCTGTCTGAAGGACAATCGGGCAAGATATACCCAAAACCTTGATTTTACTTCTAGGAATACATCCTAATAAATGCATCAAATAAATGGGCAAAAGTTTCTCTGCAAGGAAGTTTACCATATTATTGCTTATAGTAGTGAAACACTACAAATGACTTCAACAAGAAAGAACTGCTTGATCAGAACACCCAGAAAGCAGACTATTAAACAGTCATAAAAAAATTTTAAAAAATCTGTATTCATTGACATGGAGAGATGCCCACAACGTGTAAAACTTTTTTTAAAAGCTGGTTACAAGAAAGAATAATCCAAAGTTGTAGAAGTTTATACACACACACATACATGCATAAACACATGCACAAACAGAAAAAAAATCTGTAAAAAGGGAAACTAAGATATTTAAAAACAAAAGGTATTGAAAGACATTAAGCGCCTTTTAAATACTTCTTGGTGCTGTTACCTTTACTTTCCCCTTTATCATTTTCTACACCTTCCTCTTCCATTTTCCATGAACATGTATTACTTGTATATTCAGTAAAAACAAAAGCATTAAAAAAATAGGTGTCTTCTATGGTAGACCGTAGAAAACACAAAACTAAGTCTTCCATAAAGCTCTGAAAATGGAAAGGTTTGGTCAAATTATTTGGAAAAGGAACAAATGACCATGAAGTTGAGGAGGGTTTGTGGTTCTACCCACAAAAAAGAACTCTTTTTATCAGCCAACATCCCCAGAATAAACAGGAAAATTAGGATACGGTTCACCAAGCCAACCCAACTTTGAATATGTGTGACTGATGGAAATCTAAGAGCTCCAGGAGACAGGACGTGAAATGGCACATACAGAACCTCTGGCAGCTCTCCCTTCATCCCTTAGCGGGAAGCTGATCCCCACCCCCCCACAGCCCCCACCCCTCGCCAAGGGGGCAGGCGAGTTGTTCCCGCTTGGTGCAGATGGGAGAGCAGTCTTCTGGCCCTGTGAGGCTCAGGTTGGTATGATCTCTGAAGTATGTCAGAGGAAACCCAGGCCCATTTGGGGTGAAACCCACGAAGACCATGCGGTACCATGCGATTTTGTTCTCAACCATTAACTAAGGAGGGTTTGCTAATCTCATCAAAACTGGTAAATGCAGATGGTCACTATTTTTTCAGTTTCTTCAGTTTGAGGTTTCTGCTCTAAATTTTCTTACACGTATATATGGGATTTTGAAACCCAGTGTGCCAAAAAAAAAAAAAAGCAAATAGACCACAAGATACATCAACATAAAAATAATAATCTCCTCCCTCCATCTATTTCTCAAAAGAGAAAACATTATTTTTTCTGAAACAAATTTACTCCTCTTTCAAAGTACAAGCTTTGAAATTCTGAGATGAGATCAGACGTGAACACAAAGCAGAAAACAAAAATCTTTTAGAATGTACAGCCACCTCTATTAACTGAGAATTAAAAGTGAACCTAGCAGTGTTAGGCTATAATCAGCTTCTAAGAACCTCCTCCACTCATTTTGGACTTCATATGCAAAGAAAAGAATTAGTTCTGTCTCAAGAACCTTTCCTTAATTTAGAAATTTATAAAGAGAATCATTAATTTCATTTCCAACTTAATGGATATCTTTTTGAAAGTATGCTTCACCAACAATTTTCACAATGTCTACAGATATGGATAAGTTTTTAAACCAGGAGTATTCATATAGTCCCTATAGATATTAATTCCTTATATAACTTATATTTTTGGTACAGAATATGCTTTGCTTGAATGCATCTGCTTTTCATGTCTCACTGTATATATTTACATAAAAACATAGATGTATTTTATAGTCATACATATGTAGACAGGCACCAGTCAAAAAACAGCTCAAGAAAGTTACTTTAATAGTACCCTCTAGCTTTTTGGAAGATTGGCGTAAATCTCTTCTGCAGGGGGAAAAATCCATTTTTCTGAGAAGGTAAATGTTTATTAAATGCAAATACTGATATTCGTTACCTAGGAAAAATGTCTTGCTGCATGTGGAATTTCTCGATAAAAAGCTTTCAAGTCCCAGGTTTCTCCAGATAAACCCCTATCGGTGAACTGATGCGTGAATGCACTGAAATTGAATTACTGTACAACAGCAATTACTTTGCACAGTACAGCTATAATGGGAATCAGTTCCACAATGAACAGCAGGTAGCTATAGGAAGAAGGGAAAAACCTAATATAAAATCTAGTCTCCTTTAGCTTTTCCCAAGAAGTAACGGTATTTATTTTGAAGCAAAACACTCTTTTCGAGGACCCGATTTGTCATTTTATCAATGTAAATCAGAAAATGAAACAGGATTAAGTTTATATACAGATAGGAGCTTCAGAGTACTTTCAAAACTTATTAAATATCTTATCCAAGGTTTGAAAACAACTGACTCTTCATCAAGTGAGTTTAGCTACAACTTGCTTTTTAATGTCTTTTCACATTCCCCAGAGAAGTTCGTTCCTTTAGACACTTCTAATAAGTTGGTTTTTGGGGGGGAGGGGAATAAATTTGAACAGCAAATAAAATACTTAATGTTTTGTTTGAAATGCTACCAAACAGATACTATCCTATATTCTCCCCCCTACCCACTCCCCACCTTTTGAAACTGTTTAATTTTGTGGAGGTCTGAACTCTGTATAGCCCAACATTTAAAGTCCTATGGATCAGTGCCTGGCACTGAAACCAGAAACACCTGGGAAAACAGGAGGAGGTTACAAGTCTGGCTCAAATCAGGGTGATCAAAGCAGTTCCTACCCCAGAGCTGCTCAGCACAACCAAAGGCAAAAATCACTCTGGGAAATTCACTTTTGGGAAATCATTCTGGAGAATACTGGTATAAAATTATAAATTCTCCAAAGTCCTTCTTTTTGTGATTTCCTGGTTTATCTACTTTTTTCAGGTTGTGCTGCTCCTCTCAGTTATAGGGACTGTACCAAAATCACGGGATCATGACTTCCCCCTCACTGTGTTGGAATCAGTCCTAAAAGTGTATCCTTATAATCAGAGATGTCCGTAGTTACTCAGAGTTACTTCCTACAGATTCTCCTTCAACTGCACATTCAGCTGTGCCGGCTCAGAGTTCCCTGGAGCCTCAGATGATGCTTCCAGTTGACTGATAGCTTGTGGTACTCCTAGTGGAGGGTCGGATTTTAAAGACAAAGGAAAGGCTGGGAGGCAGCCTGTCCATATAACCAAGGCCATGGAATGTACATCCTGTGCCTTGTCCCTGCCCTCAAATCAGGGTACATTTCTCAAAATCAGCAGCTCAGGAGAAAGGGGAGCTGTGTCAAATTTGCCTTCCATCAGTACCAAACATGAGCTCTGAATTGTGACACAGACAAGCATTTCCAGATGTCATTGAGGAATGGCCCAACGGGAGTCCGCAGTTCGCGGAGGACTAGTGCGTATCATTTCCTCCACGTCCAGCGTAAGAAACATCTCCCTTGGAATGTTAATGAACTAAAAGCAAGTTGATTCCACTTCTTATCCATTCATAGGGACTTAAAATTTGACAAACTGCTCAGCAACATTAGTTGAGGGCTTGGTAGCATAAATATGTTTGAACAAAGAAGTTGGGAGATGGTGCCTTGGGCACAATTGCAGTATATAAAAGCAAGCAGCAGCATTGCTGTATCAAATAACCTATAGCTAGCCTCTGAGTGGATTTGAAAAAAATTACTTAAACCAATAACATTAAAAAGTGCTAGAAAATATTAGTTAAGAAATGCCACCATAATAATGGTACCATTATGTTAATGGCAATTACTGAAGCTAAGGTTATTTATAATTTGCTAGCCTGAAAAAAAAAAGTTACATATAGTCCATTACCAACCAGATAACAGAGGTTATGTAATGGCAAGGCCACTTTTGGTTTCACATTTACTTCAGACATCTGACGGGGAGAAAATAGGACTTTCTGTGATAGGATAATTGCATAGTGAAGAGTAATTCAAATAGGGGACGAGTATGATAAAAATCACTCTGATTCAACTAATCACTGGGGAAAGTGATGGAGGAAAATGATGAAATCAAGCCAGAAGAGACAGAGAAAAAGATCAACATTGTTTAACAGGCAAGAGATGACAGGCTATGTTAAAGGATGGGGTTACTGTAGTGCTCCATTTTTTTCCCCCTAGCACTAACTGAACCTACTTTCACAGACTAAAGGTGTTGCTATTGCAGTTTCCTAAACTGCTATTGCCAGTCTCATAAATATATTATATACAACAATGGAAATTTCAATAATCAGTGTTGTTGGTGAACCAGGCTTTTCTTATGTATGTCCTCCCTGGAGTCACCACTGATGGGCACTGGGCATGGGGAAGGCACCATGGGAGGCGCCAGGACCTCTGACCTGACTCAAATTGCCAGAGGGATGGGGGCTTGGAAATGGAAGATTCCTAGGCATGGTACATCTCAGTGATGGAGCCAAGCCTAAGATCTGTCTGGTCCTGGGCCATGTGAGAAGGAGGGGACTGATGATCAGCACGGGAAAGGAACCCACCCCACTTGCACAAATAATGATTCTACTGCAAAGCCATGGGCAAATTTGAATTTGAGGTCTTTGCTCTTCATATGCTCACCAATCTACAGGCAAGCAGCAACCTTTCCTACTGGAGAAGTGAGGTGGCATTATTGTAACAAGAAAAGAATCATACTGGCTGCTCCCTTGGCCTCTAAATCGGCATCTTGTTCCAAATGCCGCGTGGTTCGGACTGTTGCCAGTAGAGCCACACGGCTCACACTGGGGACCAGGCCCATCTCCACTGCCTCCACACCAAACCCCGACTTGACCTGCAAACCCTTTTTAAAGACTGGGACCAATTAACCATGATGCTACAGGATCAAGCGTACTTACAAAGGGCCTATACATTTATTTTAAAAATACACAGAACACACGTTTCAAAGAATCCTAGCTGCATTTATTCCGGGAACATTTCAATGCAAACAGAGCAACTTCTTTTTTCTTCTCAAAGGAACCACACCAACCATATAAAATAGTCTTTTTGTTGTTGTTGTTAACTTCACTAATTTAAAGCAAAGAGGTGTCAAAATTGGGCAGTATAAAGATGTTAAACCCAGTTCATGTTCCCTCCTGTCATCATCCAGGTGCTTCCTGAAGCCACAAGACTCACTCACTATGAAATGCTCACACGTTAGAAGGTTCCTTAACCAGCAGTAACGGCAAATGTTTACTGAACATTTACTGTTTGCCAGGCACTGAGCTAAATAAACACTTTACACAGATACATACAGAGTCACTGCAATCCCACCACTTGGGTGCAAAAACGAACTCCACTGAGCACTGCCCATGTGACCCAGGCAAATGACTTCATGCTAGCAAGCCTGTTTGCTCATTTCTAAGACCACAATAATAACAACATCTCACTCCTAGGGTTGATGTGAAGATCAAATGAGATGACATATGCAAAGTGCTTATTAGCATAGGGGCTGGTGCATCTGAACTCAATAAACTTAAGCATGTATTGTTAAGTCACTGACTCCTCCTAATGCCTCCAGAAACGAAAATGAGGAACAAGAGATCCACAGGGGTTACTCAGCTCTTCCCACTGGCCTCACACCAGGGCTTCCTTGCCTATAAATTGCAAAAGCAGAACCTAAAGATACTTATGTCCCTTTCTACTCTAAAATTCTGTGATTCACAAAGAAATGTAAGTTAAAATAATAATATTCCCCCCCTCAAATTGACAATACTGTCACTATTACTGCATTTTTTATTTATTTTTTATTTTTTTATTTTTTGCAAGCATTCAGGAAAATAAGCACTTGCACACCACGCCTGCTGGAGGGGCTGAGGTGGCACAACTGTATCTGGATAGAAATGTTTTCATATGCATAAAGAACCTTAAAGATTGGTTCATAGCCTCTGAATTCCCATCTGTGTTCAGGAATTCATGTTAAGGAAATCGACCTACACTCCAGGGTGCCGAGGGCATGGAGGCAGTGAAGAATGTGGACTCTTGAGTCCACATGTCTGGAGCCCACCTCTCACTCCCCGTGGAACCTTGGAGAAGCTACTCAACTTCTGCCTCTCAGTCTCCTCTTTTGTAAAATGGGGATGACAGTAACCTCCATCATGGGGCTGTCACAAGGATAAGTGAGTACATGTAAAATCTTTAAAGGAACAGCCGACATGTGGTAGGTGCTCAGTTGGCTGATCCGTTATAACTATATAAGAAGATTCACTGAAGCATTATTTTTATCAAAACTTACAAACAACTTAAACATCCAAATATATAGGAACAGTTGAATTAATTATGACACACTCATAGACTGGAATGTTATGCAGCCATTTAAGAAAATCACAAAATACAGTGACACAAGAAAATGTTCATACTAGAATGGCAGAAAGAAGTGAAAAGAAGCTGCACAAAGTCAACAGGCAATACTATTGCAAATTTGAAAAAAGAGAAACACACACAAGTACCCATAGAGAAATGCAAAGAAAAAAGCCTAGAAGGAAAGAAACACATAAGCCATAGACTCCTACCAGGTGGTGGGATTTTTAGAATTTTTTTTTCTATGCTTGATATTTTTCAATATATTCTAAAACTTCCACCAGAAAAGTGTTCATTTTATAAACATAAAATGGTAATTGCAGTGGGCTTTTTAAAAATTTGCATTTCTGAGTCTGCTTGTTAGATGTGAATGGCTACCAGCCTGTCATGTCTGTTGGGAAGATTACTTGCTTCAAGATAGTGGCTTAAGGACATACCCAGAGGCCACTATGCAGCTTCCAGGGCTAGCTGTTAGTGCACTATTTTTGTGGCAGACGAAAGTGATCTTTTTCTTCTAAGGTACATCAGAGCTTCCACCAAGAAGTCTTATCTTACTTAAATCAATAATCATGGGGCATGGTGGCTCATGTCTATAACCTCAGCTACTCGTGAGGCTGGGGTGGGAGGATCACTTGAGCCCAGGAGTTTGAGACCAGCCTGGGAGATATAGCAAGACCTCATCTAAAAAAATAATAATAAATAATCATAACTGTAGCAGCACTATTCTAAGTGACTAAAAAGCATAACTTTGATCTTCACACTCCCTATGTGAGTTTTTCCCATTTTACAGATGAGGAAATTGAGGCTCATAAAGACTGTTTCACCAAAGGTCAAAGCTTAGTAAGTGATAAAAGCAGGCACTAAGCCCAGGTCAAACTCAGGCTCTTACCTATTAAGCTACAATCCCTCCCTGCCTAAATCAAAACAGTATGAAATGTTTTAGAGACAAGCAAAGGTGTGGGGTTATCAGATCCAAGTCAGATATAACTTGGGAAAATTTGGTTTTGCCAATTAAGTGTGAGAGAAACTAAAGTAGGAAGTGTTCTTTTATAACAAAGTGATTCTACAGATAATGATTAAAACTGAAAGGTAAGCAAACCATACATTAGAAATAAAGGACTCCCGAGATTGCAGTTCTTTCTCACAATCCTATGTCAATATGGCATTAATGTAGGATACTGCAACATTCACATGTACTAAATAGCATAAGATGCCCTGTTTAGCTGGCAACAAGGAACAGCCGGAAGCCATCTTAGAAATCCAAAATGATACACACGTGTACTGCCGCTCCCTCTGTCCAGCTGATATTATGAAATTTCAGGGAGCTCTTACTGGTGAAAACAAACATTATAATTATGGTAACATTCCAATAAAGGTAAGGAGAACTTCCAACTTCATCTAGACATCATTTACCCCATTGAGATTTTCAATTCCACATTTCGGCAAGCATTGCTTAAATCTTTTATAGTTGCTTAGTTGAACCACGATGTATCTTTGAATGATTTTTGGCAAATAGTGAATGCATCACACAGTTGTAGCCCCATCCTCCATAGTTGTACAATTAGTGGCACCTTTGCTGAAGGCATAAAATTATAAGAAGAAAACTGGCACCAGAACTGAGACAGGGAATCAGCAGTCCTTGCTCAACATAGAGTCATAAGCTCTGAACCAAGGTCTCTGATAACACAAGAGATGAAGAAACTGGCCAAAACCATCTAGAACCCAGATGGCCAAGAAAAATGACCTCAGGTTACTCTCACTGCTCATTATACCCTACTTATAATTAATTACCATACTAAAAGAAACTCCCACCAGTGCCACGACAGTTTACAAATGCCATGGCAACTCCCGGAAGTTACCCTATATGGTTTAGGAAAGGGAGGGACGCTCAGTTCCAGGAACTCCCCACCCCTTTCCCAGAAATATTAGGAATAATCCTCCCTCTGCTTAACATAAAAGTAAATAGAAGGTATAAAATAAGACCCTGGAAACTCACAGGTGCTACTCTCTATTGCTCTGAGAAAAAGCCACTGCCCTGTCTATGGGGCAGCCACTTTTCTCTCTTTTTTTTCCCCCTCTCTATGTCAATAAAACTTGCTTTTGCCTTACTCTGTCAGCTTATGCTTGAATTCTTTCTCGCCTGAAGCCAAGAACCCACTTGGCCTTCAACTGGACCCCAGTTTTGGGTCCACTTTCCTGTATCAGAACCTTCTATGAAAAGGGCAATTCATGCCCCTAGTAATGGCTTTTCCTGGTTAAATAGACTGAAGAAATAAAAGTGTTTACATAATAGCTGAGGGAGCCAACTTGTATCTTTGAGAACTGGGTTCATCAACGCCAGTCCCCGACACTGCCTTTGTGTCTCTGGGCAATACAGAGCAGAAACCAGAGGCACTTACCCTCACTGCCTCAGACTTCTTGTGGAACATCTCTTCCATGTTCTTTGCCAGCTTTTTCACCAGTTGGAGGCCATCGATTTCTTCTATGGCAACATCTTTTTCATATTCTTTGTATTTCTATAAGAAAGTAAGGCAATATTCATTAAAGGCATATGATATCATAAAACACCACACCTGTGACTTCACAGCACATCTGCCTACAAGGAATAAATAAAAATAAAATTGTAATATGACTGCTTCTGCTGGATTTGTGGCTATTGGACTATATTTCAAAATTATTAAACCAAGTAGGGAGAAATGTGAAAACTGATTCTGGCTCTTTTTGGAAACTTAACTAGCACTCAGGAAAGGAATAAATCTTAACCCAATTAAACTCTTTATCATCCGTCTATTCATAAGGGACTGATTTGACCCACAGTTTACTCAAATTCTCAATTAAAGACAATTTTTCATTTAAAATCCATCATATACTTTGGTAATCTACCTGTTTAAACCAGCAGTTCTCAAAGTGATCCCAAAACTTCTAGGGGTCCCTGAGACCCTTTCAGGGATCCATGAAGTCCTTCTTTTTCCAACAGCATATCTATGTGAAGATGGATTTTCTTCACTGATTTCAACAAATCACAACAGATTGAATATAGAAGCAAATGTAATAATAATAAAGAAATATAAGAACTGTCTTGCCTTAAGTCAAACATTATACAGATTTGCAAAATGAAAAAAAAAGCCACTCCCCTAATTTTTTTTATTCTGGAAAGTTATTTTTCATAAAATATGTTATCTGTACCTCAAAGAATTAAAAGTAGAATTACCATTTGACCCAGCAATCCCACTACTGGGTATTTATCCAAAAGAAAAAAAGACATTTTATAATAAAGACATCTGCTCTCGAATGTTCATAGCAGCACAATTCACAATTGCAAAGTTGTGGAAACAACCCAGGTGCCCGCCAATACACGAGTGGATCAATAAAATGTGGTATATGTATACCATGGAGTATTACTCAGCAATAAGGAACAACAGTGAATTAACACATCTGGTATTATCCTGGTCGGAGCTAGAACCCATTCTTCGAAGCGAAGTGTCACAGGATTGGAAAAACAAGCACCACTGGTACTCACCATCAAACTGGTACTAACTGATGAACACTTACATCACACAGGGCAATAACATCCATCAGAGGGCGGGCGGGCGGGAGGGGGGTGGAAGGGATGGGAAAAACTCTCACTGAATGGATGTGGGGAGCACAGTTTGGGAGACGACCACGATTGTGGCTCTGACACGGGCAGAACAGGGGCAATGTGTATGGCCAAAGTGTTGTACCCCCATGATATTCTGAAATTAAAATATAAATTAAAAGAAAAAAAAAATATTCAACTTAAGGAGAAAAATGCAAAATGACTCCAAGAAGATGAAACAAAGGAACTAACAAAGGTAACAGCAGACATTTATGAATTAGAAAAAAAGTGGACAAGATTAATAAACTTAAAAACTTTCCTTGAAAAAAAAAATATGTTATCTGTGTTAACATTTAATGAGTTTTTGTATCTTTTGAATTAATTACTTTTTAAATTTCTTGGTTTTAATTTCTAGTATGGTAAATATCAATAGATAAAACCAATCCACATAAACAGAAGCTCTTAGGGGGTCCTCAATATTCTGTAAGAGTGTAAAGGGTCCTGAGACCAAAAGTTGATTTAACTGAAGATTTAATTTTGTTCCTACCAGAAAGAAATATTGTTTATCAATAGGAACCTTCCAAATGGAGTTCAAAACGCGTTTCATGTCCAAATGAATCCATTACATTTATGTTGTTATGGAAAGGCTGGGGAACTAAAAATATCGGGGCTATATATTTACTCTTACTGTGGGGAAACTCTGAATCAGTTCCTAACCCCTCACCCCAAGCTCCTATTTAGGAAAAAAAAGGGGTGCCACATCTCTTCTTGGCTCTAGGGACCCGGAGAGGCATTTCTAAAGTGGAAATTAGAAAGCCTTTTTATGGCAGGATAATTTTTGAGATATAAATTTGTATTTTCTCCCCATTCATTCCCCCATCTTATACCTTCAACAATGTAAACTGGGAGGAGTCTCAGTTTTTCCTTCCCTCAGGGAAGAGGGTATGTGTGTGCATGAGTGTGTGTGAGAGGGAGCGTGTGTGTGTCACACAAAGCCCTTCCCTTCCTTGCTCAAATTTCCAAGTCCTGTGAGGTAACAATACTGGGTATGCTAGAAGGATATTAGGGTTTGAGGACAGAGGGAGGGACTCTAAGGAAAGGAATGAATATAAGGAGAGAATTGCCCAGACCCCTAAGACTAAAACAAAATCCCCAGAGCCTGGAGGTGAGGCTGAGGGTGTCTGGCCATGGGTTCTAGGAGCAACATCCCCCTCTCACTCATACAAGCAGGTAGGACCCCAGACATGGAGTTTCCAGCACCTACCACCAGACCCTGGCAGAGTGGGACTATGGGAAGGGATCCTCAGACTGGGCACTGGGGCCTCAGACCTGAATATCAGACCCAAGGGCTTGGAGTTTCTCAGAATTAAGTTGATCCCAAAGAAATAAACAAAGTGCTCTCTCTAGACCAGCTGAGTCTGGACCAAGATGGATATCTGCTACGTTATTTATTAGATGTTCGGAACTTCTCTGCATGGTCCTGTAATAGACCACGAGTTGTAGTTTCATGCTTCTCTCTACTCCCTGAAAACATCCATAAAAATCTTATGCGTTTGTTTTGAGTGCCTTTCTCTTGCATCTCACCTAGAAAACCAGTATTCCTTCTTCTAGACTTTCTCTCCTCCCCTTCAAGGCTGTCCTGGTTCCCCAAGACAAGGAGGTTGCACTCTTCATCCAAGCCCCCAAAACACTCCGTGCTCATCTCTCCTGGCATCACAGGTTGTGTGACCCAGGAGATGAGGACAGGTCCTTGTGGTCACCACTGCAGCCCATAGCAGACACTCACACAACTTCTCTGAATGAAGCTTGTTAAAGAACAATTGTAATTTTATAAGGAAGATGCAGGTAAGAATACAGCTGCATTGTCCTATGGGTCTATAAGGGTGCTATGGTTTGAATGTGTCCCTCAAAGTTCATGTGTTGGAAACTTAATTCCCAATGCAACAGTGTTGGGAGATGGGGCCTAATAAGAGGTGACTAGTTTGTGAGGGCTCTGCCCTCATGAATGGATTACTGTCATTATCTCAGGAGTAGGTTAGTTATCCAGAGAGTGGGTTTGTTATAAAAGCAAGTTTAGCTCCCTCTTGATCTCTGGCTCTCTTGCACTCTCTTGCCATAGGATGACGCAGCAAGAGGGCCATCACCAGATGCAGGCTCCTTGACCTTGGACTTCCCAGCCTCCAGAACTGTGAAAAATAAAGTTCTTTTATAAATTACCCAGTCTGTGATATTCTGTTATAGCAACACAAAATGAACTAAGACAAAGAGTGACCTTCCTCACCCCCTTGGGAGTTTGACTGGATTGGCCTTGGATGTGCGACCCTGGCCAGCCCAACCCCAGCTCTAGCTAACAGTATCCTCTGGTGTCTGAATAAAACTCCAATGACAATCACTGGAAACTTTTCCTAAGTTCAAATACCAGCCAATATCTTTGGAGCCAAAAATTCCAGGGGCTCTCTGCTGCCTGCTAGATGTGCTCCAAAAGCCATTGGCAGTGCCCAGCTTATACCCAAGGCTGATTCACTATCGAAAATGCAAAGTTCAAGAGTTTGTGACTGAAACAAAATGAAACTAATATCAGCCCAATATCTGTAACTTAAGGTGATCTAGAAGCTTAAGATGAAGAAAAATAAAATGGATTCACAATTAACCTTTACCTGAATCTTTTGGTTTTTAAGTCAGGCCCCAATATTCTGGCCTTATCTGTTACTTGCATGTGTTTCTCTCTCAATAGATATCTAAAAGGGAATCAATTTATTTAACTCTCACTTTCCACCAAGTCTTCAGTGAGATCTTCCTGCATCCTCTCTTCTTCTTCTGAGTCAGCTCTGTGGAAAGGAGCCACTGACTTTATGGAGGGTTACTGGTCTCCGGGACTATTTGTGCCTGCAACATCACCAACCAATCTCAACACAAAACTCTTTGCCAAGCTGAGGATTCCAGACAAGCAACAAACTACGCAGTTCACTGGTTCCATTCCTTTTTTAGCCGGAGTCCTCACCCTGCAGGCCACATGCCTACATGTCTTCTTTGCAAATGGGCCAAGTATATACTACTTTCTTATCACCCTGGGGAAGTTACCCCAGGAGCAAAAAACACTCTGTCTTTTCAAGATGTGTTAATGCCTGCTGGAATCAGGTCAGAATAATGTAATGCCTTACTCTTTTCAGGAAACATTTTACTTTACTGGAATCAAAAGATTTTGAAGAACAGAGAGAGTAACCCAATGATAGTCATTAATCAATTAAAAGCCCTTACAGCTTAGAATGGTGATATATATCAAAACCATTAAAAAGTTATCTACAGTAGGAAACCAGGCAATTTGACCTCCAGCAACTGGATAAAGTGAGCTATACCAGTACAACAGAATTCCATATAGCCATCTCACACTGTGTAAAAGAATGTAGGAAACACACATATAGTATGTTATAATATATTAGACAGTAACTGATTACTTATTGCTTTAAATCACTAATCTACACACACACATGCATGCAGGCACACACCTACTAGAAGGACATACACTAAAATGTTCACAGCCAGTTGTGTAATTAAAAATGATTTTTTTCTTTCTTCAAAAAAATACAGAAAATACAGCTTACCTGTATTTTCTGATTTTTACAATGAACATACTATTTTGGAGATCAGAAAATATAAAGTTGTAGTTATATTTAGAATAGAATATGGACACTTAATTCCTTTAGGGAAATGTGGTCCCAGTTAGAATTGGCATGGTTTAGTGACAAGTCTACACTGGCAGAGTCTAAGGAAGTCACTAAAATGAATCCTATGTGTATCACAGGTCCAGCAGGTACTGGTAGCTTTTCAAACGGTAATTTGTTTAATACTCACAACAACCCTGAGAGGTATTATCCCCCACATGCAGATGGAGTTCTGAGGCACAGAGAGGGTCAGTCAGCTGCTGAAGGCCAAACGATCAGAAAAAGTGTTTTAAACCTAGCAAGGTCTGACTTGTAACTGCTTCGTCTTTTGAACTGGGGGAGAGGCGGGGAGGGGTAAAGGGGTAGAGGAATAGAAGACTCATGGTCTAAATATTTGTAAACTTGTTTCAGAGGGCTGATTTCACCGCAGTAAAAACACCTGTTTCATTGATTTTGTAGCCAACAGTGGCTTGGACTTGGCAAGAGAGTCAAATACCAAAAACTGGAGACATTGTCAGTGAACAAGGGCTGCAGCTGTTCACAAGGCTGCACCAGGCAGCCAGGGCACATGTGACATCTCAGAAGTCGATTCTAACCCTCCACAGGGCCTCTGAAGGGCCTGAGTATGGAGCCTGCCCCCCGGGGGAGCAGACATAGCTCTTGACAACAAAAACACCTGGAAACAGAAGAACAAATCCTCTCAGAAGGCAGCCCTGGAAGCTCAATTAGAAATTACTCCATGGCCCTATGTGGGCTACAAATTGGCTTCTATTCTCCAAAGTACCAAGAAAGACCTGGAGAAAAAATACCTCAAGCTCCTCCTCCTTCTAGGGTTTGCCTCCCCACACAGCTGTGCAGGCAATGGGGCTTTTTATTTTCTATAGCTTCAAGGACCACACTATAAATTACTTTGGTTTCATGTAAAAGCAGTCATCCTTCAACTGCGAAAAGGAGTTGGGAAAGTATTAGCAGGTCCCTGTAAACACACAAAAGGAAGGCAGAGAGGAAAACACACACAGAGGAGATGGCTATGCCACCTGTCTCTAGCACTCCACTTACTTGTTCTGCAAACTATACTTGGTGTCTCTGGTACGCCAGGCAGGGTGCTAGACACCTGGCATACCAGAGACACATAACAATGAGTAAAGCAAAGTTTAAGAGAGCATGCAGTCTAATTGTCAGGATGTTCTGATGAGTAAACAGGCAAAGAAGATGGTAAGTACCCGGGTTGGGGCAGTCAAGGCAGTGACTTGCCCCTTGCCGGACCCTTTAAGGATGACTAGGCTGTAAGAGGGGAGATGCAATAGGGGCTGAGGGTGCTGGCCAGAGGGAGCAGCAAGTATGAAGTCCAGAGACAAGAGGCTGCGGGGCTCAAGGAGCTGCCTGCCGGAGCATGAATGACCAAGGTGGGCGGCATGGGTGAGAGGTGAGGCCATGAGGTGAGCACAGGCCAGGCCATCATGGATGGTGTGCCAGGACTCAGAGTCTGGGCCTCATCATGATTGGGGTAGGCAGGTGGGGGTGCAGAGACAGGCGATAGCTGAAGCCAGTGAAAAGTTTATGGGTAGGAGGGATCAGTGTCCAGGTATGTGCTTTTGAACAACCTCAGTGTGCAGAATGGAGTGGGGGGAGGCAAAACTGGATGAAGATAAGGAGTTCAGAGGCTAGAGTTGTCAGAACATGGGAGACAACAACGAGGGGAGGCCAGAAGAGGCAGAGGAATGAGAGGTGGGGCTCCCTGAGAGACATCAAGAGGTCTGATGATTTGGGCCAGTTGGCCGTGTCACTTTAAGGAAGTCCTTTACCCTCCTGGGCCTCAGCGTCCTCATGCAGAACAGCAGGGACAATGATGACCTTCCTCCAGGGCTGCTCTGTAGTCTTACTGGGAGGATGTCTGTGAATACACCCAGCACGGTGCCTGCACATAACAGGCCAACCCAAATCCTAGTGCTCTTGGCATTTCTGCTACAGAGGATTCTAGAAAGCGTGTTGTCACACTCTTGCCTTCCTGAACTGAAGCTCTTAACGTAACAAATTCTGGCAGGGTGGTTGATGGCATTGGTGCTCTTCACTGTGCCTTCCCTGGCTTGGTGCAGTGGACAGAGATGCCTGAGCAATACAGCCTGTGGCTTTAGCCAAGACCAGGGTCTGGGCAGAACACATCCCTTCACAAGAGCACCTCTTAGTATTTGTAACACAGAAGGAAGGCAAGCCTGAGAAACTTTGTATTCCCTCTGCCACAAAAGAACCTCTGAAGCTTCCATTCCTTCTGTTAGCAGAATCAGCATTTGGCAAGAAATCCTGTGATGAGCCAAGAACATTCATCATTTGAGAAGGGAGACACAGAAATGCATTATTTCTGCAGCATCTATTTTGCCAGATCATTTCACACAAACACCAGGAAGAGGAAAGCACTACTTCACTGTCAGAACACTTAATGCTGTTCATACATTTGGGTCATTTTTTTTTCCTACGTGATAACTGCATATCTAGAAGTGAGTCACCTAGAACAGTCTCCAGGGAGGAAGCTCAAGTCAGGAGACTTCTGGCCAGTCACAATTAATTGGGATAAAAGCAAAGCATGGAAGAGGGGCTCTGGGTGTGCTTGGCACCAAGACAAAAATGCCCTCTGCAGAGGATAGATACAGAAGGTAGCATTAGCCAAAGAGCGGGTATGTTTTAACATAGTCTCTTGGCTAAGTTTTCTCATCAAAAACTAAAATTACATCTCTAGGGTTGGCATGATTAAATCACTACATGAGGATAGACAGAAGGTCCAAGGAGAAGATGGCACAGCAAGGACCTACCCATCCCCAAGTGAGAATCTGGAGCATTTGCCTCAAAGCCCACGCCTTGAAAGCAGCTGGCCTGCTTTTCCACCCCTCCCCCGTGCCGCTGGCACTTCCCTTGAAACCCCCTCACACACATCCCCAGATAAACCCTGACACTAGGAAAGCAGCCTAGAGACAAAGTCCAGAGCCCTTTAAGACGCTTTGTTATGTAAGAATGGAAGACACCTCACGTCCCCATCCTAAGGTTCAATTTTTTGTCTTAGTCTCATTCCTTCAAGCTCTAAAATAGCCACAGTACAAGAGATAAATTCATTAAGCCAATCATTTAAGTAGGGATTATGCCAACACAAAAAAGGAACTAAAACTGAAATTGCTGCTATTTTCCTTCATTCAATAAATATTTACAAATCGTCTACCATGTGCCAGGCTGCAGGGTGGAGGGGGGATATGTTGGCAAATACATGTGGTTCCCTTGGGGTATAAGGAGGCTTATTTTTGGTTCATTTTATTTAAAAATAAGTTGGAACAGAGCTGCATGGATCATTTCTTTGTAAACCTGAACCCTCATATTCCACACAGCTGGTCTGAGTGTGCCTCTCTCCAGGGCACCCAACTGCAGAGCAGGTATGTTACTTCTGCCAGATGTGCAAAGGTGTTCTGGCCAGGCACAGGAAGGACTGGTCATCAGAGCCACCATGGAGAAAGAGGGTCACAGGGAGCGTTATAAATTGACAGATTAGCCAAAGCTCCTAGAAAAGGGGATGACTGTGCAGCATATATCATCCCCTGCCTCCTGGGAGATGTAGTCTATGAAGGACCCCATCAATGTAATGAGATGGTCATGAGCCATTATGAGGTGGCTGGTAAGTAGAGGCAGGACATCTGTGACCAAGGCTTGATGGAAATGGGGAGCAAGGGGAGGTGGGTGAGAAGAAAGGGAGGGGGCAGTCTCTCTGGGTTGCACGTAAGCTGTAAGCTTATTTCATGTCCCTCCAGTGAGGATAGAGTGACACAGTTCCTACTCTGTCTTCTCTGTCTTATTCCACATCTATGCTATTGATTTGGAGCCTGGTAGCAGCATCCTTCTTGGCTTAGAATTACTGGCCAGGGTTCAAAACACAGGAGGACCACCAATGTGCACTTGCTCGGCTTGGCACAGTGGTAGGACCAGGGACTCTCCAGCCAGATGTACCATGTTCAAGTTCTCGCATCACCACGTACCAGCTATGTGACAAGTCGACCGGCCCTCACCAGCCTCCTTTCCTTCATAGTAAAGTGGATATCAGACCTCATATTGTTCTTGGGACGATCAAATGAGGTGAAGTGTGTAAAGTACCCAGCAGAATGCTGAACACAGAGTACAGTACTCAAAAAATGGTGATGCTGATGGCAGAGGCAGTAATAAATCTCGACATCTACTCTAAAACTTCTGAAAAAGGTCATTCTCTTGCCTCAACAACAAGAAGAAACTCTCAGCCAACATCCATAACCTAACAAAACCACAGCCCCCAATGTTGCTCTGGGCAGTAACATTAAGACTCCAAGGGGTCTGCAACAGTAACTCTTTGACAATGGCGCTCTTCTCCAGCAGAAACTGGTTGCTAAACGTCTATATTTGTACCTGGGGGGTGCCAGTCTTAGATATGTTACTAAAGATGTTGCAAAGAAAAAAGTAATCATCTATAATTGTGGGGTCTCTCCTTATAGGCAGTGTCATTTTCTTATTATGACATAAATGTACTTAGTATTCCTCTCAACTCAATTATTGCATGCAAAAGCGTCACTTCAAAACACAACACTCCAAAGCAATTACGTGTTTCCAAGTAAATATATTTCCAAATCCTTTAAGCGCATGTTAGGAATGCTGCTTCTTACCCATAACAACAAAACTGACTTCATGGAACTCTCAGTCACAGAAGAATATTTTTCTCCTTGAAAATGGAAAGTGCCATATCGTATGCATAATTCTGTTTCACAAAGGTATTCCAATCAAGTGTCTCCAAGGTCAAAAACACCCACTGTTAATGGTGTGCTCTTCCAGATCTAGTTAAGTTTGATCCTCGAAGAATGCAATTTTTCTGTCAAAGCTAGTACAAGAACAAGAGACAATTTGCATCAAAACAAGAGACCCTGTTTGGGAATAAGGAGAGCGAGGAGGACAGGGCACTGACCTGTAACCCAAAGAGGAGGCAGAGAGGAGGCAGGGAGCAGCTCAGCTCCCACTTCTGCAGGGCTGTGGCAAGTGCAGCCCTCTTGAGGAATTAGAATATCGCCTGTAAGCAGTGCCTGTTCTGTGGGGTGAGAAGCATGGACGTGAACCAGCATTGAAACCAGCAGTTTCCTCAGCACATTTTTAAGAACTTCCAGCCAGGGGGAAGGAGTGGTGTGGTCTAAATGATTTCTCAAGGTGCCTCTGGCACCCACCTCCAGAGAGCACTGTCACAGAATGGTCAGGGTCCCCAGGGTCCCCACGTTCCCAGCTAGCTCTTTAGAGTGCCCTACTAAGTCCCAGAGTTCCAGGAAGGCTGCCACCAGAGCAGCTGGCTATGCAATGGGTGGTCTCTGACAGATTTCTACTACTCCTAGATTGTCAGGTCCAGGATTAAAAGATGGCTATCTCTCCTCTCCCTGTTTTACTGTCTATACTCTTTTTTAAACATCTTGATAAGTCTCATAAGCTTTTACTGTTCAACACAGTCAACTGGACAAATGCCTCTGATAAATTTTAGCTCAGGGGTGATAAGACCGAGGGTGAATGCTGTATTATATTCCTGTTGTATAGGAGGGAAATGAAGTCAGAGCTAAGCTACCAGACCAGCTGTTGATACAACCCCCCTGCCCTGGTGTGGTGGCGTCACACACTGCTTTAAAACTGGGGAATTCATCTGTCCACTGAACAAAATCAAATGGTCTCAGTACTTACAAAAAACCCTAATTCCTGGGTATTCTCTGTATTACTGCATGGGGATCTGAGGCTCTGAAACAAGAATATTTATGCTGTACATACATCCTCCCAACCCCACAAGCCTCCCAACCCCACATTACAGCTCCATGTGTATTAGAGAATAAAAATCTTATTATGTGCATTTATGAGTATCTTTTATGTATACCAACAAACTTAACTACAGCCAAAATGCAAATAATAAAATGTTACTACAAAAAGCCTGCACTACCTGATACAGATTGCTTTCTGCAGCCTACTTTTTTGAAACACATTCTTTTGATTTTCCAACTGAAAATAATTCATCTTTCCTGCTCCCAGAGGATCAGAAGGAATGACCACAATAACAATAATAATTTATTAATAATAATAGTAGCCAAGCCGGCATTTCCCAAGCCCTTACTTTGGGTCAGATAGCTATTACTTCCCTCTATTTTACAGGTTTGGGAACTGAGACACAGAGAGATCAAGTAACTTACCAAAGGTTAGACCACTAGCAAGGGGCTTATTAGTTAAGAGGACACTAGCCATTATAATAAAAACCTCAGTGGCTTAACACAATAAAAGTTTATTTCTTGTTCACATAACCCTCTCAAAAGAGAGTTCCTTGTCATCAGAGAGCCTTCCACATAGTGATTCAGGTACCCAGGATTCTCCCATTCTGTGGCTCTGCTCTCCCCTCAGGCCTTGGAGTCTTCTGCATTTAGTCAGCAGATGGGCGAAGAGGGAGTGGAGAAGGTGTACCTGCTTCTTGAACTCCTTAGCCTGGAAGTGACATTTGTCAGTTCACAGTCCACTGGCAATAACTAACCTTACAGCCTAACCCAATATAAGAGGTCCTGAGGAATGGAACCCATGGTGGGGGGGGGGGCACCCCAGGCTCCAAGTCACTACTATGGGAGCTTAAATCATCATGAGAGCCAGGGTTTGAACCCAGGCAGCATGGCTCCGGAGTCCACGCTCTTAACTGCCATACTTTAAAAGCTCGATAAACCGTAGCTAGAGGAAACCTCAGATTAAAATTTGACTGGGAACAATTTGCAAGATGGATACTTGAGAGCTTGTGCAATCAAGTCACAATCTACAGAAAGGACAACATGACCCAATCATTTGTGTGTGTAATTATGGTCAGACTCAGATGGTAAAGGCCAAGATATTGCAACACAAAAAGGAACACATTATAAACAATTCTTAGACCTTTTGCCTGATTTCCTTAATCCCAGCTCAAATAAAACTGCTATTTGAATAACATCAATGACCTTCTCTAGCACACGATGTTAGTTGCCCAGGCGCCACAGAAGTTAATTGGCTTAACTAAAGTCTTTTTAATTCTATATCCAAGATGTCCTGGAAATCGAAGGCAATCAATGAATGAGTCTGCAAGATCCCTAACAAGCTTAGAGCTAATACTATCTGCAGCTGCTGAAGTAGTTTCTGTAGTTACAGAGCCAAAAGCTGGAATGAGTGTTAGGAACCTGCATCTGAATGAATCTTTAACTCTATCAACTCCAAACTGAATACAAAGATACTGATTTACGGCACAGCTGGACCCTATCTTTTCATTGGGGGAATATAGAGAACTATGGCGAGATAACGCTTGACAAATTATCATCAACCTGTCCTCCCTCCTGTTGAAAGGAAGAGATGATGACTAAGTCTCCTCTCTCGTGTTGGAAAGCTTCCTCAGTAAAAAGGTGGGGAGATTCTGGCATAGAATTTCCTACTGCTGATATCTGAGGCCAAGAAAAATGATCCATAGTATCAGCATCCTTCATGGAAACATCTCCTTGCCTCACATTTGCCCACAGAAGCTCATAGGTCCTCTAGGACTTTGTAGCAAGTAACCCTCCAATTTGATTCATTACAAATAGGAACAAAAATGAGGGGACTACATCAGAGCTTCCCCTATGCTGAGATGCAAAACCATCATCTGAACCCTCTAAAAATTTAAGTGTCACCAACTTCAGAATCAAAGGATTTTCTGACAAACTTCATCAAGCCAGGCACCAGAACTTTTACCTGGTATCTTTAAAATCACCATATTAGAATACAGAAGGAACTTAGAAATAATCCATTTCAGAAGCCACTAACTCAAACGCTACCAAAGGCCAGACAGTTCATATCAGGTAAGGGAATCGAGCCAGTCTGGAGTGTACATCAAACAGCAGAGCTTTTTTCTGTCCCATCCTAAGATGACGGCGACTTCTTGCTTCTTAGATCTTTGTGTTGGGGAGGGGGCCATGCTACGCTGTGGTACCCTATCTTGCATTTGTTAAGAGAAGCCAAAAATCTGTGTTTTTATATGAAATCTCCCACTGAGTCTATTTCTTTAAACACTCTGGGACCCAGATACAAAATGTCTCTAAATGTCTTTCTCCTTATTCATCTTCATATGAGGAAATCAGGACACATTCAGAATAACAGCAGCTCATGTCTCCCAGAAGCCAGGGATGTGCCAGGCAGCGTGAGGACTGCTCCCAGGCATCTGCACACCAACCCTCCAATTAGGCACTGCTATGATCGCCAGCTGGGACCAGTAAGGGACAGATGCCCACCTGGCTCACCAAGGTCCCAGCCAGTGGGGACAGAGGCAGGGTCCCCCTCACCACTGGAGGTTCCCTGGCTATATAGGGGCTCAGAACCTGAGGCTTCCTTTCCCCACAGACTCCCAAGCATGACTAAAAGCACTTGACTCCCTCATACATTTGGGATTGGTAGTCGTGGAAATGAAACTTTGAAGTTGAGGAATCAAGGCAGTTAATAGGAGTCCACATATTATTCTCGAGGTAAGGATTTTTCTATGGTGGCTTGAAGAATTCTAGAATACTAGGAAATTTAGTGTTTCTCTCTTTCTCTCTTAAATACACACATAAAATCACTATGCTACTAATATTTTTTTCTCCTGAAATGTATTTAGGAAAATATTAGGAAATTAATCAATTCATCCACATTGTTATTATTATTATGCTATAATATGGCTTTAGGATGGGGATTTTTGGAGTTTTGAGGGGTGGCATGCCATGGGCTGCTCTGGTATCTGATGAAACCCATGGACCCATCCTCCAAATGATTTTTTTAATGAAAAAAGAAAACACACAGGAAAAAAACATTTATATTAAAACTCAGTTTTGAAAATGTTTAAAACATAATTTTGTGATGCAGAAATACAGGTATTTCTTCATCAGTACATTAAATGACAAGATCCAGCCGAGTCTATAGCCACCATAATCATCAGTGTCGAGGAGATATCTGCATCAACTGTAACATGATGGGAAAACATCCGTGGTGTCTGCTGGAGACAAAGTCACAGGTACTGCTAGGCTTGTCACCTACATTTGTAAGCTAAGAAGGCAATAACTTTCGGTTAGAGATCAGTGAAAATCAAAGACATCATATTTTTCTCATCTAAACTTATAGTCCCTTGAATTCTCTCCAAGTCTGTAGACACAGGTTAAGCACCTCTGTGCACTATCCAAGAACACCAATAGGTCCCAGAAAAGGTCCCTTGATGTGTGAATAGTGACAGGGCATCTACTGCCAATTCCCGTGCAGCGTCAGGATGCACAACGCCTATGGATGACTGCTGGTCTATGTCACTACGTCGTCACATGTATGTCTGATCATTAGCATACATTTATCATATCACTTAAGGTTTCTGTATATTAAACACATATATCAAATTTTGGACATTCCCTGAAACAATTAATTTTTTGGCCAGATAGTTTTGCTATCTACATAAGCATAGTTTATAGCATATGCGTTTCTCTGTGTGTTCTGTCAATAAATGATGATTTTTCAAATGGGTTGGGGAAGGGTAAACACTAAACTGGAAACAATTTTATCTCAGGCCAGGGTCATAGAGTAGAATTAATGAGAACTATAATTTTTTCCCTATATACAACTGGGTTATTAGAATTCTTCACAAAGAGCATATATTCATGTATTATTTATGTGATTAAAAAAATATAAAGTGTCAAGTTCAAAGAAATTTAGTAATCACTGATATAAAAATATAATAAATGTCTTGTCTCATAATGTGCAAAGAAGAGTGTGACTCACTCAGGTTTAAGCTCGAGACATGAATTAAAAAACCCATTGAATAGGCCTGGCCTTTGTCCACAGCTGCTACATTACTGTGTCAAAAAAATATTTAATCAATGTCTACATAACTGTGTACTATCACAGATATTTGCTCATGAAATAACGCTAAGTAAAGATGCAAATGCACAAGTGCATTATGTTTATAATCAAAGCTCTGTAAAAACAAAGCAAAAGATGCTAGGAGGGGGACGACAAAATTCCAAACATGACTGGGTATGGAGGGAGAATTTTGGATGACTTTTTCCAATTTTTTAAATTCGTTATGTGCTATTGCCTTTAAAATGGGAAAAGTAACGTCTAAGATGAAGAAAAATAGAAAGGTACGGATGGGATCCAAATTCAGCCAGGCTGGTTCCAGAGCCAATGTCCTGACTGCCCCTAATAACTCTCCTAAAACATTTGAAGGTGAAGCAAGACTATTTTCTTATTATTAAAGCAAAATTGCTCACCGTAGGGAAAATAATCAGATAGTAGATATAATCAATAGAAGGAAAAAACAAACCCTTCATCCTACTTCCCCCAAAAACCACAGTGTGGTTCCTCGGTTTTTATCTTTACACATCTTTTTTTAAATGTAAGATTATAAATGTAATTGTTTCTTTACAATCAAAGTGAGATCATCCTATACATGCCAACATGATCTACTTTCAAATTATTTCCCCAGGAAGCTTAAGCACAAATAGTTCATCCTTCAGACTACCAATATAAATATAGGGAGTGGTCAAGGGTCCTAAAGCCCCATGTGGTAAGCGTGGCCAAGGCAGCATATGGGCTTCTCAAGGAAGAGGGAGGTATATTTAGAGCAGCAGTTCTCAACCACAGACCATGTCGTCCTGCAGGGACACTTGGCAATGTCTGGAGACATCTTTGGTTTTCACAAGTAGGGGAAAGAGAGGGAGTCGCTACTGAATCTAGTGGACAGAGGTCAGGGATACTGCCAAACATACTAAGCACAGGGCACCCTCCTGCAACAAAGAATTATCTAGCCAAATATGTCAAGAGGACAGAGTTGAGAAACCTGAGTTAGAGAATCATTTTCCATACTGAACGCATAGAACACAAACCCCGATGGCTCCAAAGCCCAGTGTTCCTCCACAAGCCGAGATGCTGTCCAAGGCATCTCAAACAAGCAGTCCCTGGGCTTTTCTAGGGAGAGGCTGTGCAGCCCCACATGGCAATCCCTCCACTGCTGGGCAGCACTGAGCAGCACAAAACATTCTCACCTTGAACTCTCTGCCTCTCTGTAACATCTGTTATACCCACCAACTAGTTATACAGACTAAGTCCCATTCCACCTTGAAATATTTTAAGAGAGCGATGGGGGAGGTCATCTGGCACAGGGGCTAGGAGCATGGACAGACTGAATGGGAATTCCAACTCTCCCACGCCCTCTCCATGGGCCCTTGGAGAAGGTATCACAGTCATCCTCTGCCTCAGTTTCCTCACTGAACAATGGGGATAATAATTACAGCTACCTTATGGGGTTACTGTGAAGATCAAATGAGTTTCTATGTGTAAAGTGCTTAAAGCAGTACTTGGCACCCTCTGCCACCCATGCCACCTTTTTTTCAGGCTAAACATATCCCCAGTTCTTCCCCACGGGCCCTCATGTGACAGGGACTCTAGACCCCTATCCCTACCTTGTTTGGCTTCTCCAAACACTCCCCTGTTTGTCTCTGTTCCTCTTCAAACTTGGAGCCTGCATCTTCTGACCACAGCCCCCAGCTTCAGTCTGACCACTGTGGAGGCTGATGCAGGTGCTGTCCCCTCTGCACCCCATGATCAACACCTATCACTGCACCCCAGGGCAGCATTAGCTCTGGCCTCATTCACCTTACAGCCCCATGTTGACAAAGAGCAGGCACATCAGAAGACAGGTGAGCTGCATGGGCACAGGATTCAAGGAACCTCCAGAGACAAGTAAGTGGTTAGGTCAAGGTTTCTTAGAGGAAACTGTCCTTCAGATGAGTTCTCATGGGGAGGACCAATGAATGGTGAGAAAAAGAAGAAGATTCCTGGAGCAGAGAACAAGAAGTCACTGATGAGGCTAACGGCAGATGCGCACCTAATCAATCACCTAATCAATCATGATAGCAGCTGATAACACCTTGGCACATCCTAAGAGCAGGTTTCCCTAAGTGTCTTCACACATCATTGCCTTCTCACGAAAACTCTAGAGATAGACACTACTCTTGGCAGGTGAGAAAACTGGGCCTAGCAGAGCTAACATCCTAAAGGTGGGTGCCACGCTTTGAAACTTCAGAAGGGCCACCACACTGCAGAGACTACAGCAGTACATTTCATAGCACAGTGTGTATATGTGAACATACCGTGCCATGAAGATTAGGCTTTGAAAGATGGCCCCAGTGAGAGATTTCATACATGTCCTTATTCAGAAGAACAAGGAACTCCTCCTGAGTTAATTTTTTGTCGGTAAACAAACAACATCCACTAGGAAATCAAGCACAATTAGAAGAAAATCATCCCTTTTGACAAAGTCCTGACATTTCAAGGAAAGACTATATAAAATCAAGTCAACCACTGTCTTACTCAATAAATACTAAGTGCCTGCTATGTGCCAGATACTGTGCCGAGGGCTGGGGCCACTCCAGAGAGCAAAAACAACATACTCTCATCCACACAGAGCTTAGAATCTACCAGGGAGACATTAATCAAATAAAAGCACAGAACATACATTTCATTACACACCATGACAAACAGCATTGTGTGTTGTGATTCCAGCAATGGAGACCCAAAGTAGATGGAGAGAAAAGGCCTCTCTGAGGTATCGCTGTTACCACAGAGACTTAAAGGGTGAGTTGAGAGGTGAGGGGAAGTCCAAAGGGAAGACACTGCTGGGTACAGGGAATGGCACGTGCCCACACCAGACACTAGGAGGATCCTGGAGTAAAGGCGGCATGGAAATGAACGAGTTCACCCACAGTAACAGAGAGCAGACAGCAAAAGGAGAGGCTGAGAGCAGGAGAGGAGAGATGGTGTGTTCCAGGACCAATCCCCAAGCAGATGCCTCTATGAACAACTGGATGGAGGAAGAGGAAGAGGGAAGTGATGAAGGAGGAGTGGACAGATAGGAGAGGGTGAGGTCACAGACAGCATCCATCACAGTCAGCACATCTTGAAGCTCACTGGGACATGGGCATGGATTCCTCATATCTAATTAGACTTTGGGAAAGGCAGTCTCATTTTAAGCATCTAAAAGTTTTCACAGGCAATTAGAAGATGGATGTATGCAGAGGAAGAGTGCATGCTCAGGCACAGTGATGCTTTCAAGATCAAACATTAGAAGAAGGTCCACCAAGCGTTCTTTCCATTTTGTACTTGGGACCCTTCCAAATTCTTCCATGGAAGCTCAGTAATGTTCTGAGAAACACATTCAGCTGAAAAACACCACCTTCCAAATACCTGAAAGATAAGGTGGAAAGTCCTCCCCAAAACAAAAGATGTTTTTACTACAAGTCCTAAGCTATGCCAGCCACTTCCAAATCTCCAATCCGTAGCTCTCACATAGAGACTTAACACCCCCAGAGGCTGCACATCAATTTTACTGCACCTGAGAGATATTGGAATTATTCTGGTGGAGAAACTGTAAGGCTAGAAGCCTCGACTGAAAGATTTTACCAGTGAGAAGAGAATATATTATTCAAGTATCCAGCTTTGGTATAAGACTGAATACAATACTAAGGGTTTGCAGTAAATCTGGGCCTGGTGCTATTAAGATGCCCAGTGCTAACTTGTAGATCCTAGATGCGGAATCAAAAAAAGGGACAAAGTGAGATAAGAACTGTTTAAAGTTGCCTGTGGATTTGTTTTATAGGCTTTTGTAGTTCAATTTCAAAGAAGTATTTTTTTTCTTTCCTTTAAATTATATATTCTGTAATGTACATCAAATCTACATAAGGAATCTTAAACAACAGTCAGGTGGGAGACATGTGTCTGCTTGAGTCATACGATTCATCTTTTCTAAACACTGGCTGATCCAAAAGCAATACAGTTCCAAAGGAATCATCTACTCTCTTTCTCCCCCACACCCCCCAAACAAATCTGGAACAAGTATGAGTATGTGTGTGTGTCCACGTGTGCTTGTGTACATGCCGTGTTTCCTGGGGTAGGGCAGGATGAATTCTGGGAACAAGGAAAACCAGCAAAAATACAGGTAACTATGGATTTTTTCAATGGGTAGAATGACCACATTTTCTTTGGAAAACTCTAACTAATAAACACAGTACCTTTGCAACTTTAATATTAATAATATTAAATAATTTCCTATTATAATTATTATATATATATGTGCTAAATATGTTTTTCTTTTCTCATTTTCCTATTCCTGAATGTTAATAATTATAACTTATTTTAAAGAAACCCATTCACCCCATGGACCATCAAAAACAAGACTTGGTAACAATGACATTATTGATCATACTGGTACCCAGAAAGCAGCATAGTCCAAAGCCAAACATATAATCATATATCTATTCTCCATATTAATGGAATGAAAGAAGAAGAAAGAGGCATGAATAAAAAATAACAGTGGGAGGGATCAGAATTAAGTTAGGGGCTAACAAGCCCCACCCCTCTCTGTTCAGCAGCACAGCCTACTTCGTGAACGCGAAGAAAATCAATGATCGTTTGTAAATTAACGAGTCAAACAATGCAAGCCAACATTCTCTGAAAGGGTCAGAGACTAGGATCCAGGCAAGAGCTATTGCAGAGAACCGGCCGTGTGGCAGAGATCGCCTGTGGCACTTCCCGCGTCAAGTCCATCACCTGGTGACAAGGCATCACATCCTATAAAACCTCCATCAGGTAAACTGCCCTGTTCTGCTGTCAACAGATAGATGAGTCCCAGGACACTCCTCTGTAACCAAAAGAAAGGCTTTCATGGAATTCAGGTGAAGTGCAGGAAGGTAAAAGGTAAAATGAACAAAAATCTAATATGAGGCTCTTATTAAAACAAAGAACTTCCCTTGTTTAAAAAAAAATGATTTTAGCTTCTGGTTCCAAATTATTCTTATTAACTTTAAAAGTAACCACTTTGATGAGAGGGAAAATCCCTTGGATTACTAAAGTAGGGGAAAATGCAGCTGAGTGACAAATGCTGGGAGAGAGAGGTCGGCTGCCTTTGTACAGGATCTGCACCATTCGATGTTCACCAGCCGTAAGGTTTTCACTGCACAGGCACAGATTGACTGGGTGAAAAACAGCAACAAAACGCCTACAGGTTTCAATTACCAAATATTTATCTTCCAAATAAATCTTGCATCTTCTAACCCTTACAGAAAATCGATTTGTTAATTCACTTCTCTTTCATTCTATAATGTCTCCTTTTGTTAATCCTTTTTCCCTGGGGGACCCTTTTCAAATCTTGTCACTAATCCTTTACTGAAAAAGTTCCCTTTTCTGAATTCAAGGTGAATTGTACTTAACAAACGAGCCCTGAATTTACCTGCCTTTTCTCACATTCACTTTGTGCTCCGTGATGTCTCTCATTAATTGAATGCTTTTTCGGCTGTTCCATTTCCTTGCTATCACCACGCTTCCTTTAATCCGTCTTTCATTAAACACAGTGGTGGGCTACAAAAGGTTAACCAGAAAACAGGAAAGCAAAAGGAAAAAATTGGAATATCAACCAAAAACTGGAAGTGAAAATTAACTTTTAAAACGTGAGGTACACGCCAGTCGAAGAGGCACCTTGACATAGGGGCGAACACCCTCCTTGACAACAGAAGAGAGGACAGCTGTTGGGGGTGGGGGGTACCATTGCAGGGAGCTGCCGTACTACGTACACAGTCCGGGACCAGGAGTGAGGTGTGTGGCCCTGTACCCTCCTCCCCACCTGTTATGTTTCAGTTAGGCTTTATAGCACTGGTTTTTAAAAATATGGAACCACATATCTGAAGGTGAAGAAGTATGAGTTTCATGATTCTCATTACAAACCAACCAAGTTTTCCCAACAAGCCAGTGACGCATCAAAAGTTACATGTCACAAATGAAGACTCAGACTCGCAGAGGCTACTAACTGGCCCACGTTTCTTCTTACGAATGGCAGTCTGGATCCAGACCCAGATGGAGGGTTTCAAAGCCCATGCATACCCTTTCCTTCTATTCCCAAGGAATTTATCTGAAAGTTGAGTAAATTCATTGCAGAATCTCTCATCGGTAAGTTTTATGAATCTGCGTTTCATATATCAAGAGTTTTGGAGACAAAGTGCTTCTGCACTGTTCAAAAATTATTTCACACAACCCAGCATGTGCCCTGTGTGAATGCTGGAAAGGATCCAGGAAACCAGAAATACCAAGTCGAGAATAGTAAAGGGAGGTCAAATTATTTTGCCGTCATTGGCTTTGCATATCCAATTTTTTCTTTTAGAAGTCTCCTTCTCTATTGCCCTCACTCTTCCCTTGTCCCAGCCAACTCCTATTCCTCCATCAACACCCAGAGCAAGGGTCCCTGGCTGTAGGAAGTCCTCTCTCCCTGGGGAGAGACTTGGGTCTACCTGACTAGTATTTACTGTCTGGCTTATTGGTGCCTCTTCCCAATGAGAGTGAGCTATCATAGAGGCTGACATATCTTAATACGTATATGAAGCTCTTGAGGGGGTTTGTTAAAATGCAGATTCTGATTCAGATCTGGGGTGGGGGTGGGGACTCAGCATTTCTAACACATCTGAGGAACACTGATGCTGTCGGTCCAGGGACCATGGTTTGAGTTTAAAAGGAAAGGGTGGGTTTCATCTCCATATCCCTCACATACCAGGCAGTTGGGGAGGGGCAAGGGGACAGCTCAGAGGGGATGAGGAGGAGCAGTCCCCGCCTGGGGGGGCCAGGAGAGCTGTTTAGTGGTGCTGCCCTTTGTCCAGCTGTTTGTTTGTTTGTTTGTTTGGCAACTATGCAACATTAAAACACAAAGCACCCTGATTTGAGAAAGTGGAACTGGTTATGAACCAAGGCCACAGTCTAAATTCAAAGCTGTTTCCCACCATATTCAGCAGACTCCAAATATGGAATCATCTTCAGGATCTTGGGGAGCCCAGAAGTTAAAAACAACAGGTGAGAAAACATGACTTTCTGGGGGAAAATAAATGAGGTTGTCAATGTTGCCTGTAATTTATGGCTCCAACATGCCGACTCACTTTCCCTAACAATGGACTGGCTTATGAAACAAAAATACTGCATCTGTCCCGGACTCCCCAGTAGGACTCTCCCTCCAGGGCGAATAGTAATAATAACAGCAGCTGCAGCAGCCCTGAGCATCACTGAGCACTCGCCCTGCCCCATGCAGTGTGCCAAGCCCTTCACATGAAAACGAAGTTGTCCAATCTCACAACCACCCTGTGGAGTAGCTGCTATCATCACCTCCATGTTACCAAAGGACAACCCGGGGCTGCCAGGAATGCCATGGTCTGCCTGAGGTCACAGAGCTGGCTCACAGGGCAGGGCTTGAACCCAGGCAGTCCAACTCCTAGGTGTGCATGTTTAACAGATACGCTGCCAAGGTCATTTCAAGGTAAAGTCAAGAAAAAGGTGACCCTAGAAACAAACTCTAAGACCTGGATCAAAAACTCTAGCTAGGAGGTGGGGGAGGTATTCCCTAGAGTGCACAGCAAGGTCCCCCTGACCTCCAAAGATGCTGAGCTCATGCCAGACACCAGCCCAGCTCTGCTGTGCTTGGCTTGAACATCAGGGCGTCCAAGAATCCCTCACTTTACACACTTTGCCCTTACTTTGCATGGAACACATGTCTCTCCTTTTTCCCCACAAAACAATTTGTCTCTCTCTCAGTTGGCTTTTTAGTTAAAAACGAGAGAGATGAAGCTTGAAACCTAATTAAGGAAATGGCCCGTGTACAAAGAAAACAGCCAGGGATCATTATTCAAATGGCAGCCTCTCTTTTTATTTTTGAGGGAAAGCTAATGACTGCTCTGCAGCCCAGTGGCCTCTATATCATATCGTGCACACATCCCGTTATTAGAGGATAATGTGAGCAATTGGAAAACACAGTGAATAAAAGCATGCATGGATCCCTGTTCTCACTTAAATGCTGTTTTGATGATTTAAAATAAAGACAAATGTTATCCTGGGAAATGCAGAACTCCCTGTGGCCAAACTCATTCATCTTACCTTAGTAAGATTCCCTCTCCAACAAACCTGGGTCTATGTGACAGGGGCCAAGGGCGAAAAATGAGAAAGCAACAAGCCCAACTGCACCTTCCTACAAAACCAACATGTCAGGGTGGCTGGGAAGAGAGAAAAGGAAGAGGAGAGAGAGCAAGAGAGCAAAAGAAATCTTCTGGAAATGGTCGGGTTGGTTCTCCCCCCTGGATCTCACTGAAATGTATTGACTTCTAACCATTCTGACTGCCAAGTCCAATTCACACCCATCTCTCTACCCCAATGCTCAGGCCCCTTCCCAAGGTCACCCAGCCTTGCCACCTCCAGTCCTCACTCCATACAGTCACAGGAATGTGCACCCTAAAGTGCCCTTCCAAGGCTGGAAGACCAAGGCAGACACAGCCCAGGGACCTCCTCCACCTGACCCCGCCAACCTCCCCTCATCCGGCATCACACTCAGCACATCCTTGTGCCAACCTCTCTGACTCCCCCTTCTGTCAAAGCCCAGTCATTCCTTGAACATGGGGAGGGAAGTCCTACAGTGTTCACAGCACCTGTAAAGCTTTCCATGCCGCACACTCCCCCATCACCTACCTGTCTCCTACACATCAGGTCTACCCTCTTCCTTCACAAAGCCCTCCTTGAACCCGCAGCCTGGATGAAAGCACCCCCCACCATGCACCCTTGGGACCCCCAACTCTTCCCATTGTAGCTCTCACCACCCTTCCAGGGTTTTCTAATTGCCTATTCTCTGTAAGTCTCCTCTTAAGGTGTGCCTCATTCTGTGTCTTATTTTCCTTCATAACCCAAACAGCACTCGACCAGGCACAAAATGGATTTATCTTTCCAAAGACTTGTGGAGTGAATAGATGGATGAGAATGAATAGGCAGATGAACAGGGGAAAAAAGTGTAAGCAAAGCAATGATCTGGTGCAGCTCTCACTCAATGTGGAAGAAAAAGCCACAGGCTCTCTCCCAACATTTCAAGCCCCTGACTTGTCTAAATCAAGAGAAGACCACTGAGGCCACCAGCCACTTGGCAAGCACTAATGATCTCCGTGCTCCACAGCAGACCTGCTGCCTTCCTTGTTCCTGCAGCCCAGGCAATCTCCAGCTCTATCCACTGGCTGGATTTGGTTTAGGGAGAGAAAGCCGGGCTAACAGAAAAAGTTTAAAATGACCAAAGCCTGGATCACCATATTTGTGTTGCTCTTTAGATTTGATCACAGAACTAAGCGCAAAGCATGGGGAACAAGTCTATGCACTCCTCACACCACTACCTTCATGCACAAAGGCAAGGTTTCTTCCGGCATTTTTCCCTCACCTGCTCTCTCTCCTCCCACCACGGCTGCATCAGCAAATGGAACCAAAGGATGAGCAACAACCCACCCAAGAGGCGCAAGCAGAGGGCTGTGGGCAGGAGAGCAGCTCCAGGCAAGAGCACACAGTCTTCTCATTGTCACTACAGGGCCTAAATTGAATCTGTTCTCACAAAACGTCTTGTTGCATACCCGTTTATTACCCAAGGCTTCTTTGGAAGGCTGCAGAAACACTGTCATCAATCCTTGGGCAGGGCTGAGTGCAAATCTGCCCCAAAGAGACGGTGTCTAAAATGAAAGCACAGGGTGGCAGACATCATCCATGTGGGCAGGCTGTTATTTAGTTTTTCTTACTCATCAATTCCCAAAGTCCTGGTGACTAAACAGGGTTTCCCTTGTGAGTAAGTTCAAAAACCCAGCTTCCTTATTCTGCCATTTCATACTGCTTTCAGATTATGGGGTCAGTTTATCATGATGCAAATAAGTCTTTAAAACATCTCATTTCTAAAATAAAGATTTCTCCTCCTCTCTCTCCTTTTTGGGGGAAATGTTTGCTTGGCCTTCCCCCACCTCCAAGCATGCATTTAAATTTATTTTAGGCATGTACTCTTTTGGGTGTACAATTCTATGAGTTTTGATAAATGCACAGAGTTGCATAACCACCACCACCATCAAGAACAGTTTCATCACCCCAGAAAATTCCCTCAAGCTGCCCCTTTGTAATCAACCCCTCCCCAACTCCAACCTCTGGCAACCACAGATCTGTTCTCTGCCCCTACAGATTTGCCTATTCCAGAATGCCACGTAAATAAAAAAATACATGTAGCCTTTTGAGCCTGGCTTCTTTCACTTGGTATGATGCATCTGAGATTCATTCGTGTTGTTGCATATGCCATTAGCTTGTTCTTTTTTATTACTGAATGGTATTCCATTGCATAGATATACTTCAGTTTGTCTATTCACCTGCTGAAGGACATTGGAGTTGTTCCTAGTTTTCGCTATTATGAATAAAGCTGCTATGACCATTCAGCTACAGGTATTTTTGTCAGCATAAGTTTTCACATCTCTTGAGTAAATACCCAGGTGTGGAATATCTCCATCATATGGCAGGTACAGGCTTAACTTAAAAGAAACTGCCAAATTCTTTTCCAAAGTGGTTACATCATTTCACAGTCCCACCAACACTATATAATAGTCCCATGCGCTCTGCATCCTCACCAACATTTGGTATTGTCAGGGATTGGGGTTTTTTTTGGTTTTTTGTTTGGTTGTTTGTTTGAGGCAGAGTCTCACTCTTTTGTCCTGGCTAGAGTACAGTGGTGTCATCACAACACACTGCAGCCTCAAACTCCTGGGCTCAATCAATCCTCCTGCCTCAGTCTCCTGAGTAGCTGGGACTACAGGCACGCACCACCATGCCCGGCTAATTTTTCCTATTTTTAGTAGAGAAGGGGTCTCACTCTTGCTCAGGCTGGTCTCCAACTGCTAACCTCAAGCTATCCTCCTGCCTCCACCTCCCAGGGTGCTAGGATTACAGGTGTGAGCCACCCTGCCCAAGTTTGGGGGTTTTTTATTGTTGTTTGTTTTTTGTGGGGGAGGAATTCTAGCCATTCTCACAGGTGTATAAAAATGTCTCACTGTAGTATTAACTTGCATTTCCCTAATGACAACTAATGTTAAACACCTTTTCATATGCATATTTGCCATCCATATATCTTATTTGGTGAAATGTCTGTTCAAAATCTTGCTGAATTTTATTGGGTTGTTTATTTTCTTATTCTTGAGTTCTGAAAGCTCTTATATATTCTAGATACAAGTCCTGTCACATAGACATAGCAAATATTTCCTCCCAGCCTATGGTTTGTCATTTCATTTTTTAAACCATGTCTTTCACAGAGCACAAGTTTTAAATTTTGATGAATTCCAATTTACTCTTTTATTTTCTTATGAATCATGTTTTTGGTGTCATGACTAGGACCTTTGTGCCTAATGCATGGTCACAAAGGTTTTCTCCTACATTTTCTTCTAGAAGGTTTATACTTTTATAATACATTTTACATTTAGGTCTACACTCCACTTTGATTTAATTTTTGTACAAGGTGTGAAGGTTGAGGTTCATTTATTTTACATACAAAAGTCTGATTTTTCCAGCCCCACTTGTTGCAAAGTAATGTATTTGGATTGGGGGGGACTTAAAAAACTTCATTATTAACACAATAATATCAGCAGTTTATTTTCTGGTCAGAAAATATCAGGTTATTAAGTATGGAATGTCCAATTTCCTTACACACTAAGCTTAACAGTTGATATCTCTGACATTTCACTTTGACACTTCTTTTTTTTTTTTTTTTATTGTGAAGGTACCTCCTCATTCTTTCAAATTCACATTTTGGCTTGTGCTTATCTTTCAAATCTTTTTTTTAGAGCAATTTTTGTGAAACTATGGATAAGTCAAAAATTCGTGTTATTTTCTAATATGAGTTCCATCATGGAACCAATGCAGCGCAGACAGCTCGAAATATCAATGAAGTGTTTGGGAAGGATGTGGGTAATAACTGCACAGTACGTTGATGGTTTGAGAAGTTCCATTCTAATGATTTTAATCTTGAAAATGAGCCACGTGGGTAACCTGACACCAAGGTGGATAATGATGAGCTGAAAGATGTAGTGGAAGACAATCCATCTCAACCTACACGTGAATTAGCAGCAAGGTTTGACGTTACTATTCCAACAATATCGGACCATTTGAAACAAATCAGCAAGGTAAAGAAGCTGGATAGATGGCTTCCACATGAATTAAACGAGCATCAGAAGAGAAATCGTCTCGAAGCTTGCCTTTCTTTGCCGTCACGACATAAAGGAGAACCATTTCTACACCATATTGTGACGTGTCAATGAAAAATGGATTCTTTTTGACAATCACAAGCGTTTGGCACAATGGTTGGATACAGATGTAGTGCTGAAACACAGTCCAAAACCAAATATTCATCAAAAAAAAGCTAATGGTGTCTGTTTGGTGGTCCAGAGCTGGTATTATCCACTACGGCTTCATGAAACCTGGTCAGTTGATTACAGCGGATGTCCACTGCAACCAATTAGATGAAATGATGAGGATGCTTGCGATTAAGTGGCCAAGATTGGTCAATAGAGACAGGCCAATCCTCTTGCAAGACCACGTGTCATAGAAAACAACACTGCTCAAACTACAGAGGCTGGACTTGGAAACTCTCTATCATCCACTGTATTCACCAGACCTTGCACCAACTGACTACCACTTCTTGCAGGCTTTAGACCACTTCTTGCAAGGAAAAATATTCAATTCTCCACAAACTGGAAAACGCCTTTGATGATTTCATCACCATTCACTCTCCAGGCTTCTTTGCAGTTGGCATAAGCAAGCTACTGTTCAGATGGCTAAATTGTGCCGATAGTTTAGGCACATACTTTGATTAATTGTACTGCTTCTTGTTTGAGATATAATAAACTACACTTTTGATTTGAAATCAGACATTTCCTATTTAATGACCTAATAGATTAAACCCATTAAGTAAAGTGAGAGAATCTGAGTCAAAATTTTGCCTTGGGAAACGCAAGTTTCTTCTCATCCTTGCCTTATTTAAGAGAGGACTTCACAGGTTATTTTTTTTATTGTGGTAAAATATATAATATATAACATAAAACTTTCTGTTTTAGCCATTTTTAAACATACCATTCAGTGGCATTAAGCACATTCGCCATGTAGTACAACTGTCACCACTATTCATTTTCACAATTTCTTCATCTTTCCAAACTGAAACTCTGTACCCATTAAACAATAACCTCCTATTCTCCCCTTCATCCAGCACCTGGTAACCTCCATTCTACTTTCCATCTCTATGAATTTGCCCATTCTAGGTACTTCATATAAGTGGAATCATATAGTATTTGTCCTTCTGTGCCTGACTTATTTCACTTTGCATACTATTTTTAAGGCTTATCCGTGTTGTAGCATGTATTCTATGTATTCCATTATACATATCTACCACATTTCGTTTATTCACTCAAATGCTAATGGACATTTGGATTGTTTCCATCTTTGGCTATTGTGACTAATGCTGCTATGAACATTGTTGTGCCAGTATCTCAACATTGTTGTTTGAGTCTCTTCCTCCAATTTTGGGGGCTATATACCTAGAAGTGAAATTGCTAGGGTCATATGGTAACTCTATGTTTAACTTTTTCCAGAACTACCAAACTGTTTCCCACTGCAGTTGCACCATTTTACATTCCCACCAACTATATATGAGGGATCTGATTTCTCCACATCATCCCTCATTACCTAACTTTTTGGTCATAGTCATCCTAGCGGATGTGAAGTGGTATCTCATTGTGGTTCTCATTTACAGCTCCCTGATGACAAATGATTTCAAGCCTCTTTTCATGTGCTTATTGGCCATTTGTGTATCTTCTCTGGAGAAATGTTAATTCAGATCCTTTGTCCATTTTTAATTATATCTGTCTTTTCATTATTGAGTTGCAAGAGTTCTTTACATATTCTAGATACAAGTCCTTTATCAAATATATGATTTGCAAAATATTTTCTCCCATTCTGCAGGTTGCCATTCACTTTCTTGATGGTATCCTTTGATGCACAAAGTTTTAATTTTGATGAAGTCCAATTTATCTATTTTTCTATTTTGTTGCTCATGCTTCTGCTATTATATCTAAGAATCCATTGCCAAGTCCGAGGTTGTGAAGATTTACATCTACGTTTTCCTCTAAGAGCTTTATGTTTTAGCTTTTACATTTAGGTCTTTCATCTAACACTTAGGTTTTTGAGTTCATTTTTGTGTATGGTGTGAGGTAGGAGTCCAACTTCATTCTTTTGCATGTGGCTATCCTATTTGTTGAAATGAAAAGTCTTTCCCCTATTTGAATGGTCTTGGCACACTTGTTGAAAATCAATTGACTATACATGTAAGGGTTTACTTCTGGGCTCTCCAACAAACTAATGTTTTTTTTAAAACTTTATTTCTTTTTGGTCAATAATTACTGTCCTTCATTAATTATCTGTATGTCATTTCCCTTCCCAGACTGTAAGTGTCATGTTCCACAGTTTTTAGCACAATGTCCTGCACATAACAGGAATTTACTCAATAGTCACATACATGAATGAACAAATGAATGCAAATGCTCCTTTCCCAGACATCATTACAAACCTGTTCAGCATTCTTATTCCCTGGAGTAACTACCTCCATCAAACATCCCCTGCTCTAGGCACAGATCACAGTTTGGGTTTTAGGAAATGTCAGAAGCCTGCCACTAAACCATACCAAGTAGACAGCATACATTGTAAATAAAAGTTATGAAAACCAACTGCTCCAGCCAAGTTCTGTTCTGTGCCCACGGGGAGAGGTACACCTTTTCCTAGTCCATAGTAATTAACATTTACCTTTTCTTTTAAAAGATTACAGACTCAGATAATTTAGTATCACAAAACATCAATGGCAAAAATGACAAGAGGTTCTGATGAACTGTGATTTGAGCTTTCAGCAATAAGAATGAAAATCAAAGGAACAGGGGAAAAAAATGTGTTTCAGGAAAAAGGAACCTTAAGGGTTATTTTTAAGGGACAAAATTCAGATAATGTTTACACATGAACATTTTAATTGCCTGTCTGAGAAAAAGGACATTAATCATTCCTGTAACTGCTTTTTAAATTTGTGTGGTGATCACGGGGATACTGACTTTTACTTTTTTCTTCATTAAACAAGTAATACATGTTCATGGCAGGTAGAGTAGGAAATCGATATAAGCAAAATATAATCAAGGATCATTCATAACCCACAAGCTAGTTACAAACAATGTGTATTGCCACAATGTTTCCCATCCTCCTGTGTATGTAGGTACATATTTTATTTACATACTCCTTTGTGACCTACTCTTTCCACACACCAAGAATACTATTAATGTCAAATATATTGGACACCATCACTGTTATTGCTGTATAGCATTCCAGGATATTGAAGGACTGTTATTTATTTAGCCAATCCCTTATTTTAGAACATCTTTTACTCTATAAACAAATCTGCAATGAACATCTTCCTCTGATTCTGATTTAGGAAAATGCGGCAAGCAATCTGACGACAATTTTTATTAAGAAGCACTGGTATCACTGGTATTGAAGGGGCTCTCTTCCAACCAAATTCATTTCTTACACTTTATTCTCACACTGAAGTTGTTCAAGACAGAGATGTTTACTGCTCAGGGTATATTATATATCATACTTAAAATTAAAAGACACTTTAATAAAATTTTTCCTTCAGTCGATTCATTTTGAAATAATTCTAGATTTACAGAAAAGTTGCAAAGGAAGTAGGTTCCCAATATATCCTTCACTTAACTTCTCCTAAACTAAACATTTTATGTCACTGTGGTATATTTGTCAAAACTAAAAGATTAACATTGGTATAAAACTTAATAAAGGTTTTAACCACCTAAAAGGAAAAAGTTTTCATAGGTAAATACATACCTCAGAGTAGCAGTAAAAAAAAAAAAAAAAATCAGGAGCCCCTGATTTTCCATATATCTACATATGGAAATGCCTATGGTGTCAGAAAGTCAAGAACAACATTGTCATTATCAGCTTTCGCAGTGTACAAAGGGAAGATGATTCACCAGTGATGTATCCCAACTCATGGACTCACTCACATACATGACACTTGCTTTCTGATAACACTGATTAAATCAGTTCCCCAGAATATCTCTCTGTACAATGAACGCCAGCTATATAGAGTAAGCCACTAAAGCAATTTCTTTCCCTTGCTCTTAATACTTCCTGAAGAACTTTATCTGCTCTTGTTGTTAAGTATCTAAACTCAAAACATTTACCCATTAAGTGTCTTGTTCTCATGTTTAATATTCAGATAAAAGAGACCAGAAACCTAACTTTCACATTATATTCTGTGACCAAAAACACTGCACAGCATCATGGGCTACCAGTGGAGGGAAGACCCTTAAAATCTGTCTCTTCCTATTTAGACAAAGAATTCTGACCCTAGAGAGGGGAGAGATTTTATCCCAGGGCTGTCAACAGCTGGTATCCCCACCAGGATTAGGACCTAGAACAGGGGACAACTGAACTGGCATCTTTTTCACTACACAACTCTGCCTTCCCTAATAATTCTCTTTGGACAAGATTACTTCTCACTAAAATTCTACAATTTGTATCCTATAATTATAATCACATTTCAATGTCCTGCTAGCTGAAAGCCCAAATCACTCTCTCTCTCTTTTTCTTTCTCTCTTTTTTTAAGGTAAAAATTACTTCAGTGTCACGTAAAGCCACATTCTTAAGCACAAAACTGCTTCATCTGAAGGTAAATATACCCTCAGGAATAAAGACCTATTTCTCATGTATATTGTTTCCCTTTTGATAACAGACTTTACAAGCACAAACACTGCTAACTACCATGATAAGGTTTGTGATCCAACTAATAGTGACTGTATTTGATGACAAAAAAACAAACAAAACTGAAAGTTTATGCTCTTTTTAGAGGGCTAATTCCTAGAGAGAGTGATGTCTTTTATTCTCTCAAATTGCAACTGGTTTTCTTTTTCCTAACACTTATCACAACTTGTGATATCCTTATATATTTATTTGTTTAATGTCTTTTCATTACACCATAAGCTTATGAAGGTATAAATGACCACTGCATACCCAGAGCCCTGCAGGTGGACTGGTGACTACAGGATCATCAGGACAGTACCATCCCTCAATATGGTCACTTCTTTTCCCAGATCACTCTAGATGTCTGGAAATGTACATGATATTAACATGAAGACTCTTAAGCCTCTATTCCTCAACTCTACAAGCATGTATGACCACTTATAAGGGTGTCAGAGCCACAGAATGATCCATATAGTACTCCAGCGTCTCTACGTTGACACATCTGTTCTTCACACCTAATGGTTTGTTATTTAACCAATGGCTACTATCCAGAGGGGCTATTAGCATGTCAACTTAGTCTTATAGAATGGCATGATGAGTTTATATTTATTAAATTCCAGAGCCAAATTCTCTATACCTATGTTAGTTTATTATAAAACTAATAAATGTTCATTAAAAATTATAAATATTCAAAATAGAAAAGTCAGTGATAATTCTACCAACTCTCCACCCTCACTACCCCCCCAGACCAAATTTAATATTTTTTTCTCTATGTTGAACATATATTTTAACAAATTGGAATTTCATCATATATGCCATTTTATAAAGTGCTTTTTACATATTATGTGATGAAAAACTTTCTATGTCAATAAATACTTTGTTGTCACCATTGCTTTGATTAGCCATGCTTTGATTTGCTGAGACTATCTAAGCAATAAACTCTTTCTTTTTAATATTACAAATGTTAAGAGAGAGAACAATGACCAGTTTACTTTAACACATGTAAGGAAGCCTCTACTCTGTGCTATTTGCTGAGCAGTGTTAACTCATGTCAGGACAGCATGGTAGAAACCTCCTGTCAAAAGGTCACATAAAATCCACTGGGACTGAGCATTCATTCTTAACTGCCAGGAAATGCTATTGATTCAGACCTGGCTCACCTTCTAATATTCTGCACTAATACAAGAGCTTAAGCTCCTCATTTGCAGCTTTAATTCTACACAAAAATATATAATTCACTTATTCCCAGCAAGTATCTGCAGAGGAGGGAAGACATCAATAAAACATAATGGCACCAACTGGACATTCGTGGGTTCTCTGAGGTGCTCCCACGTGACCACCGTGGGCACACATCTGTTCGTGCAGTTCTTGCTCAGCAGTTTAAGGAATGAAGAATCACCTCATTACAGAGCTGCCATGTTTGAGTGCGCTCTGGGATCTACCTTCCCTCCTCCTAGCCTGGCCTGCCCTCCCTTCATGGTCCACCCTGGGTTTACCAGGGTTGGGTTTACCAGGCCTCCCGCATGCATCACCCACCTGCTCTAAAACACAGGTAGGTAGCCCTATGTTTTTAGGCTACCTAGATGCACAATGGAAAAGATTATGAGTCAAAAAATGTGTGAGAATCTACATGAAAATATAGTGATGCCTTCTTGTTTCATAAATCATAGCTTAAGACCAAGCCAGGGGGTGGGGGAGGAAAGGGCACTGCTCCTGGCATTGTTTTGCTCTACATTGCTTTATGCCTAATGAAGATTGGCAACCTGTCTTCAGACACTGTCAGACTTCCCACAGTCTCCACGTGCTATCCTCCTCCTCTTGACTAGAGCAGGTTCAGGAGGCACAGCCTCATCCAGCATGCATTCTCACAGTATCCACTCAATAATACTGACCTGCTGCACCAGCCTCTAGGGTGGATGCGGGAGACAGAGGGATGAACAAGATAGCCCAATCCTTGGCCACTGGGAGTTCACAGCCCCATAAAGGAAGAAAACAAGAAAGCAGTGTGCTCAACACCATGATAAGGGAGGTATGGGAGGTGTAGGCAATTTCCAGGAATGGCCCCCATCCCAGACTTGAGGGTGGAGGGGTGCCTCAGCTGGGACCCAAAGGATAATTAACATTTGGCTAAGAAAGGCGAGGCTGAGAGAGGATGGATGATGCAGAGGGAACAGCGATGCAAAGACTGAAAGGCAAGAGACTGAGGGCACAAGAGAGAGCAGCGTCTGGGAGGCTTGTTACCTCTGAGCCCGAGGGAGAAACTGTGAGGCTGCAGGGCAGGCATGGTCCAGACTGCGGCAGTGCTTGAATCTGGGCTTCCAAGCCTCCTCCTCTCCGCAGCCTGCCCTGACTGCCCCCTCACCTCACACGTTTAATCACCTATTTGTTTCTGCCCTCCCACACTAGATTAGAATTTTAATGAGCACAAGAGCTTTTGTATTTCTGCCCGCTGCTTGCCAGCAATGAGCCTGTGCCCGACGTACAGGTGTTCAACGCATATGTGTTAGAGGAATAAACAAGGCCTCTTTGTTGGTTTCACTTAGGCCTGGTTGTTGTATTCAAGAAATCATTTAAAATTCTCTACAGCTAGAGATAGCTTTGGCTGGCCTCTTTCTACTTCTGAAAACTCAGGGTATAAAATGTAGTTTAGGGAGTCTTTCCTTCATGTAAAAACGAAGCTTTAGGCTGGACAAAACCAACAACAAACCCAACACTTTAGGCCATACCCTGATTACAAACTACTGACGGCTTGTTGAGCCAGCTACTCAAAGGACGAGCCCCCAAGCTCTGTCCTCATTGTCAGGACAGAGACAGTTCCATGCACAAGATGCTAGAACTCAGAAAAGTTTCAATTAGGAGGACTAAACCAGAGTTCTGCTCAGATACTCATGCCCTCGGTGCAGGGCTGCTGGCTCTACAAAGGGTTCTCCAGTGGTAAAGACAGTGGGACAGAGAGGAAAGCTCTTGAAAATCAAACCTCCTTGTGCCACAGGCAAACAAGGCCTCTATGTGAAAGCCCCACTTGCAAAGTGCAGGCAAAGTGCAGTCTCAGCACACCAAGGTCATCTCTGGGCAGGGCACACCACCAGAGAGCTCGAGAGACAGAGCTTGCCAGGATTCCAATATTTAATAAATCCTCTGTCCCTGGGGAAATTACTCAGCTCTACTTGGGCATGCATAATAGTTGGGTCCTCCCATTTGGTCCACACACCTGCACACACAGCGAAGGTCACCACCACTGGCCCACCTGCAGCCGTGGTAGCTGGGAGGTGTCGCAGTGTTCCAATTCCTTCAATTCATTAGTCAGAATCTGCACCTCACCCTTGCTTGGACTTGTGCATTCCAGTCATGTAACTGGGAAGTAAATGAGTCATCAAAGTGACACAGCCAATCTCTTCACCGCTGGAGCCTCACAAAAGAGAGGCAAGGCTTTGGGGAAAAGGGAAACAAGTCCATTCACAGCAGTGAATTAGATATCTTCGCAGGATCCGTGTACATTAAGGAATGCTAATTTGATTCTTGTCAGCTCTGTAGCTGGGCTGTCGACACCAGAGGGTTTTAGAAAGGTGAGGAAAGGGCAGAAGTTGGTAAAAGTGGCATCGGCTCAGTCCCCCAGGGCAGCAAGTAGCTGCCTTCCCTGGCCTAGGGCTCTCAGGGGTGTGGCCCGAAGGACAGGATGGCACACTGGTTCTCTGTCTTTCTGTGCCACCTCTGCGCCATGCACCAGAGCCCAGGTAATACAACATCTGAAAAAGAATCAGGCCCCAAATTTGAAAACTGCAGCCTTACAACAGGCGCAGGCCAGACGGGCCCACGGCGGGGCATAGCTCCTCAACCCCAGTCTACACAAACTGTCTCAGCACAGGGCCACGGGCGGAAAATCCAATCAAGAAAAGCCGCCTCAGGGGCTAGCTCTAGCCTAGAGACAGGTCTCAAGACACAACAGCTGGGTGGCCAGAACATAAACAATCTGTATCTTTACCTTAATCTGAGAGAAATACACAGAGGACAACTTGCACATCCTCTTTCCCGATCTTTCGCGCTCTCTCATGCACCAGCGCGCAGCCTACTCCACCTCCCAGCCCGCCCCAACCTCCCCTGTCCCTGCACGACCAACAGTGACTCTCCACTGCTCTCCCTTTCTTCACTGTCTTATCAAAGTGCTCTTCCTCTTCCCTCAGGCCAGCCTCACCCTTCCAACGTGAACCCTGCTGACTGTTCACTCCTCAACATGGAGCGACAGGAAGGGGAACGTTCCAGAAGGGAAGAGGGCTGAGGGGCACGTGGGCAGCCCACCTGTCCCTGTGGGTGGGGGTTCCTAACCAGGGGTTCAGGATGTCTGAGAAAGAATTCCATCTTGATTTTCACCAACCTCTTGCTGAATTTTACTAATCCCTTGAATTTCAAAGGTAAACAAATAAAAGTCATATTAGAAGAACCTACAACTTTATCCCCAGTAGAAATCAGATATTTTCCTACCACATTTTCGTGGTTGCCAGTATCTCAAAATAGCATTCACTTTCATCACTGTTTTGAAATTAAGCCCCCTGGGAATCTTACTATTTAAGGTGTTAATAAAGAAGCACATAAATTACTATGTCACAAATTTAGAGTTTTTAATATTTTGACAATTGTATTTCATTATAGTTGGGTTTCCTTATAATTCTATGCATTTTGTAAACTTGAAAATATTTTTTTTTCTAAGAAGGAATCTGTAAGTTTTAGACTGTCACAGTGGTTGGTGGCACAAAAGAGGTTAAGAACCCCTGCCTGGGGGAGGGGCACATGCCCTGAGACCTGAAGGACTGAGAAGACTTATCCAGCAAGGCATGGAAGTAGAGGTGGGGGACAGAGGCACGTGCTATGAAAGCCCAAAGAGGGCACAGCAAGGCAGGTCTCTGAGTGCCTGCCAGGCACAAGATACATCATCTAACTAAACTTCAGAGGGTAGAAGTGTAAAGATGAGGCAGGTAGGCCTCTGCCCAAGATGCCACCCCGTCCGGTGCAGGCTCATAAATCAGCTTATCTGTGGTAGGCAGCTCCTAGGATGGCCCCCCAATGGTCCCTGCCTCCTGGTATTTATGCCTTTGTGCAATCAATCCCCTTACCATGAGTGTGGGTTAGACCTGGTGACTTTTTCGTAATGAATAAAATACAACCAAAGTGAAGCAATGTCACTTCCAAGATTAGATTACAAAAAGACTCTGGCTTCCCTCCTACTCTCTCACTTGCTCACTCTGCTGGAAGCCAGCTACTATGTTGTGAGCTGCTCTACGGAGATGCCCACGTGGCAAAGGTCTGAGGGTACCAGAAAGGAAAGGAGGCCCTCAGACCAAGAACCACATGAGTGAGCCTGGAAGCAGGTCCTCCCCTAGTCGAGCTTTCAGATGAGACTGCAGCCTGTAAGAGATCCTGGACAGAGGGCCCAGTTAAGCTGTGCTCAGATTTCTGACCCACAGAAACTGTACGATAATAAATGTTTGCTGTTTTAAGCCACTATATTTTAGGGTAATTTGCGATACCGCAATAGATAACTAATACAATGACCCAGAACACATAGTGATGAGCAGAAACACCAACATTCTAGGGGTGCCAAGGAAAACACCATCCCTTGTAGCTGGGAGTAATTGTACAGGAAGATGTCTGAGGAGACTTGCACTTGAAATGGACCTCAAGGATGAGGGTATCATACAAAAAGATCTCTCATCAGAGAACTGCAAAAGAAGGAAGAAGAAGGAGAAAAAGAACCTGTAAGAAAATGAATCAAAATGATTACAGCCAGGAGATAAAGTTATGGGTTTTTCTTTCTACCTTATACATTTCTATATTTCCTATATATTTCTATGAAGATAGAAATAATTCTATTAATATTGAAATAAATATGTGTATATTTTCCAGATTGTCTACTGTTTATGCATACTGCTTTATATGAGTTGTCTTTTAAAGAATGGGTTAGATTTTATATTTAAGTCATGAGAGAAGGTCCTTTCCAGCAGACTAACACAAATGAAGACATAGTATAACATACTATAAGAAATATATCGTGGCTATAAGACTAGTGACAGCAATAAGGCCCACTCACACATCTCACAGGACCTACACTATGTGTCACATAGTGGTATGATGCACCTGGCCTGGGGATTATCAGGTCTTGATGACAATGGGACCAAAAAACGTTGGTTGCCCTAGAGACAAAGCCACCTCAACACAGAGGCAATTTTCCTACCCTTAAAACAAAGCTTACCCTCACAAGAGTAGCTTAAACCCACTTTATGGAAGAAACATCTGTAACTGACCTGGAGTGAATATAGGTATAAGAAAGGGAGTAGAATCCCTCAAATTCTGACAATGGTCCCTGGATGGAGACCCTCTGGATCAGGAAGTCATCTGACCCCTGACTGCATCTGGTTCAGGCCCCCTGCTCCTGCTGTCTATGTTGTAAGAGAGCACTGCCAAAATAAACTGCCTGGGCATCAGACGGTGCCTATGACTCATCTTACTGCAAATGGGACCAAAGGGGAGAAGTTGCCCCCGGGAAAGCTGGTTAACTAGGACCACCCTGGGCCCTGAACACAACACAGAGGAACAGAAGGAACAGATGATGATTTAATTTATCTGGATGATTGGTAGGTTAAAGAAATCAGTGGGAACTAGAACAGGGAAGCTCGGATGGGATCGGAGCATGGAGGTGGTGTATGAGAGACAGACAGACAGACAGAGAGAAGGAGAGGGAGAGCACATCTCTCTTCTGCTTTCTGGACAGTTGAGAAAGGAAGAAGGGCCCAGCAGCCAAGAGTAATAAGACAAATCCAAGCCCCCTTTCCAGCCAATAAGCACAGCTGGATGAGAGGAAAGAACAAACCCAAGACCTTCACAAATGCCACAAGTTTCCTCACCAAACAATATCCTTGTGTTGGGCATGTGGAATCACAAAAATCTGCTTTCCCTTCTCCAGGGACATGTTTACCATGAGCAAAACAGGATGAGAGCTAACCAGACAGATAAAGCCAAGTGATATTCCATCTATTCACCAGAAGGAGTGGCTGGAGGTCATTAAAGCCCATGACAGGACCCAGAACAAGGGGGTCCATAGCATAGCCTTCAACTTTCTCAAGCACAGGGCTCCGGAAACAGCCTGGGAAGAATGGGGTCAGAGGTGGTCAGAGCCACTCAGTCCCACTCACCCTGCACACAGGTGCTCTCCAGGGCCCCTGGGGTGAGAGTCAGTCTATCGAGGCCAGGAATGCTGGGGTGTTCTCAGGGGAAGCCAAGGAGCCAGACCCAGGTGTGTTCTGGACAAGGGTCTTTGGGAAGGAGCCCCAAGTCCTCACCACCCCTCCCTGGCCAAGTCCAGAGAGGAGGGGAAAGGAATAAAAGAACCCCACAACAGGTTTAACAAACCTGAAAACAGGGCTCACCTGTACCTTCTGTTCCCAAAGCAATGTAGGAAGCCAGCAGAGTCCCACAGTCCTCCCACGATCTACACGTTAGACGCTAAAGATACGTGTATGTGGTGCAGGTGGATTAAAGAGCCATAGAAAGCCCCACAGCTTCCTCAGGAGCTGCAGGAAGAACAGAAAGTTTCCCTCATTGGCTGGAATCAGCTTGAGCAAAGCACACAGAGCCAGCAAACCTGCTCAAGCCTGGCAGGCAGGTGAAACAAAATGTAGACGAAAACATAGGAGTGACTCCCCATGAATCAACAACTGTGGCAGCGGCTGGTAATGCTCCCCTAACATCCAAGTATCACTCCCCACACACACAATTCCCAGCTGCCTTGTGGATGGGCAGGGCCCTGTGTTCAGCTCTGGCCCATGGATATGGGGAGCTACATATCCCATCCCAACCCATGCACTTAAGAGCCACTAAACGGCCTTCCAGTTCTCTGTTCCCTGCCTGGGGGACTAGAAGCTTCGTGCAGAAACAAGATGGACATGGCTAGCTCCCTGGTCACTATATGGATGAAAGACGCCATGGAGAATCACCCAACCCATGAAGGACTTGCCTAAGCAAGAAAGTAATTTTTATATATGCTACTGAGCTTTTGGAGTAAATTTGTTACCTTGCACAACCTAGTTTCCACTGAATAAAATCAAAGACAACTGGGAGCAAGGATGTCTCCACAGATGCCATCACAGACAGGTGACAGTAGAGCACCAGAGGCCCCTCCACCAGGGTGCTTTGGCTCTCCGTGGGTCCTTGGAACTTGGACACAACCTATGGAGGGTGAGAGCGAGCACCATAAATTGACTTGGATTTCATTTCAACAACTTGGCAGAATAGGGACTCAAACTAAAAATTAAGTTCAATTAGAGGAAAAGAAAGTGACTTTTCCTGCACACCTCAATTTGTGGCTTGAAAGCTGAACCTGCTCCCCAGATGTCTGTATGACAAGCAAAGCAAAAGCCAACTGGCTCTTCTCTGGCTGTCTGCAATTTGGCCAAAGGAGGTGATAATTTCTCATTTCGGAGAACTGTAGCATTTCAGGATGAAAGGGGACCTCCAAGTGCCGGGATGACATACAGGTTTCATCTCCAGTGCCAAGTCCAGTGAATTAGTGGTGACCTCCTGGAGGGCCATGTCAAAAGGATTCTAGGACTGCATCCAGGCTCAGTGGGGAAGAGAGGAGGGTTGATCAGCAAGGTCTGCCAGGGGAGGGCAGAATGAGAGCACATGAACAGGGAAGAACAAAGAAAGAAGAAAAACAAGATGACCCAAGAGCCCAGCTGTGTCATTTTATAGGTGGTGAAATCAAGGCCCAGAAAACATGCCCACCACTCTCCAGACACATGGTCCCAGAATGAGGACTTGAACCCTCATCTCTTAATTCCCGTTCATTGTCACTCTGTTACCACCAGCTGTCACTTAGTAATAATTACTTCTAAAAATGCTAATGAGATGCAGCCCTCCTGCCTCTCTCTAATGTCTCTTGGTAGCTTACTGTTCCTGATGTTATATAAAAATAACGCATAAAACTAATCTCTTAAAAACAGAAATTTTTCCAACTGGTGACAAATGGGAAAATCAGAGAGATCTGAAGCTTGAGAGGGACTTGATGCACTACTGCTGGCTTTGAAGATGGACGGAGACTATGTCAGAGGGATCAGGGCAGGCTGAAGGAGCTGAGAGACGCCCTTGACCGAGAGCTACCAAAGAAACAGAAACCTCAGTCCTGCAGCTGCAAGCCAACAACCTGAGTAAGCATGGAAGAGTAGTCTTCCCCAGAGCCTCCAAATAAGAGCTCACCTAGACGACACCTTGACTTCAGCCTTGTGATACCATGAGCACAGAGTTCAGCAGAGCCTGCCTAGACTTCTGACCTATAAAACTGGGAGACAGTAAACGGGAATTGCTTTAAGCCACCTGATTTCTGGTCAGTTGTTATGCAGGAGTAGAAAAAGCCCATGCCATTGGCAGCTGAAATGTGTCTCCTGTGGATGGTTGACAAAGCCATGGTTGAGGGATGAGGACCGTCAACATCTTGCTGTGTGGCGTCAGTGGTGGAAACCAACTTACGTGGTAAACTCAAGAAAAGGGTCCAGTGACTGGGTAGACCAGGTCAGTTAATTCCTATAACACTCACTGGACAGTGTTTGTTTAACACTTAAATAAAGCAAGGTTTGTATGGTTAAAACAACAACAAAAGAAGCTAAATAATCTCCAAAATGAAGATTATTAGACAGTGTTGTCTGTTAAACAAAACACAGAAAAGAAACTCTTTTTCCTCATTCATATTTATAAATTCAGCACATAGATAAGTTCACTAAAGGCTGCTTTAACAATTTAACAATTGAGGAGAATGCTAAACATGGGAAGAATTTTAAAAATGCTTTCAAGCTCAAACACCACAAGATCTGAATTAAATGGTGTCCACATATGGCTTTTCCCATCTTCAAACTCAGACTAACTGTGCTTCAGGTACTGGTGTAACAAGCCAAGGAAGGCTTTTATTTGTCTGTTCCCCAGTGCCAAAATCTGATAAATATTATTATTATTACTACACAGTGACAACACAAAAGAGACTGTGCGTTGAGGTCTTTCCTCATGTGTTGGGTACTTTCCTAAGTATTTTACGTAGTTTCAAGTGTCTTTCATCAATCAAATTCATGAAACAAACTAAAAATAAAAGCTATTTCCATCCCTAAAACTGTTCCACAAAGCTGCCTAAAGCAATGCATCCATCTCCTTTCCTCCCAGGGTAACTCCCACTCATCCCTGGGTGCCTGGCCCAGACAGCACGTCTTTTCCCACATCTTCCCTGGCCAGCATCTGTATCCCCAGTCCCAGTGCCAGCCAGGCTCGTCCTCTCCTTGCTGAGTTTTCTTTCTGCACTTTGCACAGTGACGGTGGCTGGTACTCCTGCCATCACACCACACCAATCACGTGTGGACGTGTCTGCCTCCCTTTCCAGAAGGTGTGATACCAAGAGTGGGGTCCACAGTGATTAGCCTTGGCATCCCCAGCTCTCAGTGGTACATAGGAGGTGCTCCTTTCTTTAACTTACTCTTCAGAAAACAGGCAAGCAATAAAGGGATGGAAGAAGGAGAAAACCCACACATGAACAAAAGAAATTACAAAAAAGGCTGAAAGAGATGGAGAAACAGTAAGTCACAATATCAAAGAGGGGCCCACACCCATGGAGATCCAGCAAAATTTCTTCCCCTCTGACATCCACAGAATTCCAGGATGGAATGGTGGCTCTGAAACACAAAAGGTTCTGCTCATGGTGCTCAAATCCAGCTGAGGCCTCTTTCACCTGTATCTGCACCAATCAGTCACTCACAGTGGGCCCCAAACTGTGGTTTGGCCACTCAAATCACCATTCTGTTTTCCTTGCTGAGCTGAGCATGGACTCAACCGGTCCCAAAGGAGAAGAACCAAACCAAGCCACAGGAACTCTTCTCTCCACATGAGGTCCTCCTGGTCCAAAAATAAGAAGAAGAAAAACCTAAACCCCCTCCATGGGCTTCTCCATCCACTGGTTTCTCTTCCAAAGCCAAATACTTCTAGAAGATTCCTATGCCATTAAGGTTTCAGAAGCACTGCCTTCAAGGTTACAGTTCCCCCGTGCTTTGCTTCTAATGTCCTAGTATATAATGATGAGAATGCAAAGAAAGTCCTGAATTCAAGTCCCAGCTTTGCTACTCACTAGCTGGGTGGCCTTGGGCAAGTCCTTTCCTCTCTCTAGACCTCAGCTTTCTCATCTGTAAATGGTGACAATAATTGTCCCTAATTCACAGAGCCTTAGTGAGGGCAAAGTGAGATTGGACACACACCTCAGTACAGTGGCCAGCAGGTATAGGAGCTCAGCAGTGGCAGCCCCTGGCCATGATGTCAGCAGAGCTGAATGGGCCCCTGCATGGCCATTACATGAGGGCTGTGTTAGCCAGAACAGACAAGCAGTTCTTTCACACGGGCAGCAGCTTCTTTCCCATTAAAAATTTGTCATATGAGATTTTCCTTTAAACCTCTTTTTCAAACTTCCATGCCAGAGCTCAGAATATTAATACTCCCGATTGCCAAAGCCGGCGTACTGTTCTGGTTCTGAATGTAAACACACACCGACCCTGGGTTTCAGACCATTAGCTTCTTTCCTTTTCCTTCTTTCTTTTTTATCATTTCTAACTTGGAGCAACCAAAGGAATTTATATTTTAAACATTATAAAAATACCCCCAAAACATCACTTGCTCCCAGGCTGAAATCTTTTTGTGCCATTAGCTTAAGCCCCAGAATCGTTATATGGATGAATTGCAAACCCATGAAAATCGTTAAGTGTTTAGGATGGAAAAAATAACTCACAGCAGTGGGCTCTGGAAAAATCACTTAGAATATCCTGTCCCATTGCCACCAAAACATTATGGGTACCTCATCTTCTATATTTCATTTAGGATGTATTTGCTAAGTTTTCAGTCAAATATTAGACAACTTTGGGCTCCTGAGAAACAGCGACTAAATTCCATTTGGGTCAGAAAGCATTTGGGTCAGAAAGCATATGTTTCATTCTCTTAAAAAGAAAAAATGAAGTATTGGGCATCTATTACATGCTAACTATATTCCTGAAACTTGCCAAGCTCTCATCCCAGTGACTGGAAGAGGAAATCTACCCTGCACCTCCAATGGGGAACTTATGAACTCTCTAAAACCATGTATTTAAATTGGAATGAGTAGCCCAGGACAGGAAGTTCTGGTTTGCCTCCTCTGCAACTTCAGCAAGTCATTGTCATTAAAGAGCATTTACAAAGGATTACTTAAGGAGGCTGAGTACCTAATATATCACTTTGCAAGACACAATCTGTAAACTGTAAAAGGTAAACACACACTGAGGACAAGTAAGTATGCAAAGGCAGTGTTTCCCAAACTTCTATTATTTGAGTCCCGCCATGACACTTGGAAATGTCTGAACACCACCTGCAGTATTTGCTTCTGAATAAACTCACATTTTCTTCTCAGTACTTTTATCTCATCCTTAAGCCATGACGACTGTAATATCATGGTTGTGTTAATCATTGACACGACCCCCGTCATTTCACACTAAAATATATACAAACTACTGAAATGTAAAGCATCTATGGTCCATGCTCAGGGAAAACCTAATATAAAGTATGAAACGGACAGAACGGTGTTGCTAAAGAAACCGCTGGCCTCTCCACGCTCCCCTTAAGAGGGTCTGCTTTGCCTGCTTTTATAAACCATTTACATGTGCCCAAGTTTCTGCTGATTGGGTCACTGAGTGATGACAGAGTAAGCCAGACATAGACCCCTGGTAACTGGGAGCTGGCAGAGGCCTGGCCAGGCTGGACAGCACCTGAGTGATGTAACCTGTGTCATCACTTTGCCCTTTTGCCAGCAGGGCCCTTCCCAAATTAAAATCTAAGGTAAGAAAGGGCATGCCCTGACTGCTATCATTGCCTTGAATTCTGTCCCTTAAGCATAGACTAGGCTGCTACTGCAATCATTCATCCATCCAGTCATCCACTCGCTCATCAGCAAATACCATGCATACATTAAAGACCTTTGTGTGAAAATGGAGACCTTAATGGAAACCCACCTGGGGTTTGTGTTCCTGAAGAGACCAGTGCAGCAACAGAGCCCTCTATTCTCCATAACTATAACCCAACACCTTTAGCCAACCTCGTTCTCTTCCCAGAGGGCAGAGTTAACATCAGGCAACATTAAACTCCAAAATCCAAAACATGTGAATTCAGGACATCAGCAGTCCTAACAGGGTTCATACCACTCCTTGATGCCCCATCTCATTTCTCTTAACCTTATTTTCCATTTCAGTTATCTGGAATAATAGCCAGAAAAAATATTAGTCAATTATTGACAGCAGCTAGCACACTACCTAATTCCAATGATAAGAAGCATCACTAAGATTCATGTTCCAATGTCCCTCATGTCAGTTTCATACACTGTAGAGATGGCTAAAGGACTTTTCACTTCTATAAAGGTCAGGCCAAACTGGGCCATTTTCTGGGTTTGGCAACAACCAAAAATTTCCAAGTCACTGATTTAAGTTCCAATTCTCTAGACCCTAGAACTTTTTCCACTGCTTTTAAGTATGATTATATAAAGAAAAAAATTGACCCATATTTTTCTAATTCCTGTGTCCTTCATTCATCAAATGCTTTCTCTGAGAGCTATTTGATATCTAAGAAGGCTTTTGAGCATTTTATAAGTCTTAAAATTTTTCCTCCCTCTTTGAACTAGTAAGTTGCCTTTTTTGCTAACAGCACACTAAACTTGAACCTCAAAAGACTTTAGGTTAGTCTGAAATTTAAAACTCCTCAAAGTGCAAGTGGGTTCTAAGCCAAGAGAAAAAATATGTTTTTCTCTCTTAAATATATTTTTTCCTTCATATGCATACCAAAATGTGAAAGGCATTACTTAAAAGGACAATGCATCTCTTAACATATGGACTTTATATGCAATGAAAGAAAACTTGGTAGTTTTCGGTTCAACTGACAAAAAAGTAAAAGGCCATAATTTAATTTATCCAAGTGTTCCTAAAATAAACAAACAAATAAATAAATAAGAGTCATGTCCCTCTCACAGCATCTGATATAAGGCCACCAGCCACACTGAGCCCATTACAAACTAAAATATTAAATAAGAACTCTGGTCAACATCACTTAGGGGAACCCCTTCCACTTCACTGTTGATAGCCAGAAAAGAAAATTAAAGAAAAAGGAAAGGATGAGACATTAAACTTTTTCCAGTCCTAAACTGAAAGATTATTCTAGGTCCAAACTCAGAGAAAAGATGAGCAAGCACCCTTAATCTGAGCCTTCAGAACAGCTAACGGTATCTAAGAGTTCAAAGCCAAGTGACTAACACTTCCTTCTGTCCTTAACCAGTCTCCTGATTTTCAAAGAAAAAAATCACAGACACTGTGATTACCTTCCATCATTACACAAGACACATTAAATAAAAGAGAACCTTTCCATTACTTTGTTTTTCAGAAACACAGAAAAATCAGCCCACAGAAGTGATACAAGGACAGGAAGTAAGAGCAGTTTCCCGAAATGCTGGGCTGCAATCTTCGTAATCAGCCAAAGACACCACCCACCACATCTGGGTGGGCACCAGAGCCAATTATGCTAATTATGATTGGGCTGGATGAATAGCAAATCTGCCATATTGTGGCTGGGCAGCAAGTGGGGACAAAACATGGTGTTGGGTCGTTTCCTTCAGCTCGTACAGACATAACATTGAAGGCAACATTGTCACTTTATAACAGTATATTTTCCTCTAACTATGGCAATGGACCCACATAAACAATGCAGTTTAACATTATTCTAATGTGCAAGAAAAGGAAATGAAACAAAGCACAGGCTGAAGACCATGTGATGCCAGAGGGGACAAGATTCCCACTGTATCCAGTACAGACATCATACATGCCTTGCATAGGTAGTCACTCAGCATTATCCTGTCTTACTGTGAGCCTCATGAGGCAAGGCTATGTTTCCATCTCATCACTGGGCACTAGCAGAGAACCCAGCATGCCAAAGACGCTCAACAGGTGTTTGCTGAATCAATGCATTGACAAATTCACAAACCAGCCCTCTCAGCCCCTCAGTGAATCAGGTATCATCCTGTCACATGCTGCTTCATAGGTTACATTTAGCATCTAAGGTCCCAGAAATGATAGGTGCTAAGAGAACCAACAAATCTTGGGCTCTGACATTGCACTACCTGGCTTCAAATCTTGGCATCACATCCTTGCTCTACGACCTTGGGCAAATTACCTTATCTCTCCATGCCTCAGGTTCCCTCCCCTGTAAAATGATGATAAAAATAGCATTTACTCTACTGAGATGCTCTCATGATTAAATGATATGATCCATGTGAGAGACTTAGTAGTAGGAGTATAGTGTCCGACAAACATTAAGCACTCGATACGTATCTCTATTTCTCCCTATTATTTTTACTATTCAGAATCAGCAGAGTCACCACAGTGTAAGCTTCCAATAGGATTATGAATAAGCACAACTTTCAATAATTAAAATTAACCAACTACCTTTACAGGTATCAACATCAACTCATGTAAAAATGTACTATAGAATAAAATAAGCAAGTTGCACAATGACATATGCACAGTATGTACTTTGTTTGTGTTAGAACAATTGTAGAAGCTTTTTATGGGTATACACACACACCACACACACATGTGAAAGTATAATAAGATGTCTCTTCAAAGTCATACTGTAAATCTATCGTAGTGGTTACCTGGTGTGGAGGGAGTCAAAAAGAGCTCAAACTATATGTTGTGTTCTAATTATAGGCAAATGGATTCCTGAATTACGTACTTAAATTATAATTAAAACATTAAAGCAAACTTTTAAAATGTATACCAAAAATAAAAACAAAAAGGAAACAAAACAAGAAAAATTGTCTCCACTTCCAGCATTGGGAGGGAGCTTTGCCATGTGGCTGTTGGAAGGAGGGAACCGTAATTACTTGGATAATGGCTTCTTCTTGGCGGGACCACAGGTTCTGCTTGGCAAAGACCTCACCTGCCTTTTCGCTACTCCTGTGTCCTCATCTTCAATGGCAGTGCTAGTCACACATGGGTGCTCAGCAAATACCTGTACATTGAATGGATTTAACAAAAAAATTCCAAAGTCCTTTATGCAATTTGAAAAGGTCTTTCATTTTTCGGTATCTCTTTTGAAAGCCTAAACATATTTAATTATTTAACTTTCAAACTATGAGGAAAGACTTCTGATCAGTCAGCGTTTTAACCAGCACGTTTAATTATAGACATTTGTGATGCGGCAGAATAAATGCCTGCCTTTGACTGTAAACTTTCCCATCACGGGTCTACCGTAGGAGGAAATGTTTTATCTTCCCACTTTCCCCACTTTGGGAAACGCTCTCTGCCTAAAGCGTACTTCTTTTATTTTGACTCCCTATCTCACATCACAACCTTGAAGACATGATAAGTAGCTTTCCTTCCCCGGTCCCACCACAACCTGACATTGTGATATGATACGCAGACATGGTCTACTGAGTCCTGCAGCCGAAGCAAACACGTCAGCAAAATCTACCCACCATTGCTATAGATTTATGTCAGTCCAGCAATTAGGCAGCCTGTCACGGGTTCTGGGAATACGCTAAAGTGAAATATAGAATTCCTTAGAGAGCAGCAGCAAAAAAATTGAAACTCCAGCTCCCCTCCACCAGCCTCCAGCCCCAACTACCTTCACAGGCCCCCAGAGACCCACATGGGGCTGCAAAGAGCCTCCTCCTTAACTGGCTTATTGAGATGGGTCCTTGTCAAGTACCCTGGAGGGTTTTGTGCAATTCCAATGGTGAAGTATGAGGACCATGCATCCAGCATTTTCCAGGATTGTCCTGATTTCAAACGTTCCAGCATGTTGCCCCTCGAAGTACATTTGTACATTTTGGACCATACCCCAAAACTTTCCCCCTCAATAAACCTAGGGTAGTGTGGGGTAGAATCTAAGACTTGCTATCACCGAACATGCAAGACCATAGATCTTTCTGAACTTGGGCTGCCTGTGCTAAAGATGAGAAAGACTTTCCACCTCTTTCAACCCCTGCAAAAGAACATGTGAACAAGGAATTTTAATGTTCTTCCAGCCATGAGGAAACACATATTCATTCAGACAGGGAGATTCTGGAGTTGCAAAATCCTCTGTCCAGACCAAGCAGAGTAAAGGGTTCAGGCTCATGATTATGCCCAAGACCTTGAGCACCCACTATGTGCCAAGCACTCAGCCAGGCTGGGAGCATTCAGCAATGAATAAAGCAGTCCTAGGACCAAGCTTGAGGGTCTGCCAGAGGAAGAAGATAGTAAATATATAATGACAAATTCAGTCAATGCCCATGGTAACAAATGCCAGGAAGGAATGTGGGTGCCAAAAAATAAAACTAGACTCCAGCTGTGCACAGAAGATGCGCTGGGGTGTTGTTGGTTCCTAAATTTTTTGTAAGAATCAAATGAGAATCAAAGTATCCAGTTTAATGTGAATATCACATTCCACTTCCCCCTGTGTAACAGAGAAGCTGAAGAGAGACGCTAAGAAAAACTGCTTAACTTACTTGAATGAGGTCACTGCTCAGAGGAATGGGTAGGCAACTCAACCATTTATTCTTACTGGAAATAAAACTGAGCATCTACTATGTGCCGGGACATAGGTGCCAAAGATACAACAGGGAGTATGATAGACCACGTCCTCACTCTCGTGATGTTTATATTATATCGGGGAGAGAGAGAGCACAGGTAGGAAATGAATTCAGATTTCAGACAAAGCTATTACGGAGAAAATGAAGCAGAGTTGCATGATACAGAGTTACCAGGCAAAGGACTTTAGATTGCCTGGTTGGTGCAAGCTCCTCTAAGGAGATGACATCTGAGCTGAGACCTGAGTGATGAGGTAGGTGTGCAAAGAAGTGGGGAAAGAGCAGTCAGGCACAGGGAATGTGAGAGCCAACCCCTCACAAGAAATGTCAGCATGTTTAAGGAAGAAAAAGAAGACCAGCATGGCCGTAGCCTACCCTACTGGGGAGAATGGTGGGAGAATGGTAGGAGACAGGGAGGGGAAGGAGACCACTATAGCTTGAATGTGTCCCCCAGATTTCACGTTTTGGAAACTTCATCCACAAACTTATATGCTGATGGTATTTGGAGGTGGGGCCTTTGAGAGGTAATTAGGATTAGATAAGGTCTTCAGGGTGGGGCCCCCATGATGGGACTGGTGGCTTTATAAGAAGAGGAAGAGAAACCTGAACTGACACACTTCTCTCTCACCATGTGATGCCTTCTGCCATGTCATGGCACAGCAAGAAGGTCCTCACCAGATGCAGCCCCTTGACTTTGGACTTCCCAGCCTCCAGAACTGTAAGAAATAAATTTCTTTTCCTTATGAATTATCTAGTCTCATGAATTCTGTTATAGGAACAGAAAATAGACTAAGACAGAGACACAGCCTGGGTGCTTTGTAAGCCAAGGTAAGAATTTGAGGAACTCAATTCTAGGGGTCTGGTTGCCAGGGAAAAAAGAGATCAACAGGTGATGTTCCAGACAATGACATCTCTGCACCACACAACAAATACAGTTTCTGTTTGAAAACAGACAAGTTCGTCACATCCTGTTCTATTTAATGAATGGCTCAAGTAGCTAAGTAAATAGCTGACTCCACATTTACAAACATCAAACATTACTGGGTTCAACTCATGGAAGAAGTTAGGGCTAAAGATCCTAGATTCCCAAGGAGGATAAGGAGGAAACATATTTATTCAAGACTCCTCTGCCCATATATCACTGAAGCTTAGCAGAGCAGCTGGTCCATAAACACGCCTGAAAATTCCTGAGCATTGCAAAAGCCAAGCAGCTAGAATGCAGTGCTTTCCTTCAGCAGCTGCAAATTTTGCCTCTGTTCTCAGAAGTCCCTATTTTGCAACTACATAAATGTATTGGCAGGCGTCTGTTTTAACTAAATGGATTTTTAGTTTTGTATGTTTCCTTCACAGAAAGGCTTTATGATATATATTTAAGATGCTGTCATCATAAAAGCACTTCACGTGACCTTCCAGTCATGATAAGTGCTTCCAGAAACAATGCCTCCCAAGTCCTGAGAACAAGCTGCTGGGTTTCAGCTCAGCAGTTCTCTCCTGGAAGAGTTCTTTTCAACCCTGCTGCACAGTAAAGCATTTCTACCCAGCTCTCCATACAGCAGAAATGAAATCTCAACAGTGTGGCTTAATTAAGTAGAAGCATATTTCATATTTTTATTTTTAAATGCTTTTTTCTATTAAATATGTATATTTGTCTAAACAAGGCAACCTAAAGACTCAAGAATTCACAACTGTGGATCAGAGCTGCACCTGCTGTGTTTGTTTCTCTCCTAATCACAACTCTCAGTTCTGCCTGACTTCCTTCCATAAGCAGGCTGTTCCAGTAGCCAGCTAGGTCCAGGTGACCATGCCAGGCTCTCATCCTATGGGCTTAGCCACCCTGGTGGAAAGAACATCTTTCTCACTAGCTCCTGGAGGGAAGTCCAGGAAAGGCTCTGATTGGCCTCACCTGAGTCACAAGCCCCATTTTTGAGCTACTTTGTGTCCAGGAGGATACAGGACCTTGGTGGGCCAAGCCTGGGCTCCTGCCCATATTGTGGCTGGAGTTTATCAGACTCCAGCATCAAAAGAAGGAGGGAAGAGCCCCAAAGAAACCAGAAAACAAGAGAAAGGAAAGCATGATAATCAGGTTAATACTTTTGCTACTTCGGTCCACTGTGGCAGAGACACGAGTTATCGAGGTTATGTGGTGTAACTAACCATATGCAATGTGAAATCCTCCTCCCTAGCCAGCATTGTCGGGGGCTTTACAATTCTCCAAGTTTTGCTATCGTGAGTTATTTATTATTAATCACCCCTGATCCCTTCAGGTGTTATGAAAGTATTCAATCAATACTTTCAAACACTTACATGACCGAGCAGAAATAGAACCACTTACCTCTAAAACCATCCCCAACATTCTCAGCTGGGTATTTTATGTTGGCTCTTTCCCCTGCACTGAATGCTGATAGCATCAAATCTCTTCCTTTCAAAGGAAGAAAACTCTTCCTTTGAAAAGAAAGCTCTGCTACTAGAACATCTCAAAAACAAACCAAGTTTAATGGTAAAAGTGGTCTCAGGCCCATGAGCTGGGCTGGAGTCAAACCTACCTTACTCCTTCTTGGACTTCATCCTCCAACATCACACAAGGTTGCTGCGCTCTGCCATCCGCCACCTCTAACACTATCTGATATTACCTTACAGATGTGGGTATGCAGTTATTGTCTGTCTTCCCAAGCTTTCCACAAGAAGGTAAGCTCCAAGGGTCCAGGGTCTCCTTTACTTGTAGCCCCGGGGCCTACACAGTGCTTACACACAGCAGGCACTCAATAAATATTGGTTGGCTATGGGATTAGCTATCCACAGAATTCCTTTCTCATAATCAATTCCTTTCTCATAGGATCCAACTTGGAAATGCTATAATAAACAACTATGAAATTAAAAAGTATTACCCTTCCTGGAAGTACTAGTGTACTAGAAATTCCCACCTTCAATAGCATAGCCGTCTAAACCAGGGTTCCAGAAAGCCCTTGAAGCCATGAAGGCTACTGTGCCTTGATGCCCTTCCGTTTTTACAGCCCTCTCACCTTCCTGCACCAGCTATGCACTGGTGTACTGGATTTTCTTATTAAAATATCTTAAAATACTTCTGTCAAGTTCTAATGGGATCTTAATTTTATCCTACATAATGGTCAGTTTGTTGATGAGGACTGAATGACCAGGAACTTTTGGGACTATCCCCATTTTATAATTTCCTCAGTTGTACTTGACTTCCCACTTACATTGCCCTCCTTGTCCCCCATCAACAGACTTCTGAAAGCAACTGTATTCGGAAGATTCTCAGCAAGATGATCACACTTTTTGAATCAGCCTATTGTAACCATGGAAGAACACTGGGCCCACTGCCATTTGCCCATATATTTTCTTAGCATTCGTTGAAAAACTTTTGAGGTCTTCTTGCTTTAATGTTGGCCAAAAAACCTCCTCTTTTTATGAATAAGCTTTTCAGATAAGAAATTTACTCTAGCTTCAATCAACCTTTCTAGAAGGAAAACCATTCTCTCTGACATGACAAGACCTAGTAAAAATCAACCATGGCAGGAACAGCAGCTGTGCAACACTGCTGACACCTACAAGAGTAGGGGAAAAAAATAGCTGGTGGGGGAAAAAATAAGTCCATAAACATTGCAGAGAGGCAAAGCTACCCCAGCCCTCACACTACATGCAGCAACCAATTACTCTCTCAAAAGAAGAATGCAGGTCTTACATGAAGTGGAACAATTAATTTCACGCTTGTCATCCTGGCCTCAATAGTAAGTTGATTTGAATCAGATATTTGTGGTACATTACAGCTTGCAGGGGACAGTTCTGGTGCCTCCTGAGCTGACGGACTGCTCTGATGGCTACCATTGTAAAACAATCCATCAATAAGAGTAATTATGGTATTGACCAAAGTGGTTGGCTGCTTCAGATTGGAATCAATTCTCAGGAGTTGCTGGGAACAGAAATGTCTAATGGACTATTCCATCACTAGTCACTGCAGCAACTGAAATAGCTAATATTGTGGAAAGTTCTTAATAATTACTCGTCGAATCTGCACTTCTGCTTCACTGGTCGTAACTAGACCCTGCTTACTGTAAAAGTCAATCCAAGTGGATGAAGGAAGGGCCCGATGCAGACTTATAAAGTAGTGCCAGCATTGACCAAAAAAAGTAAGAGAAATAATGTGGAAAATTACCTTCAATAATTTTGTTTTTGTCAATCAGAGTAGCTCATTATTTCTTTTTTCCCCCAGAGATTCTGGGTAAGAAAGTACACCGGGAAGAAGACAGCTTATTTTGTAGAAGCTGCTCCTACAGTGGTCCTGACAAGAGAAGAACATTCTTCATTTCAATGTCGATGGCATCCATAACAGAGAGCACAATGCCACTAATGTGAAATTCTCATGCCTGTGTCATTTACCATATTCTGGCTCATACAAAAAAATATGGACTCTGTGGGAAGCAGCATAAACTTGGGGAGCCCCACAACAGCACACAAGTCCAACAAACCTAATGAATCTGCTTTCTTTTTCCCTTACTCAAATGCCTATTGATTTATCATCACAGCCTGCCATATCCAGGGCAGGCTCCGCACGGCATAAGAAGACCACAGAGGCTGCCACAATCCTCATCAGAGAGCCCCTTAATCAGCACAGTCAGGAAAGGGTAGCAGTTCAATCTTGAGGACATCCTCTTCCAGTCTTGGCAAGATTTGACATAGCACTTTTGACCACACCACACACCTCCCTAATGAAAGATTTCAGGTCCACCAGAAGGTGTTGCCAATCTCAGGTTTGAGGGCCTCTCTTTCCTAGACTCTGTGTACACAAGCTTTTCTCAGGGTATAGTCCAATGGTGAGTCCTCACAAGACTATTTTTTTTGTCCCTAATTTGACAATGACCTCCTATTTCCAACTATGCTTTTGAATATTCATTTTTTTTCATTAAGTATTTCATGGCCCACCCCAACTCTGACACTTAATGGATGTGTGATCATGGGTAAGTTACTTAACCTCTCTGTGCCTCCAAGCAGTCACATCCACCTCTACATGGCAGGGAGGGAAGAGGTGTAAAATGATTAGTTCTGAGAGTAATGTGTTTAGAAAAGGCTTTCCTGGAAGTCATCTGAGATGACTTGAGAGAATCCCAGAGTACCTGGCAGTAGAGGTGAAGAAGGTCTCTGAGGCAGAGTATACCATGTAAGGAAAAGCCCTGAAGGGGGGAATATGGGGTAAAGGACTGGGGTGGAGACCAGCAAAGTCAGGTGGGAAGCAGACAGGGAAGACCTGGAATACAAAGCTCCAAAGATTATACTTTTGTTATAGACAATGGGAGAGTCACTCTGGGATTCTAAGGAAAGGAGCGAGCTGATGGGAACACTGTTTTAGAAAAGGTAGCCCAGGAACTGTGGTGCAGGACAGACCAGTTAGGAGGTTAACACAATCATTCAGAGGAGAGATGATGATGATGATGATGATGATGAAACACCAAATTCTTTCAAAATAAATCTTCTGTAATTGGGACATTACTTCAAATAGCAAGTTGATTAATACTTATGTGAACGTTTGTCAATGCAAGTTCTTGTGCTGCATTTCACTCTGTTATTTGAAAGCTGCAAGAGTGGCCTAATCTTATTAGGAATTTACAGGATCATTAGTTGTGCCCCTCACATATATCAAAGCTCTATAAGATGCCTGAGTGAATTCCAAGTTCAGTGTGGAAAGTTTCATGATAACAACAATATATTTATTTAAAGGTTTAGAAGGCTTTAACACCAGAATGACTCAACTCTCCTTAGCTCTATAAACATTACCATAAAATCAAACATGATTCCATTTTTAAAGGGGAAATTGAGTTTAGATAGTTCTCAACCTGAGAGGAAAATGTGTGCAATAGAAACTAAACAGCCATTCCACATGGGAAAAGCTACAGATGTTTGCCTTTCCTCAGCAACCAAATATTAATTTCACTGGTGAAGAGATTAAGGAGGCAGACAATAGTCAACTGAGATTACTCCAGTGCTTTTCTCTGCATTTGGCAGCACCTTTGAGCTGGGGCTGGAGGACAGGAAGATGTCCTATTAATGCTCTTCACAGTAGATTCTACTGATAAAGCCTCCACATTGTTGATAAGGACTGCGTTCATCCCAGAAATTGCACCAACTCCCTGAGACCATATAAGCTGCTGTGTATAGTGTTTCCCCATATCTTTCTTGTTGACTGCTATGAATTTCTGACAAGGACTATTTTTACTTTAATTCTAATAAGTTAGTAACAATAACAACAAAACTTGTACTAAAAGCAACTAACTCTTAGCACTTACTGCGTGCCAAGCACTGTTCTTAGCACTGAGCATTTAATCCTTGCAACAACCCTATGCATTAGGTACAATTATCATCTCCATTTTCGTATAGGTAAACTGAAGCTCAGAGAGGTTAAGTAATTTGCCCAAGTCCCTACTTTGCCCATCAACATACAGAGGCACACAATGGAACCACAAAGAAGCTACCAGAAGATTGCATTTGGTGGATACATCATTGCACCCCTACAGAGTAAATATACTGTATTGTTCTTAAAAGCAATAATAGTTTATTAGAAGCTAATTGACTGAGTTCTCAGTGGTGCCTAGGCCAGCCCTGCCCCAAGGAGAAACGGAGGAAGGGTGGAGAGGAAGAACTGGATTGTGACATAATGAACCACTTTATCCCCAGTATCCCATCTGAATGGAAAATGACCTCCAGAGATCAAACACATCCCTGGCAAACCCAAAATTGTCATTTGATGGGAGAGCATCCCTCCTTGGAGCAGTGCTTCTCAAGTGGTCTCCACAAGGAACAATATCCTCTAGGGAAATGGAAAAAAATCCATATTTTTGAGCCCATCCCAGACCTAACCCAGTGACTCACTGCAAGGAAACATAGGGAATCACAAAATTAGGATGACTCCAGTCTCTTTGGATTAGAGACTGGAGTCATCCTAATTTGCCACCCCTAGAGTCCTCCAGAAGGCACACACGTACACACAAGATCACAAACACTTCCTCCAAATCAAAACGTGTATAACAGGAATAAAGAGACCCACCCATACTCCCTTGTTCTCAAAAGAACTGACACCACAAGGCTCATGAAGCTTATCAAAGAAACACCTGAAAAACACAGTGCTGTTACAGTATTTCAAAATGTCACACCAACACAAATATACTCCTGAGAGAGCTAGTCAAACTCAGGGTAGTTTTGAATCTTTAATATTAAAGGTCCAATTTCAGAGCCACATGTAAACAAGATGGGAAAAGAATGAATAGCACAGTAATAATACTAAATCAAATCCTGACCTTAAAAGACCAGCAGAAACTCTGAAAGTGTGGACAGGTTGCTGAGGCCAGGAAATGATTTAAGGTGAGAACCAAAACTGACTTTGTTTCCTGGGGCCCAGTCCTCCTGCTGGATCTACTCTCCCTGCTGCCTCCAGACTTCTCGTCCTCAACACCCCTCTCATGGAGCCCTCAGTCAACGGCAGGTTCTACGATGGCAGGAGCAAACAGAGGAAGCTTTCTACAAGGTTTTACCTGTGTGCCCAGGCACAAATGACCTGGGAGGCCACAGAGAGATGGCAAGGGAGCTACAGCACACAGCTGTCCCAGGTGAGAACAGTAGAGAGCAGAGAAAGGCAGTTCTGTGTGCCAGGGCAGGAAGCCTGCAGGGATAGACCAGAGACAGGAGAGAGACAACAAACGTCCTCATACTAAGTGTGCACAAGTCTAATTGTAAAGGATTGCAGCCAAGTTCTAGTGACATAGTCACTGACCAGTTAAAGTCTTTACTGAACCCCTTAAAACATTTCTAAAACAAAGAAGAGAAAGACTAAAAATAAAACCTAGTGGACATAAGAGAGCTAAGATATTAGTCTACCGTCCTTGACCAGGCTCCTATCACATTTCTGTCCTGAGTAGGGCTGATGTTATCACCTGGTTAGTCCATTTTATCCATAGTATGATTAAGTTATTCTCAAATAATTTTTGGTGTGAAACCCAGTACAAGAAGCCCAACCTAAATCTAGAACTAGTCTTCTGACAATCTCATTAACAGAACATTCTTGCAAGAAAACAAAGGTTTTTTCTTCAAGGATCTACCCATCATTTAGCAAACCTGTATAAAGGGAATCAAAAAAAGAGAGAGAGAGAGTATTGTATTAAAAAGGTAGCTCTGCAAAAAGAGAAAGTGGAACCACTGGGATTCAGGTACTTTACATAGCAGTATCTTGGGAGCTTCTAATTAAGGAGAATTTCTAAAAAGATTACTGCATCAATAAAAAATTGCCTAAATACATAAATACTAGAACCAAGCAGATTTCAACAGGCGAGCTGGAACAGTAAAACACCAGGGCCTTGCTATAACCCAGCATGTCTGTAGGTTTCACACTATTGTTCTGTCTGATAAGTATAATTGTTTTATGATAATTTCATTTTGATATTTATGTAACTAGCCCTGTGGAACCAGGTCACTTATTACTAATTCTGCTCCACATCAGTTCTATACTCATCTTCCAATGTAACAATATTCATTTACATTCAAGTGAGAAGATATAAATTTCAAAGGCCAGAGCAGATGTAAGGCAAACATTGTTCAGCAAGGCAGTAAAGTTACTCCATCTCTGAAATCACTGTAAGAGCTAGATGAGATGGAATTGGTGTAGAAGGGGAAGGCTCCTAGAGCCCTTTTTGACCAAAATAGGTTGACATTTGAGATTCCCATGCATTCTTGCTCACTGCAATGCCACAGTCTGCAGATTCTCAATAAAAGAGGCACATGACAGTAATAATGCTTCCACAAGGAATCTTAGGTTTGTCATCTCATTCCATCCTTTAGGATAATATATGACTTCAAATTAAGATGGTTATGCAGATATACTTGTTATCTCTTAACTTCAAAGTACAAATACACTGACTTTTTAGTTAGAGACACCCTGTACCTACGTAACAGAGATTGACTCTGTTTCTCTCTACTCTAGCAACGTGGCCTTAATCTAACTCCCCTTCACCTCTTGCAGAAGCTTCCTTACTGCTCTCCTGCTTCCCTCCTGCCCCCCAAACCCACCCCATCCCCCTTTGCAAAAGGTGCAGGATCAATGCCATGCAGGCTCAAACCCTGCTGAACTTCCTTTCGGGAACATCTGCCCTCCCTACTTGATCTGATCCTGCCTAAATCACCTACATAACCCCTGGCCATTCTCCACTGAGAGTCTACGGCTAAGACAATCTGCAAGCTGGTGCTGCCTCAGGACCTTTGCATCTGCTGTTTGCCCTGCCTAGAATGCTCTTTACTTAGATCTTCACTCCTTCCTGTCATCAGACTTCAGATTAAATATTACCTTCACTACAGATTAAATGCTACCTTCCCTACCAAGTCACTACCTAGCTGCTATCTAGTGTGTTGCCTATTTTTCTGCCTAGCTCTTACCACTGTCTGGTATTTTCTTGTTCATTTGCTTCTCGTCCTTCCCCCACTAGATTGCAAGCCCCCTAAGGAGTAGTGTGCCTGCCTATCACCTTTGTAAATAAAATAGATTGATAGTTCTTTTTTTAAAAATGTATTTATTTAAGTTGACAAATAAAAACTGTATATATTTATGGTGTACAACATGATGTTTAGATACAGATATACATGGTTAGAATGGCTAAATCAAGCCATTTAACATAGGCATTACCTCACATACTTATTTTTTGTGGTAAGAACACTTAAAATCTACTCTCTCAGCAATTCCAACATACAGACAATACAGTGTTGGATTTATAGTTCCATGTTTGTCACTTACCAACCGCATGTTCACCACTGACCACAAAACCAGGACTTTGCCTGGTGATCCCAGTGCGTATGTTAGAACAAAGTTGGCCAGTCGTGAAGCCAAAGAAGAAAGAGAAAAGTGGCGGTGACACTAAATGGCTAGTTGATCACAGCTGCTTTCTATCCAACTTCAGACATCACAAACACCGTATCCCAGGAGCACAGGATGCTTCAGAGAAAAACGGTGTTCTCTGAGGAACCCTACCAGAAGCTTTTGCCCACTATGTTTTCAGAGCAGTGCTGATTGTTCTGCCACTAGCTAAGAGCTCAGGGGACTCCCTGACAGCAAAAGCTTCATCATGATATGCTTTTTTTCAAACAACAAAAAAAAGTAATTAAAGAGTTATCTGTAGTGATTTGGGGTCATTATGGACCATTTTTATATTATCAGGAGACAAAAGGAGAAACAATCCCACTCACCCCCAAAAAAATCCCACAAGATTTTGGTATAGGAAGGCGGAATGTGTATTAGAGTTCTCCAGAGAAACAGAACCAATAGGGGGTCTGTGATGGGGGGAGGAACAGAGAGAGAGGAAAAGAGATATGTTAATTTATTATAAGGAATTGGCTCTCATGATTATGGACATTGGCAAATCTAAATGTGGGCTGGCAGCCTAGAGACCCAGGAGAGCCAATGGTGCAGTTCCAGTCCAAAGGCTGGCAGACAAAGACCCAGGAGAGCCAATGGTATGCATGAAGTTCAAAGGCAGTGTACTGGAGACATCCCTCTTGCTCTGGGATGCTGGCCTTTTTGTTCTATTCAGGTCTTCAATGGATCAGATGAGGCCCACTCACCTTATGGAGGGCAATCTGTTTATTCAATGTTCCCCAATTTAAATATTAATCTCATCCAAAAACACTCTCCAAGTTGGCTCATAAAATTAACCATCACAAGTCCTTGTCAACTTGGTACCTATACGCATCTACTTAAACCATGCTTAATCTCCAAACAGAAACAATAATGAGGTCCTATTTCCTCCTAAAATGATACAACTATCCTACGTACCACCAAAAATACACTAACCCTTCCCCCAGAAGAAGATTCAAAGTCTTCGAATGATGTTTACTCTTCTCTTTGATATTCCGTAACTTAAATACTATGATAAAAAGTTAACAATACTTAAACACTATGACATAAAGTCTATACATCTTATGTGACATGATAAAAGGATAACAGGGGAGAAAACAAAGACATCTGCCCTGTACACACACACGTTCCTAACCAAATAGGGAAACACAACAATTACAGTCCACATCTCTGTGATTGGTCACGTGGTCATAGCTGCCTTCTTCTACTACCCATTCTGTATTCCCTTTGCCGTCAGCAAGCACCTCCGCTGAAAAGTAAAAGAACACACCGGCACGGCCTAGAGTCCCGTCAGGGAGTCAAACCCGAGTCCGGTCTAGCCTTTGATTGCCGCCGCCAATGTGCAGGAAATTCCAAGGACAGAGGAACAGGGTGAGCTCCACCATGAGTGAGCAAAATACAAACTGCGGGAAACTCTAAAAGTTAAAGAGCCTGAACTATTAACAGGTAAATTGTAAGGGGAAAAAGGAAGAACGGAGGAGGAAGCTGCAGATTAAAGAAGATTAAAGATATCAAATAAAAAGAAAATGGGCAAAACTGAACTATAGTGTCTGGGGAAGCACACTTGAGGAGTCAAACTGCAAGGAATTGCAAGAAAGCAATTAAAATAGAGAGAGAGATCTATGCCCACATTGAGCTTATGGTCTAATGGGAGGGAATATTCCCTGTCAGGAATTATCAGATGATAATGATGATAGCAAAGCAAACCCCAAACTAATCATGACAATACACTCTTTTAAAAGTATCCATTCTTGTGTTGCATTTCCATTTAGGGAATAGACAAGGGGTGGGGGCACTGGTGACGATTTCTAATGTTGAGATGACCCTATTTTCCATACTCAGCATTCATTCATGATGGTGCTGGTGAGGGACTGGGGCAGGCCTTCTGAACAGATGCTCTGTACCTCAAACTCTGCATTACACCAAGTAACAACTGCATCACATCAAGGGTCAAAGTTAACTGATGGAACCCATGCCCTAGCCCAAGGTGCTTTTAGTGCCATTGCCACACCAGCAGAGTGGGAGGCAATCCAACACACCAGACTCTGGATGGAGGGTGAGTCAAAGGCCTTTGCCCTCAAAAATGAACTCTGACAGCCAAGAATCTGTTCTCTCCGCTTAGCACAAGCCACCTTCTAATGGGTCCAGGCGGGGAGTCCCCCAGGGAATAATCATTTTCTCTCTCTCTCTCTCTCTCTCTGTGTCTCTCTCTTTCACACACACACACTCACATACCTTTAAAAAAAAAAAAAAAGACTGTGTTCTGTTCCAATCCAGCTACTTGTAGGCTATGACCATATAATTTATTGTCCAAATAAAGACACTCTTAGGAGTGAAAGGGAATGACATTAGTTAATTATGCCAGGCAACAGGTATAAACTGGCACTGTCCTGGGTAAATCAGGACAAAAAGTTACCCTAGCTATGACCCATCCAACACACTTTGAACTGTTCAAATGTCAACTAAATCTTTCTAGAATTCTTGTTCTGGTCTCCACAAGACAAATGGCAAAAATATAATTACCAGACTCTCAATGTATCCCAAAGGGTATGAACAAGAGGATTTTAGGAGGTTCATGGACAAACAAGACCTTTTTATTTTATAAGTTAACTATTTAAATGTGGATTAAACATATGTATAGATAGCACTTTAAACACATGATTTTAAATATATTATTGCTTACAATGAAAGTGTTTCAAATTGTTGGTTGATTTAAATTTTAAAATGTCTGGTAAACACCTCTACAGGTGATCTCAGCACACACACAAGACTGGACACCTATATCTGCCAGGAACCTCCACTGTATCTGCCAGGAACCTCACTACCTACAGACTACTATTGTACCGTTTGGAAAGGCTACATTTTCATTTCCGGTTACATTTTAGTCTCCATCTTCATGTTACTCCAATGAGGAAGGCAGGGCAGGTATCACTATCCACTGAGAGCTGAGGAAAACGAAGCTCGGAGGGATTGGTGACTTGTCCAAAGTCACACTGGTGAAAAGCAGCAAAGCTGAGTCAGCGCACAAGTACTTTCTGCTCAGCTGTTGTAAGTCTAAATTCTGCAGCCAGAAAACCAGGCAGTTCCATTCCAAGGCCCAGCCTCCTCCAGGGGCACTTTATGTGTGGGGAGGGGATTTTGTTTGTTTGTTTGTTTGATTTTCCCCTTTGATACTAAGTTTTTTTTAGTAAGAACTACCAAATGCTTCGCTGGCCTTAAGAATGAGTATAATGAAGAGAATACTATCATTTGCACTGCAATGTAAAAGACATGAACACTAACCCAGCCTTCATTTGTCTGTCCTAGCCCCACTTGGCTTCCAAGCAGTGGATATGGGTCACCAACTTGGCTTTAAGATCAGGAAAGTAACAGATAGATAAGAACAAAAGAAAAAAAGAGCACCAAAAATAATCTGAGAAACATGGGAACCAACAAAAGACTAACCACTGAACGTAGTCAAGAGCACCCATTCTATTTCTGGCTGATTCTTCTGGCATCAACTGTCAAACGTTTGACAGCACACTGGATCTCAGGTCTACCACACCATCCCTTGTCT